>OV743327.1:11502500-12121481 GCA_928268935.1 Lasiommata megera
AATTTGCCGGGAACCATAAAAACTAAACAAATAACTAATATATATATATATATATATTGAAAGCTTTCATTCGCCAGGTACCTTCAATATAGATAAATACCAGAAAATCACGATAATTAGCTTTAAATTGGTTCAAAACACATCCCGTGCTTGCATGCAATATTACACGTAATCTACCAACACCACGTTATCAGGCTTCATGCGCAACGACCGTAACCAACACAAATCGTAAAAGAAGGACTACGTCACCTTTTAGCATGTTCCGCGACGCCAAGACGCTCAGCATGATGCACTGCATTGGCCCCAGTCTCAGGATCCGGGAAGGGCTGCGTTCCTTCGTTCGGCTCCGACTACGATGTTCCACAGGATCGGGTGTCTTGAGTCGTCGCTCCATGTACTGTCAACTCAAGTAAAAAGGGAAAAAAAATTAGGTATCAATTCAAAAAAGGTGTTGAAATGTAGACAGCTCAGCATAGCTAAAATATAAATGAAGAGAGAATTCTATTTGCTTAGAATTTAAAAGCTATCACCATTTCTTAAATTTCACACATTCGTATGCAAATATTGTATACATCTAGTATTTGTAAAAAAATCTTGACGGAAAATTTGCCGGGAACCATAAAAACTAAACAAATAACTAATTCATATATATTTAATTGAAAGCTTTCTTTCGCCAGGTTCCTTAAAAATAGATAAATACCGGAAAATCACGATCATTAAGCTCTTAATTTGTTCAAAGCACATCCCATGCTTGCACGCAATATTACACGTAATCTAACAACACCACGTTATCAGGCTTCATGCGCAACGACACGTTACCAACAAATCGTAACAGTATTAAAAAATAATAAAAAAATAATAATGATCTTGATAATGTCTTTAAAACGTTTAGCAATCTAGTTTAAAAGAAATTTATCTTTACAAGCAACGATTCTCTACGTACCCTTTATTTTTCGCCTTCGCCTTCGCCTTCGCGTCCCAGGATCCGGGAAGGGCTGCGGATACAAAGCCGGCTACGGCTGCGTTCCTTCCTTCGACCTGTCGACTTAAGCAAAGGGAAACAAATTAGGTATCAATTCAAAAAAGGTTGAAATGTAGACAACAAAGCATAGCTAAAATATAAATGAAGAGAGAATTCTATTTGCTTAGAATTTAAAAGCTATCACCATTTCTTAACTTTCACACATTCGTATGCAAATATTGTATACATCTAGTATTTGTAAAAAAATCTTGACGGAAAATTTGCCGGGAACCATAAAAACTAAACAAATAACTAATATATATATATATATTTTGAAAGCTTTCTTTCGCCAGGTACCTGTAATATAGATAACTACCAGAAAATCACGATAATTAGCTTTAAATTGGGTCAAAACAAATCCCGTGCTTGCATGCAATATTACACGTAACCTACCAACACCACGTTATCAGGCTTCATGCGCAAAGACCGTAACCAACAAATCGTAACAGAAGGACTACGTCACCTTTTAGCATGTTCCGCGACGCCAAGACGCTCAGCATGATGCACTGCATTGGCTCCAGTCTCAGGATCCGGGAATGGCTGCGTTCCTTCGTTCGGCTCCGACTACGATGTTCCACAGGATCGGGTGTCTCGAGTGGTCGCTCCATGTTCTGTCGACTTAAGCAAAAAAGGGAAACAAATTAGGTATCAATTCAAAAAAGGTTGAAATGTAGACAACAAAGCATAGCTAAAATATAAATGAAGAGAGAATTCTATTTGCTTAGAATTTAAAAGCTATCACCATTTCTTAAATTTCACACATTCGTATGCAAATATTGTATACATCTAGTATTTGTAAAAAAATCTTGACGGAAAATTTGCCGGGAACCATAAAAACTAAACAAATAACTAATATATATATATATATATATATTGAAAGCTTTCTTTCGCCAAGTACCTGTAATATAGATAACTACCAGAAAATGACGATCATTAGCTCTTAATTGATTCAAAACACACCCCATGCTTGCATGCAATATTACACGTAATCTACCAACACCACGTTATCAGGCTTCATGCGCAACGACCGTAACCAACAAATCGTAACAGAAGGACTACGTCACCTTTTAGCATGTTCCGCGACGCCAAGACGCTCAGCATGATGCACTGCATTGGCTCCAGTCTCAGGATCCGGGAATGGCAGCGTTCCTTCGTTCGGCTCCGACTACGATGTTCCACAGGATCGGGTGTCTCGAGTCGTCGCTCCATGTTCTGTCGACTTAAGCAAAAAAGGGAAACAAATTAGGTATCAATTCAAAAAAGGTTGAAATGTAGACAACAAAGCATAGCTAAAATATAAATGAAGAGAGAATTCTATTTGCTTAGAATTTAAAAGCTATCACCATTTCTTAAATTTCACACATTCGTATGCAAATATTGTATACATCTAGTATTTGTAAAAAAATCTTGACGGAAAATTTGCCGGGAACCATAAAATTAAACAAATAACTAATATATATATATATTTTGAAAGCTTTCTTTCGCCAAGTACCTGTAATATAGATAACTACCAGAAAATCACGATAATTAGCTTTAAATTGGTTCAAAACACATCCCGTGCTTGCATGCAATATTACACGTAATCTACCAACACCACGTTATCAGGCTTCATGCGCAACGACCGTAACCAACAAATCGTAACAGAAGGACTACGTCACCTTTTAGCATGTTCCGCGACGCCAAGACGCTCAGCATGATGCATTGCATTGGCTCCAGTCTCAGGATCCGGGAATGGCTGCGTTCCTTCGTTCGGCTCCGACTACGATGTTCCACAGGATCGGGTGTCTCGAGTCGTCGCTCCATGTTCTGTCAACTTAAGCAAAAAAGGGAAACAAATTAGGTATCAATTCAAAAAAAGTTGAAATGTAGACAACAAAGCATAGCTAAAATATAAATGAAGAGAGAATTCTATTTGCTTAGAATTTAAAAGCTATCACCATTTCTTAAATTTCACACATTCGTATGCAAATATTGTATACATCTAGTATTTGTAAAAAAATCTTGACGGAAAATTTGCCGGGAACCATAAAAACTAAACAAATAACTAATATATATATATATATTGAAAGCTTTCTTTCGCCAGGTACCTGTAATATAGATAACTACCAGAAAATCACGATAATTAGCTTTAAATTGGGTCAAAACAAATCCCGTGCTTGCATGCAATATTACACGTAATCTACCAACACCACGTTATCAGGCTTCATGCGCAAAGACCGTAACCAACAAATCGTAACAGAAGGACTACGTCACCTTTTAGCATGTTCCGCGACGCCAAGACGCTCAGCATGATGCACTGCATTGGCTCCAGTCTCAGGATCCGGGAATGGCTGCGTTCCTTCGTTCGGCTCCGACTACGATGTTCCACAGGATCGGGTGTCTCGAGTTGTCGCTCCATGTTCTGTCGACTTAAGCAAAAAAGGGAAACAAATTAGGTATCAATTCAAAAAAGGTTGAAATGTAGACAAATATAAATGAAGAGAGAATTCTATTTGCTTAGAATTTAAAAGCTATCACCATTTCTTAAATTTCACACATTCGTATGCAAATATTGTATACATCTAGTATTTGTAAAAAAATCTTGACGGAAAATTTGCCGGGAACCATAAAAACTAAACAAATAACTAATATATATATATATATATTTTGAAAGCTTTCTTTCGCCAAGTACCTGTAATATAGATAACTACCTGAAAATCACGATAATTAGCTTTAAATTGGTTCAAAACACATCCCGTGCTTGCATGCAATATTACACGTAATCTACCAACACCACGTTATCAGGCTTCATGCGCAACGACCGTAACCAACAAATTGGAACAAAAGGCCTACGTCACCTTTAAGCATGTTTCGCGACGCCACGACGCTCAGCATGATGCACTGCATTGGCTCCAGTCTCAGGATCCGGGAATGGCTGCGTTTCTTCGTTCGGCTCCGACCACGATGTTCCACAGGATCGGGTGTCTCGAGTCGTCGCTCCATGTTCTGTCGACTTAAACAAAAAAGGGAAACAAATTAGGTATCAATTCAAAAAAAGGTTTAAATGTAGACAACAAAGCATAGCTAAAATATAAATGAAGAGAGAATTCTATTTGCTTAGAATTTAAAAGCTATCACCATTTCTTAAATTTCACACATTCGTATGCAAATATTGTATACATCTAGTATTTGTAAAAAAATCTTGACGGAAAATTTGCCGGGGACCATAAAAACTAAACAAATAACTAATATATATATATATATATATATATTGAAAGCTTTCTTTCGCCAAGTACCTGTAATATAGATAACTACCAGAAAATCACGATAATTAGCTTTAAATTGGTTCAAAACACATCCCGTGCTTGCATGCAATATTACACGTAATCTACCAACACCACGTTATCAGGCTTCATGCGCAACGACCGTAACCAACAAATTGGAACAAAAGGCCTACGTCACCTTTAAGCATGTTTCGCGACGCCACGACGCTCAGCATGATGCACTGCATTGGCTCCAGTCACAGGATCCGGGAATGGCTGCGTTCCTTCGTTCGGCTCCGACTACGATGTTCCACAGGATCGGGTGTCTCGAGTCGTCGCTCCATGTTCTGTCGACTTAAGCAAAAAAGGGAAACAAATTAGGTATCAATTCAAAAAAGGTTGAACAGTAGACAACAAAGCATAGCTAAAATATAAATGAAGAGAGAATTCTATTTGCTTAGAATTTAAAAGCTATCACCATTTCTTAAATTTCACACATTCGTATGCAAATATTGTATACATCTAGTATTTGTAAAAAAATCTTGACGGAAAATTTGCCGGGAACCATAAAAACTAAACAAATAACTAATTCATATATATTTAATTGAAAGCTTTCTTTCGCCAGGTTCCTTAAAAATAGATAAATACCGGAAAATCACGATCATTAAGCTCTTAATTTGTTCAAAGCACATCCCATGCTTGCACGCAATATTACACGTAATCTAACAACACCACGTTATCAGGCTTCATGCGCAACGACACGTTACCAACAAATCGTAACAGTATTAAAAAATAATAAAAAAATAATAATGATCTTGATAATGTCTTTAAAACGTTTAGCAATCTAGTTTAAAAGAAATTTATCTTTACAAGCAACGATTCTCTACGTACCCTTTATTTTTCGCCTTCGCCTTCGCGTCCCAGGATCCGGGAAGGGCTGCGGATACAAAGCCGGCTACGGCTGCGTTCCTTCCTTCGACCTGTCGACTTAAGCAAAAAAGGGAAATAAATTAGGTATCCATTCAAAAAAGGTGTTGAAATGTAGACAGCTAAGCATAGCTAAAATATAAATGAAGAGAGAATTCTATTTGCTTAGAATTTATAAGCTATCACCATTTCTTAAATTTCCCACATTCGTATGCAAATATTGTATACATCTAGTATTTCTAACAAAAATCTTGACGGAAAATTTGCCGGGAACCATAAAAACTAAACAAATAACTAATATATATATATATATATATTGAAAGCTTTCATTCGCCAGGTACCTTCAATATAGATAAATACCAGAAAATCACGATAATTAGCTTTAAATTGGTTCAAAACACATCCCGTGCTTGCATGCAATATTACACGTAATCTACCAACACCACGTTATCAGGCTTCATGCGCAACGACCGTAACCAACACAAATCGTAAAAGAAGGACTACGTCACCTTTTAGCATGTTCCGCGACGCCAAGACGCTCAGCATGATGCACTGCATTGGCCCCAGTCTCAGGATCCGGGAAGGGCTGCGTTCCTTCGTTCGGCTCCGACTACGATGTTCCACAGGATCGGGTGTCTTGAGTCGTCGCTCCATGTACTGTCAACTCAAGTAAAAAGGGAAAAAAAATTAGGTATCAATTCAAAAAAGGTGTTTAAATGTAGACAGCTCAGCATAGCTAAAATATAAATGAAGAGAGAATTCTATTTGCTTAGAATTTATAAGCTATCACCATTTCTTAAATTACCCACATTCGTATGCAAATATTGTATACATCTAGTATTTTTAACAAAAATCTTGACTGAAAATTTGCCGGGAACCATAAAACTAAACAAATAATTAATTTATATATATATATAAATATTTTTAAAAGCTTTCTTACGCCAGGTACCTTCAATATAGATAAATACCAGAATATCACGATCATTTGCTCTTAATTGATTCAAAACACACCCCATGCTTGCATGCAATATTATACGTAATCTAACAACACCACGTTATCGGGCTTCATGCGCAACGACACGTCACAAACAAATCGTAACAGAAGGACTACGACACCTTTTAGCATGTTCCGCGACGCCACGACGCTCAGCATGATGCACTGCATTGACCCCAGTCTCAGGATCCGGGAAGGGCTGCGTTACTTTGTTCGGCTCCGACTACGATGTTCCCCAGGATCGGGTGTCTCAAGTCGTCGCTCCATGTTCTGTCAACTCAAGTAAAAAGGAAAAAAAATTAGGTATCAATTCAAAAAAGGTGTTGAGATGTAGACAGCTAAGCATAGCTAAATGAAGAGAGAATTCTATTTAATTAGAATTTATAAGCTATCACCATTTCTTAAATTTCCCACAATCGTATGCAAATATTGTATACGTCGGGATAGGCTCAGACATCAGAAGTAAAATCCGGGTTAAACTTGACAAAATACTTTTTTAAATTAATTTTGAATATCTAATTCTATGTGATTTATATTATTAAGTTAATATAATATAATCGATGTAACATTAAATTACACGATTAATCTAATTTTAATATAATTTGATCAATATGACTTATTTAATTAAAAATAATAAAATTAATATAGTATAATTGATGTAATATAAAATTACACAATTATTCTATTATAAATGAGAATAGTGACGGTCCGACTATAAGACAGTGGTCCGTGCACCTAGACGCATCCACAAGAAATGCGTGCCTTGTAGTCGGCGCAGCCGGTCTTATACTATTGAGTTGTAGTGGGGTGATGACGTCAGGTGCACGTGCCACTAGCGACTTGTTTCGCTGTCTTGTTTTAGCGTTACAACTACCGCCGCCGTCATATACATCTAGTATTTCTAACAAAAATCTTGACGGAAAATTTGCCGGGAACCATAAAAACTAAACAAATAACTAATTCGTCAACCAATCACTGAGTGTGAACTGGCAGTCTGTTTTAAGATCAAGCTGCCAACGTGAAAACATCTATCCTTTGATTTTTAGTGGACGGGTCAAAATTGGGAAATTATATTAATATGATCAACCTTTAGAAAATATCTTGTTTCATGGGTAGGCGGTTGTGATGTCAAGCTATCCTTAAAACATTTCGAAATGTCAACAATATATTTCTTAGAAACAGAAGGACTAAGTCACCTTTTAGCATGTTCCGCGACGCCACGACTCTCAACATGATGCACTGCATTGGCGCCAGTCTCAGGATTCGGGAATGGCTGCGTTCCTTCGTTCTGCTCCGACTACGATGTTCCACAGGATCGGGTGTCTCGAGTCGTCGCTCCATGTTTTGTCGACTTAAGCAAAAAAGGGAAACAAATTAGGTATCAATTCAAAAAAGGTTGAAATGTAGACAACAAAGCATAGCTAAAATATAAATGAAGAGAGAATTCTATTTGCTTAGAATTTATAAGCTTCCACCATTTCTTAAATTTCCCACAATCGTATGCAAATATTGTATACGTCGGGATAGGCTCAGACATCAGAAGTAAAATCCGGGTTAAACTTGACAAAATACTTTTTTAAATTAATTTTGAATATCTAATTCTATGTGATTTATATTATTAAGTTAATATAATATAATCGATGTAACATTAAATTACACGATTAATCTAATTTTAATATAATTTGATCAATATGACTTATTTAATTAAAAATAATAAAATTAATATAGTATAATTGATGTAATATAAAATTACACAATTATTCTATTATAAATGAGAATAGTGACGGTCCGACTATAAGACAGTGGTCCGTGCACCTAGACGCATCCACAAGAAATGCGTGCCTTGTAGTCGGCGCAGCCGGTCTTATACTATTGAGTTGTAGTGGGGTGATGACGTCAGGTGCACGTGCCACTAGCGACTTGTTTCGCTGTCTTGTTTTAGCGTTACAACTACCGCCGCCGTCATATACATCTAGTATTTCTAACAAAAATCTTGACGGAAAATTTGCCGGGAACCATAATAACTAATATAGTTTTCTTTCGCCAAGTACCTGTAATATAGATAACTACCAGAAAATCACGATCATTAGCTCTTAATTGATTCAAAACACACCCCATGCTTGCATGCAATATTACACGTAATCTACCAACACCACGTTATCAGGCTTCATGCGCAACGACCGTAACCAACAAATCGTAACAGAAGGACTACGTCACCTTTTAGCATGTTCCGCGACGCCAAGACGCTCAGCATGATGCACTGCATTGGCTCCAGTCTCAGGATCCGGGAATGGCTGCGTTCCTTCGTTCGGCTCCGACTACGATGTTCCACAGGATCGGGTGTCTCGAGTCGTCGCTCCATGTTCTGTCGACTTAAGCAAAAAAGGGAAACAAATTAGGTATCAATTCAAAAAAGGTGTTGAAATGTAGACAGCTAAGCATAGCTAAAATATAAATGAAGAGAGAATTCTATTTGCTTAGAATTTAAAAGCTATCACCATTTCTTAAATTTCACACATTCGTATGCAAATATTGTATACATCTAGTATTTGTAAAAAAATCTTGACGGAAAATTTGCCGGGAACCATAAAAACTAAACAAATAACTAATATATATATATATATATATTGAAAGCTTTCTTTCGCCAAGTACCTGTAATATAGATAACTACCAGAAAATCACGATCATTAGCTCTTAATTGATTCAAAACACACCCCATGCTTGCATGCAATATTACACGTAATCTACCAACACCACGTTATCAGGCTTCATGCGCAACGACCGTAACCAACAAATCGTAACAGAAGGACTACGTCACCTTTTAGCATGTTCCGCGACGCCAAGACGCTCAGCATGATGCACTGCATTGGCTCCAGTCTCAGGATCCGGGAATGGCTGCGTTCCTTCGTTCGGCTCCGACTACGATGTTCCACAGGATCGGGTGTCTCGAGTCGTCGCTCCATGTTCTGTCGACTTAAGCAAAAAAGGGAAACAAATTAGGTATCAATTCAAAAAAGGTTGAACAGTAGACAACAAAGCATAGCTAAAATATAAATGAAGTGAGAATTCTATTTGCTTAGAATTTAAAAGCTATCACCATTTCTTAAATTTCACACATTCGTATGCAAATATTGTATACATCTAGTATTTGTAAAAAAATCTTGACGGAAAATTTGCCGGGAACCATAAAAACTAAACAAATAACTAATATATATATATATATATATATATATATATATATATATATATATTGAAAGCTTTCTTTCGCCAAGTACCTGTAATATAGATAACTACCAGAAAATCACGATAATTAGCTTTAAATTGGTTCAAAACACATCCCGTGCTTGCATGCAATATTACACGTAATCTACCAACACCACGTTATCAGGCTTCATGCGCAACGACCGTAACCAACAAATCGTAACAGAAGGACTACGTCACCTTTTAGCATGTTCCGCGACGCCAAGACGCTCAGCATGATGCATTGCATTGGCTCCAGTCTCAGGATCCGGGAATGGCTGCGTTCCTTCGTTCGGCTCCGACTACGATGTTCCACAGGATCGGGTGTCTCGAGTCGTCGCTCCATGTTCTGTCAACTTAAGCAAAAAAGGGAAACAAATTAGGTATCAATTCAAAAAAAGTTGAAATTTAGACAACAAAGCATAGCTAAAATATAAATGAAGAGAGAATTCTATTTGCTTAGAATTTAAAAGCTATCACCATTTCTTAAATTTCACACATTCGTATGCAAATATTGTATACATCTAGTATTTGTAAAAAAATCTTGACGGAAAATTTGCCGGGAACCATAAAAACTAAACAAATAACTAATATATATATATATATTGAAAGCTTTCTTTCGCCAGGTACCTGTAATATAGATAACTACCAGAAAATCACGATAATTAGCTTTAAATTGGGTCAAAACAAATCCCGTGCTTGCATGCAATATTACACGTAATCTACCAACACCACGTTATCAGGCTTCATGCGCAAAGACCGTAACCAACAAATCGTAACAGAAGGACTACGTCACCTTTTAGCATGTTCCGCGACGCCAAGACGCTCAGCATGATGCACTGCATTGGCTCCAGTCTCAGGATCCGGGAATGGCTGCGTTCCTTCGTTCGGCTCCGACTACGATGTTCCACAGGATCGGGTGTCTCGAGTTGTCGCTCCATGTTCTGTCGACTTAAGCAAAAAAGGGAAACAAATTAGGTATCAATTCAAAAAAGGTTGAAATGTAGACAAATATAAATGAAGAGAGAATTCTATTTGCTTAGAATTTAAAAGCTATCACCATTTCTTAAATTTCACACATTCGTATGCAAATATTGTATACATCTAGTATTTGTAAAAAAATCTTGACGGAAAATTTGCCGGGAACCATAAAAACTAAACAAATAACTAATATATATATATATATATATTTTGAAAGCTTTCTTTCGCCAAGTACCTGTAATATAGATAACTACCTGAAAATCACGATAATTAGCTTTAAATTGGTTCAAAACACATCCCGTGCTTGCATGCAATATTACACGTAATCTACCAACACCACGTTATCAGGCTTCATGCGCAACGACCGTAACCAACACAAATCGTAAAAGAAGGACTACGTCACCTTTTAGCATGTTCCGCGACGCCAAGACGCTCAGCATGATGCACTGCATTGGCCCCAGTCTCAGGATCCGGGAAGGGCTGCGTTCCTTCGTTCGGCTCCGACTACGATGTTCCACAGGATCGGGTGTCTTGAGTCGTCGCTCCATGTACTGTCAACTCAAGTAAAAAGGGAAAAAAAATTAGGTATTAATTCAAAAAAGGTGTTGAAATGTAGACAGCTCAGCATAGCTAAAATATAAATGAAGAGAGAATTCTATTTGCTTAGAATTTATAAGCTATCACCATTTCTTAAATTACCCACATTCGTATGCAAATATTGTATACATCTAGTATTTGTAACAAAATGTTGACCGAAAATTTGCCGGGAACCATAAAAACTAAACAAATAACTAATTCATATATATTTAATTGAAGGCTTTCTTTCGCCAGGTTCCTTAAAAATAGATAAATACCGGAAAATCACGATCATTAAGCTCTTAATTTGTTCAAAGCACATCCCATGCTTGCACGCAATATTACACGTAATCTAACAACACCACGTTATCAGGCTTCATGCGCAACGACACGTTACCAACAAATCGTAACAGTATTAAAAAATAATAAAAAAATAATAATGATCTTGATAATGTCTTTAAAACGTTTAGCAATCTAGTTTAAAAGAAATTTATCTTTACAAGCAACGATTCTCTACGTACCCTTTATTTTTCGCCTTCGCCTTCGCGTCCCAGGATCCGGGAAGGGCTGCGGATACAAAGCCGGCTACGGCTGCGTTCCTTCCTTCGACCTGTCGACTTAAGCAAAAAAGGGAAATAAATTAGGTATCCATTCAAAAAAGGTGTTGAAATGTAGACAGCTAAGCATAGCTAAAATATAAATGAAGAGAGAATTCTATTTGCTTAGAATTTATAAGCTATCACCATTTCTTAAATTTCACACATTCGTATGCAAATATTGTATACATCTAGTATTTGTAAAAAAATCTTGACGGAAAATTTGCCGGGAACCATAAAATTAAACAAATAACTAATATATATATATATTTTGAAAGCTTTCTTTCGCCAAGTACCTGTAATATAGATAACTACCAGAAAATCACGATAATTAGCTTTAAATTGGTTCAAAACACATCCCGTGCTTGCATGCAATATTACACGTAATCTACCAACACCACGTTATCAGGCTTCATGCGCAACGACCGTAACCAACAAATCGTAACAGAAGGACTACGTCACCTTTTAGCATGTTCCGCGACGCCAAGACGCTCAGCATGATGCATTGCATTGGCTCCAGTCTCAGGATCCGGGAATGGCTGCGTTCCTTCGTTCGGCTCCGACTACGATGTTCCACAGGATCGGGTGTCTCGAGTGGTCGCTCCATGTTCTGTCGACTTAAGCAAAAAAGGGAAACAAATTAGGTATCAATTCAAAAAAGGTTGAAATGTAGACAACAAAGCATAGCTAAAATATAAATGAAGAGAGAATTCTAATTGCTTAGAATTTAAAAGCTATCACCATTTCTTAAATTTCACACATTCGTATGCAAATATTGTATACATCTAGTATTTGTAAAAAAATCTTGACGGAAAATTTGCCGGGAACCATAAAATTAAACAAATAACTAATATATATATATATTTTGAAAGCTTTCTTTCGCCAAGTACCTGTAATATAGATAACTACCAGAAAATCACGATAATTAGCTTTAAATTGGTTCAAAACACATCCCGTGCTTGCATGCAATATTACACGTAATCTACCAACACCACGTTATCAGGCTTCATGCGCAACGACCGTAACCAACAAATCGTAACAGAAGGACTACGTCACCTTTTAGCATGTTCCGCGACGCCAAGACGCTCAGCATGATGCATTGCATTGGCTCCAGTCTCAGGATCCGGGAATGGCTGCGTTCCTTCGTTCGGCTCCGACTACGATGTTCCACAGGATCGGGTGTCTCGAGTCGTCGCTCCATGTTCTGTCAACTTAAGCAAAAAAGGGAAACAAATTAGGTATCAATTCAAAAAAAGTTGAAATGTAGACAACAAAGCATAGCTAAAATATAAATGAAGAGAGAATTCTATTTGCTTAGAATTTAAAAGCTATCACCATTTCTTAAATTTCACACATTCGTATGCAAATATTGTATACATCTAGTATTTGTAAAAAAATCTTGACGGAAAATTTGCCGGGAACCATAAAAACTAAACAAATAACTAATATATATATATATATTGAAAGCTTTCTTTCGCCAGGTACCTGTAATATAGATAACTACCAGAAAATCACGATAATTAGCTTTAAATTGGGTCAAAACAAATCCCGTGCTTGCATGCAATATTACACGTAATCTACCAACACCACGTTATCAGGCTTCATGCGCAAAGACCGTAACCAACAAATCGTAACAGAAGGACTACGTCACCTTTTAGCATGTTCCGCGACGCCAAGACGCTCAGCATGATGCACTGCATTGGCTCCAGTCTCAGGATCCGGGAATGGCTGCGTTCCTTCGTTCGGCTCCGACTACGATGTTCCACAGGATCGGGTGTCTCGAGTTGTCGCTCCATGTTCTGTCGACTTAAGCAAAAAAGGGAAACAAATTAGGTATCAATTCAAAAAAGGTTGAAATGTAGACAAATATAAATGAAGAGAGAATTCTATTTGCTTAGAATTTAAAAGCTATCACCATTTCTTAAATTTCACACATTCGTATGCAAATATTGTATACATCTAGTATTTGTAAAAAAATCTTGACGGAAAATTTGCCGGGAACCATAAAAACTAAACAAATAACTAATATATATATATATATATATTTTGAAAGCTTTCTTTCGCCAAGTACCTGTAATATAGATAACTACCTGAAAATCACGATAATTAGCTTTAAATTGGTTCAAAACACATCCCGTGCTTGCATGCAATATTACACGTAATCTACCAACACCACGTTATCAGGCTTCATGCGCAACGACCGTAACCAACAAATTGGAACAAAAGGCCTACGTCACCTTTAAGCATGTTTCGCGACGCCACGACGCTCAGCATGATGCACTGCATTGGCTCCAGTCTCAGGATCCGGGAATGGCTGCGTTTCTTCGTTCGGCTCCGACCACGATGTTCCACAGGATCGGGTGTCTCGAGTCGTCGCTCCATGTTCTGTCGACTTAAACAAAAAAGGGAAACAAATTAGGTATCAATTCAAAAAAAGGTTTAAATGTAGACAACAAAGCATAGCTAAAATATAAATGAAGAGAGAATTCTATTTGCTTAGAATTTAAAAGCTATCACCATTTCTTAAATTTCACACATTCGTATGCAAATATTGTATACATCTAGTATTTGTAAAAAAATCTTGACGGAAAATTTGCCGGGGACCATAAAAACTAAACAAATAACTAATATATATATATATATATATATATTTTGAAAGCTTTCTTTCGCCAAGTACCTGTAATATAGATAACTACCAGAAAATCACGATAATTAGCTTTAAATTGGTTCAAAACACATCCCGTGCTTGCATGCAATATTACACGTAATCTACCAACACCACGTTATCAGGCTTCATGCGCAACGACCGTAACCAACAAATCGTAACAGAAGGACTACGTCACCTTTAAGCATGTTCCGCGACGCCAAGACGCTCAGCATGATGCACTGCATTGGCTCCAGTCACAGGATCCGGGAATGGCTGCGTTCCTTCGTTCGGCTCCGACTACGATGTTCCACAGGATCGGGTGTCTCGAGTCGTCGCTCCATGTTCTGTCGACTTAAGCAAAAAAGGGAAACAAATTAGGTATCAATTCAAAAAAGGTTGAACAGTAGACAACAAAGCATAGCTAAAATATAAATGAAGAGAGAATTCTATTTGCTTAGAATTTAAAAGCTATCACCATTTCTTAAATTTCACACATTCGTATGCAAATATTGTATACATCTAGTATTTGTAAAAAAATCTTGACGGAAAATTTGCCGGGAACCATAAAAACTAAACAAATAACTAATTCATATATATTTAATTGAAAGCTTTCTTTCGCCAGGTTCCTTAAAAATAGATAAATACCGGAAAATCACGATCATTAAGCTCTTAATTTGTTCAAAGCACATCCCATGCTTGCACGCAATATTACACGTAATCTAACAACACCACGTTATCAGGCTTCATGCGCAACGACACGTTACCAACAAATCGTAACAGTATTAAAAAATAATAAAAAAATAATAATGATCTTGATAATGTCTTTAAAACGTTTAGCAATCTAGTTTAAAAGAAATTTATCTTTACAAGCAACGATTCTCTACGTACCCTTTATTTTTCGCCTTCGCCTTCGCGTCCCAGGATCCGGGAAGGGCTGCGGATACAAAGCCGGCTACGGCTGCGTTCCTTCCTTCGACCTGTCGACTTAAGCAAAAAAGGGAAATAAATTAGGTATCCATTCAAAAAAGGTGTTGAAATGTAGACAGCTAAGCATAGCTAAAATATAAATGAAGAGAGAATTCTATTTGCTTAGAATTTATAAGCTATCACCATTTCTTAAATTTCCCACATTCGTATGCAAATATTGTATACATCTAGTATTTCTAACAAAAATCTTGACGGAAAATTAGCCGGGAACCATAAAAACTAAACAAATAACTAATATATATATATATTGAAAGCTTTCATTCGCCAGGTACCTTCAATATAGATAAATACCAGAAAATCACGATAATTAGCTTTAAATTGGTTCAAAACACATCCCGTGCTTGCATGCAATATTACACGTAATCTACCAACACCACGTTATCAGGCTTCATGCGCAACGACCGTAACCAACACAAATCGTAAAAGAAGGACTACGTCACCTTTTAGCATGTTCCGCGACGCCAAGACGCTCAGCATGATGCACTGCATTGGCCCCAGTCTCAGGATCCGGGAAGGGCTGCGTTCCTTCGTTCGGCTCCGACTACGATGTTCCACAGGATCGGGTGTCTCGAGTCGTCGCTCCATGTACTGTCAACTCAAGTAAAAAGGGAAAAAAAATTAGGTATCAATTCAAAAAAGGTGTTGAAATGTAGACAGCTCAGCATAGCTAAAATATAAATGAAGAGAGAATTCTATTTGCTTAGAATTTATAAGCTATCACCATTTCTTAAATTACCCACATTCGTATGCAAATATTGTATACATCTAGTATTTTTAACAAAAATCTTGACTGAAAATTTGCCGGGAACCATAAAACTAAACAAATAACTAATATATATATATATATATATATATTGAAAGCTTTCTTTCGCCAAGTACCTGTAATATAGATAACTACCAGAAAATCACGATAATTAGCTTTAAATTGGTTCAAAACACATCCCGTGCTTGCATGCAATATTACACGTAATCTACCAACACCACGTTATCAGGCTTCATGCGCAACGACCGTAACCAACAAATCGTAACAGAAGGACTACGTCACCTTTAAGCATGTTCCGCGACGCCAAGACGCTCAGCATGATGCACTGCATTGGCCCCAGTCTCAGGATCCGGGAAGGGCTGCGTTCCTTCGTTCGGCTCCGACTACGATGTTCCACAGGATCGGGTGTCTTGAGTCGTCGCTCCATGTACTGTCAACTCAAGTAAAAAGGGAAAAAAAATTAGGTATCAATTCAAAAAAGGTGTTTAAATGTAGACAGCTCAGCATAGCTAAAATATAAATGAAGAGAGAATTCTATTTGCTTAGAATTTATAAGCTATCACCATTTCTTAAATTACCCACATTCGTATGCAAATATTGTATACATCTAGTATTTTTAACAAAAATCTTGACTGAAAATTTGCCGGGAACCATAAAACTAAACAAATAATTAATTTATATATATATATAAATATTTTTAAAAGCTTTCTTACGCCAGGTACCTTCAATATAGATAAATACCAGAATATCACGATCATTTGCTCTTAATTGATTCAAAACACACCCCATGCTTGCATGCAATATTATACGTAATCTAACAACACCACGTTATCGGGCTTCATGCGCAACGACACGTCACAAACAAATCGTAACAGAAGGACTACGACACCTTTTAGCATGTTCCGCGACGCCACGACGCTCAGCATGATGCACTGCATTGACCCCAGTCTCAGGATCCGGGAAGGGCTGCGTTACTTTGTTCGGCTCCGACTACGATGTTCCCCAGGATCGGGTGTCTCAAGTCGTCGCTCCATGTTCTGTCAACTCAAGTAAAAAGGAAAAAAAATTAGGTATCAATTCAAAAAAGGTGTTGAGATGTAGACAGCTAAGCATAGCTAAATGAAGAGAGAATTCTATTTAATTAGAATTTATAAGCTATCACCATTTCTTAAATTTCCCACAATCGTATGCAAATATTGTATACGTCGGGATAGGCTCAGACATCAGAAGTAAAATCCGGGTTAAACTTGACAAAATACTTTTTTAAATTAATTTTGAATATCTAATTCTATGTGATTTATATTATTAAGTTAATATAATATAATCGATGTAACATTAAATTACACGATTAATCTAATTTTAATATAATTTGATCAATATGACTTATTTAATTAAAAATAATAAAATTAATATAGTATAATTGATGTAATATAAAATTACACAATTATTCTATTATAAATGAGAATAGTGACGGTCCGACTATAAGACAGTGGTCCGTGCACCTAGACGCATCCACAAGAAATGCGTGCCTTGTAGTCGGCGCAGCCGGTCTTATACTATTGAGTTGTAGTGGGGTGATGACGTCAGGTGCACGTGCCACTAGCGACTTGTTTCGCTGTCTTGTTTTAGCGTTACAACTACCGCCGCCGTCATATACATCTAGTATTTCTAACAAAAATCTTGACGGAAAATTTGCCGGGAACCATAAAAACTAAACAAATAACTAATTCGTCAACCAATCACTGAGTGTGAACTGGCAGTCTGTTTTAAGATCAAGCTGCCAACGTGAAAACATCTATCCTTTGATTTATAGTGGACGGGTCAAAATTGGGAAATTATATTAATATGATCAACCTTTAGAAAATATCTTGTTTCATGGGTAGGCGGTTGTGATGTCAAGCTATCCTTAAAACATTTCGAAATGTCAACAATATATTTCTTAGAAACAGAAGGACTAAGTCACCTTTTAGCATGTTCCGCGACGCCACGACTCTCAACATGATGCACTGCATTGGCGCCAGTCTCAGGATTCGGGAATGGCTGCGTTCCTTCGTTCTGCTCCGACTACGATGTTCCACAGGATCGGGTGTCTCGAGTCGTCGCTCCATGTTTTGTCGACTTAAGCAAAAAAGGGAAACAAATTAGGTATCAATTCAAAAAAGGTTGAAATGTAGACAACAAAGCATAGCTAAAATATAAATGAAGAGAGAATTCTATTTGCTTAGAATTTATAAGCTTCCACCATTTCTTAAATTTCCCACAATCGTATGCAAATATTGTATACGTCGGGATAGGCTCAGACATCAGAAGTAAAATCCGGGTTAAACTTGACAAAATACTTTTTTAAATTAATTTTGAATATCTAATTCTATGTGATTTATATTATTAAGTTAATATAATATAATCGATGTAACATTAAATTACACGATTAATCTAATTTTAATATAATTTGATCAATATGACTTATTTAATTAAAAATAATAAAATTAATATAGTATAATTGATGTAATATAAAATTACACAATTATTCTATTATAAATGAGAATAGTGACGGTCCGACTATAAGACAGTGGTCCGTGCACCTAGACGCATCCACAAGAAATGCGTGCCTTGTAGTCGGCGCAGCCGGTCTTATACTATTGAGTTGTAGTGGGGTGATGACGTCAGGTGCACGTGCCACTAGCGACTTGTTTCGCTGTCTTGTTTTAGCGTTACAACTACCGCCGCCGTCATATACATCTAGTATTTCTAACAAAAATCTTGACGGAAAATTTGCCGGGAACCATAATAACTAATATAGTTTTCTTTCGCCAAGTACCTGTAATATAGATAACTACCAGAAAATCACGATCATTAGCTCTTAATTGATTCAAAACACACCCCATGCTTGCATGCAATATTACACGTAATCTACCAACACCACGTTATCAGGCTTCATGCGCAACGACCGTAACCAACAAATCGTAACAGAAGGACTACGTCACCTTTTAGCATGTTCCGCGACGCCAAGACGCTCAGCATGATGCACTGCATTGGCTCCAGTCTCAGGATCCGGGAATGGCTGCGTTCCTTCGTTCGGCTCCGACTACGATGTTCCACAGGATCGGGTGTCTCGAGTCGTCGCTCCATGTTCTGTCGACTTAAGCAAAAAAGGGAAACAAATTAGGTATCAATTCAAAAAAGGTGTTGAAATGTAGACAGCTAAGCATAGCTAAAATATAAATGAAGAGAGAATTCTATTTGCTTAGAATTTAAAAGCTATCACCATTTCTTAAATTTCACACATTCGTATGCAAATATTGTATACATCTAGTATTTGTAAAAAAATCTTGACGGAAAATTTGCCGGGAACCATAAAAACTAAACAAATAACTAATATATATATATATATATATTGAAAGCTTTCTTTCGCCAAGTACCTGTAATATAGATAACTACCAGAAAATCACGATCATTAGCTCTTAATTGATTCAAAACACACCCCATGCTTGCATGCAATATTACACGTAATCTACCAACACCACGTTATCAGGCTTCATGCGCAACGACCGTAACCAACAAATCGTAACAGAAGGACTACGTCACCTTTTAGCATGTTCCGCGACGCCAAGACGCTCAGCATGATGCACTGCATTGGCTCCAGTCTCAGGATCCGGGAATGGCTGCGTTCCTTCGTTCGGCTCCGACTACGATGTTCCACAGGATCGGGTGTCTCGAGTCGTCGCTCCATGTTCTGTCGACTTAAGCAAAAAAGGGAAACAAATTAGGTATCAATTCAAAAAAGGTTGAACAGTAGACAACAAAGCATAGCTAAAATATAAATGAAGTGAGAATTCTATTTGCTTAGAATTTAAAAGCTATCACCATTTCTTAAATTTCACACATTCGTATGCAAATATTGTATACATCTAGTATTTGTAAAAAAATCTTGACGGAAAATTTGCCGGGAACCATAAAAACTAAACAAATAACTAATATATATATATATATATATATATATATATATATATTGAAAGCTTTCTTTCGCCAAGTACCTGTAATATAGATAACTACCAGAAAATCACGATCATTAGCTCTTAATTGATTCAAAACACACCCCATGCTTGCATGCAATATTACACGTAATCTACCAACACCACGTTATCAGGCTTCATGCGCAACGACCGTAACCAACAAATCGTAACAGAAGGACTACGTCACCTTTTAGCATGTTCCGCGACGCCAAGACGCTCAGCATGATGCACTGCATTGGCTCCAGTCTCAGGATCCGGGAATGGCTGCGTTCCTTCGTTCGGCTCCGACTACGATGTTCCACAGGATCGGGTGTCTCGAGTCGTCGCTCCATGTTCTGTCGACTTAAGCAAAAAAGGGAAACAAATTAGGTATCAATTCAAAAAAGGTGTTGAAATGTAGACAGCTAAGCATAGCTAAAATATAAATGAAGAGAGAATTCTATTTGCTTAGAATTTAAAAGCTATCACCATTTCTTAAATTTCACACATTCGTATGCAAATATTGTATACATCTAGTATTTGTAAAAAAATCTTGACGGAAAATTTGCCGGGAACCATAAAAACTAAACAAATAACTAATATATATATATATATATATATATATTGAAAGCTTTCTTTCGCCAAGTACCTGTAATATAGATAACTACCAGAAAATCACGATCATTAGCTCTTAATTGATTCAAAACACACCCCATGCTTGCATGCAATATTACACGTAATCTACCAACACCACGTTATCAGGCTTCATGCGCAACGACCGTAACCAACAAATCGTAACAGAAGGACTACGTCACCTTTTAGCATATTCCGCGACGCCAAGACGCTCAGCATGATGCACTGCATTGGCTCCAGTCTCAGGATCCGGGAATGGCTGCGTTCCTTCGTTCGGCTCCGACTACGATGTTCCACAGGATCGGGTGTCTCGAGTCGTCGCTCCATGTTCTGTCGACTTAAGCAAAAAAGGGAAACAAATTAGGTATCAATTCAAAAAAGGTGTTGAAATGTAGACAGCTAAGCATAGCTAAAATATAAATGAAGAGAGAATTCTATTTGCTTAGAATTTAAAAGCTATCACCATTTCTTAAATTTCACACATTCGTATGCAAATATTGTATACATCTAGTATTTGTAAAAAAATCTTGACGGAAAATTTGCCGGGAACCATAAAAACTAAACAAATAACTAATATATATATATATATATTGAAAGCTTTCTTTCGCCAAGTACCTGTAATATAGATAACTACCAGAAAATCACGATCATTAGCTCTTAATTGATTCAAAACACACCCCATGCTTGCATGCAATATTACACGTAATCTACCAACACCACGTTATCAGGCTTCATGCGCAACGACCGTAACCAACAAATCGTAACAGAAGGACTACGTCACCTTTTAGCATGTTCCGCGACGCCAAGACGCTCAGCATGATGCACTGCATTGGCTCCAGTCTCAGGATCCGGGAATGGCTGCGTTCCTTCGTTCGGCTCCGACTACGATGTTCCACAGGATCAGGTGTCTCGAGTCGTCGCTCCATGTTCTGTCGACTTAAGCAAAAAAGGGAAACAAATTAGGTATCAATTCAAAAAAGGTTGAACAGTAGACAACAAAGCATAGCTAAAATATAAATGAAGAGAGAATTCTATTTGCTTAGAATTTAAAAGCTATCACCATTTCTTAAATTTCACACATTCGTATGCAAATATTGTATACATCTAGTATTTCTAAAAAAATCTTGACGGAAAATTTGCCGGGAACCATAAAAACTAAACAAATAACTAATTATATATATATATACTAGCTGACCCGGCCACGCGTTGCTGTGGCTAAAGTTTTTGTTATATTACATTATAGTAAACAATCTAAGAGGAACAATAAGAGAACATCAGTCACGGAGTCCACTATGCTTTTTCACACAGATGGTATTTGTAAAAAAGTATGGTGATCTCCTTATTTGACTTTCTACTACTATAACCCTTTAGTACAATGAAATTATTTACGAACAAAGACGAAAATGTTGATGTTGGTATACAAATTCACTGGATTGAGATTTGAAGGGGAAGTACGTTGAACACAATTAATTAAAATGTTCTTACACTTGATATTAAGCAGAAATCAATAGGTACAAAATAAAAATTTATCAGATTTATTATTTCCATTTAATTTTATAACAAATATAAGTATATTACAGTATAATACAGTAAATAACATGTGACGCTTAAACTCATGAATGAGGTAGGCAAGGCAGACAGTCTTAAACTTTTAAACATTAATATTAATTTTTTTGAATTATAAATACTTTCAATTTCAATTTAATTTAACACCAATCGGTGCACAATGTTTTTGGTTAACCTGTCTTTAGCTAACACAAATAGATTCGATGGTTTCCCAACACGTGAACACGCTACATATAGTTGCCCATGAGAAAACATGGATTTTCCAAATCTAAATCACAAATGGACATTGTTTGACCTTGAGATTTATTTATAGACATGGCGAAAGCTAAACGAATTGGAAACTGTAGCCTTTTGAAGGGTATGGTAGAATCTGATGGTATCATCGGAATACGTGGCAGCAGGACCAATTTTCCTTTAAACTTCCAAAATGCCAAAATGGTTGCTTCAAGAATGTTTCCGGTGATCTTTTTGATGACCAAACGCGTACCGTTACATAATTGAGGTGGATTCAAATTACGGAGGAGAATAATAGGGGAACCAATCTTTAATCGAAGATTATGTGGTGGCATTCCAGGGATATCTAATGAATTTAAAAATTCAATCGGAAAATTTACACTTTCATTTTCATTAACAACAGTATCTATTGATTTAAAAGACATCAGATCGCCTGGTAACAACTGTTGTATCTGGAAGTTAATTTCGTCAACATTGACTAAGCCATTCATGATTCAAATAATTATTCTGTATATCCGGGAAAATACTCTGAATCAATTCATTTTTATCCTGAACAACAGTGCAAAAATTGTCTGGTAGTTTAATGCATTGCGTATTTGGTTGCAGTTTTATTTTACCGTTCCCGATATCTAGTAGTTGTTCGGAAAATATTTGTGCTGATGGATCATTTTGCAATTGTACTCGCATATTTAGGGTCAATCGAAGTGAAATAAAAACAATAAAAAAAAATATTTGTACAACTATTGAAAAAGTGTAGGAAATTGTGTATCATTTTTGCATTGACATTTTAATTAAATTTTATAATTATGTGATAATACTTACATACATATATTCAAATTAAATTATAAAGTTTTGAACAATGAAGCACAAATAAGTAAAAAACAGGATTAATATCACTGTATTATCTTCATTATAATATGAATTCAATTTACACTTCAGTCTAAGTAACACGTGGCCGGCTATGCTAACACCAAAAATTTAAAAAGTGGAAATAATTGAATTATACGGTATTTCGTTCACTACAAAATAAATTTAATTAATTTTATAGCGTCAACAACACGTGGTAATTATGCTGTTAAAATGTAGCTTATATAACACGTTCGTAGATTTACCATAGCAGCGCCATCTATTGATTACTTAGTCAACCCAGTCGAAAGGTATCGACATCTGTTAGAATTATTTGGATTTAACAGATAATTGTGACTGTCAAATAATAACAGACAAATAATTAGCAATAAATTAAAATTGCGACTATAATTTGAGATTTAAACTATCCTATCTCTCAAGTTGGATCGAACTGCACATGGTGTGCGAATTTTATTATAATCGATTAAGTGGTTTAGGAGTCCATTGAGGATAAACATTGTGACACGAGATTTATATATATTAAGATATATATATATATATATTTTATATATTTTGAAAGCTTTCTTTCGCCAAGTACCTGTAATATAGATAACTACCAGAAAATCACGATAATTAGCTTTAAATTGGTTCAAAACACATCCCGTGCTTGCATGCAATATTACACGTAATCTACCAACACCACGTTATCAGGCTTCATGCGCAACGACCGTAACCAACAAATCGTAACAGAAGGACTACGTCACCTTTTAGCATGTTCCGCGACGCAAAGACGCTCAGCATGATGCACTGCATTGGCTCCAGTCTCAGGATCCGGGAATGGCTGCGTTCCTTCGTTCGGCTCCGACTACGATGTTCCACAGGATCGGGTGTCTCGAGTCGTCGCTCCATGTTCTGTCGACTTAAGCAAAAAAGGGAAACAAATTAGGTATCAATTCAAAAAAGGTTGAACAGTAGACAACAAAGCATAGCTAAAATATAAATGGAGAGAATTCTATTTGCTTAGAATTTAAAAGCTATCACCATTTCTTAAATTTCACACATTCGTATGCAAATATTGTATACATCTAGTATTTGTAAAAAAATCTTGACGGAAAATTTGCCGGGAACCATAAAAACTAAACAAATAACTAATATATATATATATATATTGAAAGCTTTCTTTCGCCAAGTACCTGTAATATAGATAACTACCAGAAAATCACGATCATTAGCTCTTAATTGATTCAAAACACACCCCATGCTTGCATGCAATATTACACGTAATCTACCAACACCACGTTATCAGGCTTCATGCGCAACGACCGTAACCAACAAATCGTAACAGAAGGACTACGTCACCTTTTAGCATATTCCGCGACGCCAAGACGCTCAGCATGATGCACTGCATTGGCTCCAGTCTCAGGATCCGGGAATGGCTGCGTTCCTTCGTTCGGCTCCGACTACGATGTTCCACAGGATCGGGTATCTCGAGTCGTCGCTCCATGTTCTGTCGACTTAAGCAAAAAAGGGAAACAAATTAGGTATCAATTCAAAAAAGGTGTTGAAATGTAGACAGCTAAGCATAGCTAAAATATAAATGAAGAGAGAATTCTATTTGCTTAGAATTTAAAAGCTATCACCATTTCTTAAATTTCACACATTCGTATGCAAATATTGTATACATCTAGTATTTGTAAAAAAATCTTGACGGAAAATTTGCCGGGAACCATAAAAACTAAACAAATAACTAATATATATATATATATATATTGAAAGCTTTCTTTCGCCAAGTACCTGTAATATAGATAACTACCAGAAAATCACGATCATTAGCTCTTAATTGATTCAAAACACACCCCATGCTTGCATGCAATATTACACGTAATCTACCAACACCACGTTATCAGGCTTCATGCGCAACGACCGTAACCAACAAATCGTAACAGAAGGACTACGTCACCTTTTAGCATGTTCCGCGACGCCAAGACGCTCAGCATGATGCACTGCATTGGCTCCAGTCTCAGGATCCGGGAATGGCTGCGTTCCTTCGTTCGGCTCCGACTACGATGTTCCACAGGATCGGGTGTCTCGAGTCGTCGCTCCATGTTCTGTCGACTTAAGCAAAAAAGGGAAACAAATTAGGTATCAATTCAAAAAAGGTTGAACAGTAGACAACAAAGCATAGCTAAAATATAAATGAAGTGAGAATTCTATTTGCTTAGAATTTAAAAGCTATCACCATTTCTTAAATTTCACACATTCGTATGCAAATATTGTATACATCTAGTATTTGTAAAAAAATCTTGACGGAAAATTTGCCGGGAACCATAAAAACTAAACAAATAACTAATATATATATATATATATATTGAAAGCTTTCTTTCGCCAAGTACCTGTAATATAGATAACTACCAGAAAATCACGATCATTAGCTCTTAATTGATTCAAAACACACCCCATGCTTGCATGCAATATTACACGTAATCTACCAACACCACGTTATCAGGCTTCATGCGCAACGACCGTAACCAACAAATCGTAACAGAAGGACTACGTCACCTTTTAGCATGTTCCGCGACGCCAAGACGCTCAGCATGATGCACTGCATTGGCTCCAGTCTCAGGATCCGGGAATGGCTGCGTTCCTTCGTTCGGCTCCGACTACGATGTTCCACAGGATCAGGTGTCTCGAGTCGTCGCTCCATGTTCTGTCGACTTAAGCAAAAAAGGGAAACAAATTAGGTATCAATTCAAAAAAGGTTGAAATGTAGACAGCTAAGCATAGCTAAAATATAAATGAAGAGAGAATTCTATTTGCTTAGAATTTATAAGCTATCACCATTTCTTAAATTTCACACATTCGTATGCAAATATTGTATACATCTAGTATTTCTAACAAAAATCTTGACGGAAAATTTGCCGGGAACCATAAAAACTAAACAAATAACTAATTCATATACATTTAATTGAAAGCTTTCTTTCGCCAGGTTCCTTTAAAAATAGATAAATACCGGAAAATCGCGATCATTAAGCTCTTAATTTGTTCAAAGCACATCCCATGCTTGCACGCAATATTACACGTAATCTAACAACACCACGTTATCAGGCTTCATGCGCAACGACACGTTACCAACAAATCGTAACAGTATTAAAAAATAATAAAAAAATAATAATGATCTTGATAATGTCTTTAAAAAGTTTAGCAATCTAGTTTAAAAGAAATTTATCTTTACAAGCAACGAGTAGCTACGTACCCTTTATTTTTGGATTCCTATACCACTTTTGATTTATAAGAAACAACCTACTATTGGCGATGAATTTAAAACCAGACAAGATGCAGATAATCTAACCAAAATAATATATGCTTCCATTAATTAACTTTACTATGATCGTTAACACTATTTTACAATTGGCTCCTATTTCCTCCACACCTCACTCGAAAATAAACACGGCTTGAAATCCGAAGATCTCAGGCCATGCTTACAATAGTCTTGGTGGGAGAATACAAATCTGATTGGTTCCCGCCATTTTGCAACAACAGTCGTCAACCAATCACTGAGTGAAAATAAAAACATCCGTCACATCCGTTGAAGCCGTCAACCAATCACAAAATTGCAAGTGACAGTTCATATAAAAACAAGGTTCCTATATTAATTAGCAAAAATGAGAATACAAACACTGAATAGCAAATAAATTGCAGCAACGTAGTTTTTACATCCTCTTTGCAGTCCAACAAAAGTAGTGATTATATACTCTTTGAGTCCATCACCCCGGCAAGTAACTTGGGTTGTATAAGTACAATTAACAGCAAAAAATATAGTTAGTCATTGAAATCTCCGTGATACTTATACAGAATTATAAGTACAGATTGCATAATTTGACGACATCCGTGGCGCAGCGCGCGCGCTGTCTCATTATAAAGTTGGAGGTGTTCGATTCTTGGCTCGAGTCTGGTCTGGTGGGAGGCTTCGGCGTGGCTAGTTACCACCCTGCCGACAAAGACGTGTCGCCAAGCGATTTAGCGTTCCGGCAAGATGTCGCGTAGACACCAATTAGGAGAATGGGTTTACCATACATCATGCTACGGCCGTAGCCTCCCACCAGACCAGATTCGAGCCGGGAATCGATCCCAGGACCTCCAACTTTATAATGCGACAGCGCGCACTGCGCCACGGAGGTCGTCAAAATCAACCCATGACCATGAGTGTCATGAAACATGTTCTATTCCAGTCGTCGACGATCCTCGTTTCCCACTTCCGCACGCACACCGGAAAAGAGGCCTCTCCGCTGCAAGCTAATATACATATGGTATATACAGACTGCTTAGGTATAGGTTCATACCTACACTTGTACGTATCTATAGATAGTAAGTATGACTGATGGAAGGTAGGATTGTGTTCAGATTAATTATTTAATATTTGATTCCCTAACAATTTGGCAAGTCATCCAAATTAAAAAATATATATATAATTATTCCGAACACATATTTTTAAATAATACAAATTTTTGGCTTCTATTCTTTATTTTCACATAAAATACATTCTAATGACTTCTTTATCCTAATAAAAACAGTTGATAAAGTTCCCCGAGGAGTGGCCCACTGGGGTCTGATGCTGACTCAGACTAAGGTGGTCAAATCTTGCAACACAATTTGAGAGCAGTTGCCGCCAACTGATACAGAGAACTTCTCTTCTCTTGCATAGGAACTCCTATACTTCTCTAGATCACTCGGTTGTACTTTGGGCCTTTAGATTTGCCTCTAATAAAAACTGTAATGTATGACCAGTCTCCCTGCACCTAAAGGGTGCAAATGGAGCCCTATCACTAAGACTATCTGTCTGACAATGGGCTGTTTATAGTGAACTGGAAACGGTAGTTGGAATTTTCACAGAACATATATCACTATGCCACTTTAACAACGGTATTTCAAAATGACAACTATGAGAATAAAAAAGTATTTTTGTACATTAGTACAACACCATTCATGTGAGAGTTCTACTCTACTCGACTGTTTTTTTTAAATTGAGTTACATACTGTAAGGGGGGCCAATATTCTTGGCTCAGCTCAATACTTAAAATATCATCTAAAGCAGGTGCACAGGTCGACTCGTCATCGGCTTCACAATCTGCGACAATGAGGGTGCAGTGCCTCGCCTAAATCATGCTCACAATATCCTCCTGGGGTGTGGACACTGGTTAGGCTGTTGACTAGCAATGTGGTAAACACTGATACAAAACGCTCGGGCGTAGGGTTTGTGTTGCGGCAACCGTGTGATCGAATAGCCCCAAAAAAGTTTTCAATGGGGTCCTGGTTTACTGAAGTTATATTAAATTTAGTTTCTAACTGTTTTTAATAAAACCTCAATTCCTTCCAATGTCCACACCCAATTGCTTATTGTTCGTTCTTTTTTGTCTGCTTTTTAAAATCAATGAAATTTATAGATAATAAATTTCATTGATTTTAAAATCTTCTTCGCTTCCCTCCATTTTTCGTGATGTACTGATGATGGTGTCGCAGGCCCCAAAAGTGGTTTTGCGTTCCTTTTTTTTTTCTTCGTGAAACTGCCATTGACAGAGTCGAATAAATTGCCAAAGAACAGGAGTACATCTGCAGTTCCTTTGCATTCTTCTGAAAGAATTTTCTTATCTGGAACAGAAAACGGGAATTGCGTGATTTAAAATATTTTTAACTCGTCCTAAAAAAATAACTAAAAAAAAAACAATTATTGTTATCAACATAAATATATATTATATAATATAGTAACAACTATATTCATATTGTTACTAGCTGAGATCCGCGGTTTCACCCGCGTAGTTTTCGTTTCCGTGGAAATACCGGGATGAAATATTGCCTAAATATTAATTGCAAATTGACTCTTTGAAGTTAGGAACACACCTACATTTCTTAGACAACATTGACAATATGAACTTTATTAAAAAGCAATAAAGTTCAAATTGACTCCACATTTTATTTAGAAAACGTTTATATGGGAAAAAGATAAGGGCTGTTTTTAGGGTTTCTCCGGCAATTATTCCAATTTTTCTGACCTTTTAAACCTTCCCTAGACCTCCACGAACATTTCAAGACCAAGATAAGACAAATTCGTTCAGCCGTTCTCAAGTTTTAGCGAGACCAACGAACGGCAATTGATTTTTATATATATAGACTACTAGCTGGCGCCCGCGACTTCGTCCGCGTGGAATAAGTTTTTAAAATTCAGTCAGAATAAGTGGTAAAAATTCCTACGGGAACTCTCCTATGTCACTCTCCTGGTCCTCAACTATTCTTTCAAAAATCATGTCGATCCATTGTTCTGTTGCGACGTGATTGAAGAACATACCAATATACAAACACACTTTCGCATTTATAATATTCGGACATTTACAAATTATTTTCTTAGCGATGTCTACGGCTCTACGGTCTAGCTTCCAAATTCCTTTTCATTCTTTATGTTTCTACTTTCAAGGTGTGATTTTGCAAAAGAGCTTATACCTACATGTATTATTACTGAAAAGTAATGCTCTAATTGCCGATTTTCATTTCTCTAATTCCAAAAACGCAAAACTTACATGTAACCTACCAACCTCTCACCCTCTCACTCCTTTTGGGGTGGATTTTTTATAGGTTTTTTATTATTTAAAACAAATAACCTAAATGTCAATTTTCATGTCCACTTTGAAATCTTAGAATCTTCATGAAAATCTAACCCTCATTTTACCCTCTTTGGGGTAGATTTTCATAATATTGATTGATACAGATCTTTATCATTTATAATTAACAACTTAGTTGCCAACTTTCATGTCTTTAACTTCAAAAATATAGGACTTTCATATAAACTTCCAACCCCCATTTAAACCCCTTAGGGGTGGATTTTTGTAATATTGTGTATAAAGGTTTTTATAATTTAAAACAAATAACCTAAATGGCAATTTTCATGTCCCAAACTCCGAAAACTTAGAATCCTCATATAAACTTCCAACCCTCATTTTACCCTCTTTGGGGTAGATTTTGGTAACATTGATTAAACATATCTTTATTATTTATAATTAACAACTTAGTTGCCAAATTTCATGTCTCTAACTTCAAAAATATAGGACTTTCATACAAACTTCCAACCCCCATTTCTACCCCTTAGGGGTAGATTTTTGTAATATTACGTGTACAGGTTTTTATTATTTAAAACAAATTACCTAAATGCCCATTTTCATGTCCCTAACTTCGAAAACATAGAATCCTCATGAAAACGCCCCACCCCCATTTCACCCCCCTTGCGGTAGATTTTCGTAACATTGAGTATACAGATCTTTATCATTTATAATAAAAAACTTAGTTGCCAATTTTCATGTCTCTAACTTCAAAAATATAGGACTTTCATTCAAACTTCCAACCCCCATTTCTACCCCTAGGGGTAGATTTTCTTAAAACCGTTTCTTAGCTGACCTCTACTTCCTAAAAGGAATCTGCCTTCCAAATTTAAAGATCGTATGTTTTATAGTTCCTGAGATATCGTGATCATCAGTCAGTCAGTCAGTCAGTCAGTGGTATTTCGCTTTTATATATATAGATAAAGTCTCAGTGTGCCTGAATGCATATAATAGTTACCACTTATGTTCAACCAACCAATTAATGAACAATGGGTCATACATTCACATAGAGCTGTGATAGCCTAGTGGTTAGGATGTCAGCCTTCTAATCAGAGGTCGGGGATTCGAATCCGGGCACGCTATAACTTTTCGGAGTTATGTGCGTTTTTAAGCAATTAAAATATCACTTGCTCCAACGGTGAAGGAAAACATCGTGAGGAAACCTGCACGCAGAGTTGTTCATAATGTTCTCAAAGGCGTGTGAAGTCTGCCAATCCGCACGTGGCCAGCGTGGTGGACTATGGCCGAACCTTTTCATATTGAGAAGAGACCCTTGCTCTGTAGTGAGCCGGTAATGGGTTGATCATGATGTAGCTCAATAGCGAAAATGTAAAAAAAAGCATACCTGTGTTACGCCATCCTGTGACTTAAGACTATTCAATGTCTTATTGATTAGTTGTGTGTCAGTCTTAGGACCAAAATCCACCAGAACTTCAAGCTGAAAATAAAGGACATTTGGCATCATTGATCTAGTTATTTTTACATGAGGTAAGTTAAAAAGGAAGGAAAGCTATAACTAGATTCTGACATCCAAAAATCTGCTTCAGTCAATGTTGCCTAACTCAATCAACTACTTGATCAATTGATTTCTACTTGTTTGTATAAGAACACTCACAATCGTGTAGTCGCAATTACCGCGCTACTTATATATTTTGTACAAATTTTTGTTGGTATGGGAAGTGTAGATGAATTTGATTAATTGCAGTTCAATTTACTATGGCGTTAGGCTCTTCTATATTCTGAAGCAGCTAAGGTGTTGTGACCAAAAAAATATATACATTTTGTGAGTATAATATAGATTTTGTGAGTGTATAGTATCCTAAGAGCAAGGGAATAAATGTGTATGATTTATTTCAGTACCAGGAAATGTATGGGTAGATTAAGGGTTTTAAAATATTGTGGAACAAGCAACATTTATAATTGAAGATTATACCATATCTTATAATATTTCCAATCGCGGTTCTCCTCCTAACATATAAATCTAATTTTGAGGCAGTGTGATATGGCTAACTATAGCTATAGTTGTAAATCATCTAGGTGAAATTCAACTTTTCACAAGGCCAGGGGTAAATATGGAGTTTCTCCTTATAAAATGTTGCCTATAAAAATCCAAAACTGCACTTATTTTTAAATAATGGTTTCTTGTTTTTACTTAATTATCCTAGTTAACATCAATTTATCTGTTTTGTATCACATATGCATTGTCACTTTACAATACTAAATATATTTTTAAACAAAACGACACATAAACCCTTGCATCCTTAAGACTAATAATTAAGACAGAATGCTAAAGCAGAACCATTATGGTCTTATGTTGATCTACATTTACGTTTGTTTTCCTATGGGAGATGAATATAAATTGTTTATTGAATAACCATGTCAGTTCAAAAAGTTACTAAGTGACTCGATAAGAAGCAACCAATTTTAGTTGAGTCTAGTAAAATTTATAATGACACACTATTGAATCATAAGGAATTAACCATCTAGTTGTTTCATTGCCAGATATTAAGTCATTTATTTTACAATTAGGATACAAGGTTTATGTAGGTTTATGCGTCATGTTTTGTTTAAAAATATATTTAATTTTGTAAAGTGACAATGCATAATGTGATACAAAACAGATAAATTGATGTTAACTAGGATAATTAAGATCAGTAAGTCAGCCAGTCAGTTAGTCATTATATATATATAGATGTCATTAAGAGATAAATTTAAAGATTATAAAATAATGACAGTGCATAGCCAATATATATATATGAAAATTTGTTCATAAAAATATTGATAAATTCAAGAAAAAAATGCACTGTAACGCACTGAACATCAGAAGTAAAAGTAAACTTGTAGTACCGTTTAGTAGGCTGCACAAAATTAGTAACTCATTCAAAGGAAATTGTATTCTATTCTATAATAAATTACCTATTGATATCTTGGAGATGTCTATCAATAAGTTCAAAGTTTTTATAAAACGAAAGCTTGTAGAAAAATCATATTACGATATTAAGGATTATAAAAACGATAAAAAAGCTTGGGTGTGAATTGCTCTATCTCCATAGGTACTATAGTTTATTATTAATTTTATTCATTATGTGAGATGGTGATAACGAAAAAAAAGAAAAACCCCGGCTAAGTTTGTTGTGGGCTTCTTCTTAGACCGGGGCGCGTTTGGAACCCTCATAGCTTTAGTTTTAAGTTTACGAATATAGTTATCACCATGAAATAACTACTGTGTAAATTATTGACGCGTCAAAAGTGCCTTTTTAAGGACTATTTGAATAAAGATTATTTTGAATTTGAATTTTGAATTTGATGTAAAAAATTATAATACACAATCACTTCACAGATCTTTATATTGACTAACATAATATTATAATGTTAAACATATATTATTTGTGTAATTTAAATCAAAAAAAAATTGCATTTTATCATTTATCATCTACATTCTACAAAATAGTTAAAACAGTGAAAAAAGATTATAATTATTATAATAGGTGTCATTATGGAAAAATATTTTAAAACTTACCTTTCTGTTGATTTCTGTAAATCTCTTGTTTAATATCAGTGGCTGATTTGTGGGCTAGACTATGCTTGGAGCTTGGTGCTGTAAAAAATATTTCAATATCATCATCATGATCAACCCATTACCGGCTCACTACAGAGCACTGGTCTCCTCTCAATATGAGAAGGGTTTGGCCATAGTCCACCACGCTGGCCATGTGCGGATTGGCAGACTTCACACGCCTTTGAGAATATTATGGGGAACTCTCAGGCGTGCAGGTTTCCTCACGATGTTTTCCTTCACCGTTGAAGCAAGTGATATTTTAATCATTTAAAAACGCACATAACTCCGAAAAGTTAGAGGTGCGTGCCCGGATTCGAACCGCCGATCTCTGATTAGGAGGCTGACGCCCTAACCACTGGGCTATCACTGCTTCATAAAATATATATAAAATATTTCAATATGTAATACCTAATCAAATTAATTTCTGAATAGGAACATTATAAGCCAATAGTGAGCACTTAATTTTTTATAAAAAGGTTCCTATGGAACCTAAAAAAGAATGTTGTTGAGAATAACACTACCTAAAATCAATAAAATTTATAGGTATCTTTTTGTACTCACCAATATTTTCTTTTTCTTGGATCAAAAGTTAGCTCACACTGTTTTGACACTTCTATCTCAATGGACCAATTATCAGCTGGAAAAGAGAATAAAAATATGACATTGACACAAGTTTATGTATAATTTTAAATGAAGTACACTGTGCATGGTTTTCTAATGTTTCGGATAAACCTTTGTTACAAATACACCACACAAGAAATGTATCTTTCAAGTTCTTAGGTCATTTTAACGAGTTAGTTTGTTAATGATAATTTGATATAATAATGATTTCTGGCATGTGCCATGTAATCACAAATAATAACTTATTGTATGTTGATACAGTAAGTCACTAGGTCAGAATCTTTTACGCAAGTGAAGACAGCAACTGTATGACATACTGAAACAAAATTTCAACTCAATTTGACAAACAATGTGCAAACATATGTCATGAATGAACAAATATTATACATACATGTTGTCAGAGATGATGATCTATTCATAGGCAAAGATGATACTGATGGCAAATCCTCTAATAGATTCTGTGATTTACTTGTGGTTGAATTCAAGCCTGAAAGTAAAACAAAATTTAAAAATAGTACAATAATATTGTAACATAATTATTATCACTTTTGTAAATGACTTTGGTAATCAGCTCCAACATCTAACTATGCCATATTATTTCTAATATGAGGTTATACTCCCTTTATTTTTAACATATGTACTTCAATAATTAATAAACTTACATGGCATGTTTAAACTTGGCACAGCTATGTTGCAGAGTCTATTATAGTAGTATATTCGTTGATTTCAAGATATCCCCACCAACATTATAAATCCAGGTCATAAAACGATCCAAATCTTTTGCGGGATTTGGGAAGTATATTTTCTGAAAAGTAAAAATATCTTAGTTTAGACACAAGTTTAAAACATGTTCAGTAGATCTTACTCGATTCACTTTTCTGTGGAAGTTTTTTAGCAGAATTTATCATTAATCTGCTTTAATATACTTTAAAGTTTAAGCTACAATATACCTTGTCTATGAACCCAGCTATCTAATAATAAAGAGAAGATTATTTTTATAAAACGTATTTATAAGGCGTTTTTTTAGAAGTGATCATTTAGGGGTGATAATTTAATAGTTGTATATATATAGAAATTTCTTCTAGAAAAACTAGAGAAAACTGTATATTCAAATAAACTTGTAAAAGTACGAACCAATAAGTGAATCTATCACGGGTTCGGAACGCCCGATGGAGAAGAACCTATGCATAACCCATGTCATAAATTTCAAAGATTAAGTCAACAATGACGGCGTTTACTAACCTGCAGTTCCTGAACAGCCTGAAATACAGCACCTCTTGTAAGACATGTTTACTAAACTTAACTATAATGGAGTCCTGTCTCAAAACACTAAAATCTTTAACTTAGCGTGAAAAGCACTAAAAATTCACAAGAGGTATTAAAACAACAAAATCAGAAAAATAACACGACCGCTAACAGTTATTTTTCGGAAATCGTGAAATCAAAAAATTTTTGTCAAGTTTGTCTATTGTTCACAGTCAGTAAAAAAAGTGTGTAATAAAAACGGCGGCAAGAAGTTAATAACAATTCAGCGTCGCCACCATTCTTTGAAAAACTGCTTCATTCCTGTTTCTTTTTTCAAAAAACGCGCGCCACTGGTCCAATTTTGCCGCCTTTGCAACCACAGATAGGTTGCGACTTCCACAGACGACAACACATTAATATTAAATTAATATTTTTTTGATTTAAATTACTTAAATATTTTAATGCAAACTAAACTACCAAATTGGTAGAAAAATTAAACATGGGATGCCTTCATCACAGAATAATACGTCGACACAGTAGCGCGATCTGTAATTGGCTTCCTAAATGTATAGTAGTACCAGGGTATTTGTTAAGATTGACGACCCTGGTCGCGACTGTGCCGCAGTGACGAACGGACGATGTTTTGTTTTTTAAACAATAACCGCGCGATTTTTACAATTAAAATTACTTCAAGTATATTTTTAATATGACAAGTAGGATATATTGTGCACTTTTTGGTTGCATTAACAATAGTTGTTTATTGTACAGTTTGTATAAACTATACCAGAAAAAATTAATTTGACCGTCTGTCTGTCACTAGATAGTTGAAATTTGAGTACAAAGTAGGCAAATGTAATTAAAATGCTGGAGGCGGGCAGCCCAATCGCATGTTTAGATGCCACGCGGCTGTAGGTAATTATTTCAAAGATAAGCCCGAGTTACAATACTGTATACATAATATTACCGTGGCCCAACTATGTAATAGCGATATCGTGGCGGATATTTCCATCCCTAACAATTAAAAAAGTCACTTTGCGCAACCGGTTTTGAAATTATATAACAGTCAATGGGGTGAAAGAGTCATACAAATCCCGTCTTGCTAATATTAAAATAAAGGAACCACCTCTTGTGTCCCTGGTGGCATAACTTTTTAGCAATTGTGTAAAAATATAACACTAGATGGCAGGGTCGAGCTTATATTTATCAAACGTCAATTGTCACTTGTCAGTCAAGTTCTGGTCAAGTTTCAAATTCTAACTTATAGGCGCTACATACCTTCAGTTTTAACTGTGCGATTTAACTGTACAGTCCAACTGTACAAATAAATCGTAAGTCCATACAGCCTACACACCTTCAAGCAAAAACGCGCGACCTTTCAGTTTTTATCAATATGGCCTCCAGAGACGACGCTTTAGCGATCGTAGGGCTAATGTGTGTGTTAAAAGAAAATAGAAGAAAACGAAAAAAACGCGAATTGTGGTGTAAACACTGGCTTCTGTTGAGAAAATCATATTCACACACCTCCTTGATAAATGAATTGAAAATTACTCCAAAAGATTACAATAATTATTTGAGAATGAATGAGAATACCTATTTGCACCTTCTGTCTTTAGTGACACCATTAATAAAAAAGCAAGACACCATATTGAGAAATGCTATAACACCTCATGAAAGATTAACGGCAACTTTAAGATTTTTAGCTACAGGGAGATCTTATGAATGTTTAAAATTTCCTACAATAATATCGCCACAAGCACTTTCCGCCATCATACCAGAAACCTGTGAAGCAATTTATAAGGTTTTACACAAGGACTACTTAAAAGTAAGTAATAAAATTACTCATATTATTATTATTATAAATTTATTTAATGAAATAAATCATCTTCTCATCACATCACATCGGTGTTGGTTACAAATCGCGATACATATGATCCAGCTGTATCCTCTGTCCAGTCCGGAATTGACAGTTGTACCGTAGTAGCACTCATAGTATCTATTATTGGCGTCTGAGGAGCTAGTGTGACAGCATAATACTGAGGCTGAGTTATGGGTGACTGATTTGGAGTACTTATATATTGCGACGGTGATGGAATAGAGTTATGAGATGGTGATGGCATAGAAATTGAAGTACTTGATTGTGATTGAATGTCATTTAATATCATTGTTCTTGGAGCCATTACCCTATGTGACATTGTAAGATTTCCCATCTCAGCTTCGAATAACGTTTCGTTTATTATTTTTTCCGCTTACAACTGTTGTTGTTTATTTTTAAATTCTCGAAGTTTCAATGCTACCAGTTTTCCAATAATATCGTAGCGATCCTCTTTATATGTCGGTTGTTTAAAGTGGTCCTGAACAGATTGCAAAACTTCTTTTGTTAAATCTTCATTATTCTTTCTGTTCGTTAGCCGTTTAGGTGCCAAACCATGACCAGTCGAAGTTGAAGCAATGGTTGAGATGGAAGCCGTAGGACTCGGAGCAGAAAAATTTTCAGAAACATCTAACTCCGAATGCGCTGCCTCATTTTCAGACACTGATGTTGCACCCGATGATTCCATCACGTTAATCTGTAACATTTTCTTTGTTTCAGTTTCCACGAACATGCAATGAATGGAAAGCAATTAGTGCGTTATTTGAAGAAAGGTGGAACTTTCCACATCTACTTGGAGCAATAGATGGAAAACATATTGCTATTATTCCACCTAAAGGATGTGGATCGGAATTTTACAACTATAAAAAACACCACAGCATGGTACTTATGGCTGTTGTTGACGCTCAATATCAGTTTTTACTATGTGATTTCGGTACTAACGGGCGAGTTTCACATGGAGGCGTATTACAAAATACAAAATTTTTTGAAAAAATAACCAGTTGGAAATTCCAAGCGAAGAAGCTGTAAGAAATAGTCAGAGACGTTTGCCATACGTTTTTGTTTCTGATGACGCCTTTCCGTTGAGATCTGATATAATGAAACCGTTCAGACAAGCAGAATTGACTTCTATAGATAAAAAAATATACAATTATCGTGTTTCACGAGCACGTCGGATTGTGGAAAATGCCTTTGGCATTCTGGCCTCACGTTTCAGAATCTTTCATACAGCTATAAATTTACAGCCAAATAAAATTGAATCCGTCGTTATGGCATGTTGTGCATTGCATAACTATCTAATTAAAAAAATGCCTACTAATCCGGATTGTTTTGATCGAGAACAAATTGATACTGGAACCATAATCTCAGGATGTACAACAGACATTTCGACTATGGAACCTATAGAGAGAAGAAATACGGGAAACATAAGTCGGGCACCCAAAATAATTAGCAAAGAATTTATGAACTATTTTAACAATGAAGGTCAGGTTCCTTGGCAAAATAATTTTATTTGATTAAATAAAGTTATAGTTCGTTCACAATAAATTGCTCAAAAATGGACTTAGCAGGTTAACAAATTAGGCCGACGATATATAAAGTAGGTAAATCCACTTGTAAACTTCCTCGTATATAAACTTGTCTACATAACATTCTAGAATTATCGGGTTTGTTTGATATACCTACCTATAATCATCGATCTCTAATAAATATCGACGCCTACAACCTTTAATGAAATAACTTTTGTATGAAAATTAATAAAATAAATTAGATTATTATTAAATTAATAGAGCTACAACTAAATTTTATTTACCTACCTCATCTTCTCTATCCTCCAAATTAGACCGACTAGGCCTTGGTATATTTTGATCGTCTAAGAAACGTAATAATTAGTAATACCATAACTTCGGCTCATATATGTCTTCGGCGCCTGATCCAGATTTTGAGGCCATGACTTTTTTGTGCTCCTTGTTATATGTACAGCGTAGGTTATTAATTTTCTTTATAACAGCCTCTTTATTACTATTAGGATCTATTTCCCGTAGTTTTAAAATGAGCTTCTCATAAGCTGAATCTTTTTTTACTCTATTATGGTATTCCTTACTTTTGATTTTCCACAATGAAGGCTCCGATTGGTATAGTTGGATAAACTCTTCGAGCCATTCGCGTTGTGCCATGGTCGAGCGTTGACTTTTCGTAGAAGCGATGAGTAAAGACAAAATACGTGTTCACTTCACGCTCGCTGCGACAAAACTAACGAAACTGCAGTTTTCGACTACACACTCTCAGTTAACACTGTACAGTTCTATCTGTACAGATTTATCTATTGATATTTTCATTAGATCTCAGTTAAACTGTACAGTTCAACTGTATGTTCCACACACCTAACGATTTATCTGTACAGTTTGACTGTACAGTTAAATCGCACAGTTAAAACTGAAGGTATGTAGCGCCCATTAAACGGTGTATTTTTTGTGGGTGTTATGCGTTTCGGTTACATTTTCGGTAATAGTAAAACTTTTATTGGTTAAAATTTAGAATCGTGTGGCAGGAGTTTCGGGAAGAAAGATGTTTTATTTGGTAGAGGTTTGGTCCCAAATTGTAACAATAGCACTCGCATTACAAGGTAATGCACTTTTTTTCGAGAAAACCAAAAAAAACTAACATTACCTATAAATAGGTAAAACATCGAAAGGTTAAAATTTTGAATCGTGCGGCAGGAGTTTCGGAGAGAAAGATGTTTTATTTGGTAGAGGTTTGGTCCCCGATTGTAACAATAGCACTCGCATTACAAGGTAATGCACTTTTTTCGAGAAAACCAAAAAAAACTAACATAGCCTATAAATAGGTAAAACATCGAAAAAATAATGCAATATTACGGGAGAGCTACAAATCAAATGGGCTACGCCAGACGACTCGCTCCGTCGCCCCTTCATTCAGCTTCACCTACTCGACCTTCGTTTCGCTCTTCGCTCCACTCGGCCTCGTAGGCTCGCTTCATTCAGGACCTCCTTCGCGAGCTTCTGGCTTCGCACTTCATAAAAACACTCTAGGGGTAGGGCGGACAAGACTACGTGGAGTAGGGATTGGCCGATTTGGTTCTGTCACACTATTCGACAAGGAACATTTATACTCTAGGGAGAAGAATGACAACTACGTACAAATAAATTCTCCTGAAATGAGCGCCATCTCTGTACAGCCCCCTAAAAACTCGCAAATGCGGGAAATTCAAAATGAGCCGATAATACGAATTTACGCGGGAAATTCAAAATCTAATTATTTTCAAGAATTTAATAAAGCTACCTGTCCACAAAAGCAGAACTGAAAAATCGTAACCAATGTAAATAAAAATTGCACACTAATTTACCTATTTATGTGTTACAATTTTCCAGCTCTGCTTTGGTAGACAAACAGCCTTATTAATTTTTAAATTATGTAACTTGGTGATTGGTTAAAAGAAATTTAAAATAACTGTATTTTCGTCAAAATAGCTTTATTATAAAACATAGAATCTTACAACTACTAATATTATGAATTATTTAATGAGGCAGCCTTGTAGGCCAACATTTTCACAAGTAAAGAAAGAATTTATTAATAAATTTATTCTAGGACAAATTTTTTGTTAGAGTAATTTAAAGAATCTTTATAATCATTGTATAACTACCAACCTTTTTGATGGTGGGGTGCTTTTGAAGCCTATAAATTTGAGTGGTTGTGAAAATGTTTTCATTTCATTTATAAATACTAAATGAGGTGATTTATCTTTTAAATTGGTTGAAAATGGCTTTCCTCTTTGCAGATCCACTGTGTCACTGTTCAGAGAGTCAAACAGTTTGTCCATTTTCGATATAATATCTGCAGTCAAGCCGCTTCAGCAGTTAAATCACCTGTAATAGAACATTATATTTTATTATTGAGATTTAATATATTATATATTCTGTTCTTTATCCCAGAACAGTAAAGTTCTCAAAAGGACTTTAAAAGCCTAATTTCACAAAGGCATCAGTATTATAATAAAGTATTACTTTATTTAATACAAGTTTTCCAAAATACTATCAAGGTAAGTAGGTAGGAATAAACTGTTCTTTTTCTGTCATTTGGCTACTAAGCCCTTTAGATGGATAAGAAAAAACCAAGTTACCTTGGGCTATTTTAGCAAACATGTCAGCAGCAACTGTGTGGCTCAGCACTTGAACTGCTAGTTTTACCCTTAGAGGTGCAAATACAAAATTTGGATAAGAGTTGTCCACAGTTCATAGAATTTGACAATGTGACCCCAATTTGGTTACACCTGAAACAATAAGTATAAATATATACATCATGATCAATATATTGCCACATCAGATAGCTTTCTTATTACATAAAGAACTGATAGTTATATATAAAAAGTAACATTTACCTTTTCCCTGGTTTCCAGTAGCAAATGTTATATTTATTGGGCATTCTATATCATACTTCAAAAATAAACTTCTGAAACACTTTATTAAGTGTGTCGAATGTGTGTCGAAAATTGTAATATTTTTTTTATTATTTAATTCAAATTGTGGACAGTTAGCAGTGGCTAATAAAATGTTTGGAGCCCTTCTGTTCACTGCATTCATGTCACACACCATGGCAGCTACATTAATGCAATGTTCATGACACTGATGAAGCACCTGTAAAGAAACTGACTGAAATAAATAGAATGAGTTTAGTAACTAACAATAGTAGCCACTATTGTATAGTTACTCGCTCAACAACATACAAAGCTTGCTAATTTCAGCAATGCAATCACAAGTAAGGAGGTTTAATTAACAAAATAAACCATAACAGATAAGTTAACAAAGCATGGCGGGATTTATTTAGGTATCTATAGTATTGAGAGTAGGCATACCGACTAACATTTGAGGAACCAGGTTTCGGAAACCTAAATAATGTGGTTTCGGGATCCTCGGCAGGTGAGGAACCACACCAAAAACATTTTCTTTGCTTTTCCTTCATAGTTATGAGGAAAATAAAAGAAAAGTTATGAAGGAAAAAAACGTTTGTTAAAATAACTATGGAGGAAAACGAATTAGAAAGTCTCGCACACAACACTCAGGTGTTTGGGAGTCTGCATAAAACGGACGGAGGAACCTAGGCTCTACTTACGTCATTTAAAGGCGAAAAAAAAACACTTCACGTTGCAAAAGTAGATCACAACCACAAAAAATTGCAAAACACTAACAGACCAGGTGACAGCTATTGTAATTGGGGTTGCCGGATACAAAAGCAAAATCATACCATCTAATTTTGTAAAATACTATCTAATTTTGTATAATATTAACGCTGAAAAAGGGTATTTATATTGTATTAATAATAATACCATTGAACATTGATTTAATTAGCCAAATATTATGTCAGATATCAGCTAATACATCGATAAATAAATTTTCAGAAATAGTTAATTGGTAGCTTTTTAACATATAGCCACATTTTCAAAATTGCCAGCTCTAAAAAACCCTAATGAGAGACCGAAATTTGGGTCTCACTTAAGTACAGAAGAATTTTGGCAACACAGTTCTAGCCCCCGTAGGTATTCCAAAGCTCACCCAGTGACCCAATGAGACGACCTCCCCTGAAGCTAGTTGAGAGTGTAGAAAATTTAGAAGTTTTATCGATTATTTTTGTTTTTTGGCAAATATTACAATGTAGGCCTAAATTATTGAATATTACATCCCCTTGCATTTACCTTCCCTGATATGTCGTGTACTTAAATATATTTGTCCTGCGCAATCCGTCTCAAGAGTGTTTTATAATATCAACATGGGCACTAATGGTCTTGATAGATCGTTCATGACGAAGTACTCTGCCTACAGCCCTTATCGGTTGATACGGCGAGAGACAGGGTTTGATAACCCTGTGGGAGCGGGTGATGCGATGGCCCGCAGTTTATACCGTGCTATGAAACCATTAGCATCCTGGGACTGTGAAATAGGGAATACACCTCCGATCGGTGGCGTTTTCAACCTTGAATTTTCTCCGGAAGGGTAAGTAAAACAGTAGTTAACCTTGACTTAATCGCAATTATCGTTGCACACTGCGAAAGTTCTGATTTGTAGGAGTAGCTGATGGTTGTACCTGTAGTAAATATACTTTTTTTGGCTTATTTTTAATTTTTGTTATTGTAATGATTATTGTCATCAGCTTATTAAAATTTACTCCTTCCTGGTGTGATGAAAGCAGGATTGGTTAAAATTTAGAATCGTGCGGCAGGAGTTTCGGGGAGAAAGATGTTTTATTCGGTAGAGGTTTGATCCCCGATTGTCACAATAGCACTCGCATTACAAGGTAATTCACTTTTTTCGAGAAAACAAAAAAAAACTAACATAACCTATAAATAGGTAAAACATCGAAAAAATAATGCAATATTACGGGAGAGCTAGATAGCATATATAATTTTGTATAAGTGCAACAAGGACGTAAGATAATGTCAAAGACTACTGTCACAGTATTTTTATTTTTTTGTGGTCTGTGGTTAAAATTTAGAATCGTGCGGCAGGAGTTTCGGGGAGAAAGGTTTGGTCCCCGATTGTAACAATAGCACTCGCATTACAAGATAATGCACTTTTTTCGAGAAAACAAAAAAAAACTAACATAACCTATAAACAGGTAAAACATCGATAAAATAATGCAATATTACGGGAGAGCTACAAATCAAATGGGCTACGCCAGACGACTCGCTCCGTCGCCCCTTCATTCAGCTTCACCTACTCGACCTTCGTTTCGCTACGAAGGTCGCCGGCTCGCTCCGCTCGCCACCTCCCCTCTTCGCTCCACTCTGCCTCGTAGGCTCGCTTCATTCAGGACCTCCTTCGCGAGCTTCTGGCTTCGCACTTCATAAAAACACTCTAGGGGTAGGGCAGACAAGACTACGTGGAGTAGGGGTTGGCCAATTTGGTTCTGTCACACTATTCGACCTACATCAGCTCATGTCGTTTCCAAGTGTGAAGTTTTCTTACCATTAGAAATTAGTAGTTCGTCATATTATGATTTGACAGTTGACAGAGAGCATAGACCACGTGACACTAGTCTTTGACATGATCTTACGTCCTTGTTGCACTTATACAAAATTATATATGCTATCTAGCTCTCCCGTAATATTGCATTATTTTTTCGATGTTTTACCTATTTTTAGGTTATGTTAGTTTTTTTTGGTTTTCTCGAAAAAAGTGAATTACCTTGTAATGCGAGTGCTATTGTGACAATCGGGGACCAAATCTCTACCGAATAAAACATCTTTCTCCCCGAAACTCCTGCCGCACGATTCTAAATCCAACCCAAAATACTATTGTAAGCACCATACAAATTATAAATTGCTTATGATATTATTAAATAAAAAAAAGTGTATGTATTGTAGAAAAGAAAGTATTTCTGTATTTTTGTGTTTTCAGATCTCTCCTAGTGGCAGCTTGCGAGAAGAAATCAATTCAAATATTTGATCCCCTAACCCATAAAAGGATACACTCTGTTAACGATGCACATTTAGATTGTGTCAATTGTGTCAAGTAAGTGTATGCAAAAATCTTATCCCTGCTGCTGATGATATGTTTTGTATCTATAAAGATTGATAGAAGCAATAATGCCTCCAGCACATGTATAAATATGTTTGGCTAAGTTAAAACTTAAAAGATTTATGTATGTGAAAGTTTAAAAATAAAAATAAAAATTTAAACAAAGCATAATTAATTAGGTATATTATTGTTGTTATAAAAATTTTGTGACATACTTTTAGGGATATTTTTGTATAAAAGTTAAAATTAAATATATTGCAAAAGAAGTATGTATTCAAAACTATATAAGTCCTCTTTTACATAGATAACATGCAATATTTTTTCCCTTTCACAGATTTCTAGATGGTCGAATGTTTGCAACTTGCTCAGATGATACTACTATAGCATTATGGGATGTTAGAAACCTAAAAAAGAAAATCCGCTCACTCCTAGGCCATTCAAATTGGGTGAAGAATATAGAATTCTCTGTGAAGGACAAACTACTAGTTACATCTGGACTAGATGGTAGTATTTATACATGGGATATCAATTCCTATACAGAGTTTAACCTAGTATACCAAAGAGAATTTTATGCATCTGGTCTGATGAGATGTAGATTGTCCCCTGATGCAAGGCAGATGATCATGTGCACAACTGGTGGATTGTTGGTCTTCATACATGACTTGAATTTGTCAACATTGGCAAAAGATTTACACGGCTTTAAGGTACTAATATATTTTAAGTTTTTTTTTATGAAATGAGGAATTTTTTTAGATCTCATTGGCAAACTTTTGAGTTTGTTATATAAAATAAGTATTTTTTTTAGATCTCATCTCAAAACATCAGAAACCGCTACATTCACCCAAAGTCACCGTATGGGCAGCGATGTCGGCGCGAGGAATTATCGGCCCTTACTTTTTTGAAGATGGAAGGGGACGCACACTCACAGTGAATTCAGAGTGTTATGTGGAGATGTTAGACGAGTTTTTCGTACCCCAACTGCAAAACTTTCCTGGTTACAACCAAAGAATATGGTTCCAGCAGGATGGAGCAACTTCACACACATCCAACAGATCTCTGCCTCGAGTTCGAGAAATTTTTCCGAACAAATTAATCTCCAGGCGAGGTGACATAAATTGGCGTCCACGGAGTCCCAATTTAACGCCTATGGATTTTTTCCTGTGGGGTTATGTCAAATCAAAAGTTTACGCTAATAAACCTACTTCCCTGGCACCATTCAAAGAAAATATCCGTCATGAAATGGCAGCCATCACGGAGACTACCTGCCGAGCTGTCATAGGCAATTTTAGTGCCCGACTAAATGAATGCCGAGAGCGCAACGGTTTACATTTGGACGATGTTATTTTTAAAAAATAAATTCCCAAACAGTGTACTTGAATATAAAATAAACATTTTTTCAATAAAGCTAAGACTTTTCTTTTAAAAAAAGATTTAAATGTGAACTTTCTTTTGAGACACCTTGTATTATTGACTAAAATTTTGTATCTACGTTTTTCACGTAGATACAAAAAAAACGCTTTTCGTGTAGTTCACATTCCGTATTTTTTTTGTTTTCATAATAGTCTCATTTAGGAAAGTTTGAGGTATATTACGATAAGACAGTAACTATATATTTCTAATTAATCTCACAACACGATCATTACGAGTACGACTGCAGTCTCAAGTTTTTAATCAATTTTAACCATTTTGATTCAAGTGAATATTGCATGAAAAAGTCTAGAACCCAGAGCTGTAAAGCTGACACAGGCTCGGCACAGGTAACTTTAATAAATAGGTAAGTAAGTTTGTAATCTGATACTAAGTAGGTACCTGAAAAGGGCGGGAAACTTCGTATTTGGCGGACGCGGTTTTTTCAAACTTTTCTTAAATTAATATTTCTTAACTAATTTTGAAAAGGATTGGTGTTGTTTATATTGTAAATATTATAGTTTTAGTGCCATTTGTATAGTAGCTAGTTTTTTAAATAGGTAAGTCCATTAATTATTTAAAATTTATATCTAACTTTTATGGGGGATAGGCCTCCCGACCCTGGAGGAACAATTCCTCCAGGGTCTGGAAATAATCCGTCTAAGATGGATCTATTAATTGCAGCGGTAGAGTCATCAATGGACACGGATGCATCTGTTGTGTCCAATGTTGATCAAACGCTTAAACGTAAAATATTTTCCCGCGTTTGTACAACATGTAAAAAAAAGAAACGAAAATCTAAAGACGGAAAAGAAAGATTAAACGATTGCAAGTGTGATGAGATTCCAGTCTCGATAGTTCCATTACCAACTGAATCCACTAATACTCCCAGTGATGCATCATCTCCAACTCGGGTGTCAATTGGTCGCACTCAGTATCAGAAATCTGATAATGCACCTTACGTAGTGCATGTTCAAAAAGAAATTGAAAACAGTGACAGTTCCACTACCTTACATCCCATAACTTTTGGTCGCTTTTTGCAACATAATAAATTTGATGGTGTTGTGAACGGAAGTTTGAAACGTGTAGGTAGAAATCGTATTAGTATGGCTTTCTCTACATACATGGATGCCAACAACTTTATAACAAACAAAAATCTAGAATTAGCAAAGTATAGAGCCTTTATACCCACATTTAATGTAACACGCATGGGTGTGGTAGGAGGTGTTCCCAATGATTGGTCTGAAGATGAAATAATGTCAAGTATGACTACACCACTTGGTTGCGGACCAATAATTAAAGTAAGACATATTAAAAGTGCTATAAGTGTGGCCAAGGCCATTCAGGCGATTCTTGCCAAATTGAAGAGGAGGATTACCAGTGTTGTTTATGCAAGGGATTACACCAAGCTATAGATAAAAAATGCTTGGAACATAATAGGCAGAGAGCAATCAAAGAGACTGAGTAAAAGTTGTATTTCATATATGGAGGCAATTAAAATGCATCCACAAGTCTCAAAGATGTCATATGCTGACGCTTTGTTTTCAGCACCTGCATCACCCTCTTCATCACAGACCATACATAGTCCCCGCGACTCTAACCTTATGCCATCAAATTCAGTTCCACATTCATATAAAAAAACAGTCTTTCTAAAGCCCAGATCACCCACAAAGCCTAACAAAGGCTATAACCGTTTTGCCCATACAGAAATAATAAGAGATCCTGTTTTACCTAAACAAAAGCCTAATCTTAATAACAGTAACACAGAAAATAGCATGAAAATTGCAGACATTATTAAAATACTTATTCAATTATTATCACAATCAAATATAGCTACACCGTCCCACGTTGCCACAGTAATTGAAGCTTTATATCAAATTTCAAACAATAATGGATCACAGAGACAGAGTGGTTCAGTGGAATTGCCTGAGTCTCACCAGTAGAAAACCAGACTTAATACATTTCATCAATAAACATGATCCTTTTCTTGTTTGTCTTCAAGAGACATGGTTGAGAAAAGAGTCATTATTCAAGATGCCAGGGTATGTTTGTATCAGAGAAGACAGACCTGATGGGTATGGTGGAGTGGCTATACTCATCAAAAATACTCTGGCATTTACATTTGTAACTCTTCCTATACATAGTGATAACTTATCTGTTATCGCAGTAATTGTAAATAATATATGTTATGTGTCTTTATATTTCTCTCGTCCTAATAACGAAATATTAAATGAAATTGATCAACTTTTTAATTTTTTGCCAAAACCTTTTTTATGTTTAGGGGATTTTAATTCTCACCATCTTTTATGGGGTTGTGCTACATCAACTTACTATGGTGAACAACTTCTAGAGTTAATTAGTTCCCATAATCTATGTATTCTGAATACTGGGTCTCCAACACAACTGGCACGAACTCCAAGTGCTCCTGATTTGTCCATTTGCACTCCTGATCTAGCTTCATCTCTTGCATGGTCACCTGCTGAATCAACTTATGGCAGTGATTTCTATCCTATTATTATTACTTTTCCTTTTGAAAAACCTCCAAAGCAAGTAAGACAGCCAAGAATAAAATATAATCTGACAGATGCTAAGTGGAATTTGTATAGAGTAACTGTTGAAAAGAAAATTAATAGTTTACCAGAAATAAGTAACTCTAACATAGTAGAATGCTCTCAAGCATTAGCCACAGCATTAATCACAGCTGCAAATGAAACTTTCCCATTAAAAAGATGTAGTACAGGATTTATTCCATCACCACCATGGTGGGATGCAGAGTGTACTACAGCAGTTCAACAAAGAAAGAAAGCAGAAAGGCAATATTGTCAAAACATGACTGATGACAATTTTAATCATTATTTACAAATTGCAAACAATACTAAAGAACTACTTAGGGTAAAGAAGTATCAAGGTTGGCATAGATTTTGTAAATCCCTTAACCCCAATGTGTCACCATCACTGGTTTGGCAAAATATTAGAAGGTTTAGATCTGCATTTAAAGACACACAACAGAATAGTATATCACCAGTTTTAGCAGAACAAGTCATGGATTGCTTGGGTCATGGCCACATTGCCTGCAACATTGTCTAAGAACAATTATAATGAGTCAGATTTGAATTCACCATTTACACTTAACGAACTGAAAGGGATACTTTTATCGACAAAAGATTCTGCGCCAGGTGAAGACGGGATTCCTTATTCTTTCTTGTCTAACCTTGACGACAATAGCCTCACTACCTAGCTTTAATCAACAATGTTATAATTACGGGTATCATTCCTGAATCCTGGAGGTCTCAATCATTGATCTTATTACAAAAACCGAACAAACCAAGTTCAGATCCAACATCATACAGGCCAATAGCATTGTCTTCAGTGTTAGCTAAAACGGCTGGACACCTCGTTAAAATTAGATTGGAATGGTATTTAGAACACAATATACTATTGTCAAGAAACCAGTTTGGTTTTAGAAAAGGCAAATGTACTTTTGACAGCTTAAGCATTTTTACCACAGATATAAGACTAAGTTTCTCCAAAAATGAATCAGTGGTAGACATAAATGCCGCTTACGATAATGTAAACATTTCAATTTTAAAAAACAAACTGTTAGCTCTGAACGTTCCTGGCTTATTAATTAATTTTATTGTAAATATGTTGTATGAAAGGTATATAAGGTATTCATTAGACTCTTCTGGAAATAAATCTATCACTAGAACTGTATGGAAGGGTCTGCCACAAGGTTCTGTTTTGAGCCCTATATTGTATAACATTTATACTTACGATTTGGAAAATTCCGTCATAAGATATGCAAATGTTCTACAATATGCGGATGATTTACTTTTATATGTTTCTGGACAGTACATAGATAATATTAGTGAGTTATTAAACTTAGCTTTGAATGCCTTAAACACTTGGTTAGATAACAATGGTTTAGACCTATCACCATCTAAAAGCTCAGTTGTATTATTTTCTCGGAGGCGAATTCTCCCATCTATTCGTATTACTTACAATGACGTTCTATTAACAGTTAAAGACAAAGCAAAATTTTTGGGTGTTATATTAGATTCTAAACTCACGGGAGTTCCACACATTGAATATGTTTTATTAAGGTGCGAGCGAAATTTGAATATTTTAAGGTGTCTTACAGGAGTATGGTGGGGTGCACATCCTGTTACACTGAGACTGTTATACAATTCTTTAATAAGGAGTGTTTTAGACTATGGCTCATTTCTATTACACCCTGGTAATAAAAATGCAGTTAAAAAATTGGATTCTGTGCAGTCAAAGGCTTTGAGGCTAGTGACAGGTGCAATGAAATCGACTCCAATAAATTGTCTACAGGTAGAATGCTGTGATCCACCCTTATATCTCAGAAGACAGTTTCTCTGTGATAAATTCTTCTTCCGAACGTTACAGTTAAACTCCCATCCTTTATTTTCAAAAGTAAGGCAACTTGCAGATCTGTTTCATGAATGTAATTACTGGGCCCATAAAGATTCTCCATGTCTTGTAAAAAGTTATAGAAAATATAAAAACTTGGAACCTCCTACCCATCAAACTATTACACTTCTGCTATACCAATACAACTACAAAAGTCTTATAGCTGTTCCGCAAATCAAATTTGATATAGGACTTAAGAAAAATAATCCATACTTGAAACAGGAATTTACTTATATTATTAATAATGAATGGTCAGATTGGCATTATTTATTCACGGATGCATCTAAATATGAAAATAAGAGTTGCGTGGGCGTTGGGGTCTACCATTTACAATATAAATGTATACAACAAATTAAACTTCCACCTGAAACTTCCGTTTACACCGGCGAATGTTATGGGTTACTTAAGGCAATAGAATATGTTTTAAATTTGAAGATTCCAAAAACAATAATATTTTCAGATTCCCGTAGTGCTTTAGAAGCTGTTATGAGATTTCCATTTAGGTCCCATAAGCAATCTTCAATCGTTTACAACATCAGAAATCTTTTGTATAAGTGCTCACAAAAGAATTGTGATGTAGTGCTGGCGTGGGTTCCAAGCCATGCGGGCATTCCTGGAAATGAAAGAGCTGACCAATTGGCAAATGAGGCTATACGTGTAGGAGATATTGTCCCATACACTAATTATTGTTCCGATTTAATAAGTACAGCTAAAGTATATTTGGATAAAGAGTGGTATAGGATTTGGAATAACGATAGTTCCGTAGGAAAACATTATCGAAAAATTCAGCCATCCATTCCGAGGAAACCCTGGTTTAGCCAATTTTTATTTAGTAAAACTGTCACCTCCGCTCTGTGTAGAATGCGTCTGGGTCATGTTTGTACCCCAGCGCACTTGTACAGAATGAAAATTGTTCCTGATCCTCGCTGTTCCTGTGGGGAGTATGGGGACTTAAACCATGTTTTCTTTCGATGCACCCTATATGATCGCTCTTCCTTTCTAGCTCATCTCGAATCATTACGCATTCCATTTCCTACCTCAATTATTTGTTTATTACATAGTAATTGTTATAATGTATATAAAATAATTAGCTTGTTTCTAGAAAAAAATGATATTAAACTATAGTTATGTTATATAAACTATATGTATGTATATAAAAAAAAAACCTAATCCTTTTCCTATCCGAATATTTAAATTCCTGACCGTTCATCTTAAAAAATGGTTTCCCTAACTTCAATTTTCCATTGCTAAACCATAAACCTGACATTGGCTAATCTGTGTAAAGCCATAAAACGAGAAAAAAAAAAAAAGTTTGTAATCTGTGGAGTAAATTGGTTGAAAGCTAGTTGAGAGTGTAGAAAATTTGGAAGTTTTATCGATTATTTTTGTTTCTTGGCAAATATTACAATGTAGGCCTAAATTATTGAATATTACATCCCCTTGCATTTACCTTCACTGATATGTCGTGTACTTAAATATATTTGTCCTGCGCAATCCGTCTCAAGAGTGTTTTATAATATCAACATGGGCACTAATGGTCTTGATAGATCGTTCATGACGAAGTACTCTGCCTACAGCCCTTATCGGTTGATACGGCGAGAGACAGGGTTTGATAACCCTGTGGGAGCGGGTGATGCGATGGCCCGCAGTTTATACCGTGCTATGAAACCATTAGCATCCTGGGACTGTGAAATAGGGAATACACCTCCGATCGGTGGCGTTTTCAACCTTGAATTTTCTCCGGAAGGGTAAGTAAAACAGTAGTTAACCTTGACTTAATCGCAATTATCGTTGCACACTGCGAAAGTTCTGATTTGTAGGAGTAGCTGATGGTTGTACCTGTAGTAAATATACTTTTTTTTGGCTTATTTTTAATTTTTGTTATTGTAATGATTATTGTCATCAGCTTATTAAAATTTACTCCTTCCTGGTGTGATGAAAGCAGGATTTATGGAACAGTTTATTAGATTAATGAATTTTCAAGAATAAAAACAATATAAGATTATAATTTTGTTAATAAAAATACTATTGTGAGAACCATACAAATTATAAATTGCTTATAATATTATTAAATAAAAAAAAGTGTATGTATTGTAGAAAAGAAAGTATTTCTGTATTTTTGTGTTTTCAGATCTCTCCTAGTGGCAGCTTGCGAGAAGAAATCAATTCAAATATTTGATCCCCTAACCCATAAAAGGATACACTCTGTTAACGATGCACATTTAGATTGTGTCAATTGTGTCAAGTAAGTGTATGCAAAAATCTTATCCCTGCTGCTGATGATATGTTTTGTATCTATAAAGATTGATAGAAGCAATAAAGCCTCCAGCACATGTATAAAAATGTTTGGTTAAGTTAAAACTTAAAAGATGTATATGAAAGTTTAAAAATAAAAATAAAAATTTAAACAAAGCATAATTAATTAGGTATATTATTGTTGTTATAAAAATTTTGTGACATACTTTTAGGGATATTTTTGGATAAAAGTTAAAATTAAATATATTGCAAAAGAAGTATGTATTCAAAACTATATAAGTCCTCTTTTACATAGATAACATGCAATATTTTTTCCCTTTCACAGATTTCTAGACGGTCGAATGTTTGCAACTTGCTCAGATGACACTACTATAGCATTATGGGATGTTAGAAACCTAAAAAAGAAAATCCGCTCACTCCTAGGCCATTCAAATTGGGTGAAGAATATAGAATTCTCTGTGAAGGACAAACTACTAGTTACATCTGGACTAGATGGTAGTATTTATACATGGGATATCAATTCCTATACAGAGTTTAACCTAGTATACCAAAGAGTGTTTCATGCATCTGGTCTGATGAGATGTAGATTGTCGCCTGATGCAAGGCAGATGGTCATGTGCACAACCGGTGGATTGTTGGTCATCATACATGACTTGAATTTGTCAACATTGGCAAAAGATTTACACGGCTTTAAGGTACTAATATATTTTAAGTTTTTTTTTATGAAATAAGGATTTTTTTTAGATCTCATTGGCAAACAGGAGGACTTTTGCATAATTAGCATACAGAGCTAAGTTAATGTGATTTAAAACTTAGAGATGCTGAAATTTTTATAGTATTGAATAGGATGGTACCCTAAGAAGTGCTTGAAAGTATTTGACAGTGGAATATTTAATATTTTTATATTTTATATTTTTATGATATTTATTTATCCACAGCCAAATCTGTACAGACTTATGCAAATGAGCCAGCAGGTTATCCCCATTGCTGCCATGTATGACCATCTATTTGACGCCAAGCGCACTGAGAATAGGGTCGAATTTGTCTCCGATTTCCCTGATGGCAATGATGCTGAAGTTGTCAGCGCATTACAGGTATTATTATATTAATAATAATTGGTGAAGCATTTGTTATGACTTTGAATTAAGTAATTGTAATAAATACCAAGTGAACCTTCCTGGAACAGGGTTGAGCGCTGTAGTCATACAGAAATCTAGAAGAAATCCCAAATTCAGTCCCCAGTCAGCATTTGACTTGCGATATCGAGCAGAAACTGTATGGATTTAATACAATTAATTGCCTCAATCCTATTTTAGACTGCATCATATTTTACCACAAAAAATAGAAATATTATATATATTTATATACAAGCAACCAGTTAAGGCAGAGCTGTAAGCGAGCCTAACCTTACCTCTGACTTAACCAGTTGAAACAAAACAAAGAAATTTGTCCATCATCAGGTCGCTTTTTATCACTTACTAGTTAGTTATTACTACAAGTACATAGTATGTCAACTTTCATAATATGTTATACAAATCATCATGATCTACCCATTGCCGGCTCACTAAAGAGAACGGGTCTCCTCAATATGAGAACGGTTTGGCCATAGTCCACCATGCTGGCCATGTGCGGATTGGCAGACTTCACACGCCTTTGAGAACATTATGGAGAACTCTCAGGCGAGCAGGTTTCCTACGATGTTTTCCTTTACCATTGAAGCAAGTGATATTTTAATTGCTTAAAAACTGTCATAACTCCGAAAAGTTAAAGAGGGCGGGCCAGGGATCTAACCCCCGACCTCTGATTAGGAGGCGGACGTCCTAACCACTAGGATATCACAGCTTCGTTATACAAATGGAAATATTTAATTTAGGTTAGGTTAGTGAAAAGCTAGATATTACAAAATGTCAACGTTTACAGATCCACCCTCAAGGCTGGTGTGCGTTGAGCAGGAACATAAGCCACGATGATAGATCAGAGGTAATCTTTTTTTTTTAACTATCCAAAACAGTTTGTCTTGAACAAGCTATCGTAGTACATCTGATACATGTCGGCTTGGTGTTATTGAAAAGCGAACATATAAACACTTCATAAATGCACAAAAGCACTGATTGAGTACCCTAAAGACCCATATTGACCCATATCAGCAGGTCCGTTAAATCACGTAGAAGTTGGAACTGTCCATTTCTAGATTTCGGGTCATAAACTGCCTAGAGATGGAATTGTACTTATTTTATTCTAATGAATAGTTTTGGACTAAATCGTTATTTAAGTCGATACGTTTTGTCAGCGAAATGATTCCCAATTACTCCGATCTTGGAAAACATTTAACAAATTTCATTCAAACGTCACTAATCTAAGCTAAATATTTCTAAATTCCGATTATGATAATATAATATTACTTTTTTTTTTTTAATAATAATGTTAAACTTGAATTATTAAAATGTTATTTTGCATGCCTGCCCGGCAGATTGTATGGACTTGTAATTAAATGTAACGCCAAGGTACTGACTCAATCTGTGCAAATAAATGATTTGTTTTGATTTGAAGTTATGTAAAGTAAACATCGATTTTATTGTTTTTGATAGAGTATACCATAAATATCAATCTGTTTTCTTTTGTGTGTGAGATTCCTCATTGTGAATGTCTCTGTTCAACAGTGGTCCTGCATCCACGACATCCAGCCGATTGACACCGGTTCGGACAAGAGTTGTCGGGACACCACATCCCCCCCACCGCCGCGCGTGCCCGCCCCGCGCAGACCGACGCGACGTACGCGTTCGCATCCCTACCGCCAACCACGTCCTATGACGCAAGTCACGCCGATTACCGGGGAGCACTCGTGAGTGTTTAATTGATATATCCCTTTCTATTTACCTTATTGGCCCAACAGGTTGTTAACAGTATGTGATACTAGCTGACGCCCGCGACTTCGTCTGCGTTGAGTTAGTGTGTTTGTTTGTCTTTCAATCGCGAAGCAATAGATTACTAACCCAAATTACTTGAAATAATTACAGGATAAACATTAATGTATCTCTTTTCTAAAAAAAAAGAATGAGCTCGAGCGACAGGCAACCTTTGTGATATTGATTCGTTGGTGGGAGGCGCCCGAGACGTGATGGCACAGGCGGTGGCATGCGCGTGAGCTGCGCGCGGCACTGAACAGTACTTTATTTTTCTTAAATAAAAGTAGCCTAAGTTACTCCTTATTACATCAGCTACCTGCCAATAAAAGTCCCGTAAAAATAGGTCCAGCCATTTCAGAGATTAGCTGGAACAAACAGACAGACAGACGGACAAAAATTGTAAAAAATATTATTTTGGTGTATGTACCGTATATATTATATTCATATGCATGCAGTAAAAAACGGTTATTTCAATATTACAAACAGATACTCCAATTTTATTAATTTGTATGACGGCAATCCGAGAGCAGCGCCATCTACTTTTGGAGTCATGTACGACAGACAAGAGAGTGGCATCGCCCCCTCTCTTTACGCAACACTAAGTGACGTATGCAGGTTCTTATAAGACACACCGGCGCGGGACGGCGCATTGCATTGATTGCACTCGGTCGGGTTGGACCGGTGGTTGAGCTGCGGTAGTGCATTCGTACTTGGTGGAGCGTATAGTCTGCTCCTTATAAATTACCATACTTATAATTGTAATTCTGTTCTACCAAGAGTATCTGGCCTCTTTGCCCGAAACTACCCACGTCTACCTAAATTACCGACAAAGACACGCACCCGCCCGTAGTCATCCTACATGTATATAGCAACTGTGAAGATAAACCACAACAATATGTGTAACGACGGTTTAATATTAATCTATTGCCAAAGCTATTATATTATCTACACACATATTTTGGTGGATGGTTTAGATTGAGAAGAAGCGCAGCAGCGTGTAAGATTTTATAAATATAAATATGTATCGGACATTTGATACAACAGTCAAATATTCAAAAACGCCAAAATAAAATATCAGAATACCTAATCGAATGAAAGCAAATAATTAACGTGTAAATTCTAATTAATAAAAAGTAAGACTTTAGACCAATATAGATAGATCATACTGAAACCAAGACAATCTCAAAATGGTTTTTTTGTAAAATTGCAAAAACTGCAAATATTTTCTTGTGATACCAAAAGTGCGAACTATATTATTGTAATAAGTCAAATTCGAAAATTCACTGCAGTATTTTTGTTATACATAAGATTACCTCATACATTGCTATATATATAATACTTAATAGCCTTCGCTAAATGGTCTAAGATAGGACAAGCTCATATATTATGTTAACACTGCTGAATAACAAATTAAACTGGAACTGTGGAAGTTTCATAAGATAAAAGATTTTTACGTATTTTAAAATAAATTGAGGAAGCATAAATAAATGCTATTATGATTTAAATGAGTATTTAGGTTTTTTTATGTAGTGCTGCTAGAGTCAAACTGTTAAACTGTTATGGTACATAAAAAGGTACTTAGAACAATGTCGTTCCGCTTTAGATATTATTATTGTATATTGCACAGTTTTTAATTTTGACTTTGTAACACCTTTTATACTTACCGGCAATAAAGAAATGCTATTATAATTATTTATTAGAATAAGGTTTAGTGTGTCTACCTAGCGCGTAACCCTTTTTCACTATTAACTTGGAAGGAAATGGATTTTGGATATGTACTTAAAAATGTCCGAACCAATACGGTTTGTTTGAACAAAAACCATATGACACACGCTCACTGAAATGTATAAAAAAATTTAACATCTCACAAACAACTTTGATGATTTGGATCCAATTTTAAAATATTAAGTTAAATGTATAGTCTCAGAAAAAACATGATCCTACAAAAAAAAAACATCAAAAATATGGGTTTAGTAAAAACAGTATTTAAAAAAGTTGCCTTTTTTCATATGAAACTATTATATGACAATCTGACCAAGACTTAGAATTTGAAAACAAGAACGTCAACAATTTTAACAAGCTCTAAGAGATTGTAGTTAGCATCTTGTTATGTGACTGCACATATCTTCATAAACAAGTGCTCTCAAGACTCTTCGCTTCGATACCGGAACATCCGCAAAAGATGTTCACTTAACAAAACATAATCGCAGAACCGACAAATGCAATAATTGTACAGTCATCTTTGCAGTACAGTTTGTCAGTTTTGTAAGCATTAACGTTTGCGATTAGGCCCTCGGAAAGTGCAAGTTCCTCTCGAGCCAGGCCGGAGCCAGAGCCAGAGGCTGGTCCGAGCGCGCCCCGAGCGGAGCAGCGCCCCGCCAGCCTTGTGCCGGTGAGTTGATGAAGCCTGTTACCGTGAGCGTACCTCTTAATGTTAACGCTTTTATCCGGGTCGAAGGACCATAATGACATTACACTTTCACAATTACTTCGGTAAATTTATAACCTTTTTCTCGGCTTCCTTTGGGCCGTTAACGATCTATTTTGATCCCCACTAGCTACAGTTTCCAACCAATACTTGCTAGCGCCAGCATTTTCATTGCTGGATTTGAAAACCTTACATGGTAGTCGTTTTCTTCAGTACGAAGAATTCAGCAAGTATCTATATTTAACTGTCTTAATTGAATGACCGTTAATTTTTTTAAACATCGACATTAATCTTGTGACAGTGTTTGCATGTGAAGCCACGTATCCCATTTTAAAATGTAGTGACAATTGTTTCGATGTGGTTAGTACTCTTATAAAAAAAAATTAAAGAGCAGGATTCACTGTCAACGTGTAGTTATATTATTATAACTTTCTTTTTAATAATTTTGCTCACATTTGGGTACATTAAATAGATCATTGTGATTAGTTTCGAAGTCCCTCCTAAATTAAGTAGTATAACCATTTCTGTACAGGTTTTGTCGAGCATACAGAATGACGTATGGGAGGCCTCTATTACAATTAAACAACAGAGAATGCTGCAAGAGATGTACAGCAGGTAACAACAACATATTCCAAATTATACATTTTTATAAATCGCTCAATAACTAAAGCTCTGTAATTAAAAAAAGCGCTCACTTTAACAGATTTCATCAATTCACACTTTATTTTAATTACTGTAAGGGTGTTTATATTTAGCATCCACTGATTTTTTTTTAATTTTATAAAACTGATGAATGTTAAAATCTATGCATGTATGCTGCGAAGAGGTTTTATTCGATGAAGCGAACACACACTTAAATAAGCTGTTGACCAAATCAGTCAGCACAGCTAACCTATGGCGAGCACAGAGTGAACCAGTTTAAGCATTAAACAGGCCAATTATTTAAACTGGACAAATCCTTCCTAAGTATGTAGTTAAAACTTATATTTTAGGCTGTTTACTCTGTTTACAAAGTTAAAATAAATATTGTAGATTATATTTTATATAGAAATAGTTTACAACCGTGACTTGATTTAAGTTTATTTAATAATTTCTGTGATAAAAATTATCCTTACGTGGTACGTCTCCACTATGCAATCTAATTATTGCCAGATGTTACTGAAATTGGTATTAACGGTTTATGCCTGATTTATACTTTAATGTTATGTGACAATATTCTGGCTTATATCTCTAATAATATTCATCAAATCTTTAAATTTGAAAAGCTATCAAATAAATATAAGATTTACAAAATCGGTCCAAATTTAATGGAGTAATGCAGTAATGGAGTAAATTAAAAAAACAGGAAGCATCAATTAAGAAAAAAAAGTTTTTTTAATTAACTGCCTGCTTAATGCTTAACTATACTTCTGTGCATTGTATAGCGTGCATGCTACACATTTACACAATCTAACCGAAAAGTCCACCCACTAACCGCGGCAGTACATTATCGTTTGACACGCACTCGTCGAGCAATATGAGCGGGTTACAAGCAATGTTTGACCGGTGGTGTCGGCGGGCAGGGGCCAGGTGGGCCGCAACTTCAACATGCAGCGCATCATGGGCATCAACACGGGCATCACGCCGCCCGGCGTGCTGCGCTCGCGGCACATGCACACCGCGCCCGCGCGCCTCGTGCCCCGCCTGCACGCCACGCCCACGCCCTCCAACTCCGCGCCCGACGCCGCGCTCGCTGCGGCGTCCGCCAGTGAAAGGTATCAGCACCCCTCCACGCGTCCACGCCACCTCAGACGAGCACAGTATCTTACTAACATATATTAATTACTTTTTTTTTTTTCGTTTTATGGCTTTACACAGATTAGCCAATGTCAAGTTTATAGCAATGTAGAAGTTATGGAGAAATGGCGGGAAACTTCGCACTCCGCGGACGCGGCTCCCTCTTACCTTTCCCAAATCAATACCTGTTAACCATTCAAAAAACTAGCCACTACACAAACGACACCAAAACTGTCCACGACACAACCAACACCAGTCCTTTTCAAAATTAGCCAACGAACATTAATTCAAGAAAAGCGTGAAAATACCGCGCTCGCCATTTACGAAGTCTCCGGCCTTTCTCCTATTAATTACTTAAAACGTTTATATAATCCAAATAAAATAAGCTACATAATCAACGCAAAGCTGAACTGTTGACCACAGCAAGGTAATATTATGTAAACAGTATTATAACTCGGCCGTATCTTTGAAATAAATACCTACAGCCGCGTGGCACGTAAACATGCGATAGGGCTGCCCGCATTTTAATTATATTTGCCTACTTTGTGTTCAAATTTCAACTATCTAGTGACAGACAGACGGTAAAATTTAATTTTCTCATACTATTCATACAAACAGCACAATATATCCTACTCTTCATATTAAATATGTTTAAAAAAATAAAACACCGTCCATTCGTCACTGCGGCACAGTCGCGGCTGTCTGCATGCCGACGCACGACGAAATCGAGGCGCGTAGGCTCTTGTTTCGTCCGATTGTATGAAGTTGGAATATTGTATACATAATATTACCGTGACCAGAGCGTCAAGGACAGCACCACAATGACACGACGACATGTCAATTAATAATGTGTATTTTCTATTTTCTTATGTTATTTTATTTTGTTTTCTGTTTTTTTTTTATGACAATAATAGTGGTCTGCAGTTACCCCTACTGACCATAATTATTGATATAAAATATTTATTGTTTATTTTTAAATAGGAATACAAGTACAAGAATTTTATTTTTGAATAGGAATAGAATTCCAAGAATTACAACAATAAAGGCGTCCGTCATTTGTCTAACGTCACTTGCGCCTACGCATCCGAGCGTTAATTTTACATATGGTACAAATATAATGAGATTTTGTTTGAGAGGAGGCTTTAACTCAATGGCGCCCATTACTATATGTACCTTAGAAATGTGTTTTAAATTTTATATAATTTTTTATTTAATTTTTACCGTTTCTGTATTTATATCACTCATTAATGTAATCAATAGAGTATAATTTATGTATTAACTATGTGAACAGGTACAACATTCTAAGAACGACAGGTATCATCTAGGTATAGGAGGTTTGAATGCTTTTAGCGTTGGCATGATTACAGAACAGTCTGCAATTCGTGTCAATAGTCATAATACACAAGAAAGAATGTGTTCTTGTGTATTATGACTATTCGATGCACATTACAAGCACACTTGTTGCACATTTACCGTTCCTCGATATAATAGATTATTTGCTCGCCCCTCTGGATAAATTTATGACAACACAATAAATATTGCTACCGAAGTAAACGATTGTAATGATATGCATCCATGAAGCAAATTAGCATCATTGGGAGCCAAAATTTCGTACAGGATGTTTTAAGAGTTTCCTGGGTAACATGATCATTCTGCTTCCATATTCAGTTAGGATTTATCACTTTGAAAAAAGTCAAACAAAAATCCCATTTTCTTTCTAGGTTCGTAACTTTTTAAGTAAACTTCAACTAGACACGTAGTGCGTCAAAATGTAATATATATGTGGCTTTAATCTACGTTAGGAATTGTAATCGGTATCTACTCTTACAGCACGTTACCCTCGACGTCGGGTCAGACGCCTCGGCGCGAAAGCACGAGCTCTTGCGAGGAAGATCAACCCGAAACACGACACTACATACGGCAGAACCGAGAACGACTGCTCTTCTACAAGGAGGAAACTAACCTGGGCAAGGGATTCATAAAGGTGAAGAAATAGAGATATAACAAGTGTTAACGGAGTTTTTCCGGATTTGTAAACGATATCAAATCAATAACTAACATAACCAGTAATGCTGAAATGGCAATAGGCAGGACAAAGCACGAAGGACCATATAGACGATTGGTCAAGGTATAAGAACGGTGACTCAGCACCGGAAAGAGATCTTTCAGTTAGACAGATGCACCCCACAATACGCAGTCTGCGACTGCCAAGCGGTACAAAAACGCGGTTTTATTTTTGTGACCTTCAATTTCATGAATGTGCTGTTAAGTCTAGGGATATCAGGGAGTATACCTTATATTGTAGCAATATGTCATTACGGTTTTTAGGTATTCCCTGTTGAAAATACGACAAAAATTGTTTCTAAGGTATTAAATTTAAGAGACGAACAAAATTATTTTTGACACGTTTTGTGAAAAAAGTTGGATTTGGCCACAGAGTGGCAAGTCTGGCCATGCGCGATTGTACTTCACACGCCTTTGAGAACATTGTGGATAACTCTCGGGCATGCAGGGTTCCTCAAGATGTTTTCCTTCACCGTCGAAGCAAGTGATATTTAGAATGATTAGAGGCCAGGGATCAAAATCCCCACCGCTGATTAGGTGACACACTAAATTTAACTAAAATAACTAAATAATGATAATGTTTGATCCTAACAGGAATTATGCTTCTCTGCGGACGGACGTCTGGTGTGTTCACCATTTGGACGTGGAATGAGACTTTTGGCTCTCGATGAAAACTGCGCGGAACTGTCGCACTGTGTGCAAGATCTCGACGGACCGACCAAAATGGTGGACGTCGTCAGGAGCCTCTTCATCCATCAGGACCTTGTAGTCAGCTCCAAGTTCAGTCCAAGACACCACCTTCTCGTTACAGGATGCCTTGAGGGTAAGGTTGTCTGGTACGATCCCTACAGTGGTCCATCGGTGTACTAGAACTAGATACTTAATAAATTCGCCATTCATTCGAGCTCTGTCATTCCTCAATTGCGAAAGAATGATTTTTGAAATTTTTGATCACACTTTTGAATCGTGGAAATATGTATATTTTGCTTTTGTTCCAAACATGTCTCTGGTCTAACTTCCAGCACTCTCAATTTTGTTGGGGTTTCCGAGTCTTGAAACTGACAGAAGCAGTCCTGAGATAAAAACGGGCATTGTGTAGCCCTGGGGTCTAAGTTTGTTATTACAGCTGTCTCAATGGTATTTTTAATGAATAAAATGAATACCATAAAGGTTTCAATTTGACAATTTAATAAAAAGTAAAGTAAAGTAAATTTAGTAAGTACGCACACTAGGTAAGCTTTTACCATAGTGCCTATTCAAGTTATGAAAGAATGAATCACTCCAGTTATGTTTAGTTTTGGGTCAGAATCTTACTATTTATTTACACAGAATATTAATAAACGTTGTTTTTTTCGCATTGTTTTTTTTTTCGTCACTTTTGTTACAATAGCAGACTTGGCCCCCTGGTTATTATATTAACTTTTTAGGCAAAGGATGATGATTTGAAGTAATTATGTTCCTTATTTGAGAAGTAATAGGGCTCTGACACAAAAAATACAAATTCAAACAAGTTAACTCCTAGAAACTAGGTTGTTTATGTTTATCACTTAACTATTTATTTTAACTGATAAAATGGAATTAAGTAAATATTTGGATGTTCATTAAACGCCAAACTTAACACTGCGTTTAAGATATTAGATTCAATTTTGTTTTTGGACATAAGACTTTTGTATCAAGGTAGTTGGGGTTGCCAATTCTGTATCCTTTAAACAAGACTTGATTTGCGGAACCGAAATGGAGATTGCATATTTGTGAGTAAAGTTGAAAATCATTGGTGCTATACTAATTCAGCTGTACAGCTAAAAGAGGTGCAATTCTATTTTTCTATGACTTTAATACAAAATGTAAAAAAAACAAAAAGTTCTTCTCATGTATACTTTAATTTAACTTTTTGTATGATCAAATTTCGCTAATTGGTAGTATATTAAGATATGGGATTCAAATTAATTTATTTTGAGTCTCGATTCTATTGTGCATAACTTGCTTAACTAAACTAGAGCTCTGTCAGTTTAATTTAGTTTAGCAATTTGAATGTCATGAAATGTATATTTTAAGAAAGTTTTTTTTTTTCGATCTATTGGCAACCCTAGTACAAGTGTTTCTGTGCTCATTATCATATTTTCCTAAATGATCTGACTTACGCATAACTATGTATAGTGCTAACTTATTCAGATCTATGTATCTATATCTAAATATCTATGTATAAACTATTTTCTGATCTAAGACAGATGGACAGACTTTGTTTAATGTAAATAAAAATGTAGCTTTCATAACTTGATAATGAAGATTAAAAGAGGCTACATCTTTAATAGGATACACGCATTTTTATATCAAATGCATATTATGATTGTAATAAAGTGGCTGTCTACCATGACTTGTTAATAAACTTAATTATCAACATATTATATCAAAATAATTATGATAATGAAGAACTTTCTTGTAGATTAATAATATACTAGCTGATGCCCGCGACTTCGTCTGCGTTGAGTTAGTGTGGGTGAAAGTGTGTTTATTTGTCTTCCAATCACGAAGCAATGGATTACTAAACGACCGACATTGAAATAATTACAGGATAAACATTAAAGTATCTTCCTTTCTAACAAAAAAAAAGAATGAGTGAAATTGGAGTACGCGTTAATGAAATGAAAATACACATTTTGACTTTAATCCCTCCTCCCAAGGGAACTGTGCTGAATTCCGGGATAAAACTATTTTATATTTTGAAGCGGAGTATCAGCTCCTATACCAAATTTCATTCAAATCCATCCGGAAGTTTCGGCGTGATGCGCGTTCAAATTCAGACAGACAAAAAATAAAATTGTTTTGGGCTCAGTATCGATAGTAAAGCATCCTCCAATTAAAATTTTCAAAATATATTTAATGTACAGAATTCGTCCTGTAACAGTTTTATTATATTATAGATACAATCAAATACCTAATTAAAAAGTATTATTAAGCATATCTGAATATCCTTCAAAGCAGGTGCAATATAATACAAATTTGTAATCAATCAACATATATATTGTGCCCGGATTCGAACCGCCGACCCCTGATTAGAAGGCTGACGCCCTATCCACTAGGCTATCACAGATAATACTAAACTTAACGTGAATGTTTCACTTATATTAATAATAGACAGCCACCCAAAAATAAATCAATGACAAAATTACTGAATAGTGCCAACGGCTTTCTGTACATAAATCCCTAATGTATATAACATGTGTAACGCTGAGATCCATAAAGCGTACTTTGACCCAGCCAAAGTTATAAAAAGAGACAGATTTATCTCGGACACATAATTTTGTCTCGCTTTAACCGTATCTTAAGGCAGAGATAAGGATAAGCGCGCTTTTTTTTATCGCTTTAATAATAGCCTAGTCAAAGCTTGACTGATGGATAAATTTAACACGACATTTTTGCAATGCAAAAACGACTTCCATGGCGCATTATAAAGATCGAAGTCCTGGTTTTGATTCCCGGCTCGATTGAGGTCTGGTGAGAGGCTTCGGCCGTGGCTAGCTACCATCCCACCGACGAAGACACATCTTTGTCGGTGGGATTCAAGCATTCCGTTTCTATGTCCATACTTCCATCCGACCTCCTTAGACTGCATCATCACTAGGCGAGATAGTCGTAAAGAGCTATTGTAGTGAAATAAATATAAAACCTAAAATCGTAAAATTCATCCATCAGACAAGCTTAACGGATTAACAGCTTATTTTAAAACTGCCATAAACTAACCTAAATTGACAGTTCTAGAATAGCATTAAGTTATTACTCTGCATTGTGAAGCGGAGATCTACTATTAGACCTGTCAATTTAGTTTCGGTTAAAGATTTGTAAAAACCAATTGACACTACTGTCAATCTTCGCTACGAACCCCCCATGTAGTATGTGTGCGTAGTATTAAATGTACTTACAGTACGCGCGATCGCGGTTAGTAACTCAAGTCACGATGACTCCACAGATATTGTGTTCATGGTATTGTAACTAACTTCAGACAGGCTATTTAAGATCGCGCAATCTGTACATAAAAAGTTAGGATTAATATTTTTTAATTGTACACATGTAAGCGGCAATTTCTCGTCAGTTTATCTATTAAATAAATTACTACCATGAATTGTATGATTTGCTTGTACTGTTAAGGTAAAGTGTACACGGTGACGGCCCACTGCAGAATGCATATAAATTAAATTCCCATAGCACATTTTGCGCTGTGGCTGTGGTTTGTTCTCCTTAAAAAATTATATCTAGGAAGAACGCCTTTTTTCATAATTGATATATATATTCGTGAACCACGGCTTTTTTATCTGATAGTAAACTCACTACTACTTTTTAAAGCAATGACACCTTTTACTGTCGTATGTTACGGAATAGATTACAATCTGATTTTAAAATTCATCGTGAAACACAACAGTAAATCATATAAACATACTGAAAGAGATTGTAAATTCATCTGTTCTTAAAATATAGTAGTAAAAAAAAAGTTTACAGTAGGGCCCGCCCTCACTGTGTATTCAGAATATTGCATTATCTGTTTTAAACAGATCCAACTTATCCTATAGTAATAGTTCGCGCCACGAAAGTTGCCAATGTCAATATGAGCAGCAATCTATCATGTTGACATATGACAGCTGAATTGACAAGTCGCTACTAAGTATTAACTGTGTGAAATGATTTTATACAGTCTATGCTTTTGTTTGCAATTGTCATGTTTGTATGGTTGCTGTAAAAATATTTTTATTGTATTTGTACTTTTTTAGTGTAACGTTAGATATGAAATAAAATATCGATGTAATCAACACATTAAATGTATTTAACAGGCATACAAAAATCTACAATGATTCTTAAAATCCATGTACAAAATCAACTATACATAAAATATACAAAGATTAAAGTGATTAGCAATGTCGTGGGTAGTTTTATACATGTCCCCCTTCCTTCAGCTTAGCGACCAGTGTGTCTACATCGGGGACAACGGAGCCAGCTTGCCTCACTGGAGGATCTTCCACGCTGACCACTTTTATTCTGGGTGACAGATCTACACCGAGATCCTTTGCGCTGACTTTCTTCATTGGTTTTTTCTTGGCTTTCTGAAATATTCATTATTTTACATATAATTGGAAAGGTATTTACAGATTTAATACATTGCTCTAATATGTATTAAGTTGCTTTGCTTAGATTACTGCAAGTAAGCTTTGCCGAACATAAACAGCGGGGGATATTGTGATATGAATACTGGGTTATTAGTGAAGACATTACAAGACTTGTGATAGACATAGGCCGAAATCTTGCCTCTAACTTAAGAAACATTTGAAACAAAAAAATGCCAAATAATATGGGTCCTATACTAACTTGGGCAAAGTCAAAGGATGTAGGTTTGAGCCTCAATCGATGTGAAGATGACCTTTGGTTTTACATCATATCAATGTTACAAATTTTAATAAAACCTAGCCTAGGTTTTAAGTGTACGCTGCTATAAAATACAGAGCATCTTGATATGATCCCATAAAAAAACATACAAACAATGCATTGGATTTGTAAATTTTTTTTTGCATGGCACCTACACCTACTTTAGGTAATTAATTATGACTTAATTTGTTGCTGCCTTTATAATTACAATTGTGCTATACTAACCATTATTATATCGTTCATTGTTATCTGAAAAATCTTTAGACAATTTGTAATAACATAAAGTACAAACCATAATATTTGGCAGTGTTGCATATCTGGGCTCATTCAGCCTTAGATCTGCACTAATCACAGCAGGCAGTTTGGTTTTGATTACCTCCAAACCACCGTCAATCTCACGCGTTATCGTCAAACCAGCATCAGACTTCTCTACCTGGAAATGATAACCACTATCAAAGTATGGCTACCTAAGTAAAAGAGATGAAAACAGTCTTATTTCCGAAATAAAAGTGTTTAATCAGGAACTGTGTATTTGTTGTTAGGGATAGGTAAGGTTTATGTATGCATTCAGTACAATCAGCAGTTGTACCAAGGTTTTAAAGAGCAGAATATAAAACTTGAGATTTTATGCAGACTTGCCCTTCTATACCCAATAAGTGTGTTATGTGTGCAATTTCCTTTTACTAGGAATGTCTAATGGAATCTAAAAAATACCAGAATAGTATATGCATATGTAATAATAATGATGGTAGTGTCTCTTGATTTTCAAATAAGTCTGTCATACAACAAGTTCTGCAATAAATCAATTGCAATCTTAGTTTTTCTTGACTTACATAATCTGTCTATGATATAGTATAATTTTTTTATATCTACACACTCATTCTAACTAAAAACTAGTTGATTCAGTTATCTTTTTTTTATTTCAATAAAAAATCTTTTTAACTATCTACTACATAGAAATACATATTATTTATCATTGTTTAAATAATCATACAGTTGACAATGTTATTTCTTATCTAAGGTTATCAGACTACAAACAGATCCAATTATTACATTTGAAATAAGTTTAATATTATGTAAAATGTTACCTTAGAGGCAAATGTGCCTTGGGGCCAGTCCAAGATTGCAGCTATCATTTGTGCAGTTTGATTGGAGTCATCATCAATGGCCTGAAAAAAAACAAAACAAAGATATTTATTTTTATCTCAAAATAATCCTAAGGATCATCTTTGAAATTTTATATGCAAACTCAACCTAAATACAAAGAGATAAAGCCACTGTGTCAGATACCTACACATAATATAGTACATACATGAAAAAGCAATATATAAAATTCATCAAAGTGCTAAACAAGTAGTTTTGTTGTGAGTTTAGATAGTATAACAAGCTCACAACATAAACTACCTAAGGCCCAGTTGAAACCCTTATAGCTTTAGATAGAACCAGAATTTTCTTCCAGAAGGCTATTTAAATAGAGTTAATTTCATGAGATTATGATAGTTCACAACCAAGTAGCAACTTTATAGTTTGCTATACACATCATCATGAACCACCCATTACCGGCTCACTACCGGGTTTGACCGTAGTCCACCATACTGGCCATGTGCAGATTGGCAGACTTCACACGCCATTGAGAACATTATGGAGAACTCAGGCGTGCAGGTTTCCTCACGATGTTTTCCTTCAGCATTGAAGCAAGTGATATTTTATTATTTTTAAAATGCACATAACTTTGAAAAGTTAGAGATGCGTGCCCGTATCCAAACTGCCAACCTCTGATTAGGAGGCTGACGCCCTAACCACTAGGCTATCACCGCTTCTATATATGCTATACATAAACAACTGGAATTCTCTATCCTAGGGAAGTCGCACTATCTTCACTTAGGCTAGGGTCTATTCTAAAATAATACTGACCTGTTTTCCAACAATAACAATATCTGCCTTCTCATCCTGGGAGAGCTTAGCAAATATTTTGGCTACATGTAGAGGCTGCATGGTCTCATACTCAGCACCGGCTACTTCAACATGAATAGCCCGATCTGCTCCCATGGCAAGTGCAGTTCTCAGGGTTTCCTAACAAAATAAGACATAACACAGTATATATCTTTGTAAAGGTTTAAAATTATAATTTTACTAACTGTGCACCACAACAACAATTTAATCACACTGGTCATGTGCGGATTGGCAGACTTCACACAACTTCTTAAATACATTACTTAGAAGTCTATGTTTTCCTTCAATAGCAAGTGATATTTTAATTGCTCGAAAACGCACATAACTCTGGAAAACTTAGAGTTGCGTGCCTGGGATCAAACCCCCAACCTCTGATTAGGTATGTCCTAACCACTAGGCTATCACCACTTCACTAGGCTAACTCCGATCATAAATAAGTGAAACGGACAAATACAAAATTATCTTGATGCAAACCTGCGCCCAGCAGTTTGACCGTATCATGCTATGACGATATATTGAAATCAACATATTTGCACTGCACCAAAATTACTTCATATTCACTATATGCAATTCCTATTAATGTATCATATTTTTCACTTTGTTCAGTATACAAAAGGTAACAAGTTTTGAAAAGGCATAGTATTAAGTGAAGACAAACACTCACTTGCGATTGTGCGGGGCCACAAGAAACTGCAATTACTTCACTGGCCAGTTTCTTCTCTTTCATTCGCACAGCTTCCTCTACAGCTATCTCATCAAATGGGTTCATAGAGTGCTTCACCCCATCTGTTACTACTCCAGTTTTGTCTGGTTTTACACGAATCTACAAAATCATGAATAAATAACTATTTAACTTACATAATCAATTTAAGATTACCTAGAAATTCCTAATAATTAATTGTTTGCTTGTTTAGAAAAAAAATTATATCATTTTGCACATACTGTTTTTTTAAGCTTTCCAATTTTTGTATTCTATAGTTGTACAAAATGGAAAAGTTAAGATAGTCATTACTAAAACAGTTCAATCCCAATGTCAAATTTGAAATTGGAATTTTTAACTTTGAGAGTAGTTTAGCTCATTTCTGTACATTTAATCTCAAAATTTTGCAGAAACTTAAGCAGAATTTAGAGAAAAAAAAAAAGAAAGTTGGTGTAAGCATAATTTTTTTTGTCTAGCATTGAGCAGAATTATTAATTAGTTTTGCTGAAAATCAAAACACTAAAATGTAACCTTTGTACTTCAAATATCAAAATAACTTACTTACCTTAACTGCATAATCAATAACTCTCTTAACACCAACTAATACACGAGACATTTTTTTTAAACTTAAAAGTAACTTATAATTAAAAAAATTATAACAAAAACAAAAGTTAATTTAGACGGCAGTGCGAAGTCCAAAAAATTACCAATATTTCAACCATAGATCCAAATGTGGAATGAATTGTCCTCCAATCCAAAGAGTATATACCATTAACCTAAGATAGTACTATAATTCACACCAAAGAGTGTGAAGAGGATCAGTAGTGATTAATATAATCACTAGAAATTACTGATTTTATACTGATCCACACCACACCACAGGGGATTAATTTACTATCACAGGGTACACATAACTTTAATCTACTATACTATAATCTATGTCTACTACGGCTATTTCAATCCGACACCCAAACCATCTTGTAGTTGCGGCTTCTTTTTACTTCCCCGACCTAAGCGCTCCTCTCCGAAAGAGGAGACCTAAACATATCCTTCATGACCCTGACGATCAGATTACTACTGACAACATACTCGTACCACCTACCACACAATCATACGCTACACACCGTTTTCGCCGGCGAAGACGAGGTCCCCGCAATCTTAGGCATCCGGACGTCCAACCCCCCTGTTATCTCAAACGTCGCTTAAGCCGAGGATCGGCTTCAAAGGAAGCCAGACAGACTTTCCCTTAGTTTCTTCGAGCCCTAGGGCCAAACAGCCCGGTTACGCTGTGGCAAAAAAAAACTACGACTATTAAAATTTAAATGTAGTTTTTTTATAATTTTGCCCGCTAAATCTAGGATTTTAGGCTAAAATATCAAGGCTAAGAACATACACATTCTGCACCATGTTGATTATTTTAATCTATTTTTTAATAGGAATCATGACCACGTTGATATGAAAATCATATGATCGCGGTCTGTGATCCGTTCCTTTTCCTAGGTCTTAAGGCGGTTATACCGTAAATACAGTCGTCCGCTAGTTCATTAAGGCTTAAAAAGCCTATTAAAGCCTTATTAAGGCTATTAAAAAGCCTTTGTAAAAACGTTGAAAATTGAAGATTATCCCATGTCTTATTCCTGTTACCGTTTCCGTTCTTTTTACCGATATATTTATATAATTAAGAAGAAGTTTGCTAGAGTAAATTATAGCCGTAGTTCATCGCCGTGAAATAAACAGTATATTTCCCGATTTCGCTGGAACCATGAATTTTTCCGAATACGAAGTAGTCTATGTATAAATCCACCGTATAATCTATCTTCGCTAAATATTTCAGCCAAATTGGTTGTTTAGTCCCGGCGTGAAGGAGTAACAAACATACACAGTTATATATTAATTATTTGAACTTTATTCTTTATAATTTCAGTGTTATACGACTATAATTTTTATAACAAGTCAATAGCGAGAAAGTAAACGTTAGGGGTCACCTACTGTTAGTTCAAGTAGTACACCTTTGCTAATATAAGTCAATGTCAAATCGTCAAAGTATAACTTTGCAGAACTTTTCTGTATATTTGAGAACCTTTTCTTCACTATATTGAAATTATGTATATTGATTTGTTAACGCGTTCGCAACAAGGTAACTACGGAAATAAAGTTACATCGCCGCGGCTACACAGCTCTATAGTATCTAGTTAGGCTTAGAAGGGCATGAACTCAGGACTGTAATGCTAGTTATAAAAAATAACTAGTATATTAAATCTGAATGTAAGTTTGTTTGTTTGTTACGCTTTCACGCGAAAATTACTTAACCGATCATCATGAAACTTTGTACACACATTCTTGGTGGTATTAGAAGAAACTTAGGATACTTTTTATTAAATTTTTTTTTTTACGATAGATATAAAAAATGGTTTGTTAAGTTATCATATTTATTAATTTCTATTGTTATGAGCTCTGATACTTATTAAACGGCTTTAATGCGAAACGGCGGGTAAAAGCTAGTTTTTAAATAAAAGACAGGGTAATTATTGTAGTGTTTATTTTTGTCAGGTAGTTCTCATGAGTATATGAGAACTTTAATCACAATCATATTACTATTTTGCGTACTTAAGACATTTTTCATTAAACTTAATATATAACATAGATAATTAAAATTTGAATTCTTTGTATTTCTTCGCTTGCTTCGAATCCGTGTTTTGCTGTCTTTTCCGCTTGTTCTGCAAACAAATAAAACATTATAATTTTTAATTTAAAGGTATAAAATTCATAATTCTAACTCCGAACTTTTGTATAATTATTTATTATTAATTTATTATTATATTTAATATAAATTAATTTGTAACCAGTAAATTTTCAACTTTTTTACATTGGCTTTTTTAATAAGCCTTAATGTAGACTGTATTTAAGGCATCACCATAACTGCGTTAAGACCTGGGAAAAGGAACAGATCAAAGACTGCAATCATGGTCAAGAATCCTATTAAGAAATATATTAAAATAATGTACAGTTTTGTCCAATCCGCACATGGCCAGCGTGGTGGACTATGGCCAAACCTTTCTCATATTGAGAGGAGGGAGACCTGTACTCTGTAGTGAGCCGGTAATGGGTTGATCATGATGATGAATGTACAGTTTTGTCCATAATTTTTGCACTCAATACACAATATTAAGATTATCTGTTTAAGATATGCTATGTTATCTATTTTTTTACCTTTTGCCTGGCGACATGGTCAGCAAGCATGTCTGATAGGTCCTCCCTCCCTTTGGGTCTAGTCTCTCTCAAATGTCGCTCATATCTGGCCGCTACCGCCTCTGGTTCCAGTTCTAGTTCTGATGGATCCAGCGCCACTTCGACACCTCCTGACGCTGCCTCAGATGTGGCCCCCGAGGAGCTCACTGCTCTCTTACCTATAACATAGAATATTTACGTTAGTATAACACGTTTCAGCTTATAAGGGTTTAGATCACAACGGGCAAAGTGAAGATTAGAATCTTCAACTTATTTTTTATCCACTACAAGTTAGCCCTTGAAGGCAATCTAACCTGATGGTAAGTGATGATGCAATCTAAGATGGTAGCGGGCTAACCTGTTAGGAGTATGCTAAACCCATACTCCTAATTGGTTTATACGCGTCATCGTGCGGAACGCTAAATCGCTTAGCGACACGCCTTTCTCAGTTGGGTAGTAACTAGCCACGGCCGTAGCCTCCCACCAGACTAGACTCGAGCCGGGAATCGACAAACCGACAAAGACGTGTCGTCTTTGTCGGTAGGGTGGTAACTAGCCACGGGCGAAGCCTACCACCAGAACAACTGCCTTGGAAAAGCACTCTCTGGCATATACTGCTTTCTTGAGATATTTTCTTTAAACTTTAAACTTGAGATTTTTTCTTTTCTAAAACCAGAGGGTTTTAGCGTCGAAAGAATCCATAAATATCTCTAATTCATTAATCCATAATTATCTCTATAATTCTTATATTGTCACTAATAGATTTTATTCAATAGTTAAGGTAGGCACACTTACCAGGATTGGCCGCGTTGATGTCGTACACGTGGGTTGAAGCCATCATACCGGAAGTCAGCCCCACGCGTCTCTCAGGCAGCACTTGGTACAGCGCAGGAGTGTCACCGCTGGAGTATGTAATAAGGTTACTTTTACCCTTCGATTGAATTTTTTTTTTTTTTTAATGAAACTTTATTTGTTCACATATTACAGTGTCCGATAAGGCTGAGACCTTCTGTTAAGTATAAAACCTGTGTCAGAAGGACTCGCTCTTCCAATTATAAAATATTTAATTTACATAAAAGGTTTATAATATTTAACAAGTTTTTTTTTTATCTACTACTAAAGCTTACTTACTAAAATGCAGTATATGAATGTATCCGTGTGTGTGTGTGTGTGTGTGTGTGTGTGTGTGTGTGTGTGTGTGTGTGTGCGTATGTGTACTTGTTTTAAGCTTAATTAGTTATAGTTTCGTATTGAAAATAACTTTAATATCTACATTTTTAATTTCTATTTAGTTATTTTATCACTTGTAAGAGAACTCAGTCCTTTCATATGTTAAGCCTTTTAGCCATGGAGCAATCTTACTTTCATATAATACTATTAGATGTGCTTCTATAATAGGCCATTTAGTATTTAGGAGTCTAGCAACTTATTTTTATAACTCAACATTGAACTTTGATCAAGTTTATGTTTATAAACTAGATAGGTGCATTATTGTGTTTCCATGTTATTTTCCTTTCTAAACTATGCTTGTGAGTATACCAACCTTATACTAAAACCACGAACGATTCAAATCAAGAGGAACCGCTAGTTTGTATCATCATCATGATCAACCCATTACCGGCTCACTAAAGAGCACGGGTCTCCCCTCAATATGAGAAGGGTTTGGCCATAGTCCACCACGCTGGCCATGTGCGGATTGGCAGACTTCACACGTCTTTGAGAACATTATGGAGAACTGTCAGGCATGCAGGTTTCCTCACGATGTTTCCTTCACCGTTGAAGCAAGTGTTATTTTAATGGTTTAAAAACGCACATAACTCCGAAAAATTAGAGGTGCGTGCCCGGACCCCCGACCTCTGACTAGGAGCAGACGTCCTAACTAGGCTTTCACAGCTTCCTTCCTTCCTAGTATGTATATTCGATAGTTATTTGACATACCCCTCGATGTCAGAGTCAAGTTTCTTCTTCCTAAGTTCAATTGTGTCTGGTGTCTCGACGCCTGGCGGTACCGAGCTGATGCCGAGCGGTGTCACGAGCCCCTCACCCGGAGTCGCCACTCCTGCTGCCACTTCACCCTCCCCTTGGTTTTCACCCTCGCCTTCGTCGGATTCCTCTGATCACAAAAAATTAAGAATGTTAGAAACATTATATTTATATCATAAAGAAAACCTTCTGGTGTTGCTGAAACATCTTTAAGAACCTACTTAGATTATACTAAAAAGTATATCACTAAAGAGACGACAGTTTTGAACTAATGAAAACTGTCTTGTGGTCTCAAGCCCTATTCCATGTATGCAATACACATAGCAAGGTTAAAATATATATGTATATATACCATTCCAGTTTTCGTTAACCCTTCCGGCCTGTATGGTGTAACAAGCCATGGCAATACGCCATAATTTAGTAACTCATTAAGAATATGACATATGAACGTTATAAACAAATGAACGTTAACATTTATTAACTTGATAAGTTTTAAGCTCGTCCGACCCCCCCGTTATCCCAAATTCAAATTCAAAATAATCTTTATTCAAATAGTCCTTAAAAAGGCACTTTTGACGCGTCAATAATTTACATAGTAGTTATTTCATGGTGATAACTATATTCGTCGCCTAAGCCGAGGTTTGGCCTCACAGGAGGCGCCCTTAGGCAGACGTTCCCTTAGCGTCTTCGAGCCCTTTGGCTCAAAATTTCTTCTGGCAGAGCTTCTTTCCAAAGCTCGCCAAACAGCCCGCTTACGCTGTCGCTACCAAAAGGGTTAGCACAGCTAATAGTCAGCCCAAAAAAAAAATAAGTTTTAAGTGTTGTGCATGTGTTAACTTAATCTTCAGACTAAGTCAGCCTAGGAGTTCAGAGCGCGTCTGTAACTCGCACAGCGTAAGTTTCGAGTTAAATTAAATTCAGAGAATAACCACAATAATGGTAAAATATGTAGAAACTTCGATAGTAAAATATATTACCGTCTTCAGATTCCTCCTCTGATTCAGATTCTAATTCACCCCACATTGTCCTGTCGATATCTTGATCTTCGGCATCCTGCAAACGTTTTACATTAAATCAATATTTGTCCTTTAACTCAATACATATGACGTCATTCTGAACAAAATAGTAGGTTACACAGAAGTGTGTCTAGACATACAAACATTTTTGTGATTCTCAAGTTTTGATTAATCAGTTAGAAAGGAGAATGACCAACACAGTATGGAGCTTGGGCCACTTACTAATATTTTTGTGTCTCGATAAGTGTAAGCGTAAAATAAAGCTTGATAAATCTATTTTCATTCACCAAAATATTTTTTGTTTGGAAACCCAGATTCAGACAAATCAATTTTAAAGAATGTTAGGTTAGGTTGGTAAAGAGATAGCGTTCGTTTGCGTGACATTCTACTGCCTATCGTAGGCACCTACCTTCCTAATAACTAATAGGTAGTTAATCTGAACTATTATTTCAATCATGATCAATCATTAAAGAATGATGTAAATAAATATAAAACATCTATTGAGATGTTTTAAACAAATTTGAATCATACTTCATAATAGAACTAGATGTGGATCAAAGGACAACCGTGATGATAATTGCAGTATAATTAATATAGTAAGATCAATTTAATGGGATATCGTATCTCATGTTAACTCTCGTTCCAACAAACATATTCAGGTGTAGATGGTTTTACCAACGCATGATAAATATTGTCACGAATGTTTTTTTAGACAGTAAGTCAACCCGCAAGACCTACTTACACAGCGGTCCGTCATGGAGTAAAAGTTCCCCTAACAGCTAGCAACAATAGAATGAACGCGTGCTCACATCCTGTCCCTGGCTCTGGTGGCCGAACACGTCGCCGTAGAGCGGCTTGCCAGCTTCGTCCACGGGAGGCTTGCCCCAGCCGCCGGCATGGTAGCCGAACGCGCAGCCATCAGGGATGGGAGCGTTGAGCCCAGGGATTTTCAGGTTGGGGTACGAAGGCGGCGGCCCGTATCGCTGCTGCGCGATCAGCCACGGCGGAGGCACCTGGGGCGATACAATGTAATTTGGTCATTGGACACGAAAAACGCATTAAAATCCGCGCCCAATAGTGTGTCCAAACAAAGAGGATATTCAAATGCAAAAACGATCGACTAGGGAAAGGCTGATGCATGTGTGACGTATGTATACAACCTACATCTTTTGTCTGGGGTCTAATGTCAGCTATGTCAGTCGTGTGGAAATTATAGTTTTAAAATGAAGCAAGCCAACGTCTCTTATTAATAAATCCCAAGCCTGGCATACCTATTCCCGCTGGACTAAACATCACAGGATGGATTGTTTGATGCGTTCAAATAGTATCCATAATTAGCAGACTAATCACTCTGCCATGTTTATTTATGGCGAGCGTCCGTTGTCTCATCCCATAACCCAAACATACAGGACACAGCATTCAACCCAATAGTCTAGTTTAAAATGGTGGGTCTATTCTTTCCAATACAGACTGCTTCCACCGGGAATTAACCTTCAATGCAACTTTTGATGTACTGAAGGATACGATCCTTAGATCTATTACATAGCATAGAATCAATCTATTAGCTTCTACGTGGTGGAACCATGTCTTTTTTTTTACAATACCTGAGAGTAGATATAAAAAATAATAATAATAACTCTTTAATAAACACATACTAAAAGATAAGAAGGCACAAAAGCTAAGACGGATAATGGCGACCTTGTCATTGCAAGTGATCTCGACCGGGCAAGGGATTTTTAAAGGCAGCTAGATTTCTCTGGACATTTTGGGAAATAGACAATTTGAAATACTGCTTAATAATAACACTCTTGGAAGGAAATTAAGTAAGCCTACCTTATGAGATCCAGGTCCAACAGGCATACCGAGTGCAGTCCGCAACTCTTCGGAGAGATCACCGGGTTTTTTCTCACGCAAGCGCGTCTCAAACTCCTTGCCTTCGTAATACAGGTCCCCATGGATTGTCATGCGGGGTTTTGTCTGCCATCTGCCCCATAACATTTATGATTACTACAAGTTGGAAAAATACACCTTTTTTCATAATGAACACGGCTTTTATAATTTTAATACGCCTCCTAAAGATTGGGACGTGAAAAGAAAACTATGAAAAAAACGTTTTCAAAGTTTTCTTTTCACGTCCCAATCTTTAGGAGGCCATCTGTCCCATAACATTTATGATTACTACAAGTTGGAAAAATACACCTTTTTTCATAATGAACACGGCTTTTATAATTTTAATACGCCTCCTAAAGATTGGGACGTGAAAAGAAAACTTTGAAAACCTTTTTTCATTAAGTGCTCACGGTCCGGAATTTGCAATACAACCAAAGTGCCTTGTGCGAGATTTTATACGTATTCGACTTTGTAACAACAAAAGTTTGTTGTTACAAAGTCTTTTGATTCCTTATAAATTAAAGTTAACTTTCACGCAATCGTATAAGTAGAAAATCTCGCGCTATGACCTAGTCTCCATACAAACCCATTCCCGTCCTTTTTATTTTCTTTTCACATTTATTCTAAATTGCTCTGCAGCCAATCTTCCATGTACTTATGATAGCTCAATGGAGACTATAGTAAGCTATCGATTGTACTTTTAAATACCATAAAAAATATTCAACCCGGAGATGTCCACACATGGATTTTTTTTTACGCTAACATATGGGTTGACGAGCAGACCTGATGTTAAGTAATCAGTGAATGCTGTCACCTTTAAACATCTGCAGCACCAGAGGAACCGTTGACGGCTGGGTCCATCCTGCTAATCGGTTTCCACTCGGCGTCGCACCGGAATGCTAAATCCCCCTCTCCTTTTAACTCTTTCCTTTCACAAGAGGTTGTCTGGAGGAGATCGCTTTTAGCGATAAGACCGCCCCTTTGCGCATTTTGTTTGTTTTTTTTATTTTGAATTTATGTTTGTAGTGTGCAAAAAAGAGTTTATCTATCTATCCCTTGGCGATTTGTCTTTGCGAGTAGGGTGGTAACCAGCCGCGGCTGAACCTCCCAGCGGATCGAACTGGAGCCGGGAATCGATTCAAAGACATTCCACTTTAAGACACTTCGATTGTTATGACTTACAATACGACCGCCCAACGTACTGTCAAGAGGGAAAATAATGTCATGTTCAATAATGTCATGTGGGAAATTTATTGACCTGGGCGCGTTTGGAACCCTAATAGCTTTAGTTTTAAGTTTACGAATGTATTTATCACCATCAAATCAATACTATGTAAATTATTGACGCGTCAAAAGTGCCTTTTAAAGAACTATTTGAAAAAATATTATTTGGATTTGAATATTGGGCGTAAAGGTTCGATTAGTAGTAATTTTAAGTAATACCATTTCTTACCTTTATTGTGAATGGAGCTCTGATATGGCCACCTGTAAACCTGAGTAAAGTGAAGAACACTAACAGGTCCAGTGGTTAAACTTGACCTAATGAGATCAGAACATATACATATATATTTTCATAACCTCATTTTACGATTTCATTGGATATAATTAATAATTTAAAATATATATGACGGCAAACAGAGAGCAGCGCCATCTAGTTTTAGTATCACGTACGACAGATAAGAGAGTGACATCGCCCCCTCTCTATACGCAACACTAAGTGGCGTATGCAGGTTTTTAAAAGACTAACCGGCGCGTGAGCGCGCATTGCATTCATTGCATTGATCGGTCGAGACGCGGTAGTGCATAGTCGTACTTGGTGGAGCGTATGGTCTGCTCTTTATAAATTACGATACTTATAATAGTAATTCTGTTCTACCAAGAGTATCTGGTCTCTTTGCCCGAAACTACCCACGTCTACCCAAATTGCCGACGCACACGCCCCTGGCCATCCTATACATTTTTTTTTTTTAAAGTAAATTTTTTGTCAATTGTAACTTATGCAAAAACCTTTTCCAACTAATATAATATTTAACCTTATTTTATAAACAATCAAAAGAAAAAAACGTTTGACCAAAGTCGGAATCAGATGTTGAGGTTCAACATAGTGTTTAGAAAGTAGAACTATTTCAATAGCTTACTTGAATATACGTAAGCAACTCTTTATATCGCTTTACATTCTAAAATTAACAAATAAAATAAGACTCACTTGAAGAAAGCATCGTGCAATTTCTGATAGTCTATATCAATCTTCCCAAGTTTGGGACGCGAGCGCTCCCGCATCTTTGCTTTGAGAGTTTTGGTCTCCTCCTTGTCTTGCAATGAAGCCCTCATCTCCATAATGCCGGTCTTCTTAATGAAGTCCGGTAGGTCGAATGGCGGTTTCTCTATACCACGTTTGCCTTGCAAATACTGTAATATAATAAAAACAACACATTCATAAACGCATAAAATAGGGATACACTTAAATCTCTTCTTCTTTTTCTTATCCCACATTATGTGGGGACGGCACAACACGTCTTCTTCTTCCACCCACTTCTATCAGCCGTCACCTCACTAACCACACCTCTTTCCACATATCCTCTTTTACACAATCCATCCATCTCTTCTTTGTTCTTCCTCTACTCTTTTGCCTTTCCACGTCCATACTTAGATCTATACTCGATAAACTCGAAAAATTCTAAACGGATTTCAAAAATTCTTTCACCACCTTTCGTTATCCCGAAATAACATAGACCAAGAATGATTTCAGTAATAACAATCATTTCATTTTACTTCAGTAACCGTGCCCGCACGGCATTGTTATGAAATAACATTACGTTCTCGTTACTTTTCCAAAACGAGGGAACAACTATTTTGTTATATAATCAGTTTATAACAACATTATGAACAGTAAAAGCGATATTGAAATATGAATAAAAAAGGTTATAAAATATTTTAATATTACTGATTGGGCAAAGGCCGCTAAACATTGGGTGCCACAAAAACAAAAAGACGTCGGGGCAGACCGAGGCGTCTAGGATGCCTATATGTCGGCTTGGCCCCAAATATCCCCACATAGAGACAAATGGAAGGAAGAAAGGGAGGCCTTTGCCCAACATTGGGACAAATTTGATTGGGCACAGATTTCAATATGGATGCTGTATAATTCAGCATATAAATAACTTGACCTACTTTTTATCCAGAAAACGCCCAAAATAACCGCCAACTTGAGATGCTTTTTATATATATATAATATATACTTAATAAGAAAACTAGAAAATACCGATAAAACTTTGCAAAGGGAGAGCGTGCATCTTGGAAAGTGGTTGCATCTATTTTAGCCCGGTAAAGAATTAATTCCCGCGGGATATAAGAACCCGAAACAAGTGCAAAGGACACAGGTGACAAAAGGTATACCGAGAAAAATAACGATTAGCCAGTAGGAATTCGCTAATTAGTTTCTAAGAATCAAATTATAGTCACAAGCGGTCACTTTCTAAGTACTCCTACGTTGGTCGCGCTACCAGATGATTCAGTCTATACCTTTCGCTTGTAGCACCAGTGCCGTGGAACCTGCACGGTATTGCGGTGCGCCTTCAGCTGCACGAGCAGCTTGGGGTCACGGGCTGTCACGTCGTACATCTCCACCACGTCTGGTCGCGCCACCAGCTGCTTCAATTCCGCCACGGACAGTCGCGATAGCTTTTTGAGCTTCCGTTTCGACAGACGCTCCTTCTCGTCCGCTGCGTGTTTCTGCATCATCAAACAGAAACCCTTTATATCAAATGCCCCACAGATCATCATTTCCTTGTCTTAACTGGGTCAAATAATGGCTGCGATTGAAACCCTTCCTGATGACGGTTTGTAAAACAAGCCACAACACTTAAGTGACGACCGCGACCTTGATGGTCTTAAATAAAATTGAACGTAAATAGCCCTCACTACGCTCCCAATTATATTTTTTTCATACAATTATTAATTATTATTGAAGCTGTGATAGCCTAGTTAAGACGTCAGCCTGCAAATGAGAGGTCGGAGGTACGAACCCGGGTTTCGAACGCACCCATAACTTTTCGAAGTAATGTGCAATTAAAATATCACTTGCTTCAATGGTGAAGGAAACATCGTCAGGAAACCTGCACTCCTGAGAGTTCTCCATAATGTTCTTAAAGGCGTGTGAAGTCTACCTCCCTCCCTCAACATCCGCACATGGCCAGCGTGGTGGACGATGGCCAAAACCTTCTCACATTGAGAGGAGGCCCGTGCTCTGTAGTGAGCCGAGAATGGGTTGATCATGACGACGATGATTAATTATTGACAAAACATTGTCAATCCAAATGTTATATTCTTGAAGACAAACTATTCTTGAATACTTATGCTCCTTTTTACAAGAGAACCATAAACCCTAATTTTCTTCATAAGTAATAACTAACCGAATTTTGAATGAACTAGTGTTTATGCTTTATATAATTATTTCATATGTAATGCACACATTTTTACTATTGTTTAGTAAAAAAATTAGACCAAGGCGTTTAAATACACAAAACTACAGTTAAAGGTCAACTAAGTAGCACACCTCAACAGCTTCTTCATCGGCTGCAAACTGATCTGTGACCTTCTCCAGGGGCTTCTGACTCAGTTTAGGAGCATCTTTGCCGAATTCGTCTTTAATTTCATCCTTCCTCTCTGTGATCTTGAAAGACTCTAGAATACGATGAAATTGACGGTACATTGGCTCCATCTCGTGGAATTGGATACTTTCTTGGACATACCTAAAAACAGTTTTTAGTTATTCAACATACTTAACGCGTTTTTTGTAATTTTGGAATTGCAAAAACTAGTATGAGTGATATTGTGCAACTTAAGTCCTTCAGTTAATAATGATGAGATTAAATATGGTCTAAAGGAGGTTTTAATAGCATATTCAGTTACTGTTTAATCTAGTCATTAATTAATGCTAGAATAATATGATTATTTAATTCATGATAAAGTTATTTTAGTAATTGGGTCAGCCAGAAGACTGAATTTTTACTGTGTGAGTACAAATCTGTCATGAAACAGCCTAACCTTAATTCTCAACAGATTTTTGTAAATGACAAGTATTATGTCAATAACTTACTCAATTTCTACTTCTTTATCATTCTCCTTATTGTTCTTTTTCTTGTCTGTGTCCTGTTCTTTGGCCTCTTTACGCTTTTGTTTTGCCACCTTCTTCTTTTTCTTCTTACGTCTATTCTTGTTTGCTTTGTTGGCTTGGGTCTGTAATAATTTAAAAATACTTTAATAAAGTATATTCACAACTGTTTCATCAACAACTTTCTATCAACATCTGTGAATTGTAGACCAATAAAAAAATCCGAATCATAGCTTACATAGTATAATCATATTATTTTTTATTATTATTGCAAGTGTCTTTGGAATTTTGCCTGAAGGGCTCCTTATAATAATATATTTTAGTTAGGATATTATATTTTATAAAGGTTTTTAGTTTATCTAAGGTTGATTTAAAGTTATATATGTATTTTAGAAATTACATTTAAATACAAAGTGAAAAGAAACTATACGACACATTATTTATGTTGAACATAACTCTCAAAACCACAACTTTGATTAGCAAGATAAAGTGAAAATGTCAACAATTTGGTGTCACTATTTTTCTTAGATAAATTTATCATAAATTTAAAATATGGTATATATATATATATATATTTTTTTTACTATTTTACAATGGTTTTATTTGCTCACTCACTTGCTTGGAAAGCCTTTCTTTGTAATTTGAAACCTTCTCCCATACTATATTTGTTTTGCTAGTATAGAAAATGTATTAATAATTTGATCGGGACAAACTATTTTGATCAATGTAGTGATATGAAAATTTCATACTTTTGTAGTGGATAAATTTTGCTAAATTGTGGAATCCTTCCATATTACACTAAATACCAACTTTGAAGTCTTGCATAACCATTATGGTATAATAAAAACTAACTTGACTATAATAATCGAATTGCAAGTTTATAAGCTTTACCTCTTGTTTGGAAATAACAGGTGGCATTGGTGCCTCAGGCATGTTATCATCATCAGAGTCGCCTTCCTCCTCAGCATCATACTCTGTGCTTATCACCGGGGCTGGTGGGGCTAGTGGCTCGCTGATGGCTGTTATAAATATCACAGAAGTTTAATATTATGAAGGATGTTGCCTAGATAAATGGGAAAGAACCGGTTCCACCATCCAAACAGGTTTTCTTTTTCTATCAAATCTTTTATTTACTTAACTTTGGTCGGGTTTACTAAGAGTATTAGGAGCATGATTTGATTGACATTTTTTTTGACAAGGGGTAGACCTTAACCTGTATAGAATATATACATGTTTACATATCATAAGTAGTGCAAGGCCAAATAAAAATATCCAACAAAAGTTATAAAAATTGTAGTGTAATTAAACATCATCATCACCATGATCAACTCATTCTCGGCTCACTACAGAGCACAGGTCTCCTCTCAATATGAGAAGGGTTTGGCCATAGTCCACCACGCTGGTCATGTGCAGTTTGACAGACTTCACACACCTTGGAGAACATTATGGAGGACCCTCAGGCATGCAAGTTTCTTTACAATGAATTTCTTTACCGTTGAAGCGAGTGATATTTTAATTATTTACAAATGCACTTAACTCTGAAAAGTTAGAGGTATGTGCCCAGATTCAAACCCCTGACCTCTGATTAGGAGACAGACGTCCTAACCACTAGGCTATCACAGCTACTAGTAAATAAACATATTTGAAGTATGTATTTGAATACCACAAGAATTTTTTTACTAAATGAACTAAGTTTACCTTTTTCCATATCATTTCCTAATGCAGCTTGTCTTTGATCCTTATATGCGAGAGCTTCTTCTAAAGCCTTTGGCAGCACAACACCAGTTGGTGCTGGAAGAACCTGTACTTTATTCCTAAACTCCTCTGGTGTGTCAATCTTCATAGTCAACAACGATGGTAACGATGAACCAGGGGGTGGTACAGATTCACTATCCTCTCTATCATCATCATCGTCATCTTGGTCATCTCCATGGTCTTCCCAACCTGGAGGACCATCAGCTCTTCCCTGCCGCACCCACCCTGGCGGTGCAGAAGGAGGGCCTTGTCCTTCCCAAGGCCCCATCCCAGGACTTATGCCTGGTGGTCCCATATTTGGTGGCGGACCCATACCAGGTGGGCCCAAATCCATTGCTGGGTTAAAATTAGCCTTCATAGTCTGTGCCCCACGCATCATACCAGGAGGCATTCGCGGCGGCAAGCCGGGCGGTCCCATTGGTCCCATCCCCATACCGGGAGGAGGACCCATCCCAGGCGGAGGTGGGGGACCAATACCGGGGGGCCCCATACCCATCATACCCGGTGGAGGACCCATATTTGGCGGGGGCATATTTGGCGGTGCACCTGTTGAACTAACAGGGGGCATCGCTCCAGGTGGCCCCACAGGTGGTGGAGGAATCCCTCCAGGCCCCATAGGAGGCGGTGGCATTGGAGGAAAGCTTGGCATGCCCGGCGGTGGACCCATAGGCCCACTGTTCGCAGAATTAGTGCCAGGTGGTCCGTCCATACTGAATAATTATGGATAAAACGAACACTATTATTACGAATATCAGCTGATATTAAGGTAAAACTTGAAACTTCTTCATTTACTATCTGATAACAATAACAAAATATGAGGTTAGAACGCAAATGACAACTGACATGAAAAGTTGACAAAGAGACAAGCCAAGCATTATTATTTTGTTTCCCTTACAGAATAGGCAAAGATCAATGACCATACAGCTTAATCAATCATAAACATTTTTTTCTTACTCCGTTTTTCATTTAATCATTAAGTTTTAGATATTGGGTTTTGTGATAGTTAATGAATTCACAGATTTATTGGTTTAATTATGAATTGACTTTTACTATTTTTCAATCATGGTTATTTTGTTTCCATACCCTCTTTGATCAAGTTAGCAACAATATTCATTCTGTTCGTTTCATTTTCTATTAGTCTTTGGTTTTTTTTTTGGCTGAATTGTTATTTTGTGATTGGTGTTTTTGTGAACTCGTCATTAATTATAATTTGCCATAACATTGGAAAATTATCAGATTTTTCTTACCTATTTTAACCCATTAAGCAGTCAATAATTGCTATTGCACAAATTCACTGAGCAAAATTGCTATTCTCAATATGGCAGAAAAGTATAACACAAAATGTCCTGGTGTAAAACGCCTAATGCGAGAAGCGTTGGAATTAGCAGAGGCAACTGATGAATATTGTGCAAGACCTCTTGAAGATAATTTATTTGAGTGGCACTTTACAGTGCGTGGCCCGAAAGGAACCGACTTCGAGGATGGAATTTATCACGGCAGGATACTTTTGCCGAAAGAGTATCCAATGCATCCTCCTCATATTATACTATTGACTCCAAACGGTAGGTTTGAAATTAATAAGAAAATTTGTTTATCAATTTCTGGTCACCATCCAGAGACCTGGCAACCCTCTTGGTCGATACGAACGGCTTTGTTGGCACTGATTGCTTTTATGCCAACTCCAGCAGAAGGGACTATTGGATCATTAGATTATACTCCAGCCGAAAGGAAAACTCTTGCAAAGAAATCTGCTAGTTGGGTGTGTCCACAGTGTGGCAATATTACAGTGCTACTGTCTTCAACGGCTGCAAAACCACTAACTGAAGAGGAGCAGACTGTACTAAATCAAATAGCTTTTAAAGGTGAAGAGGAGCAAGCCAGTAAGCCGCCGGCAGAGCCAGTTCCTGAACCCCAGAATGTACAGTTCACACAGCAAGTCTTGGAGTCATCTGATTCAACTACAAGTTTCTTGGATCAGTTAACAGAAATTCTTGTGGCACTCTTATTAGGTGCAATAGGGATTTTTCTTTATAGGCGTTGGGATGCTTTTGCTGACACTGAGCCTACAGAGCTGTAAATTTAAAAATTATATAATATTAAGTTTTAAGCAAACAAATTATAAGTTTTGAAACAATATTGTAACTATTTTTAATTGTGTTAAAACAACTGTTCAATGAGTACCTATATAATTCACAGAATAAAAACCAAAATTAATATGAACTTAAATTTATAAAATTTAATTTTGGAAATAAATACTTTCCTGAATTATGAAGACAATGAAATATTCCATCTCTAAGGCAAAGAATTTATTAAATAAAATTTAAAACAAACGAAAACTATTACGAACATTTAAATTAAAAATTCCCATCCACATCTTAAAGGAATTTTTTATATTGTGTATTCAAATTATGACATGAATTTGTGATTTTGTAGATAAATTATTTATTTTAAGTAGCTTTTATGATAGTTAAAGTGTTCAAATATTAATATTTGAATGTAAATAAGAAAAAATGCTAGATTTTTGATATGTATAACCTGTTTGATCTTATTAAGAACACAATTTCAATTTTGACACACATCATGTTCTTAACAGGTTGTAAGTCATGAAATTATATTCATTAAAACACTAAAGTTTAAGGTTGCCTTATATTACATGCAATTTATATTTCCCTGGTCAAAATATTAAGTTTTCTAGACAATTATCTTTTGTCACTGAGCAGCCGCAACATGGTTTCCATTTAGTCCAATCTGTTTTATCTAGGAATGTGTATATCACCACTTTTAGGCTGAGACAAATCTATGGAATGTACTGTGACTTTTCTCTACCAAAGTTAATGTTAAATGAGACATATTTGTCAGACACAACTTTCGTCTTGTTTTAACTCTATTTTAAGTTAAGAGTTAAAGCTAAGGGTGCTTTCTCTTGCATTAAGTGTTGACATACCATCTAACTTATACATAAACAAATGATTTGTGATTTTTTTTTACTTTACAGTATCCTAGTATAGAACCATTATTAAATTAGGTTGTTAACATTCCAGTAGCTTGGCTTTGAACATTATAATTTGATTTTCATGTTATGTGATTGTTATATATTCATGTGTTATCTTCAATGTTTGCTATAAAATTGCAGTTTGTACTTGTAAATAAAATTTGTAAATTTCATGTGTGTATTTTGTTTAAACTCTAAAGGTATATTAAAAAAAGAGTCAAAAAAATCCAGATTTGTGGTTAATTTTATTTAAGAAAAATTGAATATAAACTAGTAAGCATAAAATCAGTTTCTTATTTCCTATGCATATGAATACAGTGTGAAACAGTGAAGTGAACCTCCCCCACTTTTTAAAAAAGGTGCTTCAATCAGCTGTCATATACATGAGGTAAAGAAAGAAGAATTATATTAAATCTGCTACATTCATAGGCATTTCGTCAATTTGTGTGGAGTAGTACTGTTCAATGTCTCTCAGAATCCTTATGTCATCAGATTTGACAAAGTTTATGGCTACGCCCTTGCGTCCGAAACGACCTGATCTTCCAATCCTGTGAATATATAATTCACGATTGTTGGGCAAGTCATAGTTGATCACTAGGGACACTTGCTGGACATCAATTCCTCTGGCCCATACATCTGTTGTGATGAGAACTCGACTATAAAGAAAAGTACATTAATTATTATAAGATACAGAGATGCAGCCAGCTGGTGCCTCAATTATGAAAAGACAATATAGAGTTGAGTTTAAGTTACCTTTGCCCTGATCGGAACTCTTTCATGATGTTGTCTCTTTCCTTCTGAGGCATGTCTCCATGCATGGAGCTCACTGTGAAGTTAGCCTCCTGCATTTTCTGAGTGAGCCAATCAACCTTTCTTTTAGTATTGCAGAAAATCACTGCTTGGGTGATTGTAAGAGTGTCATACAAGTCACAGAGAGTGTCAAATTTCCACTCCTCACGCTCTACAGCAACAAAGAACTGTTTGATACCTTCCAGTGTCAACTCATCACTGAAAATATATAATAATTGAAATTTTACATGCAATTTATTTAAAACAAAAAGAACATTTATGGCTGTTTTCATCGTCATTCAACTTAATGTAAATAGTAAGATAATAAAGTAGATTGTACAAGTTCTATGAGAGGTTTAGTTATTTATTTAGTCTCTTGTTTCACTATTCAGTTTGTAAGTTTAACAAGATCAAATGTTAATAATATATTTTGACAAGTAGGTCCTAGTTGCTACCTTGGTGGGAGACAATTGGATAATGTTAGGAAGATTTTTACCGTTTTACCAAAATCCTAATAGGATCAGTCATAAACTTTGATGTCATTTCTAGTATCTCATGGGGCAAGGTAGCTGAAATGAGAACCACTTGGGTGGCTGGTGGCAAATATCTGTAGACGTCATAGATCTGCTCCTTGAATCCCTTGTTTAACATCTCATCTGCCTCATCAAGTACCAACATTTTGATTGATCTGGTACGAAGCACACGCCGCCTTATCATATCTAAAATTATATAACAAGAATAAATCTAAGGTTATAGACAAATGGTAACAACAAACTCTAGTAACAAATTCTAGATATATATATTTATTTATGTTAAGCGGTGATAGATAGTGGTTAGGGCGTCAGCCTCCTAATCAGAGGTGGGCGGTTCGAATCCGGGCACGGACCTCTAACGTTTCGGGGTCATGTGCGTTTTAAAAAAATTTAAATATCACTTGCTTCAACAGTGAAGGAAAACATTGTGAGGAAACCTGCACGCCTGAGAGTTCTTCATAATCTTCTCAAAGGCGTGTGAAGTCTGCTAATCTGCACATGGCCAGAGTCGTGGACTATGGCCAAACCCTTCTCATATTGAGACCCGTGCTCTGTAGTGAGCCGGTAATGGGTTGATCATGATGATATTTATTTTATAATTAGATTGTAATTTTATAGATATATTATGCAATGCTTTTTTTTTGTCGTGGTGGAGAAGCTTTATAGCTACTTCCGTCCCTTGGGCAGGACGGTGGTTACGTGTGATATACTAAAAACCACCATGGCATGTCCCTCTCGCTGTTTTTACTGGACGCCCGGGGGACCTGTTGTATACTTATGCAATGTAACTCCTAGACCACTGTCAAAATCTGTAAATAATATGTATGGTCTCCACGATACAAGTCACCTAGTGTGGAGGCAAGTGGAAATAGTTAGATTTTAGTCTGTTTTAAAATAAAGTTTATTTTATTTTTATTCTTTCACAAAAATTTTAACCTGGAATTCAGTACGATTCTGTGTACAGAATCGTACACCCTCATGTTGCAATTTTTGGCTGGTCTGTTCAAAAAGTTTTTTTTTAATTCTCTTTTTATCTACTACTAATAATGGAATCACTTTATCTTATTGCAATTTTTATCAAAAATGACCAATGTAATTTGAAACATTTTGTTTGCGATTATGCTATTTCCTAAATTTTCAAAGCATGTCACATCTAAATAAATTCAAATTCATATAATCTTTATTAACCATTGCAAATAGGCAAGTAACAAACCATAAAATTAACATAAACTCTGAGAGCCAGGCGGTTCTTTGCGCCCTAGCAAGCAGTAGCACAACCGCAACTTATACTAGACTATCACAATGCCCTGGAAACACTCGCCTCGTCGCATGATATCACCGTGGGGTGAATCTGAGATACTACAGGAACCTAGGTGATGAAGCAGCAAATTCATTTAAAGTCTACCCCAACCACATTTCTGGAAGTTTTTGGCAATCTGTGCAGCCTGTTCTGGAACAAGCTTGGATTGTTGGAGTAGCCAGCAACAAGAGTGGGGAAGTTTAACATACAACATGATTGCAGATAAGGGAGAAGATGAAGATTGCACAATAAAGTGTAATATGGTCCAAAACTGTAAGGTTATAATCATAAAATAATATAATATTAAATAGTTAACATTAAAAGACTTTAAAAGGAGATTCTGTCTTACATGATTCAAAACAAATAATTCTTTCTTTTATACATATTTATTTCATCTTCCTTGAAATAATATTTTTTCAATTTGAACTGATAGTTCCTGAGTCCATTCAATCAAACAAACAAACTCTTCAGCTTTATAATATTGTAGAATCAGAACAGATGACTCACCAAAAACACGGCCAGGGGTCCCAGACACAACATGCTGACCATAGTCCAATTTCCTTATATCTTCACCAAGGTTTGTGCCACCAATGCAAGCATGACATTGTACATTCATGAAGTCCCCTAATGCAAGAATGACTTTCTGAATCTGAGTGGCCAATTCTCTGGTTGGGGAAAGTATTAAAACTTGAGTTTCCCGCAGAGTTGTGTCAAGTGACTGCAAAATTGATATTGAAAATGTGGCCGTTTTGCCAGTACCAGATTGTGCTTGAGCTATCACATCCCGACCTTTCACTATAGGTTGGATACTCCTTTGCTGGATAGCTGACGGCTTTTCAAAACCTAAAACAAATTGTAGTGTAAGTTAAAATTAATCATTGTTTAATACCTGTCAACAACAACAAATAACAATTGCTATAAACATAATATTTAAAAGAGAGAGTGTACATTTATCATACAAAAAATATATCAACCATATATTTTTTGTATCTAAAATTATTTTATAATAGCTAAAAGTAATCTGTTTGAGATAAGGTGCTGGAGAAGGATGCTCCAGATTTCATGGATAGCATTTAGAAGCAATGCATCGATATTGAGACAACTGAGAATAACAAAAAAAGCTATCCACCCTGCCTTACAGAAGATGGTTATCATTGGCAAAGTGCAAGGAAAGAAGCCTTGGGGTCGGAGTCTAATGCGTTGATTGGATCAAATGCACACCACACTCAACCCAAAAGTCCACGATGCTCTACAAGTCGCAACAGAGCAACATAGCGCGACATTGTCCTCAAGAAAGTAGTCAGTGGAAGGGGTCACTACCCTCAGTAATGAGGAATACAACGCAGAGAGAGAGAGAGATAAGCAATCAGGCTTTTAGTTTGTTGCCCATTTTTTGTCTAATCTTTGCCACAACTTAAATTATGCAAATCATTTCTGTGAGTTTAAAAATCTTATGCAACCTACCTTCATTATCTATTTATTTTATAAACAGATTATCAACGAGACTAATCTTAGTTACTTTTTATAGCTGGATAATTAAAGTACTCAAACATGAATTTGCAGCCAACGGTAAGCCAACATGTGTTGAATGTGTATAAGTCCTCCCGTACACTATATTTAAAACATTGTGACAACAGTAAGAACAAGTGTCTGGAAGTTTAATAAATACTTATTGCTGAAAATTTCGTTTAATAAAGAATACTATGTTTACCGTAAGTATAAATTCCTCGCAATAATTCGTCGCGAAGGCCCATGGAATCAAACGTTGGGATGACTTCCACATCTTCGCTGGTGTCGAATTCAACGTTTGACAAATCTTCAGATATTATTTTTCGATTACTATATGATAATTCCGATGCACTCATCTTCCTGCCTTCGTGTAATGTATTTTGGTGCGGCAAAACTTTCTAAACAATTACAAACCGTGTCAAGAGAACAATATTTGCACGCAATGCTAAATTTCATATGATTAGCATAATCCCATATGAATCTAAAAGTTAATCGAATATTTAATAAAGAATTCAGAACACAAATAGTAACGAGTACAGTACCTATAAATTAATTAGTGGTTTATTTTTTAATATCCGATTCAAGCATTGGAAAAGCAAAAAACAATATGGCACCCACAGACTATGAATAATTTCACAAAGATACGCTAAAGCAGTGTTGCCAACTGAAAGAAAATTGCCCTAGCAGTGAAATCGAAAAATCTCCAAAACTATAATGTGCACTGTTTTATACTTACTTCACAAAAGCCTCATTCATCAAAAGATGCCATGCCATAACCTATTCGAGTCTGAAAAATTTAAAGTTACTTTTGAAAAACTGAGTAACTTACAAGTTAGCCCTTAACTGCACCTCGCCTAATGGTAAGTGATGATGCGGTCTAAGATGATAGAGGGCTTACCTATTAGGGGTATGGTAAACCCATACTCCTAATTGTTCTACACGAAATCGTGCCGGATTGCATTCATGCGCGATTTTGTCACTGCTAAACCATACTTGTTTACTTGTTGTAAATTCTCTATTGGTCTTTTGGATATACAAAAAAAAAATCAATTCCAAAAGAGTCTATCGTATTTCAGGAGCTTATAACCCAGAAGCAAATCACTGGCTGAATTTCAGAATAGCATCTGATTCCACAAACGACCACTCTGATTTTTGGCCACATGGTTATTTATATTTTCTCACAATAAGTTCAAAGTTTATATAAAACGTAAGCTTGTAGAAAAGTTCTACTATAGCGTAAATGATTATGTAAATTGTAAACAAGCATGGGTATGAAATATTGCTCTAATATAATTTTACGTGGCATGTGAGATGGTGATAACAAAAAGAAAATTTACCTGGCTAAGTTTGTTGTGGGCTTCTTCTTAGACCTAGTAGCGTTCGGAACCCTCATAGCTTTAGTTTTAAGTTTACGAATGTAGTTATCACCATCAAATCACTACTACATAATTATAGACGCGTTACAAGTGCCTATTTGAATAAAGATAATTTTAATTTGAATTTTACTAGTGACATAAGGATTCAAAAAGCGCCCACGAAATCTATTTTTATTTGATATTATTCAAACGTACATTACATATTTAAAAATATATAATTTATTAAATTTTTTAAAATATATAATGTACGTTTCAAACTTATTAAAACTGCTATACTAATAATGGCACATGTGTTCATACTAATTGTAACTGACGTTTTTGGTCCATACTATATGGAAGTGAGAAACAGGTACGAGACAAGAGCGAACAAGACGAAGTCTAGAAACCCCTGTACTACTCGCTCTCGGGTTTTCTCGAGATTTTTCACCGAGTGTGTTGTACCGGCATAACGGTAAGCCGTGGCGTCTCGGCAAATATGTGGAGTAGCCACAATACACTAGTATATATTTTTTTTTATGAAAATAAAATGAATCTGCCTCGATGTACACTGTGTAATAAAAACGATCTTTATCTATATATGAAATAGAAGTATTATTTTATAATCTGCTTAATTTCCAATATTACTGCAATAACTAAACGCTTTTTACAACGCATTCACATTTCAAGTTTATTTGTGGCCAAAATGAACGATTATATTTGGATTTTGAACGAATCAAAATGGATGCTGGGTGTGAATGAACTATGTACTGAAAAACGAACAGCTTTTTATTGAGTTGTGTCGTGGGCCCGATTATAATTGGGAATCCGGCATTAAGGTTTTGTTTTGTAGTAATTTAGGCAGTACTAAACTCGTGAATGTGTCGTAGCTGGCGGATTGATTGCAGTGGTTCCTGAATTCGGTAGTCCCTGTGTCGGTAATGTGTTTACGACAGTGTCGGGCGAGCTTCCCGCAGGTGTCCCTAATAGGATGAGGACTCTGACGGAAATATTGAATGTCGATGCAAATCAGCGAGTGGTGTGTGTCGGCCAGCCGCAGGTTCTTGGTGCGAAATGGCGAGAATATACGGACTAGAGAGTGGCGCGTGTGCTCATTGAGCGCGCAGAGATGAAATGCATATACAGGAAGGAACGAACACAACTCTGACAACATGTACCAAAATGACAGAAGAAGTAGACAGAAGACATGGTGTGAATGGTAACAGCAGCAGCAAGGGTGCCAACGAGGAGCCCCCAGTGCACAGCGCTGCGCAGGCGGCTACGGGTGGAAGGCTCAAGTTTTTCAAAGGTCAGTCATTCCTATACCAATCTTATACAAACTACAAGGATTAAGTAATGTCAAACTCTCTACAAATACCCTATGTCAGTCAGCTGCTTAAGTTGACACTGGTTAAATCATCACATGAACTTTACATATGACTAATTTTAATTGGGATGTAAACAAATTTTCTACTTATTTGTGTACATTATTTTTTAAAACTAGAACCTTCAGTTGCATTTATTCTCCCAATCTTCTTAATTTTAAATTTACTTTGAGCTCATAGAAATATAACTACATTTGAAGATATTTGTAACTTGTAGCTTTATTTTTATTCAGTTAAGTCAGTATTTATTCTTACAATTTTTTATTGGATCATTAACCTATTAATTCTATATGCCTATGTGTGAGTAAAACCTTACAAATTTTAGTATAATGTTCTGTGCTTAGTTTTAAAATCTGAAATCTGACAATAATTAATTTGGTGGAACTTAAAACTGCTACTTATACTCACTCACTGAGAGCCCCACTAATTAAGTGTAGCAGGTGAATAAATATTACACCTTAGTTTTGTTCTGTCATCATTATATTGACATTCAAAATGATAAAAGAAAAGATGAAAAACAACAACAACTAATAATTTATCTATAAATCAATAGGCAGGTTTAAGGTTCAGTTCTTAGCTGTATTTCTAAAATAAAGTAATTATGTTTCTATTATTTTAAAGGTTTATATTATTCATATTAATGTAGCTTGGTTAGATAAATTGGCAAAACGTAATTACCACTGGAAATATCATTTAAAATAAATAAATTTTCTTTATTTGCATTTTGTGTGCCACTTCTAAGTGGAGGTTTCTGGTCGCTATGACAGATTTAGCCTAGTTTCTGCAAAAGTTAAGGTTGGCATTAATGATTATCCCATGATGAGAAACGAACCCATAAATAAACAATCATCCTATCATACTTGGTTCCGAAAATTGTAATAGTCAATGTTATTATAGCAGTATATGAGTATATTTATCAGAGTAAGAAAAACTAGAAAGTCATTTATGCTCTGATAAGCACACACAGCTCCAAGCCAGCCATTGGTAATTGTCTGCTAGCCTTTACCATTGTTATGTTTTGCAAGGAGCTGAGCCCACCCTTGCGGAAAAACCACTGCTTTGGCTGTACCAAATAAAACAACTTTTGCCAATTTAAGTTAATTAAACATTAGAGTAATTTTAAACTGTTTATAACTGAAACATTGCAATATGGTTAGGTGCAGCCAGAAATATAAGTCCAATTTTGTTTTTTTTTAAAGTTAATTTTAATTTTGTTATAACAATTCATAAAAATAATGTAGCTCAAACATGTTCCAAATATGGCTGCAAAATGTGCATAATTGGCATATCTTATGCAGCCTGTATAGTTGTAAACAATGTCTAAACAAATTAATGCTGATTTTGATTGATTTGAGTACTTGTGGTTATATTAAATAAAATTTGTTTTAGGTATACTTGTTTATACTACTTATTTATACTTTATTATTATATAAATTCTAAATACATCCATACTTTGTCACACAAACTTCTCTCCAATCTATATCCATAAACAATTATATTATACTTTGTTAAACAAAAATCTAATTGTGGTTTTGTATTTAGAATAATGTGTCTAATTGCAGATGTTAGTAATACTTATAACTTAAAACATAAAATTAAAACTTTCATAAAAAATTTCACGCTGTGATTTTACTCCTTTAGGATTTCTTTGTATAGTCACTACAGCTATCAAACTCCTAAAACATACTGAACCTACCTTTACAAATTTAAAACAAACCTACCTTTTTAAACACTGTCATATTAGTTCACCCATGCCAAAGATTACCTTTTAAATAAAGACAGACTAACAAACATATTTATTTGGGGTATGAATTCATTCAACAGGTGGTTGTTTTAGAATCACAAACTCAGCAACAACATACAAAGTAAGCCTACTTGAAATAAATGAATTTTTAATTTATGTGTTAGTATTGATTAAAGAGAAGAATGATTTTGAATTTGACCTGACAATTTATCAAAAGTCTGAAAAGTCAGAACATTAACAATTCATATGAATTTGTAACAAATTACTTAGGGTACAGTGTACCTAATCATGTATGCATAGGGTCAAAGAAAAATGTGAATTTTTAATTTAATTTGTTGGAGTATATACTCATTCTGTTAACTGCAACTCAGTTTTTTCTAAAGCAGTTAACAAGGTTATTTTTATATACTGTATTTTTCATGTATTTTGTTCCCAATAAATAAACAAATCAATCAATCAAATCAATTCTCTACATAGGGAACTCAGTTATACCTTCATTTATTATTCATAGTTTGAGAAAACCTCTCCTACATGAATAAGTAGATATGCATGCCCTTAAAACTATAAGGATGCCTCATAGATTTCTTCTAATGACTTGAAAGGTATCATTTGTAACTGTAGACAGGAGCAGCAGCAATACAACTGCCAACAAGCTGTTTAAGCATTAAACAGGTTGTATTCATTCTAAGCATACCATTTATGCTTAAGACAATAAGTGGCACTACTTGGTATCCAGTTAGTGCTTTTTTTTTGGAATGAATGGTGCAATAGCAGAGCACAGGACAGCCTACCATAAAGTTCTCCAAATGAATATTAAAATTAGGTATTATATTATTATTTTACCCCTGAACAAAGTGGCTAAGTGCTTAAAACTAAATGTTTGGGGTTATTCAAGCAGCCATATAGACCCATTAGCTACTCTCATTTGCAACAGGTGGTAATCCCTTAAAGTCAGGTGACCTGCCTCGCTTATTATTTGTCACCATTGTTATTTGACAAAATCCAGATGTGCAATTCCACATGATTTTAAACATGTTAATTTTAGCCTATCTTACAGTATTAATCAATAATATTAACTTTTATATGATATAAATTATAGTAAGTATATACAAAAACACGAGCTCTTGTTTCTGAAAGCATCTAGGTATAAGATATGAATATATAAGAGCTAAAATAGGTAAATTAGCATATACATGGTCACAATCAACAAGATCCTGTTTAAATAAAGACACATGTAATAGACTTTTTCTTATATCTTTAAGAATACAACCCATTTAATATCTTATTAAAATATCAAACTGGTCATATTACACTTCCTTATATTAGTTTAATTAATTTGCCAGATAAAATAATCTGTAGTGACAGCTTAATGTGAATTATTGGATTCTTTACTTACAATATTCAGTCGAATTCAAAATTTAAGTGTATTATGTAGATTTTAGTGATTCTTCTTTTATGCCACATTTTAATGTAGCACAATGACAGTAAGAACATTGTATCTTCATACATCTCCATTAGAACTGCACACTAGCATCAATATTCAGTAAATCTTTTGTTGCTAACTGCTGGTACCACCTGTTTAATAGAATATATGCATTGAGTATCCAACTAGGGCTTGTCAAATTAAGTGTTTTGTATGAAGTTAAAATGTCTAGAACAGTTTATAAGTGCCTGCAGGTTCAATGATGTAGTTTTGGAGAAATCTTTTATGTGGTTGTTGCAATTGCTGTAAATAAATGTAGGTGTTATTCTGGTGACACTAAGGTGTTGTTTTGCTTAAATTAAGTGGCGTGTAGTTTATGCCTTTCCGTGAGTAATTTCCTGCAATTTGTAGGTATATTCTCTCCCAATCTTTATGTATGTACTAGTTGCTCTTGGTCATGCTATGACAACTACCGTGGTACCATTGAGTCCGATCTAGTGGGAGGCATCGGCTAGATCCCACTCTAATAGCAAAGGCATATTGCCAGTTAGCTTTCTGATATGACGTCGCGAAGCAATGGATAAGGAGGATGAGTGACCGAGATGTGCCGGGCCAACTATCGGCGGCACTAAACATATGGTGAACCTACTCACTTGGGAACTTAGGTATAAAAAGTTTAGGTTTCATATGGCGCATCCACACATGCCGCCGGCTTATGCCGCCGGGTTTGCCGCCGACTTTCAGACCGCCTTGCCGCTGACTTTGCCGCCGGCTTTACCGGCGGCCTGCAGTCGCGGTTGCAATTTACGCAGTAGTGTTGTGACTTTCGTTGAAATTAGTCGTGTACGTAGAATCGAAAGATGTTGGACTATGATATAGTTGCGTGTATCGCAAGTGTAGTGTTGTATGTCATTATTCATAAAAAGAACCGCAAAATCAAACGAAGATATTGGGTCAGACCAAGTCTTCGAAATAGGCCTAATGTGTCCCCGATACTTGAAGATTTTAGAAGGGACGACATAAACCGAAGAAATATTCGTTCGAAATTTAACACTTTTCTAAGGATCTCTAGTGAAGAATTTGAAATATTACTGAATTTAACTGGACCCATGATATCAAAAACTGACACCCGCTGGAGAAATGCTGTGTCAGCTTCCGATCGACTAGCAATTACTTTGAGATACCTGGCTACAGGAGACTCTTATTTTTCACTCGGTACACTGTTTAAAGTGTCTCCACAAGTTATTTCTTTAATAATTCTAGATGTTTGTCAAACTTTGGTGTCTACATTATCCAATTATTTAAGGGTAAGTACAAAATATCCGTAACACATTAGGTAGTTAGAAACTGAACACCTACATTAGAAAACAAAACAGACCACATACATTCACACAGTTACGGCATGTACAAGACACAATTATAATATTTGATTTTATACTGTAGGGGAGAGTGCAATGGGTAACAGTGAATCAACTTTTTTGTAGAGCTAAATATTGCCACAATTTAACACTTTTAGAATGTGTTTTTATAATAAAGCCTGAGCAAAATCAATAAGGTACACACTGCCATAGCAATCTTAGGGCTACCTTTCTCAGGTTTATAGATATGACTATTTTTTTAAAGAAAGGATTTCCCTTTCTTTAAAAAAAATAGTCATATCTGATGACGCCATGTGACTTTTGATTCATATTAAATACTTTTTACAAACTGCAGCATTACATTTTTAAAACATCAAAATATTTTGCTTTCATACTTACTTTTCCGTCGCACCCCGGTAGCGAGTCAAGGGCAATACAAAATAGAACGTAAAATGCTATATCGTGTAAATGTGCGCATTATATAGGCCGCGTTCGATCCACTGTACCCCTTGATCCACCGTTACCCACTCTCCCCTACCTGGAACTTCACACACATTTTACATACATATAACTAGAACTAAACACACAAATATCACAAACAATTTTTTTTACAGATGCCGAATACACATGGAGAATGGCTATCAGTGGCTCGAAGTTTCATGCAGAAATGGAATGTACCTAATTGCGTAGGTGCCCTCGATGGGAAACATATACGTATACTATGTCCAACTAATAGCGGTTCTGAGTTTTTTAATTATAAGTCATATTTCAGTATTGTTTTGCTAGCTTTAATCGATGCCAATTATAACTTTTTATACGTAGACATTGGATGTCAGGGCAGAATATCTGATGGTGGAGTTCTACGAAATTCAACTTTATTTGATATGATACGAGATGGAACTTTAAGTCTGCCACAAGCGATTCCATTACAAGGGAGAAATACACCTGTACCTTTTTATTTCATCGGTGACGATGCTTTCCCCATCTCACAGAATATAATAAAACCGTTTTCTGGATATCATGCAAAAGGATCACCTGAGAGGGTTTTTAATTATAGACTTAGTCGCGGGCGCATGGTTGTAGAAGACGCGTTTGGCATTTTATCTAATAAATTCAGAATTTTGCATTCACGCATTGGTTTACAAAATGAGAAAGCAAAAATTGTCGTGATGGCTTGTGTGCATCTGCATAATTTTATGAAGAGAAATGAAAGAACTACTGATGGAGTTTTGAACGAAATGCAACAAAATATACCGCAGATCGCTCTAAATGTAGAACCAAGTGTAATTAGAAATGAGCTAAAATGTTATTTTCTATCGGAACAAGGTCAGCTTCCTTGGCAATATCAAATATAATGTTTGAAAGAAATAAAATATGATTATTCAAATAATTGTTTTATTTAGGAATCAGAAACATGTATCAATAATTTTAAGCTTTTATTAAAATAAAATAATTTAACCGAAAATATAAACATTTATTTTAGTTTTAAGTAAAGGCATTGCGTTTTTCGTCATTTTAATATGTAACCTTATTTTAATCTATTACACTATTTTCGGTTAAATTATTTTCCAAGACTTGTAACAGACTGTCACTTGTATTGACATCTGGGCTATTTTGCATTTCATAGTCTGATTGAACAGAGTAAGAGCGCGAAGTTGAGGGCGACGGTGACATTGCTAACGTTGTAGGTTGGCCGGTGAAGTATCCTGGACGAACATTTTGATAACGAAGAGGCTGAGTAGTATTACTAGTATCAAAATTCATCGAACCCATTCTCATTTCTGCTTCATAGATAATATTCTGGATTTGATGTTGTACTGTACACATCGTGTAATGATCCATCTTCCTCAACTTGCTACTTATATAGTCTGCAAATATAGCAGCATCATCGCGTTGCCTTGCATTAGACGTGATCTCCCTCAGTAATTGCAAAGCTTCATCAACTTCAGGTTCTCTCTCTATATTTCGCTTTCGTGAAGTCCTTGTCGAAGGTAGCGTAGTCTGGGGAGTGATATTATCTTGAGAAGACTGAAAATAAAAAGGAAATCTTATAAATAATTGCAAACAAGCTTCAATACTATATTTTGAATATATCCTATCAGTATGTAAATATTAAATAAAAACCAAGCTTATAAACATAACATGTATGTATAGTGTATACAAATAATTATGTAAGTTTAAGCTACATTTACTCAGTAAATAATTGATATTATTTCTTTATATATTTTTTTTCATCTTACATATCATACTTCATACTTCATACTAATATATACTAATATTATAAATGCGAAAGTGTGTTTGTTGGTTTGTCCTTGAATCACGCCGCAACAGAGCTACGGATCGACATGATTTTTTGCATGGGGATAGTTAAGGTCCTGGAGAGTGACATAGGCTACTTTTTATCCCGGAAAATCAAAGAGTTCCCAAGGGATTTTAAAAACTTAATCCACGCGAACGAAGTCGCGGGCATCAGCTAGTTGGCCATATATCACGTCCTCAAGTATTGCAAATGTCTCACCAGTAACCCTGTACACTCTTCACGAGCGCTTATTCCCGAATACTTCGCTTTCGGTAAGTGTTATGCCGACTACATAAGGTCAAAAACGAGAGTATGCTCGCCCGCGCTCCGTGGTATTATGTATTGTTACCGGGTTGTAGGTAGTAGGTATCTAAAATATTAATACGCGAAGCAAAAACTTTGTACCTACCCCTATTAACGAAAATATTGCATAATGAAATATGTATTTTAAATTTATTATGGTCGACCAACTAGTCTACTTAGGTAATTATAAGAATTTGATGGGTACTTACACTAGGTGTGTGGCTGTTCAGAGTCGGTACCGGTGCATTCTTGTCATTAAGAAATGATAACGCCTTATAAGCAAACCATTTCGGCAATTGAACATCATCCCGTCCAGATCCACTCCTTTTAGATTCTTCAAATTTGCGTTTTTCTCGAAAATAATGGCTAGATAAATTCTTCAGTTTTCTCTCAATTTCTGTTGATGCTATGTTGAACACAGAAGCAATATCCCTAACAGCATCGTTTCTTTTGTTGCGATTCTTGAAATCCATATGCCTTGGGTTCCACAATAGTTCATTTTCTTGATACTTTTCTATTAATAAAAGTACAGCACTATCATCCCAGTTAAATTCTGTCATTTTGTTATTTAAATGAATACGACAACACTACCACTCCGTATCGAAGCCGCAAGCAAACTGCCGCCGGCACCAAAAGCCGCGCGTGCCGCAGGTAAAAGATGCATGAGCCGGCGGCATGGCCGGCGGCCCGGCCGCCGGCCATGCCGCCGGCCGTGCCGCCGGGCATGTGTGGATGCGCCAATAAAGATTAAGTTTACACTGTTCTGTTTCTATTAAGAAAATTCTATTGATCAAGACAGAATACCTTTGAAGAATAGACAGCTCTTACAAAGCTTCTAGTCTAAAATAAAGAATATTTTAACTCATCAATATCTCGTAAGGATATAAATATTAGGTAACAATAATACAAAGTAACAGCTATCAGCTATTCAAAAGGAAAGTGATATCTACATAATTAGAAATATAAGACATTACATAAGTTTTAAGTCATAAAGTGATTGCCACTGAGTAAACATTATTGTTAACTAATGTATATAAGGTGTGTCAAGTAAAAAGAGTGCTGAGTCTTATTTATTTACACACTTTTATTGTAGACCACGAAAAAGGAAAAATAAAACAAAAAAAAGACAGAAAATAACAGACACAGTAGTATACAATTTGGCGGCCTTATCGCTACATAGCGATCTCTTCCAGGCAACCAAATATGTAGAAGATATAGAGAGCCAGTGCAGAGTCTTCTACTCTGCACTCTTTATACTCTTTATACAAAATTACTACCGACATACCCTTGTCTTTGTGTTTAGACGATGCTAGTTACCACCCTATCCACAGTTTTTTTTTATACACTACAAGTCAGCCCTTGACGGCTATCTCACCTGGTGGTAAGTGATGATGTTGTCTAGGATGGTAGCGGGCTAACCTGTTAGAAGTATGACAAACCCACGCTCCTAGTTGGTTTTTACACGACATCGTGCCGGAACGCTAAATCGCTTGGCGACACGTCTTTGTCGGTAGGGTGGTAACTAGCCACGGCCAAAGCCTCCCACCAGACCAGACTCGAGCCGGAAATCGAACCCAGGACCTCCAACTTTTAAAATGCGACAGCGCACGCACTGCGCCACGGAGGTCGTCAAAAGCGATTTATTCTCCCAGTACAGTGTCGCGCACTTAACTTCCATCATTGATAGCATCATCACTTACCACTAGGGAGATTACCGAAACTCGATTATCGAAAGAGGATTGCTGAAGGCAGATTCTAAATATTTGCTGGAATTCATCACCTGCAGCGAATTATCTATTTCTTCGGTCACAATTCCAAGAAAGAATGCCAGCAGCATGGAAAATCTTGTGATTTCTGGTAAAAGATGAGGATGAAGGCAGCGCCACCGCAATCCGCGACGTTAGCAAGACAAAGATGAGGGGTATAATATTAGTTTACACGTTTATCAGTAACGATCGGAAAGAAATAGAGATATATCGTGAAGCGAGTGTTATCTAAAGAGAGCCATGATCGTTAAAGTTGCTCATATACCTTCTCCAGCTGATCCGTTGGGAATATCCATAAAACAATTTCTTGACTGTTATGGACCTGACCTTTTAAATATTAAACTGAGACATATAAGGACTCTATTGTCGACAAGCCGTAATTGTTTAAAGTACTACAGGGCGATGTTGATGCGCAGCCCGTTCTAATACGAGTTCATATCCGTTGAGACGTAAAATATGATTACCTAGCAGGTGGACCCTCCGACTCCTCTTTTGCGTGACTCTTACTATACCGCAAGCTGTGTCAACACGTTTTATTATTTAATAAACAAACATTTAGGGCAAGTGTCAGTTGTAGATATGCAACTGTGTAATAAAAATCTTAACATCATTTTGACTTAAGGGCTATATATTCACATACAATATTTGAATGAGAAGTACGTTTTTTTTAACACTAGTTTATAAGTTTGGGTGTTATTGCGTAGACGAAACTTGGGAAATAGAGCAGGCGATGCATCACCATTTCCAAGTTAGGTATGTGGGACTCCAGACCGGCCGCCAGAGGCAGTCAGAATACCCACTAACCCGAGCGATGTGCCTACGCGTCGCCTGGTAACTCGATGGCGGGCCGAGGCGAGTGCGCAGCCGTCCGCGACCTAATCAACGGTTTACATACATTTTGCCTTATATACTTGGGTGAACAGGAACTGAATGTTAACAAAATATTACGTGTATAATCGGCAAACAGCTCATAGCCTAGATAGTAATTGAAATATCTTAATTTGAGGGGTTGAAGTATACGTGGAAATAACTGATGGATGGAAAACACTGGGTAACATGCCGTTTTAATATATTTTACAGATGGCAAGTTCATATTGGAGCTGGTGCGCGGCTGCGCGCGGGAGGGCGAGCGCGCGGGCTGGGTGTCGGTCCCGCGCAAGACGTTCTGGCCGCCCGCCGCCGCGCCGCCCACGCCGCCGCACGCCGCGCCGCCCTGCGCCTCGCTGTCGCTGTCCGACGACAACTCCTCGCTGCACTCGTCGCCCTGCGCCTCGCACCGCGACCACGCCTGGAAGCAGCCCGCGCCGCGCCGCGGCCTCTCGCGCGCGCTGCCCTTCTACTACTGCCGGCCCGCCTCGCTGCCCGCGCCGCTCGTGCGCCGCGCCGCGCGCCGCAAGCGCCGCCGCCCCTTCGACGCCGCGCCCGCCGCCAACGGCGACGCGGCGCCCGGCGACGACGCGCCCGACGGCGACAAGTACCACCACATGAAACTCAAAAAACCATATCAGTATCATAAGTTAAGGGTGTACAAGAAAACGAAATCGCCGATCAGGCCCAAGGAGCTAAACCGGACGATAGACCGACTGCGCGAGAAGATCGCCTCGCTGCCGGTGCTCGTGAACGCCAAGCTGGCCAGCTGCCGCCAGGAGCACGCCATGGTGTCGCCGCGGAAGCGCATCCTGCGCGAGATGGAGCGCGTCAGCCTCGAGGACCAGGCCACCAAGCGGCGCGCCAAGACCGTGCCCGCGCTCGGCACCGCCTCGAGCGCGCACCCGCCGTCGCCGTCGCCCGGGCCCAGCCGCGCGCGCACCCCCAACGGCTCGGCGGCCGCGCCGCGCCGCGACGCGCCCAAGCACGTGAGCAGCTACAGCATCCACTCGCTGCTCAGCATGCCCGACGACGCGCGCGAGCCCGAGCCCAAGCGCTCGCCGCACGCCTACCCGCCGCTCAAGACGGAGTCGCCGCAGCTCGACCTCGACCTCAGCCCCAGCCCCGACCACTACCGGTACCGGTACTCGGCGCTGGCGCTGGGCTCGCCGGGGCGCTCGCCCACGCCGCCGCAGCCGGCCGCCGCGCCCGCCTTCCGCGCGTACGCGGCCGCCTCGCCGTACGCCGCGCGCGCCTGGCCCGCGCCCGCCTACCAGCCGCCGCACTACGCGTACGGCTACGGCTACGCGCCGCACGCCTACCGCGCGCCCGCGCCGCCGCTCTGGATGCACTACGCGCTGGCGCCCGGCGCGCCGCCCGGGCCCTGGGCGCCGCTGCCGCACCCGCTGCTCACGGACCACATACCGAAGGACGAACCCACTTCAGGTACTAATACATTAAGCACTCATATGTACTACTAATGCTAATAACACTAAATAATTATTAGCTTTAATGTTGACCTTTCCAAATTTCAGATTTGCCATTGAACCTATCGAAACACTGAAGTGGCCGCGGCCGCAGACTGAGCACTGAGCACGGAGCACGGAGCACGCGGGCGCGTCGCGGAGAGTCGTGTGTATTTGTTACATAAACTTATGCGATATAGATATTTTTACAAAAGTAAAGAAAGACTTAGATTAATTAATTAAAGTATAAATGAAATTGCAATATCGATTTTTATATTTTTATACGGTCCGGAAGGCGCGGCCGCGGCCGAGGCGGCGCGCGTCCCGCAAACATTCCACTGTCGCGATATCGATTGGCGCCGTTGAGTCCAAAAATGCATCCCACCTGCCGCTTACGGTCATAGCTATATAGTGTCTCTCTGGAGAGAGCGAACGATATTTTTGTATAAATCGTGATTTTCCGCGGAGCTGATTGTCAGAAAGTCTATTTACAAAGTTTTTGTATACTATACTGAAATATTATTTTGGTATGGAATGTACCCACGAGTGTGTATGGAGAGTCATGCGTGTATTTTCATACGAATTGTTTGAGCTGCGAATTTAATATTTTAACATTGGCTATTATTTAGAGTAAGATTGCTAAGATCTAATGGAAACAAAAATACAGTTATCGATGTTAACGATCAGTGCCTTGAAATAAATAAAAAGATATTATGAACATATTTATGAATGAAAAGTTTTAAATTAACAAATTTGCTGGTTATATTGTAATAAATTTAAAAGAAAAACAAAGTTAATTAGGATACTGCCGTTTTGCTATCGTGATTATTCGCAACCATTTTTGATATATTTACAAATTAGAGGAAGATTTTTTTTTATTTAGATCCACATTCAGCGTGAAATCAATAATGGTGTTATATCTCGATCTCATTATTTAATTTAGAAAATAAACGAGGTAAAAGACTACAGTTTTTTGGGATCAAATTTGGATGTGTGTTTATGTAACATGTATAATAAAAGACATTGTATATAATTTGTGAATGCTGTATTATTGGTGAGAGAGCCCCAGGCGCCGCGGAACGGAGCGGCGACGTCGCAGAGTTTATTACCTTCGAATAATAAATAGTTATTGTAATTGTACAGTATTTTTGTATGGAGTATTTTACGGCGGAGTAGGATGACTGTTCGGGTCTGTCATGTTAGTATCAGCGCGAACCGACCGACAAACTCGGATCGCATGCTCGCGCACTCTCCCTTCGGATAATTTAAGATCGCCCTTGTCCTATTATAATTAGAATGCAAAAAAGACACAATAGCAGATTTAAACGTCTGTTTATTGAGTCACTACTGAAAATTATCGGTCTTTCCGGTACGATGTCGCGTAACACAGATTACGGGTTTAACAATATGATCAAAGAATACAAGATACGGTCAACGATCTTTCAAATTAGATTGCATTGCCACTTATACGGAGACCTGTAAAGCGAGTTAGCTTTACCTCCGACTTACTAAGCAGTTTTAACGTCGTTTTAACTGTATCTTTAAGTCAGATAAGTTCGGACTTAGAGTTTAACGGTTGCTTGTCAATAAGGGCAGTCTTCATGTAAATTTTTCTATAAGTTTTCAACAGCTGCTGTAAAATTATGCGTTTTGTATCTACCAGAAATCTTACCGAATAAGTGTGATAACACAATTTTTATCTGGCATACCGTTTGCGACTCTAATTGAATCGCATAAGGTCGATATTTAATTAAACGTGGGAAGAGTGTTTAAGCATGCCAGAAGAGTTCGCCGCTCGGTGCGCGCTGGTCCTTAGGAAATGTAGAGCCGCGTGCACACCGCGGGGCCGCGAGACCAGATGGCTTTGAGATTATAACGTAGAGGTAGTTTTCCTGCAATTTTAGTATGGGGTAATGTAATATAAGAACAGTTAAAGCGAATGGTAAGGGACTGAACGATGGTGTAATTTTTTAATCATGTATGGAATTGTGTAAAAAATATATAGCGGTATAATCGGAGAGGCCTACTGTAACGACCGTTGTCCGCCAACAAAGTTGACTTAGTGTAAATGTAGCTGTAACAGAACCTGCTCAATTAAACTCTGAGTGAAGTAAGGGATCAACTTTATATCAATGTTATTACTGGGGATGGAACTGACGTTTCTAATTGTTCCACATTTATTATATGAACTTGTGGCGCGAAGGCCAAACGCGTCCTACCTGCTTCCGGCGTGCACATTTGCGGCCAAACGAGACTCGCTCGTAACCGGGTTTTGTGTTTGGTTTGGTGGACACGCACAACGCTTTTGCTAGCATAGGTGAGACGCTTTGGCCTTGCTTACGTTGTAACGGACCTTCCTGATACAAATTTATGTCTGACCCAAGACGGCCCCAATTAGACACGATTTTGAATCTACCGGTCCGCAAGTTATAGCTTGCGTTCAACATAATAAGTAGCAAAGAGAGATAAGATATATTACCTCTCTTTCCCGCCCACTATGTTATATATAGTCGATAAGTGGGTGTACAGGAAGGTCCTTTACCACTTAGTCTTGACTACGCTTCGATTTATTGTTTGTGTTACATAGTAGCGTTGCATAGACATGGTTATTTAATATTAATATATTGTATTAGATTAAATCTATAAAAGATTTGATAAAAATTCAAATTCACGTGAATCTTGTATAATTTTCATTAGGTTAATTAAAATAATGGCTTTTAAGTCTTTAGCCTATTATGTTAATTTATACGCTACACGGTCACTCTAAAATAGATGATGGTATAAGACGTGTCACGTAATAAGAGCGCTTCTGAGATAAGCTCACACGGTGACGGATTGCAGCGCAACTCTGCACATATCCTATAATATTTATTGCGCTGCTTCACTCCTGTTGTGGTCCATATAAAATATACTAAAGCGGTGACAGAAAGAGTATTGCGAGTCATTAATGCAATTTATTTACTGTTATTAATACCACCCATTATTATTATTTTTTTAATAAATTATTATTCCGTTACTATTACCGATAAGGTAAATCTATGTATGACCCTATCGGCAAAGCGCGCAAATTGAGTGTTCCATTACTATATATAGCATGAGTTTTATAAACTGTTTTACCTATTCCAAATTGACACATCCACGTGTTAAAACTAATACCAGAGTACTAATCTAAGATATTAGTTACTAACTGGACAAATATAAACATATAATAAAATCGGACAAAGACATAGAAGGATCAAATTCAACAACTTAATTGAGAAATGCCTACTGACAAAAAGTTAATAAAAATTCAGGCATTACAATAAAAGTTACGAACGTGCAAGTAAGGCATCGATGAAGAAAGTACAATTTTATCCTATAAATCCAATATCTACAAATTCGTTCAATGTGAGAGGTTCTATGTCCTTTTAGTTTAATAACGTCCGGGTTTTTTATTGTTTTAAATATTATAACTGCAAAATTTTTAACATTGTTGAATAAATAATAATTATTAAATATATATATATCATTAATACTACCAGTACCATAATAACACTGCTTCATATAAAAAAATAATAGGCCTCTTTTTGCGTGTCACTTACTATATATCTCATATCTATACATTAAACTGTCCAAATGATAATATTTTTGAGTATGCCACACTAGCTGACTAAACTTGAAGCTATTCTTGGACATAACCACACAGTATTCTGTCGTCTTTTTGTCTGATACATTTTATATTCGTTGTGTTTGTATATCGGCGTGATATAGCCAAGGTTGGTAGTAATTAAGTTGATTATATATAATTTATATAAAACAATTCCACACATCTCCAATTCATTTGCATCCGTATTTACAAACATAAAGTACCAAGTACATTCGAACGCATAGAGTAATCTCTATTTCTGAAGTCTTTATTTGGACTCTGATTCTGAATAACGGATTTTGTTTTCATCAACTCTTTAGAAATCTATGGAAATGAAAGTGATATATAAACACGTAAAATATAAAACTCTTTAGTTTTCTAAAGTGTTAACGATTACAGATTGTCGACATTCGTTAATTTGATTTTTTTTTCACCATCATCATCATCATAACAGACTGTGTTGCCCATTGCTTGAAATATCCCTTTTGTTTGGAAATCATGTCTTGAGACTCTTTTCCCTGCGAATCGTTTGATATCGCCTGTCCAACTATTTTGGGGTCGGCAACGCTGCGTCTGCCAATATGGGGTCACCATTCCAGTACCTTAATATATTCTCCCCTGATTATTATTGAATGATGAATGGTGGAATCTAAACTGCGCGTTCAACTGCAATGACCTGTACTTTAGAATTCTGAATCTAATCCCAATTATATCTCTCCTCTATATAGAGATTACATATGTAATAGTTATGTTGAACGCGGTTAATCCACGCCTGAGACAATCCTTGCAAAATCTTAATTCAAACTAACTTAAAACGTCTTAAATAGATATTTCCGAATAACATATGCTTATGATTAATGCTCTTAATAAAATAATCTTATATGCTTGATCAAAAAGCATGACATTTAAAATTTTCTCTCTTGTATGAGCGATTCTTTACGTAGCCTCATAGTAAACAATATATTTTTGTCGATTTAATGGCCCCTAGATTTCGAAGTTCGTAGTTATATTTAAGTATTTTTATTAAGAAAAACGTTTGGCAATACGGATGTGATAGTTATTGTAACTCATTAAACCTTTAATCTATTTAAGTCTCTTTTAACTCAGCCCTATATTATGTTGGAGACATAAAAACATGTTACGAATTACGGTAACGCTACAAAGAAAAAAAAAACTACTTACAACAAAAAGTACACACATGTGCCATTGAAGATATATTTGTATTGTATTGTATGTAGGAGTCTTGGAAAATTGAAATCTCAGTTTCGTCCCCCAAGTGTGCCGCTGTTGTTGCAAATATAAATATTTTTCTACTCAAAACATTTATTTTGTAATCATCTATGTGTTACGTGACGACGCAGGTGTCTTAAAAATCAACTTAAAACATATTTATCATGCGGAATAATAGTTATTATCCATTTATATTAAGATGTAGTTATGTACTCGAATAAATATAACTTTTTAAAAAAATACGCTGTTTTATTTTTTGTGATATCAAAATTTTAAAAAGCAACTGTTGAATGTGAAGCCTTGACAACATTTGACAACCTAACAAATATTTTCCTACCATCAAGTAACTCATCAATTGCAAAGCACCAATAAGAGTTTTAACAACTGTAATAGCCTAGTGGTTAGGACGTCAGCCTCGTAATCAGAGGTCGGGGGTTCGAATCCGGGCACGCACCTCGTAACTTTTCGGAGTTAAGTGCGTTTTTAAGCAATCACTTGCTTTAACGGTGAAGGAAAACATCGTGAAGAAACCTGCACGCCGGAGAGTTCTCCATAATTCTTAACGGCATGTGAAGTCTGCCAATGCCCTTCATATTGAGAGGAGAGTGCTCGGCAGTGAGCTGAGATGGGTTGATCATGATGATGAATTTAGTGTCTCTGTTCGAAATAGGTTTTATGTTTAACTCAATCGAATGCTTTGGATAGATTACAAAACGCACCTGTAGCATTCTGTAAACCATTCTAGACATCGTAAACATGTTATGAGTATAGCATGACCATGAAGCAATAAAGAATATTGATTGAAATTTTGATTTTGTTTAAATTTAAAAGTCCATAACTAAGATTTGGTTTCTTGAAATAATCCTGCAATTGCTAATCTATGTAATTTTCATTTTTCGGATTTAAAGGGAGGAATAAAATATCCATGTTTCTAAAAGGATTTAAAAAAAATCCATACCAAAATAAAACATATGGCTAAATATTTAAACCTTATTAAGCTTTAAAGTTAAAATAATAATTCCTCATTGTGTAACTCATTTCAAACAAAACCCACGAGCGTTATGGTCTTAATTATTGACCTATAATATAGTTTAATACAGTAAATATATTTAATTAATATTATTGCTTACAGTCTGCACTGTGAGCGTACTTTGCTTAGCCAAAGACATGTCCGATGACGTTCTCGTTTTAACGGATTTTAAATCAGAGGTAAGGCGATGGTCGCTTAAGTCTTCTATGGACAGTAATCTTCACAGTTTTACAAATTGTAGGTCAAACTTTGTAATGTTTGCGTTGGGCATTTTAAGTAGGATTGTTGTTGCGGTAATCTTCTTAACACCGTCATCATTATGATCTTCAGAATCTTGTCCAATGTCCTTGTCTAGTCCTTGCCTTATATCCCACTGCTGAGCATTGGCCTCCGATAGGAAAGTGGTTGTACCAATATTTTTATAGTCACATGATAGTTTTTTTTTCTCGTTTTTTGGCTTTACACAGATTTGCTTTAGTGAGTGATATTAACCATGACCGATGACTTAACATCTACCAGCTACGGGCTCCAGTAGTTTCTACTGGTTATAAACAAAGTCTTAAAAGACTTACGGCGCCCTTGAATAAAAGACTGAGCGAAATTTTCATAATTTCAAATAACATATATTTTAGTCTAATATATAAAATTCTCGTGTCACAATGTTCCTTCCCATACTCCTCCCAAACGGCTCGACCGATTCTTATAATTTTTTTATGCATATTCAGTAAGTCTGAGAATTGGCTACTATCTGTCTTCCAGACCCCTAAGTGATAATGTTTGTCAACTCTTAACAATATTTTTTAAGCTTTGGACATTTTTTTTATAGACTAGAAATTCCCTAGAAATAATTTATATGGTAAAACAAATATAAAAATCGTTGTATACTTACCTTTATTTAAGAAGCAGGATAGTTGGTGTTATCAAGTGATGGGCATTTGGTGTGTTATTTTTCATTTGATATCAGAAAATGTACCGTATTGTACGTTAAATAAAAGATGGGTCATAAATCCTCGCCTGGAAGCATTATTTTAAGCGTTTTCCTCTTTCTCTTAGTATTTTTCTTATAGAGCGATTTTTTTCTTATAGAGCGATTTTTTTCTTATAGAGGGAGCTTCACTGTCTGGTTTGTTTACGCAAAATATTTGTAGTGAAGCTCCCTTCTCCCATCTCTGAATATTAATAGTTAGTAAGGTTAGCTATTCAAATTAAAATTGTCGATATCGAATCAGCTCTTGTTCGTGGCTTAACTATTCCATTTGGACTACGGACAGTCTCAAAAAGTTTGCATATATATATATATATTAATTCTATACGATGCTTTGTAACCGACAGGAAATATGACACTACCTATTTGGGTCAAACCCGGCCCAACCTAGATCTCATTCATTGTTTTCCAGCTGGCATGACAGGGCAAGCTTATCGCAATTATAGAAAAAAAGTCTTACCAAGTGAGAAAATGTTCAGTCGAAATCTAGTTATCTGTGAACGTCGTTTAAAAACGGTACAATAACACCGTTACACGAATTATAAGGATACACTATCGGTTCAATAATCAAATGAGCCAGCTATTTGCAACGACGGATTGGTTTGATTTATTTATTTATCTCCTATTATTCTAGCTTAACAGGATAAAAACCTAATTTGCTAGAGTAACCTATGGCAATTTTTATATATATATATAAAAGTATATATATATATATAAAAATTGCCTAAATTTTTAATCCGGTAACATATCATCCATGATGTCACTCTCGTTCAGTATAATGATAAGTGCCGCGCGTTATTTCTTTGTACAAAGGCGTCTTGTGAAAGAGACTGGGGGGACTGCTCTGTTTCACTCCAGACGCGTGTCTTGGTCGCTTGAATCTTTGGTGTATTTCAGGATGGATGCTGGTGCTTCAGAAGTTACCAAGTTGCTAAATAAAATATTCATAACTGTTGTTTTACTTTTATCTGTTATAATATGCCCCAGCCTGCCGGTGACTCGCTCATACTTTGCGAAGGTAAATAATGACTCACACAGAAATAAAATACGCAGTATTCCAATTTGTGCTTTATTTATGAAAAAAATTGTAAATTATCCTACAATGAATCTCCGAATGAAATAGACTTACATATCGTTTTATGTATCAAATACATTATTCGCTCATCGCCAGATCAAACCACATAAGAACAATATAGTTTAAAATATTATCTACAGAATCCGTCGTCGGCGATTCGGTTACCAAAAATACAATCTCGCGTTCGGGGCGGGGCCTCGGCTCTGTACACGGCAATATACAGCGGCGCGCTCAGCCGAGCAGCGCCTCCATGTTGTAGGGGTGCGGCGGGGGCGGCGGGCGCGGCGGCTCCTGTCAGTCCAGGATCACCAGCTGCAGCGGCGCCGCGCCCGCGCCCGCCGCCTTGCCCGCGCCCGTGCCCGTGCCCGCCAGCGCCGCGCCCACGCCCATCAGCGCGCCGCGCATGGCCCGCCAGGGGGCGCGCGCTCCGCGCCGCAGGTCGCCGCAGCTCAGCGAGCGCCGCGCACCTCTGCGGGGAGCGAACCACGCCGTCAACATAAAGGGTGAGGTACAGACTCATCGAAATCAACATTCATCCTATTAATTTCCACAGCTGGGCCCAGGCCTTCTCTCTCATAGGCAATTCACATTTTAGTGTTAACGGGATCGAGCGTACTCTCTGAGGTATAATTATGGACACCCCCAATTTTCTACCTCTGGGCCAGAACTGAGAATTTCTTAACTCAAAATCCAATATCTTGGAATTACTGGCCTGACTTGGGAATCGAACCCAGATACTCGTTATCTATATACTAATGCCTATAAGCGAAACAAATTCATAGACAAAAGGACATGAAAGAATCGATCACAAATCGAAACAAACGTAAAACCTACTTAGCGGCCTCCGTAGCTCTGTAGTAGAGGTCGTCAGGTGCGTCCATCCATGAAATGACGTGGCGTCGACCGCCACGACCGGTCAGGTTTGTCGGTTTGCCGTTTACCTGGTACAATAGAAAAAGACGTCTGATTACCAAATAAGTGTTGTTGTTCTTCTCAAGTTAATCGCACGCTGCCGCAAGAACCGTTCAAGGCGCAAGAGCGCATTCACAGGTCCGGCGCGGTCGGATCGCTTTGCTGACATTTATGATATGAGCTATCAGTTCAGTATTGAAATAACTAATAGATCGTATAAATGTTATTGAAATAATTGATAGATCATATCATAAATGTTATTGAAATAACTGATAGATCATATCATAAATGTTATTAAAATAACTGATAGATCATATCATAAATGTTATTGAAATAACTGATAGATCATATAAATGTTATTGAAATAACTGATAGATCATATCATAAATGTTATTAAAATAACTGATAGATCATATCATAAATGTTATTGAAATAACTGATAGATCATATAAATGTTATTGAAATAACTGATAGATCATATCATAAATGAGATGCGTGCGGCTCATAAGGCTTCTATGCATCTTCCAGCAGAGGGCGATCAACTTTAGTTTGCTAGAAAATCAGATTCAGTGTTTCAGTGTTCAGCCCTTTCCAGGCCGAGAACAAACACATTAAAAAGTGTGTTTTTATGATATATTTAGAGTGACAAAGACGTGTCGCCAAGCGATTAACCGTTCCGACACGATGTCGCGTAGAAACTAATTAGTAGTATGGGTTTTTCATACCTCTGACAGGTTAGCCCGCTACCATCTTAGACTGCATCATCACTTACCATCAGGTGAGATTGCCGTCAAGGGCTAACTTGTAGTGGATAAAATATATATATATATATATTTAGAGTGAAAAATAAATTTGGTTAGCTTTATGGCGTATACCGTACCGTGATTAAGGCGACAAATGTAAGCCACAAATACACACAATGACTAGTTTATATATATATATACGCGTGGCGACGTTCTCTATAGAAAGAGCCTAGTGCGAAATTTTCTACTTATAGTAAGGATTCATCTATTTCACAATAGATGGCGCTCCTTCGATTCCATGCAATTTGTAAATTAACTCTCACTCGATTGAATAAGTAGAATATGGCGCACTCGGCCCTCATAACAAGACTTTTTTATCCGCTACAAGATAGCCCTTGACGGCAATCTCACCTGATGGTAAGTGATGATGCAGTCTAAAATGGTAACGGGCTCACCTGTTATGGGTATGGTAAACCCATACTCCTAATTGGATTTTCAGCGACATCGTGTCGGAACATGCCAAATCGCTTGGCGACACGTCTTTGTCGGTAGGATGGGTTGTAACTAGCAACCCACCAGAAAAACTATTGTATACTATAGTATAGACCAGTGATTCTCAAATTTTTTTGTTGCGGCACATATTTAACGATTTCAAAATTTGGCGGCACACAAAGATATAGATAAAAATTATTTACTTACTACAACACACTGCATAAATAGTTTATACAGAATAGTAGACAAAAATTTTAAATATACGAAATAAACTAATATATACTACAATAAAAACTAAACGATTATTAAGGGATTAATTATTGATTATTGTATATTTGCAAAGTTTGGCGGCACACTTTTGAAATTAGGCGGCACACAAAAGTGCAGCGGCACAGTGGTTGAGAATCACAGATATAGTTGGTATAGACAGATGTTCCACGTACGTGTGCGAAAACGTGTGCTGGCAGAGGTTGTCCGGTGGCCTGCGCGCGCGCACACATGGCTGCGTACTGCTCGCGCGACGGCCGCTGCATGGGCGCCGGGTGCTTGTTGGGCCGCTTGGCGGGGGGCGCGCCGCCCTCGCGAGCGCCGCCACCTAAGCCGGCCGCGCCTCCTGCCACACGCCATCACCACCATTACTACCGCTCGACGCCGCGGGGCCACCACAACATCAACACTGACACCATGCATGACCAGTTCGTCAACATTCTAATACAACATTTAGCACTTTAAACAATCCCTGGCGGTCATGCAAGGTGAGTGCCCAACTAGCACAAAGAGTTAGAATACTATTAATGAGTGAGAGGATTCAGCTAACCAAAGAAAGAAGAGAGGGATAGATAGGTAATAAAGCAAACTTCATTCCTTGTGTGCGCTTTACCAGTATCGTAAAGCTCGTGTTTTTTTTTTTCTTCTAATATTGTAAACTATTCGTGCAAGTTGGGTTTTCGTAGTTTGGTTTAGTTTTAGTTTAAAATTAACTCTTCACCTCGCGACGATGTCAATGCTCTCCTTATATCTATCCATAGCCAGCAAGAATGAATGCAACGGGATCATCGCTACTGCATAGAGGTGCGCAGTTCATTCCATCAAGGTACAACATAATGCCGAGCAGATTTACCAGATCATTGGAACCACATTTTATCTAACATGATAGATCCCATAGACAAAATATGTATTTTAAACAGTTCTTTGGTCTATGATCTCTATCGAATGAAACACAGCTATAATATAAAACATAAAATGATACATTCGCATATAAGATCTATTATATTACCTAGGAAGATGAATGTTTTACCTCGCGCCGGTGCATCTCCAAGCCAAGCAAATTATTATTCAATTAATAAGTCAATATTGGGGTAGGGGCGGAGGGGGGAGCGGAGGGGGAATGAAATACAATCAATTCAATTACTTTAATCAATCGGGGGAGTGGGAAATGAGTACACGATAATTACAATACTTTATTTGTAAAAATGCAATTGTGGCTTCAAACCTGTTACTACTCCGGATAAAACAGCAGCATAAAAAGAAAGAAATATGGTTTCCTTGAAACTTATTCTTTACGAGGAATTTATTTTTGGTTTTTTTTTTGTGCCGATATATTCTAGCCTTTAATAAGTAAAGCTTAAAAGCAATACTTTAATAAGGCACTTTAAGTTCTAAGATACTTTTTCTGATAAACGTTTAGATTGTTAAGTGCTCAATATCAACTATCGAATTGTTCAATTAATATCAAGTATTCTTTTAAAAAAGTTTAAAAAACTTTTCTTTTAAATGTGCGGGAATGAATGAATTATAAAATAGTAACAACTAAATAATATCGTCGAACATTTCAAGCCTAAGTTACAAGATAAACTTCAAATCCTAAAACCAGACAAATTTCTACGCGTTCAAAATATAACAAAGGAATATCAGTTGGAAACGATGTACTGTGTTGATATTTAATAACTGGAGTGTTCAGAGTTCCGCATCCGAAACTAACGGATATCCGAAGTAAAAACTTTTGAATATTTTTGTATCAGACGGAGTTTTTATAAATGTACGTGCTTTATAAATATACTTAATTTTTATATCTACTACGAATACTTGAGTTTTATGATTCCTTAAAAATCTTTAATTGAATCAATCCAACATTATAAGTATATATAATATACGAGAGTTGTCTTTTTGTAAAAATCTATTGTACATATGACGCGGATGTACCGATTATTAGAACCTTTTAGAATATATGTATATATACACAATAACTATATTATTAGATTGTTTATGAAGTTTTAACTACTGGATTAAAAATAAAGCTATTGAGTTTTATATGAGATACACCCTAGGACATAATAAATAGGAATAGCATTTAAAAATAGCTACTTAATAGACAATAAATTGATCATATATCCATTATTTTAACATAATGTGTTTTGTTAAGTGTGTTTTGCGATACTACCCTCCACCTGATGTTATATGTGTATAGAGAAAAAAAACATTTCTCCTAGGTAATATTTCTCAAAGAAATAGTAGATAGTCTGGTTTCAGTTTTGGAATTGTATCTTGCATATGATTTTCAAAAACATTGGATATAGGTAGACACCACATGTTTTACTACAAATTCATAGTATGACAATAAAATGGAATAATATTATTACTTAGTAAAGTAGTTCAGACTAATATTCGGTTCTATAAAAACAATCTTATACAGAAATGCGACATTGATGCTTATTCTGTTGCAGAAATTAAGCTCAAAATTTTAAACTATTTTGTTTCAGCTCTGAAAGTAATACCATCTACTTGGACAACATTACATTCAGATCTACCAATGGTTCAGAGTTTAGATATTTGAGTAAAACAATTTCGGCACTATACGTAAAAATACAAAGACCATTTTTCGAGTAATGCGACCCCATACATACATAAACTGAGCTTTGCATATGCAGCATTTTTTTAAAACTTAGTCTGTTATGATTTATTGTTTTAATAATCTTATAAGAGATATGATAATGAGAGGCAATTTTGACGATTCTGACAAATAAAATTTTATTTATTTATTCAGAGAATATATAGCTGACATGATTAAAAACTGATTTTTAATCTTCATACGTAATTTAAAATGTTTTCGTGGTGGACTATGACCAAACCATTCTCATATTGAGAGGAGACCCGTGCTCTGTAGTGAGCCGGCAATGGGTTGATCATGATGACTTTACATAGATAATAGACTAGATGATAATGAGGCTTCAAGGCACTGTCGTTGCTCAAACAAGAAGCGAAAGAAATTAAGATATAAAATCTTATTCTATTTGAGGTTGCCACAGCAGTTCTTCTACACTTCACATCTATTAAAAGTCTACTAACTATCCATTCCTTTTGCACGTATATAAACCCTTACACCTACACTATCCCCCCAACTCTCCTTATAGTAGCCCGGTTACGCTGTTGCAACCAATAGGTTTAGTACAGCTAATAGTCAGTCCGAAAAAAGAAAAAAAATCTCCTTATAGCATATAACTAGTGAATTATTGGTGGCAAATATATATCCAATGTTTCCGGCTTTCGCGCCAGCAAGTGTTGTGAGTGGGCAAGGTGTGGTTGGTGCATGTGACGGTCAGTGGCGTACACAGGGTGTTTGTTTAAGATAGGCAACTAAGCAGAAAATGTTATGATGTGCTTTTATGCATATAAAGTGCAAAGTAACGCAAAGTAAGTTCCAGCCTATTTGATAATTTTATGAAATCTTAACAGATGTTATTTATTATTTTTAATGCACACTATGCAACGATTTTCTATTTTAGATAGTCTGATAGTTATATGTCTACTTAAGTGGACACCCTGTGTTGGTATGGTGTGGTGTGGTGGGGTTGGTGTGGTTGTGGAGTGGGTGTGCGGAGTGGCGGGGTCGGCTGGGATGGATACTGACTGTCGAGCCCGTTCACGTCGTCGTAGGCGCGGCGCTTGAGCGCGGGCGGAGCGGGCGGCGCGGCCTGCACGGCCGCCTCGTTGCGTCGTGCCTCCTGCTCGGCGCGCGACAGTACTCTCTCGTACATCAGGCTGCCGTCTACAACAGACATTACATCAATCATCATCACCACTTTTAGCATTTTAATTTTAGGTCATTAATACTGGTATGCGCGATTAATTATGGTCAATAAGAAGCAAGTCAAGAGTTGATTGACGGCACTGTTATTCAATATTGGTCATCATTATATGGTATGTTTTGACGATCTGCGTGGCGCGGCGTGTGCGCTGTCGCATTATCAAGTTGGGGGTTCTGGGTTCGATTCCTGGTCTGGTGGGAGGCTTCGGCCATGGCTAGTTACCCCGACAAAGTCGTGTCGCTAAGCTATAAGGCGTTCTGGCACGATGTCGCGTAACCAATAAGAGTACAGGTTTACCATACCCCTAACAAGTTCGCCCACAATTTTGGTAGTGAGATTGCTGTAAGGGGCGAACTTATATAGTGACCTACTATGAAGTGTATGAATAAAAAAACGTCGTTAGGAGTTGACTTCATGCCTGTGAAGTAAAAACATTTCGTATAACAGAGCCAAGATTTCTCGTTGATTATATGCGGATTTAGAGTGCAATAAATTGATCGGCAAAGGTATCTTTAGTCGAAGTATTAGGTGTGGTGGTGTGTGGTACCTGGAGCCTTGGGAGGCTTCGGGAAGGCAACGTGGTTGGGCGTGGGCATCCGGTCGCGCGGCGTGAGCACGAGCCACTCCTGCGCGCGCGGCGCCGCGGTGCCGAGCGTGGCGGCGAGGCGCGTGGCCACGGCACCCACGGGGCCCCGGGCGCGCGGCACGCCCGCCGCACCCGCGCCCCGCATCTCCGCACCGCCCAGGCCTGCCATCGCTATCGTACCTGTACATACATACATACACGTTTTAATATTAATTTATTGTTTAAAATATTTTAATACAAACACATTTTAATTGTAAATTTAACCGCCCTTCGGAAATTTTACGTTTATGGGGAGGACAGCGAGTTCACCTTAATAATATGCTGTGTGCACTATAAATAAGGAACTTAATACTATGAATAATTAATAATTAAATATGAGATAAAAATGGTTTTTACCTTTTTTTTTTATAAATATATGCTTTCCTACTTCAGGAAATTGTAAGGAGGTCGGAAGATCTTAAATTTATATCAATTAAGTAGAATGAGAGCTTAAATGAAATAAATTTCTTATAAAAAAAAAAAAAGAGAAAAAAAGAATTTAGCCAACACCATTATATTCCAAATATGTATATCTCCAGAAGCTCCTGGGGTGAGCACTGCTTTTATGCATATACATACATGCACGCTTATTGTACACATATATAGCTGCTTTTACTTTAGTAAAACTAGTTTTAAAGTTATTAGATGTATATCTGTAGTGACCTTCGTGGCGCATAACAAAGTTCCAACTTCCTGGATTCGATTCCCGGCTCGAGTCTAGTCTAGTCGGGTAGGAGGCTTCAGCCGTGGCTAGTTCCCACCCTACCGACAAAGACTTGTCGCAAAGCGATTTAGCTGTCCGGCACGATGTCGCGTAGAAACCAGTTAGGAGTGTGGGTTTGCCATACCTCTAAATGGTTAAGCCCGCTACCATCTGCGACTGCATCACTTCTACCACTAGGTGAAATAGACTTAAAGGGCTAACTTGTAGTGTATAAAAAAAAAGTGCACTCACACTCGTGCTTCACTTGGTGCAGGTTGATGGGTGAGAAGGGGGAGCGCGCGAAGTGCCTGGGGCGGCGCAGCGCGCGCGCCAGCCGCCGCGCCAGGCGCGTGAAGGGCGAGGCGCGCAGGTAGAAGGCGGCGCGCGTTTTCATCACGGGCCTCGCTCCCTCGCCCGGCCCGCCGTGTGCCGTCGCCACGTGCCGCGCGAGGTGCGCGCGCAGTTTGAACTCCTGCAACCAAACAGACGGCTTATTACTCCGCACATACATTCCTTAGTCTAACCTCCTGTTCTACCCGTAGAAGTAAGCCAGCTCACGAATAGGCGATGGATTTATGAGCCATCACTGCCCCACCATCACATATAAGCGGGGATAGCCTAGTGGTTAGGGCGTCAGCCTCCTAATCAGAGGTCGGCGGTTCGAATTCGGGCACGCACCTATAACTTTTCGGAGTTATGTGCGTTTAAAAAACAAAAATCACTATTGCTTCAACGGTGAAGGAAAACATCGTGAGGAAACCTGCATGCCTGAGAGTGTATAATGTTCTCAAAGGCGTGTGAAGTCTGCCAATCCGCACATAGCCAGCGTGGTGGACTATGGCCAAACCCTTCTCATATTGAGAGGAGACCCGTGCTCTGTATTGAGCCGGCAGTGGTTGATCATGATGACTACCACACTACTCTAATTCCAATTCAAGCCGTATTTACAATTTATCTTCGAACGAAATTGCTTACTTAGCAATCAGTAAGCAATTTCGGAAAAGTTAATTTCATCTCCAAACTTTGTTTGCGATGAGCATATAACTGGACCTTGTCAAATATGGTCTTTGCAATTTATGTTCAATTAGATTCTTCTATTTCTTTTTAATATAAGTATTTTATAGTTTTGTTTGTTATATATATATTATTTAAATTTATTTATTTAATTAAGACCAACCAACAGGCCCTGTTGGTTGGTTGGTTAAAAAAAATGGTTCTCGTATGAAGACAGTTAGCATTTTGTTGATAAAGTGACTGAATCGGTCACAACAAAATTAATACAACCACCAATTGAGATAAAGAGATTTTTTTAAATAGAAATTCACTTGACAGACAGCTGTCATTGAACGCGGAAGTAGTCGCCTTTACATCAAAATATTTATTTATTTATTTATCTCCTCTTAATCTAGCTTAACAGGATAAAAACCTAATTTGCTAGAGTAGCCTAATATAAAAGTATATATATATAAAAATTGCCTAAATTTAAATCCGGTAACATATCATCCATGATGACACTCTTGTGACAAATAATATAATATGATATAAATAGTCCATACCTTAGCACAATTTATAACAGTACAGCGATGCGGACGGTGGGACACCGAGAGCGCGGTCTCCTCGCCCTCGGCGCGCGCGCTCCGCACCACCTCTGCCTCGCTCTCCCCGAACACGTCCGCCGTCTGGAAACAAGCGGTCGTCATCATCATCACGCTCAGCGCACAACAGCCCCATTGCTGGGCACGTGCTCACCTGATAGGTCGGCCGGACTTGCTGACCACAACACCAGTGAGCCAGATATAACAATAATGCATTTGTGAGGTAGATATAACATATAACAATAATACAAACTAGAACAACGATTTTACAAAATGCCTATCGCTTAGATTTACTCGATTGCCGATTACTCACAATGACGACCGTGTCTTGAAGTTTCATATTAGTTTGCTCTAATGGTTTCTACATTCTTATTTTTATCGTTTGTTAAAGGATTGACTTCAAAATTAATATTTTTATCTGTGTTTCCAGTGCGGATCTTTAAATGGTGCCAGCAGCGTCTCGCGCAAGCTAGCTCAAAACATACCAATGCATTTTTTGTGTCAGTAATCCAGCTAATTTTGTGTAGCCTAGCTCAGTATAATGATAATTTTGAATCAGGTAGCTCGCTCGAATATATGCCTCGGATATTATCATCATGATCAACCCATTACCCGCTCACTACAGAGCACGGGTCTCCTCTCAATATGACAAGGGTTTGGCCATAGTACACCACGCTGGCCATGTGCAGATTGGCAGACTTCACACGACCTTTGAGAACCTTATGGAGGACTCTCAGGCGTGCAGATTTCCTCACGATGTTTTCCTTCACCGTTGAGGCAAGTGATATTTTAATTGCCTAAAAACGCATATAACTCCGAAAAGTTAGAGGTGCGTGCCCGGATTCGAACCGCCGACCTATGATTAGGAGGCTGACGCCCTAACCACTAGGCTATCACCGCTTGCCTTTGTATGTATGTTGATACTTTATTGCAAACCACAAAAACAAGTAGTATAAAATTACACACATTAAGTAAAATACGATTTGGTACAACTATCTTTCATGTGTTCACTAAATGTCTGATTGATATTTGAACATGATCATAAAAAAAACAATAAAAACATGATAATAAATTAACAAGATTTATCATGATTTATCATGATTTATCATGAATAACAAGAAATAGAAAAAAAATCGTCACCTTAAGTCCTCCATATTTTTTCCAATATTGCCAACATGAGCCACACAATCTGTATTGTAAATGCTGTGGACCCCAAGAATACCAGTGGTTTGAATTTGTCACTGAAACAAAATAATTGATTTATTATATATATCAATTATTATTTTTACATATATACCAATATTTCTAAACTCGTGTTTTGTAGCCATATACATATTCAAGGTTAGTTGGTACTAGTAGCCGGACAGTATTAATAATAAAGAAAATTTTTTGTTCCAAAACTGAAGGTTGAAATTATTAGAGACATAATTAGTTTAATAGGTTTTATGTCAAAACAGAACTGGATACGTTATTTGAAATTATGATAATTTCTATGATATAAAATTAGTGCTGTATTCTGTTCACACTTTCTCTATCACACAATCTATTACAAAAGACAAGGATGTACATTAAAAAAAGAAAAAATCCACCATCAATTCCTGTGATCACCCCACATTTTAAAATAAAAACATAAAACTCCCCTTTCAGCCTTGTATAACAACAAAATAAAGGAGGAAATATTATTTATCTATGTACATTTTCTCCTTTAAGTAAATAGAGAAATGTGTACCTTGGCATGATGCACAGAGACTGGGTGAAACGGCCGCCGTACCATTTGTGCCACCGTTGAGCACAGCGCCCTTGTTCGCCGCGTTGGGCGTACTGTTTATCAGGGCCGGGTTCGGTTTATTGCTGCAATACAAAACAATTAACATGAGTCCTATATGCCTGCTGTGTTTGATAACTACAAAAGAAAATTTAGAAAAAGCATTCACATATTTTTCGCTGTAGCGGTAATTTGGCAAAGTGTGGGTTGGGTGGGTGGGGTTGATGTTCACTGCGCATGTACCTATAATGTATAATAATATGTTTTAGAGCTGATCTTTAAATCACCAAATTAACTTTAAGTTCCAGCATTGTATAGGAAATCATTCCAATATGATCCTTAGTTAAAAAGTTAGGTATGGATTAAAATTATGAGGCCTATTTTTAATTAAACCAATCTGTATTTTGTGCAGTTAGACAGCGATAATGGATGAGTGAGTTTACTATACTAAACTCATGTTTTAATTGCAAGTGATTCGCTATTATCTGTTAAACAGATTCGCTTATCATATCCGAAGATCTTAATAAGATCTTCAGAGCATACAGCACCAAGTAGACTGCTAAAGAAACTCTTTCAATAAAAAAACTAGATCGGTTCTGATTAAAATTATTAAGTGTAGGCTAACAAATTTACAACATTAAAAGATACCCTATTACTATACTATATAATAATACACATGTACATACTAATTTTCATTAAACAATTTAATCCTTCATTTAGAATATGAGACACATAATTTTTTTATATAACAGATACAATAACTATGTGTTTAAAAAATAAGTTATTAGATTCCTAATATATATAAACGAATTTGATATATATGTGATACGTAATCAGTGTCTCAAAACATTATGCCATGCTAGGGAAGTTCGCGCTCGTCCGGAAAGTATACGGGTATAACGGGTCCTCCGGGTGTCCAGTAAAACCAGCGAGAGGGACATGCCGTGGTGGTTTTTAGTACAGGTATACCCCCCTTCGGGGTCCAACATAACCTCCTTCCCACCCAAGGTTACGGATGTAGCCATAAAGCTTTTCCACCATGACAGAAATAAAATAAAAAGTGAAGGTCGCGCCGTTAAATAGGTTGAATTCCGCAATGTACATTTTTACGTACAACCGAATGACGTTTTAAATAGTGTCTACGTACACAAACGTAATTAAAGACTTTTTAAGTAAGCAAGCAGTAAAACAATACAGCAAAGTAACAATAAGACATAGATTAATATCTGCGTGTAAAGTGGTACAAACACTCACTAGTTGGGAATGTACACTTGCTTCAGCTTGGACTCGGCCTCGACCGCCTTGACGCGCTTTTGCTGAACGTATCGGTCCGTCGTCTTCCACATGTAGTAGTACTCCACTAGGTTCTTTAGCGTCTTCCATGGCAACTGCAACACGACGTGACAAATCAATTAAATCAGATCGAATCCATCCATAAGTAGTATTCATTCATGTTGTTCTATCACAGACACTTATGTAGCGTTCATAGTCATACATATTAATTATGATACGTGGTGATACCTTACATCCGTTAACTTTTTTAAGTTTAGTTTTGTAAAGCCACGAAGGTTCCAATCCTGGTATAAGAAGAAGCCCACAACAAAAATAGCCAGGTATATAATCATTTTTGTTATCACCATCCCACAGTACATTAAGCCTATAACTATGAAATAAGAGCAATTCATACCCATTATTGGCATTATTGTTAATACAGGAGTAATAAATAGGTACTTTAAAGCAAATTATATTGCTGTGGATGAAGGCCTATTCAAATACATCGTAATAAATCCTTTTTAAAATGAGTTAGGAAACAATAACAAAATTTAAATAAACTAACAAGGGTAACATATTGAATAAATTCAAATGAAATACAATTCATGTTTTATTTTGCGCCAATACGATTATTCTATTAGGAATACTTAAAACATCGCTAGGACACTGTCCTCCGATATCCATTAAAGTGGCATGGTATATCTGGCCCATTATTTAGCGAGTTACCATAATCTGTGGGCGCAATATTATTTCATGAGACTCACAAAGTCCTTTCGTATGTCGGCGAAGTCCTTGCCGTACTTGTCGAGCGACTCCTCGAAGAGATTGGCCTCGGAGGCGGACCACTCCTCCATCTCGTCGCGGCACAGCACGGGCCCCGACGCGGGCACCAGCGACGACAGCGCCGCCTCTATGCTGTACCCGGACTTGTGCAGCGTGTCCATTGCGTGGAACTGCAAGCGTGATCATCATTGACACTGAGTTTCATATCTACAAGTCAGCCTTCGTCATGAAGAAAAAATTTAATAAAGTAACATCGTCTTTTTTTTGCATCCATTACACGTTAGCCCTTGACGGCAACCTCACCTGATGGTAAGTGATGCAGTCTAAGATGGTAGCAGGCTAACCTGTTAGGTATGGTAAACCCATACTCCTAAGTTCTTATTGGTTTCTACGCGACATCGTGCCGGAACGCTAAATCGCTTTGCGACACGTCTTTGTCGGTAGGGTGGTAACTAGCCACGGCCGTAGCCTCCCACCAGACCAGACTCGAGCCAGGAATCGAACCCAGGACCTCCAACTTTATAATGTGAGAGCGCGCGCGCTGCGCCACGGAGGTCGTCTATGGGATGACTCAACGTGCCTTACAAATGAGCCAATTCAACTTCTTTCTTTTTGTGCGTAGTATTATGGTACTCACGATGGACGAGGATCTTAATGCTGAGAATACACTTGTCTAGAAGATAATCTTTTCACGGATGAAGGAATCATGAACAACAGACCAGGGTGGCGCAAAACATATACATAAATCTCCATGCTGGAGGTACATGTAAGTTCTATACTAGCTAGTGTGTTATCTATGTAGGCGGCAACGATTATGAATAGGCTGGGGTTACCTGACGCTGCACTGGTCGAATAAATGCATCCTTTGGTCTGCGTAGTTGTTAGATCAATGTACTCTTTTGACCCATGCACCCAGTATCCATTTTAATGGAAGTCGTTGTAACTTGTACGTACGAGTGTGATGTCCCTGCTGGCGGCGGCGGCCGACATGTGCAGGCTGGGTTGTTTGACGCTGGAGGAGCAGTCGAGCGCACGCGCAAACGTGCCCACCGACCGCGCCACAACCAGAAACTGGTCGATCTGCCGGTCCGAAAGCCCGTGCGCCGGCGTCCACACCAGCGTTTCCAGCTCAGAGCTTTTGCGCGTGTCCTCCTCGCCTGAAACCGTTAAGTAAACGGTCACATCGACCAAACGCGCCACCACGACCACACTTATAAATACGCAACCCTTAAAAGGGCAGATGCATCGCCGAGTATTCTAGGAAGAATCCGTCTTTAGCGTATTGAGGTTTACTTAGAAAATCAATTTAGCAATTTGAAGTTTTCCGCTTGACGTTATTCTAATTACTATTCAAGAAATGTAATTAAATCTTGGGATTGACTTAAATGCCAATAAACTGAATTTATAACAAAAACCAAATGTTTCAAAAACATGACAAGATGTCATAGTCTCGAACTGTCGTCGTATTTTCATATTCCAAAAGATAAAAAAGTAAAAAAAAAAACTTACCTTCTTTTAATAAATTAGTTACTTCAGTCTGATATCTACTTCCAACTCTGATTTCACCCTTATCTGCTAATAAAGTCTTTTGTGAAGGATCAAATACTAAACAATAAAAAAATGCGTCCTGAAACAAAGAGAGAACGTGTGTTATTCACTAAACATAATATCGAAGTTAACACAGACAATTTATTCGCCATGAATCATACATAGAAAACAGACTGGCCACAAAAAACGTAATCGAAATCGTCTCAAACAATGTCTGACTATTTTTGTACGAATATTTAAATTAAGTCGACTAAAACATTAAAATATTGAGTTTATAGCTGCAATTAATTTTGAACACGATAGTTAGGCATTTTTGAGAATATATTTTGAATATTTTACAAATTTAGTAGTATATTGATGCTAATTCTATTTTATACCTGCCAATTTCGTTTAGTTTAGTAATTTTTGTACAGAAAGAATGACTACAGGTATAAATATACACGTTATACTGTTTTTGGTAGATAGTTTAAGGTTGGCTAGTCTAGACTAGACCTACGCCGACGAGGCGACTTCTACCTTAAACTAGAGCCAATGAATTAGTATTTAAGACATTGCATTACACAAAATACATTTAGAAAAAAAGTTAAGACATGAATGACTCTGACATCCATCGGTCCCTAGGCCAACGTTGCCAACGTTACCAACGACCTACTAATTTAGCGTGCTAGGCCTGAGTGCTAAAGATTGGTTCTTTGAACATCTGTTTAGTTAATTTGAAAATTTCCAAGCCTAGCTCTTTTTCTAGATTCTAGATTCATAGCACGCGTAAGTCGGGCGGTTTCATCTGACATAAACTAAATGGCATTTGTCCGCGACACAAAAGGCGGTTAAACAATACGATTACATTCAATATAATATCAATCTTTGCACGGCCATGTTAATACAGCTAACAGGAAGCTGTACGGCGATACGAGATAGTCGGCAAGTGCATGCTCATTTCCTTATTAGTTGCGTAGATGGAATATTATTGGAGTTACGGCCCGAGCCGGACGTTGGGACACGTTTCATATATTATGTATAATTTACCAAACTAATAGCTCGAGCTATTTTTACTTTCCTAATAAAGGTGCAAGCGGTGATAGCCTAGTGGTTAGGGCGTCGGCCTCCTAATCAGAGGTGGGCGGTTCGAATCCGGGCACGCATCTCTAACTATCGAAGTTATAAGCGTTTAAAAAAAAAAAAAATATCACTAAAATATCACACATATACTTCAACGGTGAAGGAAAACATCGTGAGGAAACCTGCACGCCTGGGTTCTCCCTAATGTTCTCAATGGCGTGTGAAGTCTGCCAATCCGCACATGGCGAGCGTGGTGGACTACGGCCAAACCCTTCTCATATTGAGAGGAGACCCGTGCTCTGTAGTGAGCCGGTAATGGGTTGTTCATGATGAATAAAGGTGCAAATGGGACGGTTGCTCTATTTAAGCAAGTTGACCCAAATATATAGTTGAATCGTCGACCTTCGGTTTTTTCCTCTGCTGCGTGCCGCCTAGATCACTTTGGGCCGTTGTCCCCAGTCAGTATTACTAATGTATAGGTTTAAGCAGCATGTTGGGTTTAAGATCCATACAATACGCTTCTGAGAGGGTGGTGACCATAACTTTATCACAAATTCAATGTACTGTTCATGTGACGTCACAGAATCGTGAAATTTTGAAGTTATTTTGAGTACTGCATTCAGTTTTTTATACTATTATTCTATTTGCATCTTCAAAGTTGTCCAACAATATAGTTTTTTATATCTCATCTTCATGTTATTTGAATCAGTATTATTTCATAATAATAAGAATTAATTGCAGCCAGCTCTTTTGTAATAAACTGCGTCATTACAGTTTGAATACACTCAAGTAGATACCTACCTAATAACGTAGTTCTAAATTTAGCAGATATCGTTTAAAATAAGGAAACCTACGGAGGTTAAAATAAATACACAATTCTGATGGAACAGTTGCCTATGCCTATGAGCCGTGCTTATTATCGATTACGTCGATCAAAGTTGGTAGCTCGATGATTGTTTGACTTGGACATTCGAATTTTACCTTTCTACCCCAATTAAATGTCGGTCTAATAATTATCGTCAGCTAAAAGTTGCAGTATGTCAAGCCCGCTGTCCAACTCGACGTTATACTTCTATTATTCATTTATACCATAATTTCATTGTGTGCATGTAGTGGGAGTGGAATATTTATTGTTTAGACCGCTGATGATGATTGATGGCCATAAACCATAAACTACGTACTTCACGTTTAAATAACGAATAACAGTTTTAGAACATAATCGATTAAGGAAAATGCTCTATTAAATATTAATCCTGGACTCCTAAGGCTATATGTTTCCTATACTCTACCATTAGAATGAATGTTGCATGCCCGTTATCGAGTATCGTGCCATTAAATACCTTTCGGTAGAGACCTAAATATAAATAGTTTTAGCGACATACAACAAAGCTTGTGTTGTATTTTTGTTTATATACACTACAAGTTAGTCGTTGACAGCTACGTGATGATACAGTCTAAGATGGTACCGGGCTAACCTGTTAGGGGTATGGTAAACCCACATTCCTAATTGGTTTCTACGCGACATCGTGCCGGTAGACTAAATCGCCTGGCGACACGTCTTTGTCGGTAGGGTGCTAACTAGCCACGACCGAAGCCTCACACCAGACCAGACTCGAGGCGGGAATCGAACCCAGGACCTCCCAATAACCTTTATAATGCGACAGCGCACGCACTGCGCCACGGAGGTCGTCATGTATGTATCATTTAAAAAAAAAATCGTGTCGTATCGTTTCAACGCAACACCTAGTGCTGGTTTTAGAATTGTAAATGAATTAATGATTGGATGAATACACTTTTATTATACACCAAGGATAAAACAAATGCAAATACGAGAGAGCGATTAGACAAGTTACAATTTGGCGGCATTATCGCTAAATAGCGATTTCTTCCAAGCAACCAAGTCATCATTGGCCCTATTCATCATCGAAAGATGTTTTGAACAGCGTCTCATGGGCGGCGACATTTGTTTTTATGGCTTATGAGGCCAATACGAGAGCGATAGTGACGACCGCATAGTTCACAAAAAGCAACCAAGCAAAGCAACCAAGTACGTAAATAATATACGTAATGAAGCTTTAATACAAATTCAATCAACACTATTTATTATTCTGCTTTTGGAGTGATTCGTAAAGAACTCTACAATAATAATTCCTCATCGACGTAATAAACTACTGGCTAATATAACATAAGTGAAAAAAACTCGTACCAATGGTACATGATTAGTGATTACTGGCAACTCGGAAGTTATCAAATCGAATCAAATCAAAAATAGTTTTATTCATATAAACCTATTTACAGGCATCTATGAATCGTTCATATATTATATCACATTTTTCATTATTTATCCCGACAGAGGCGCTAATTAAGGGTTAATAATTAATTCCATACACTCACGCTCTGATAGAAAATACAGCGAGTTACCAGTAACCCCGTAAGGTATAACGAATAACGTCGAACGGCGATGGCGTCTGTGCGGCGGTACATACTCACATCCTTATTGAGATAGCTGAGCAGCGACTCTGTTTCGTTGAGGAGTGTGACGGTGCACTTGCCCCGGATGTGGGTGGCGGGCAGGGTCTCCACGTGCCGCGACAGGAACAGCTCGCGGTGCTTCGCCTGGTGCCGCTGCTTAGGCGGCAGGCCCTCTCCGCCGCCGGGGAGCTCTGTAGATTCCTCCTCCATCGCTACTGCAAGTAACAATGATGAATCTATTTTACATGTCTTGTAAAGTAACATCCACATAAAGCACAGTTGTGCGCGGTCCTACATGCATACAGTCAGTGTATAACCTACTCCAGATATCTCTGGAGATATATTAACAGGAAATTCTAACCCATTGTTAGAGAATAATTTTTCTATATCGTCTATCTTATACCTATTGATTGTAGTAGCTAAGCTGAAAACAACGGAAATTTTATTTATTTAAGAAAAGCCTCCGATAAATGTCAAAAATGAAATTTGAATTATGACATTTAAGCTAGAAATAAAAATAGTCTATTATGTACCCGTAAGTGGGTCACTTAGAGGTAATTAGGTTCGAGGAGTTTTCTTACCCAGCCTAATATAAATATTTTTAACAAAAAATATGATATATCATCGCTTAGCTAGCAATACCGCGCAAATCAATATCAACATGGCACCAACGTTTCTGGAAATCGGCTATAAAGCATAATATTTCTAACCGATTTTCAAAAAAAAAAAAAAAAGCGGTATAGGTTTTTCTCTTTGACATTACTTGTAATAGCAAAGTATTTATGGAATAGAAATTTTTATTCAATGAAAATTTTTACACAAATTCCAATAAAGATAGCAATGCCGATAATGTTGGATTATCCTGCATTGTGCTAAGATTAGCTTTGTCGATTATGAAAATTTATTAATTAGGAATATTTATCATCAGGTATATAGTTAAGTGTATACGAAGGTTCAAATATACGAACTGAGAAATTAGTGAAAGCTTGGTTGACCAACATTCTTTATTTTAACAATTGACACTGCGGAAAAAATCAGCAGTCCCTTTGTCTCCTCTTCAAACAGGATATATATATATAGACATAAGACTAACCACGGGGCAGTTATGCGGTTATATATATATAGATAGAAAGCTTATTTATAAATTACGCCCCACGTTAAATTTTTTTTTTCGGACTGTCTATTACTTGTACTAACCCTATTGGTTGCCACAGCGTAACCGGGCTGTTTGGCGAGCTTCGGAAAGAAGCTCTGCGAGAAGAAATTTTGAGCCCTAGGGCTCGAAGAAACTAAGGGAACGACTGCCTAAGGGCGCCTACTTTGAGGCCGAACCTCGGCTTAGGCGACGTTTGGGATAACGGGGGGGTCGGACGGTGAGTGGTCTTTACGTCTCCGAGGCCGTGGATGGAGCCCACGTCCGGATGACGTAAGATAGCGGGGACCTCGTCGTCGCCGGCGAAACACATTACAATGGCAACTACACCACTTGTGGTAAGTGTGGCGCAACCTAGAACAAAGTGCCATCTCAACATTTTGCTGCATGCGCCATGCAGTAGATGCAAAGCTGATTTTCAGCTGTCACCTAGTGAAAATGTGTAGCCATTCAACCACTGATGGCTTATATTAAACTTGGATATTTAAGTGCAAGAAAAAATAGTGCCTATTAAGCTCTAAAAGTTATGCACATTGTGAAATAACTATAGCTATACGTAATATGCAGGCATCGAACTAACTGGGAGATAAAAAACATTTGGGTACTGTATAATATGTTGTTATTGTGAAATTTTGTCTATTAGTCTATAGTGCTACAGTAAAATGACACGGTAGCAATGATAAATCGCGTTGTTTCATGACGATAATGATTATAATTAGGAACAGCTGAATTTCTTGTTGTACCTTCCCCGAACCGGTTGTAGACGATAGATAACAGTTACAAAAGCATTTATAAAGAAGCCCTCCTAAAGTAAATGAATAACTTATATTGAATTTTGAATTTGAATAGTATAGCATATCTTCAGCCAACACCCAAACATAGTATATATATATTTTTTTTTAGTACAAATTCGGAAAATTTACTAAATCTCGGCTAAATTTGTTGTGTACTTCTTCTTAGACCAGGACTCGTACTTTTAGTTTTAAGTTTACTAATATAGTTATCAACATAAACTCACTACTATGTAAATTATTGACGCGTCAAAAGTGCCTTTTAAAGGATTATTTGAACAAAGATTATGATTGAAACTACTATTCATCGACTGTGATATTTTCTTGTGTCTCGATACAGATGTTTGGTTGCAATTCGTCCACGAGGCTAAAATATGAAGCGGCCACACTAAAACAGATCGCATTGTTTCAGGTAGGTACTAGGTACATTTATACATTCATAAGAGGTCAACCACATAGGCGGCGTCTATGTGCCTATGACAAAAGCTTGCCCTGCGCGGCGACGCAGCGCGACATGGCTACCTCGTTACATCAACGCCCGAACGCAATTCTTAATACTCGTATATACAATCGAAGCTATATGAGATTTGAGAGAGAAAAAGTTCATTTTATCACAACTTTTCTTATTTCGTGACATACTAATTCTAATGTTACCAATTATTTGTGTAATGTGTCACAAACAACTGGCATTGGGACTCTCTCAAATTGAGTATGTAGGCACCTTGAATATACATAATATGTAATTTAATGAAGTAATTAGGCTATACTTTGGTATTCTCCGGTGGGCTTAAATGTAAGTTTTAGGTTGAATTGGGTCACATTGATATTTCATTCATTACGTTTAAATTAAAAGTTGGCGATATCGAGGACCGGTTTGGAGTTAAGATGGCTTTTGTGTGGTGACGCGCGCGTGCGGTCGGTGGGGTGGGGGCCGGTGGCGAGGGGTGGTGACTGGTGGCTACTTATTATTACCACGCAGTCTCACACAGACACCTCGCCGCACTAATGCCGTAAGCGTCATAAAAGCTCACCTTGGTAACATGGCGATCGGGCTAATGACGAATGTCAATGAAACTTTTACGATCTCGTTTATAATTAACATGGGATTAAGTAAGGTACTACGTGTCAGTAACATATTTTTAAGGCAAAAACTATCAGAGTGGTTTGAAGAAATACCAACTTATTTTTATATATTTTTATTACCAACATAAGAGAACACCTTGATAGTATCGCTATGGGTCCAACGGCGACGTAACTTGTGCGATTTCTCTTATAATTCATATCATAGTACTCGTAAGTAGATGGGGGACTAAACGAGTGTTGAGTATATTTTTTTCAAACACAAAATTGGATGAATAACTTCTGTAAGGAAACCACAACTTCATAAAAGCTCACCTTGATAAAATAGCTTATGTAATCTCGTTTAATATTACCATCGATTAATGTTGGTAAATGACTTTACTATTTTGTCGTATAGAAAATTGGATAAGTACCTGCTTGTAAAAAAGCCACAACGTCATAAAAGCTCACCTTCGCGATGTTTATGGTCCAGTTTAAAATTAACATCGGAGTAAGCATGTAGGTGGTACATGAGCGTAACATGTTATATTTTTCTACGTGGCTAATAGAAAGAACTGTACCCCCAAATTCAAACCACCATATAATAAGTCAAGCAATACATTAAGAGAGGATTCCATTAAAATCTTTGTCGATGGAAGTCGTCACGTAGGTAGGTACCTATATATCTTTCCACTTACTTATAAGGAGGAGGAGGATATCATTCGGCTCAATTTTGGCGATGTTATTAACTTAACATCGTTAGCTATGAGTTTTTCATTTTAAACTGTTAATGCCTACTTATCCTTATTAACCGAAACCTTACTACAAATATCATCATCATCATCATGATCAACCTCTCAATATGAGAAGGGGTTGGCCATAGTAAACCACGCTAGGCATGTGCGGATTGGCAGACTTCACACGACTTTGAGAACATTATGGAGAACTCTCAGACATGCAGGTTTCCTCACGATGTTTTCCTTCACCATTGAAGCAAGTAATATTTTAACTGCTTAAAAACGCACATAACTCTGAAAAGTTAGAGGTGCGTGTCCGGGTTCGAACCCCCGACCTCTGATTAGGAGGCGAACGTCCTAACCACTAGGCTATCACAGCTTATAATAACGAACTAACGTTATTACCATAGCAAAAGTATAAATACAAAATTGTATCCAATTGTTTGTTAAATGGGTTCGGTTCAATAAGTGCATCGATCTTGATGAAACACATAATATATTGGCACATATAGCTTGATGCCTGGAGATGGGAATGGGGATTCCTTGTTATCCCGGTAAAAGTACGACGGTTACGTTCCCGGGGGAGTCAAACTAATTTTGACGAAATAAACATCGCTTGCAACTTAGCGACAGTCAGAGGAAGCTAAAAAAAGTATATCATCATCAAAATCATGCGGGATAACTAGCAGTTGCATGATCTTCAAAATATCGAAAGAAGTACAGACGACGTCGGGGAAAAAAGTATACGAGGTAAGGGATTTTCGTAATGGAGGACGATACCCTTTAACGGACAAAACAAAATCACTCCATGTCAGTATTATTGTTATCGATGGTCGGTATTATATAGCAAGTACATGAGAGTAGGTCTCGTTTTTTTTACAAGATGCTCAATAGTATTGTTTTCAGGATTCACTTATATTTAAGATTCTTTATTAGAACTTTAAATGCCTGAAAAGATTATGGAATAATAGTTAAAAGTCCTCCTATTATCCTGAGTAACATTACTGTATATACATACATATATTTAAAAAAAAAGGAAACCAATATGGCGGTTCCATTTTCAATATATATTTTTTAAATGTTATTATTATACTTAAATGAGCTAAATTTTTTCATAAGCTCGTTTTCCATGCACAATTCATATTGATAAATAGTATTTGTGTATGTCTAAGCGACTATAAAAGAGACTTAAACTGACATCATAATATTAAAAAGCATCATATAAAAGAGTGTAAAAGCTCTAAGTACTCAGTGTAAATGTATTCGAAACGGTTTATACGAATACGCGGCGGAGGATCGTCGGGGTTCCGGCCGTACATTGAATCAAAAAGTGAAGTTAAAAACCGGTCGCCAGTAGCTACCAAATAAAATAAACACAAAAGACATATCGCCAAACATCGTCCATTTAGCTCGAATCCGATACAGTAAGCCCATTATTGGCATTAGTAGAAGGGGAGGGGAACAAAAAAGATTGGATGCTAAGGCAAGCTCCGCATTAATTCCGATCGCAATTCGCAATACTATTGTTGGGAGTAACGGAGAATCTGGAAAATATATAAGTACCTACCCGCCGACTGGGTGTGTGAATGTTTTTCGTAGGTAGCTACTTTAAACAGGGAAATGCTATTTTTAGTGTGTTAGACTCGGAGATCGTCGTGCGTTACTGCACCGGAACAATTGGAACAATTATAGTAATAGGTACTTGCATATTATATTAATATACACTAAATCCATATACTAAATCCGGATCGCACACTTATAACGTTTAACATTATAACTACCTTAACCATAACAATTTTTTAATCGTACAATTACTAAGTATTGACTAAGTTAACCATTGCTTCCCAAATAAAACAAAGAATAATCTCAAAATGCTCCCTTTTTGGTTCTGAAGACGAAGATGATACATACAAACGTACTTTCACAGGTACACACAGCGAAAGAGTTAGGTTTGCAAGTGGAACCGTACAAAGCTATCGATTTTGTTGCTAGCTATCTGGTGCTTCGTTATTGGGGAAAAACGAGAGCAGAGCGTATTTTGGTAGAAGTGTGGCGCATAAAGACAAAAGAAATTACAAATTAAGTCACACAGTTGTCTTGTTGCCGCGGATATTTAATGCTCCTTCCAAAGCTATCTGTTGTGACCAGAAAACTTTAAATAATATATAATCCACACAAACGCCTATTGCCCGAAGTGCAAATCGTACGTTTGCACGTGTGTAAGTTAAATATTTATATGTGTGTTAAATAGGTCACGCTAGAATAATTTGAGAATGTATGAAGTAGAAAATGTTTTCAGAACTAATATAACACGAATAGAAGATATCAAAAATATTTTGAACCAGTGCCGCAAAGGCCCTTCTGCTTCAAATTCCTGCTTCATTCATCATTATAGAACCATAGAACCCTGTACCAGTAAACAGTATGAGATCAACAATATCTCACCCAATGAATAAGCCCAAACACAGCATAGATGTGAATTGGCGAATTCTCCCAGATTGCTAATCGAAGAATCAACTGGCTATTATAATATAATTGTAATTTGAAATTCCTATACTAGTCATAGCAAAGAAATGTGAGAATGAATTAATACACTTTTATTGTACCCTACAAAAAAAACAAGAAAAATAAAAAGTTAGAAACCAATGCAACGAGTACTCAGCGATCTCTTCCAGAGGAATTATCGAGATTGCTTCGGATTATTAAACCCCTTAATTTGATCCATTTTAAGTCACATTCAAAACCGTGTGACTGACATCCCATCTTTGCGTCAGGAGTTTATAAATACTTTTGAACAAAACGATATGGCGTTAAGAAAGCCATACAAAGTAAATGAAAAATTAAACTTGTAAGGATTGTTAGAAACGTTTACCACGTGCATTAGATTCATGGAAATAATGTACAAGCGATATACGTTTACGACTCTGTCTATCTTTACTACCTCTCTCAAGTCTCGATGCGTTGATACGTACATATATCTAATTATTGAGTAAAAGATATCGAGATCAACCCATATTCAGAAACCCTGAAATTCCCAATAATTTTCCCAATTGATTTCAACTAATTTATTTTACCAAAAACAAGTGGACGAGGATTAGAAGAAAAGAGACTATCTCCAATAATACTTATTTATTTATATCCATAAAGCGATAAAAATAAATAATAAAGCATGCTACATTTTCATGTCTTGGTATCCTTTTTATAATAATGTGGTAGAAAAACGCGTGGTTTCAGAGAAGGCCGTAAATGAGGGGAAAGATATAACCATTAAAAGTCATTTCTTAATGGTCGTTGCGGGCGTGTGTATGGTCTTACTCGCTACGACAATCAAAACGTAAAAACGCGCGAAACTTTATTCTATATGATCAGTGGTAACTATATTTTGAGTTTTTCTAGTATTTTGAGAAAGTTCGTTGTATATCTTGTAGCACTTCTTCAAGAAAATCGCTAAGAAAAGGGTTCCACCTTTTCTTAGCGATTTTCTTGGCATTTATTTTATGGATTTCCTGTTTTACTATATATTTGGTGAAATAAATCGTGTATTCGTGTTTTGTCACACATGATTCATGAAAGCCACTTCAGTGAAGGAGTTCAGGTAAATTGTCAGTTTCTCACACTATGTACAACGATTATTTTGTTTCACGTTAGTGAAACTAGTTCGCTATCTAGCCTCTAGGATATGATATCTTCCCGGTCTATAACCTTTATAGTTGAAATCACTGGTAGTTAAATGAGTTAAATCAACAATTTAACTCATTTCAAAAATCCCAATCCACATCGTTATGTAAGCTGCTATTTCGAATTTTAAGGGGGTACTTTCAAAGTTTTAAACTAAAACGGTAGATACTTTATTGTTTAAATGTATCAATGTGTGTTCGATCATGTTTCAACTAAACTAAACGTATCTGTTTAACATTTGTTTTCGTTTAGTAATAAGTAATAGTAATAATACATTATTCTCGATTAACTTTAGGTTATTAATGTTGATCTCTACTAATTCAAAACTTAAATTCAAAATAAAGTCAGTTCAAAATTACGCAGAATTCAGAGTTCAGAGTTGAATTCAGATTTCCCTCGCAATATTGTCATCTTATAATTAGTGCAACACAATTCCATATTATCCCATTGGTTTATTGTATATTACGTCATAAACTTGATATATGAAAAACTATCATTAAACTGTTAGTGTTGCTCAAAAGTCTTAGTGAATAAGGGCGCTGTTGTGTAACAATTTCCTATGTATCATAAGGATAACGGGATCTGATGAAATGCGGTCTTGATCGTAACATTCTTAGAAACAAGCAGGCAAGCAAGTGGAATGTAGAATCACGACATAGACGCAGCGAATAACTCGTGAATATTAAACATTATTCGGCCATTAAAAGTAACTTTTATCAGATCAGCACTTATGAGAGTTGCAACTTATCAGACCTTTTTGTAATTATACAGAGTAGGCCTGTTATCAATTAATTCATGAACAGAGGAAAAACTTCACTCTCCGAAACGAAGTTTTAGTATATACCTATATACAAATAATATACCGAGAAAGACGTGTCGCCAAGATTTAGAGTTCCGGAACGATGTCGTAGAAACCGATTAGGAATATGGGTTTACCCCAACAGGTTAGCCCGGTAGAGATTGTCTAAACTGAAATGACGCGCCCCACTACTTAATTAGTGTATTTAAATGTGTGAGTGCAAATAAAACAACAACACTTCATCTGTGTGGGAGCGTCGATTTATCAGTAAACTACGATCTCTGAGTGCACAAGACGGTTGACTAGTTGGGTAATAAATCCGATAACGCTCGCTCTATTGAGCAACGCCGTCCCATTGTATGAAACAATACGTCCTCTCCTCTCGCGCGTTTAATATTAACTAAACTAGTTGGACAACAAATCCGAGAATAACGTTTCTTAGCAAGTATAGTTCACAAAAAAAAAATACTTGAAAAATAATTTATTTATGTATTTTTATGTAACACTTTAATAGGTTACATGGTAATTAAAGTGTTACATAAAAATACATAAATAAAGCTGAATACATTTATTAGATCTATGAATTAATTTTTCTAAACCATCGTAAAAATATTTTTTATCTTTTGCCTCAAAATGAGCCATTAATGAATGACGCAATAAGGCTGAAACTCAATTTATATACCAATGGGTAATAGTCTCTAATTAGTATGACACTAAGCGAGCGCACCTATCCCCAGTCCATCCCCTCCATTCCACGAACTTTTGGACCTCCCTGCGTAATTGTTATGTTATATATGACTTTTAGTATAGGTATAATAAAATATTAATTTTTAAATCGGTTAAGTAAAAATATTATCTTTATAAACTATGTTCTAAAAAGCATTACTATTCACTCATCTCAGCCAAATCGTTTTCGTCTGAATCAGAGTCATTAACATTAATAATAAATTCTTTATCCATATCAAAGTATTTTAAATATTGTTTTTCTGTGTCTTCGACATGCCGACATGTGTTCGCCCACATTGTACGGTCAATCATTTCGAGTCGTTCATTTATCAGTGCCATAATGGATGTTAAATTTTGTGCAATGTTTTTGCTAGCCACGTAGTTTTTTAATATTCCCCATATTTTTTCAATGGGATTGAGTTCCGGGTGGTAAGGGGGTAATCGTAGAATTTCAAATCCTTTTGATTGAATCAGTTCATCGATAGCAAATCTTTTAAATCTGTCTTTGTTTTTTAAAATTAAATCGTACAACTCTATTTTTTTCATCGTTTCGTCAAAAGGTATATTTTTTTCAGCAAGCCATGTTTGCATGTCATTTTTGTTTCCGTTTGAGTTAGGAGCTTTTTCTATTAAAGCATTGTGGTAAGAAGCGTTATCCACAACGATGACAGAGTTTTCTGGGAGGTTCGGTAGCAATTGTGTGCTAAGCCACTTTTTATAATTATTTAAATTCATGTTATCGTGATAATCTCCCGTTGTTGAGTTTGCTTTATACACTAAGCTAGCATTTGGAATAAACCCTTCAGACCCACCAGCGTGAACAATAATGACCCGCATACCTTTAGATATTTTTTTTTGCACTTGTGATACTTCTTTCGCTAGTTTCCAGCACTTGTTTTGAATATGTGTCGTGTGAACGTAACTTTCATCAGTAAAAACGATATATCGGCCCTCATCACGGTATTTTTTTAATCGTCTCAAATACTGGAACCGCAGCATTTGTATATCGTGCTTTTCGACTAGAGCTTTACGGTTATCATCTATTTTTGGCCACTCGTAGCCAGATTCTTTTAAAATAGTGCGCAGAGTTTCTATACAGCCAGTAAAACCAATTCTGTCCACCAATACCTGTTTGAGCTTTCTTAGTGTTGGTACTTCATTGAATTCTGTATGGAATGAAGCTATCGTTCTTCGAAGCACACCCATATCAAAATCTTCCAGCCTGGACTTGGGACGCGCTCTTTTTGGTTTTGAGGGAGATTTAAAAAAATTCTGCGTTACATCGCCTGACGTACTAGCTTGATTTTCTTCTTTTAAAATTCGCGTAATCGTGGATTCACTAACACCGACAGCTCGGGCAGTTCGCCACCTAGCATCACTTAGTTTTTCGACTCCATTTTCTGCTTCATATTTCATTCGGTGGTATACTTTGGCAATAATTTCTTTTCCCTGGCTACGAAGATGTTTTTTTGTTGACATGCTGACGGTACTTTTGCGATCGAATGATGCGTGCTCCTACGTTGAAACCTAACCGACAACTGAGCGACCAATTATAATACCATGTTTATATGTATTGCGTTCATATTTGAGTTGGGCTTGTGTGAGTAAATGCAGAGGTGGGGCGCGTCATTTCGGCTTAGACGAACTCTACCATCTTAGACTGCATCATCACTAACCATCAGGTGAGATTGCCGTCACGTCACGTAACTAACTTGTAGTGGATAAAAAAATATATATACTCGTATAATTTTAATAAATCTTATTATGCTCTACGTCAAATGCAACCGAATCGGGCTCTTTTGCGGATAGGATATTGAATCAGGCGCTACCAAGTATGAATTCAGAAAACTCTGAACAAAACCTCACTTCTTGATTTATCAATCTTGACAAATTTTACGATGTGAAAACGGTGTTAACTTTAAGGTTACAATTATTTCACGCAATAAAATGTAATAGCTTATATTAGTGGTTGTGCATCCGAACTTTTTTGCCGATACGAATGAATTCCACCAACCATGGACATCAAAATTAAGAGATTCTAAACACCATGCAAAATTGATCTAACTCTTATTGTGAAGTTCTTTTATTGGGCCTAACATTGCTCGTTGAGATTATTGCGCCTAAGAATATAGGAAAGCTGTTGTATGTATCCTAATAATAAATTAAGCATTACGATTTAGCATTATTGTTTTAGATATAAAGGAACGTAAAATTTTATTATACCTTAAATGATTTTGATGGCTTGACATATATAGGCTTGTAGCCTATAACGAATACAGTAAAACAAAGGATATTATCATATATTAGCTTTCAACTCCGATCAGTTTTGTAAAATTTATTTGCCGTGTCTAGGCAGAATGGGCTAATCTCAACTTATTTTAATTGTATAATTACTGTATTATGTTTCCGAAGCGTTAACAGTATCCAATTTGTTGTATATTTTTTGTAGATTCCTTGTAACAATATTGAAAACCAAACACATTCGAAACCCTGCATAGTCTGCAGACGACTCTGAGGAAAAATCCGGGTAAATGCAGACGGATGAACACCCCTAGCATGGATAATGTTCAAGTCCCTCAACTCGAAGATATGGACATGGGGACCACAAAAACACAATTTACATAAATATAATTTAACTTCGTCACAACCGCCGATTGCGTCAAATCCATCCAGGATACAATAATTTAAAGAATCGAACAAAACAGCTTATTGAACGATTGAATCTAGAATGAAACCATTATGAGGTAACATTCGTCAAAGGCATAATAATATCCTGATGCCTGTTGAGCGGTGATAGCCTAGTGGATAGGGCGTCAGCCTCCTAATCAGAGATCGGCGGTTCGAATCCGTTATGTGCGTTTAAAAAAAATTAAAATATCATTTGCTTCAACGGTGGAGGAAAACGTCGTGATGAAACCTGCACACCTGAGAGTTCTTCATAATGTTCTCAAAGGCGTGTGAAGTCTGCCAATCCGCACATGGCCAGCGTGGTGGACTATGGCCAAACCATTCTCATATTGAGAGGAGACCCGTGCTCTGTAGTGAGCCGGTAATGGGTTGATCATGTTGATAATGAATAATATCCTGATAGTTTGGAGATTGTCATGATTTTCATTGGTCAAGTTTTAAGGTCTTGAGGAATTTGTCCAATTACCGGTTAAATCAACAGTTATAAGTGTTTAAGTGATCCAATATTAAACCAGCTTTAACTTACGTAGACAGCCTGTACTATTACAATTAGTGTATACTAGTATATCGTTACATTAGTACTGTTATAATAGATAGAGGAGACTTGGCTAATATTTCCTAACAATAATCATTCATAGGAGAGAGATTAAGAACTTGGCATCCTCGCTTCTTAAGCATACATGCTTTTGAAATCAAAATGGCGGTGTAACGATTACAATTAGGTACTACTCGGACCAATGGCTTAGCGTGCCCTCCGATGATCACTGGCGGACAATTACCTAGTTTAGGTGTGGTGCTGAGGATTGATACAAAGTGTCCGATACGTAAATATTTTTGGCCTGCTGCGGTAACCATGACTCGTGGTGGAACATATTTAAGTTGTTCATAGTCTGAATAAACAGCTACCTTATTTATGATTTGACTATTCCACGACCTACGAGCTAACGAAAAACATCCTACCCACTGCGTCACTCTAATATAGGGGATATGGAATATAATGTATATAATATACGCGTAGTATGAGCTTGTTTATTTAAAACTGTTTTGCATTCCATAATATCTCCTCTAGGACTACCCAGACATGTATTCATCATCATCATCATGATCAACCCATTGCCGACTCATTACAGAGCACGGGTCTCCTCCCAATATGAGAAGGGTTTTGGCCATAGTCCACCACGCTGGCCATATGCGGATTGGCAGACTTCACACGTCTTTGAGAATATTATAAACTCTCAGGCTTGCAGGTTTCCTCACGATGTTTTCCTTCACCGTTGAAGCAAGTGATATTTTAATTGCTTAAAAACGCACATAACTTTTGAAAAGTTAGAGGTGCGTGCCCGGATTCGAACTCCCGACCTCTGATTAGGAGGTGGACGCCCTAACCACTAGGCTATCCCAGCTTCAACATGTATAACAACCTATTTAATTCAACCAATTTGCTTGGTAAATATTTAATATTCGTCCATGCAATTTGGTAAAATTTAATACACATAAAACACAGGAAGCTTCGTTGTCTAATTCAGGTGGAGTGCGGTGTACCACTCCTTATCTTATCTCTCCTATGGTGGCAATGTCAGCTCTATAGACTCAAGATTAGGATTAACTTCAACAGCTTTATTCCGATCGTAACATCATATATTGTTAGGTTTATGATATTTATTTGCAGCTCGTTTAACCGGCGCGGGCAAGTGTCGGGAGCTTTTACGAGCTTTTGTTTTTTTTTTTATCCACTACAAGTTAGCCCTTGACGGCAATCTCACCTGATGGTAAGTGATGATGCAGTCTAAGATGGTAGCGGGCTAACCTGTTAGGGGTATGGTAAAGCCATACTCCTAATTGGTTTCTACACGACATCGTGCCGGAACGCTAAATCGCTTGGCGACAGCAGCCTCCCACCAGACCAGACTCGAGCCGGGAATCGAACCCAGGACCTCCAACTTTATAATGCAACAATACGCGCGCTGCGCCACGGAGGTCGTCAAAATAAATATTGCGTTATAAAATTAAAACTATTATGGTATGAACGTTTTGACTGTCACAGTTTTTGTATGCTTAGAGCTCCAGTCTCTATTATATTTCATTATGGAGTATGGCCATTACTTTTACGGCGTGGACTTTCGCATTTCATTTGGATGTACGTTTCAGAATACGACTGTCGGCAATTTAATAAATTGGGATTATGGATCCACACGCGTCACTACGCAACTAATTAAAGCGTAGGCAAAGAGAAAATGGCAATCTGTGGAGCCCCTCCCCCCCGCTAGTGGGGGGTTGGTTACGTGTGCCCCCTTGGGGTGGTCGGGTGTATGGTTTTTCTGCTCGGGCATCCTTTGCTTACTTATTGATCCAGTCAAATGTGTGGAGGTGGCGCGGTGGGTGGCGCGCCCGGCCCCCCACCTCTCGAAGGGGGTACGTCCAAATAAATCTGCCCGCTCGCGAAACACCGCAGTGACAACAACGGCCGATGGTAAGATACGGCCCCAGTCTCGGGAGCTCATCTCGTGGGCCGCAGAGTTCGAAGTGTGGGCCGCATAGCTACCCGCGACATGAGCCGTAAATGGCATTTTAATTGAAATCATTTCCATCGGAAGGCAGCGGCGGGCGCGACCTTAGAAACAGGCATGCGCGCGACCGCTGAAGGTACCTAGTGTTAAACCGCGACGCTTCTGCTATTTTCATGGGGGTCAACGACATTCGCTATTAAATAAAAGATACAACTATCACTCGTGTCGAGTTGGATCTGTAATTCAAACGAGATATTCAACACGTAAGCTGTTCTCAATAATGAACAGGCAGTATGAATAATTGTTATTCAAATTGCCTACATTTATTCGTTTCAAAGTATTAAAGCACAATGGAGTACAGTTCAATGTCATAAACGCGATCACGGGAAAGATAATTTAACTAAAACATGCTTGGGTAGGATTTAGTTTAGCGTATGAAGCGCTAATTTAGTGATTATAAATGCTCTTAAACATTTAAAAAGCAATGCTAGCCAGGCTGCTGTTATAAAACTGTAAGACTAAAAGCATTTAACTACAATAGTGAATTCTATTACATATAAATCGTAACACACTTAGCCTCTTATTGGATGTGCACATCAACGTTTATTGTATGAAAGGTTAATGTAATTTTTATGTAAATTGATTATGTCATAAAATTAAAAATTATATAAATAAAAACTAGAGTTTTTTTTTATATATTGGGAAATTTAGCATTACCCCAAATCCAATTCCGCAAAAAACAATTCAGAGAGTACGCTCAGTGAAAGCGGACGGGTGTAGCGACGTGGTAGATGGGGGTAGTTATATTTTTATTTACTTATCAGAAGTACCTAGGTGATGTAGCGGGTTTTATACAACCAACCAACATCGTAATACATAGGTTTAACAATGATTTGAGTGTTAATGTGCATTTGTTTACTAGTGTGAGTGTTTTCCTCTATTTTTGAAAGTCATAACTAGATCTTCACAAAATTTGAATGAAAATACGCTGAAGGAATTGCCTATGAAATAACAAAAAGATAATCGATTACCTTAAAATAGTTTGAAAACATGAATCTATCTCTAATATATAATATTTAAAATTCTTTCTTCAGAATAAAAGAAATTTCGATAAGCATCTTACTTATATTAGAAATTATCAATTCAACATGAAGTTAGTAACACGAAGTGATTATTGACGACGTAATTTTATATTATTCTATTTTATCTTACTTATTGTTTCACAAAATTAGATAGGTATACATATTAAAATAAATATTAAACACGCACACAAAGAAAATCTCTTCATATTTAATTGAATTTTAACAACACACTTCGTATAATTTTTAATTTTATACAAACTAGAATAAAAAGTAATCAAATGATTGTTTCTATTATAAGAAAGCTAAGACAAAAATTCGAGTCTAAATATCTCTATGATATGTATATAGCGTAACGGGGCTGTTTGGCGAGCTTCGGAAAGAGGCTCTGCCAGAAGAAATTTTGAGTCCCAGGGCTCGATCTTTGTAGCTGCAGGACTCCTCAACTTACTTTAGTAAACCATTAGCGATCAGTGCAATAGTTAAGTCAAAAAGTGTAGTATTAAATAAATAAAAAATAAAAAAATATATATTTTTATTGCAGGTCAGGGACCCATATAAAACCTAAGCTATTAGTTTTAACCATTCGATATTAGTTTTAACCACCTGAGCCAAGTTATGAGCTAGCCGTTCCAGTTCAAATATGAAAACGCCGAGGTGGCGGAGAACCGTACATTTAAGTTCTTGGTGGCTATGGCTGCGCGCTCTCTTTTTACGACCATAATAGCAACTTGTTGTGCTCCAAGCTGCCATGCGAACGAATTTGGGTAACCGTTTCTTCCAGAGATAAACCTTATTTTAGTCTCTGAAGGGAAATACCGGTATGTTCTAAAGAGATTCCGGGGCTTCTTAGTATGTACGAGTGTGGCCACTGAGAGGCCTCCTACAGTAAGATGGACATCTCATAAGAAGATTTACCCAGCAAAAAGGCACAGTAGCACGTAGAAAGGAAATTGCCGCATTAAGCCATCGATTTTGAATATTATAACAGTTAAAAAGCGCGCTTAGCAACATTAGTAGATATTTGCCTGTTTTTGTCTTGATGTTCATTGTACACATTATAGTGTTTGAAATTAATTATAAATATTATTTTTTATTGTAATCATCATGATCAACCCATTACCTGCTCACTACAGAGCACGGGTCTCCTGTCAATATGAGAAGGGTTTGGCCATAGTCCACCACGCTGGCCATGTGCGGATTGGCAGACTTCACACGCCTTTGAGAACATTATGGAGAACTCTCAGGCGTGCATGTTTCCTCACGATGTTATCCTTCACCATTGAAGCAAATGATATTTTAATTTTTTAAAACGCAAATAACTCCGAAAAGTTTGAGGTGCGTGCCTGGATCGAACCGCCGACCTCTGATTAGGAGGCTGACGCCCTAACCACTAGGTTATCACCGCTTCCATTGTATATTGTACAAATATACACATACACATATTGTATATTGTACATTAGTGTATATTGTATCTAATATAAAACATTTTTATGTTGTTACTCACTGAATACGGATTGAACATCCAAATCCTCAAACCGTGTACGTGCTATATAAATACTAGAATGGCTGTTGTAGGTCAACATTTTAATTATCTACATAATTACATTAAACCCAATTGCCGTGCACGTGACCTTAGAAACTCAATAATTACTCGACCGATGGTGGTCTAGGATAAAGATAATAAAAACATCCAAAGTGATAAATGTTTTTCTTAAAAATCGAAATTGCATATTTTGTGTGTGAAAACTACTAATACTTTCAATAGATATGACGTTCATATGAAGTTCACCGAAATATCTAGTTTTCGCTAACATTATTAATAATGAATAGAAGCAGGTGTTACTTTGCGGAAGTCCATGATAAACAATAAACAGCAAGTATAATTTGCTATATTCCGCCGACAACCGGGAGATTGGTATAATATAACACCACACAAAATCTTCCACTAGAACCTCTACGCACGTTTCGACCCGACACCGGATCATCCTCAGGAGATGTTGACTTCACAAGCGCGAAAAGTAAAGAAAAGTAACATTATTAATGCCAAAGTGAGTTTGTTTATGTCAACGTAACAGAGTTTTCATACATCGGTTCAGCTTCGGCTAGAATATAGCTGTAAGGATAAAACAGAGTAGGGAGATTGCAGGAATGCCTTATTTGAGCGAGGACTGAAATGTCGAACAGGGGTCAAATCGAAACGCTCTGAACAGTGTAGAAAGTAGAGTTAGATATAAAAATAAATTTAGTGGGCTGCAACAACTATATGATTATTTTTATTTGTATTGTTAAAAGTATAACATATAACAATTTACCAACTGAGATCTTGGAGATGTCTTTCGGATGTTAGAACAAAACGGGCGCAGTTGACGTTGTATATTATTTCCTGACTTGAGAGGGCGCATTGTCAGCCGTGGACTGGTTGTTTGAGTTATAAAAGACGTGTTTAGGGGGCCTCTCGTATAAGACGACACTAATATTGGGCGTTACAAACATAAGAGGGCATTCGTGGGCAGTTAAAGGGTTTCATGAAAGTCGAGACTGCGCCGGAACCAAGGTCAGTTGGTAGCTATGTGCATAAAGCGTTTAACTAAACCAGGTGACCTATGGTAGTATAAGTTAAAGCCTTTGACAAATAACATTAGGACGTTGACTTTGAGAATCTTTTAAAAGTTACCAGTGTCCAAATATTTAGGGCTGACGTCACTCAACAAAGTTTTAAATAAATCGTTCAAATTAAGCAGGCAGATAAAAATGCTCTTGAAAAAGTATGAGCTGATTAATAGGAAGACATATACAGAAAAAAAAACCACCGGTGTTGTTCCTGTGGTTACACGTTTCTCATAGCAACTAGTTAAGCATTGCAAAAAAACATTCAAAATTATTAAAGTATTAGTTAAGATTACGGACGCTTACAAAACGTTAAGTCTGCTTTCTTGCAGTTTTGAAGTGACTGGATTGGAAGGCAGATCGTATCGGTAGGTTGCGTATTACAAGTTTTTCATTTAGGTGGATAATACTTTTTCTACAAAGCATTTTTTTAAGAGGCCATACTTCTATGTATGAGCTGCGATAAAAAACAGTAATCATACTTTGTCACTATTGTTGAAAGTTAGAGTAAGGCCTATCATAGATAATCGATAAGCCGTTGCCATATGTTGATATGTATCTACCTATTTCCTCGACGCAAAAAACAGCTAGTTTTGTCATTATGGCGTTAAACTGTTTAGTTCCATCAGGTCTTGTTTTAATTGTGGCGAGTTTTACAACAATAGGTCAATTGCGTTCAATTCTATTTTTACTACGTTAATTTTATCTGAAAATGACTGCTTTCTCAATTTGAATGAGTTTTGTGCATATACCGGTATCACTTTTATTTTATACTTTTGGGACAGGTTCTTAGTTTTTATTTTAAGAATGGAACCCAGCATAGGCCAGCATGTGATGCTGGGCTGGGTTGTCGTCGTGAGTTTGCGTTCAAATTCGTCCATACTTCCGACGGCCTGTGCTATTATTGGAATTATTGTAAAACAAAATTAAGTAGTAGCTAGTACGCCTACAAAATGTTTGACTCAAAAAACAGTCGAGTATACTCGGACGTTACAGATTTTCAAGTCTACGATAGCGAGTCTTGAAATCTTGTACTAAGAGGTTACTATTGCGAGGGCGATTGATTGTCTACATACAAATTATGTATGGCATAACAGGGGCATACAAATCATAATTAGCAAATACTAAATTAATAATTGCCATGAAAATTAGTCTTACGGCCCAACCACCGCGGTAGCCCTAAATACGGTGCATACAGTCATGGTACTTGTGCCATTGTAATACCAAATGAGCAGTTTAAACAAAAGCATGAATGCCAGTGCAGGCCATTTAGGCTGCATACATATTTATGCTTTGTGTTTTTATTTATTTTTTTTGATTTAAATGCATGTACAAAAAATATCTGCGCGATGCGGACCTTTTGTTTCCGGGGCAGATGATGTGTTCATTAATATTGTACTGTATTTCTATCGAACTAATTAAGGCGTAGCGAGAGGAATGGTGATAATGTAAGTATTTAGATGCACATGCATTAACAGACAAACAAACAAGGCAGGGAGCAACGCGAAAATTTGGGATGTTGTTAGAGGCTAATTCTTACGCGAGTAATCTGGTTATAACTTTTGCGCATGGTCATCAAATTTATAGGCATACAAATGATCATCATCATCAGCACTCTTATAGCAGGTTAAGGAGGTTAAGCAAAGTGGGTTAGCGGACTAAATTAACTAACTGCACCAAATTAGAAAATGGATTCACTTGTTGTTCACCATCATCTATACGTTCACTCAGGGATTCTCTCATAGCAGAAAAGGATTTAGAGACTGGAGGCTGGCTTGCTGGTGATAATCAAGTCAATGATGTCTGACGCACGTCAATTTCCTATTAGGTACCAAGAATTTCTGAACACAAAAAATATAACTATTTTTATGCGCGCTAATAGAATTAAAATATACTGAACACTTTTTTTATAATTCCATCTCTTTTCTCTCGAAGTTGAACACGAAGAACGAGAACTTTGTTGCGCTAATGGTTAACGCGAATGGGGAAGGGATCAACTAGGTCTATTGAAGCTGTAATCATTTAAAAAGCAGGGCAAGATTTTGAGAAAAAAAAGAGAAATCTAGTTGCCTACAGAATGCATGACAATAAATGTTGGTGTTGATCAAGTTATAATAGCAAATAAAGAAAAAAATAAAAGTAAAGAAAGCTATTCGATATTGGTGAAATTTATTTACAATTACATATACTTTTATCGTGTGGTGGAGTAGTAAAATAAAAATTACATACAAATCGGTGTGCATATATATATATATATAGTAAAAATAAACTCACCGAATGGAGAACCACCGCCTTTTACGAAGTCTGTTGATAAAAAAAAAATTATGCATCAAAATGAGATTCTCAAGACGTCAAGAATTAATACAGGATAATCTCCAACAAGCGTTACTTTGCCAGCTTTTTAAAGTTTCTCTAAGCTCTCACTTTTCGACCGCGCGGCAGTCCCGAGAGGCCATTCGTATTTTTTATGGCAAAATATCATAAACTTTTGAAATGCTTGTCGGTAAACTTGTGCCTTGATAAGCTATTAAAGCGTGTGTTTCATCTTCGGCAATGTTTGAAATTGCACGACTTTTATTCGCCTTTATAGTATCTGTCTATGAAAAGATAATCTTTAAGTTGGAATTAGCTTGTCTAGAGGTTACTTCGATGGTGAGCAAGAAAAAAGGGGTTAAAAAAAATCTAAAACATCGCTTTTGTATATTGAACTACAAAGTAAGAAAATAGGTGGTCTATCCAGAAACTTTATTTCATACGAGTACATGATGCAACAGACTACCGTGTCTCCGGATATAAAAATCGCAAATCCTGCTCTCGCGCAAGATCTTCACACTTTGTCATTGACTCCATTACTAAACACCGCCTAGGATTAGTGGACAGTTCGAATGTACATGCATGAGCCCAGCATCAGAACGTGTCAAAGCACGGTTCCATCTTGTAACAGGTCTGCGTCATATTAAATGATTTTGCTCAATAAGGACATATTGCGCGGACGCTTCGCTCGCGCTGGTGTAATTTCGTCGTCTGTGTACACAATATGTTGCAACGCTATCTCGTTGTAATCTTACGTATTTTAACTATTTTATGTTAAAAAAATATATACACAAACTAGAAGAGGGAAGAATAACGCATGTACTTCTCAGTTTTTGTAAACGCCCGCATTTTCCGAACTCTCAGGTATCATGAGCCCTTCCCCAGAATGCAATTATAAATAAAATTTTATCAGTGGTTTAAACTTGTATACGTAACAGAAAAAAAGTTTATTTTAATTTTAAGCTTCAACCTCATTTTTTGGTTATCCCAAATCCCGCATTTAATCATATATTTTTTTTTTCCGTAAAAGTGGCTTTTGTATTAATCCAAGGGTGTTAACTATTTCCATTATAATTTAAGTCAAATTGGTAGAGCTTTTTTTGCGTGAAAGAGTAAGAAACATTCATATATCCATACATATAAACCTTCGCGTTTATAATATTTGTAAAGGATTTTAGTATGGATGTATACATTTGGTTTCAGATACTATCATTAGTTGAATATAGACCTTATTATTAGGTAAACAAGGATCGTGGTTAAGTTTTTTCGACTTTGCCATCCACGCGTTTTCGACTTCGATTCTTTGGTCGGGTCAGTTTTCGAACTATGTTACCTATATGTCTTAGGTCCGTTAATACTAATTTTCTTTCATTTAAGTTTAAAGGTATGGTTTGAATTGCTGTGATAGCCTAGTGGTTAGGACGTTCGCATTCTAATCAGAGGTCGGGGGTTCGATCCCGGGCACGCACCTCTATTTTTCAGTTATGTGCGTTTTTAAGCGATTAAAATATCACTTGCTTCAACGGTGAAGGAAGTCATCGTGAGGAAACCTGAGAGTTCTGCATAATATTTTTATAAAGGCGTGTGAAGTCTGCCAAACCGCATAGGGCCAAACCCTTCTCATATTGAGAGGAGACCCGTGCTCTGTAGTGAGACGGCAATGGGTTGATCAAGATCGTGGTTTAAAACAACCGCCTGCTTATGTAAATTTTGGCATCGCTTGTGAGGGCTGCGGGTGAATTGGCGACGCGTTTGCGTCTTAAGGAGTTTTTCTGGTCTCTTATTCAGTAACCTGTCTAGTTAACTATCATACGCATACATATTTTACGATACATGTACAAATAGTATTGTAGTAGCTCTACGCTGTCCAATTATGCATTTTGTATGAATAAGTCCAACCTCTCAGATCGAGCAGCATGTAAAATTGTACGTACATTTTGCTCTATATACTGGATAAGACATGAATATATGAGGAAGTCTAGTGACAGAAAAAATGAGGAGTAATAGGCTAGCCCTTATAACTAATAGGAAAGGCCATATCATATGGTCATATGATGCGGATAAAAAAAAGCAACATTACAAAAGAAATGTTATATATGTGAAAGGGCAAAGGAGTAAAGGAAGGCCAAAGAAGAGATGAATGGGTTGTGTATAAGAGGATATGCGTGTTAAAGATGTGGGTAGTGAAGAAGGGATAGAAGTGAATGAAAGTAGAGGAGACATGTTGGGACGACTATAATGGCAAGAGACTGAAAAAAAAATCAAAAAAAAAAGATGCTGGAGTCAAGGGGATTTGAGGGTCTAATTAGCAACTTGTTGGACCACATAGGTTTGGAATCCATATCATCAATCATGCAATCTAACAAAAAAATAATGCGGCTAGGTGGACGGATCGGTGCGGTGTTCGTGACCGGTGCGCGAGGTGAAACTGTAAATGTGTAATGAGAGGATCCGTGCGGTGATGTGGTCCTGCGAGGCGCCGCGCGGCGCGGGGCGGCAGGCGGGGCGGGCGGGCGCGCGGAAGGAATGCGTCGTTTTCGCATCGGGAGAAACGAATGCGTTTAAGCGTCGCGGTACACAATGGCGGCGTGACGAGATCCGGTTCGCGGGCGTGGGGCGGGGGGCGGCAGGGGGCTCTAATCGATAGCCGGCGAGCGACGGCCGGGCGACTGCGGCGCATAGGTGACAGCTCGGGCCCAATCAAATTACCGCCGGCGGAGGAGCGCTGCACCGGCACGCACGAGCCCGGCCGAGGAGCGCCGCCGAGGCAGCCCCGCTCATGACCTACGTCACAATGCAATTCCGAAAACAAATAAATATTATGGCGGCCGACGTCTCGCAGCTCAACGGCAGGACTCGAACGACTTTCAATCTTTTCGACTCATTTCTTTCTCTACGACGAATGCATTAATAACCAAGCTGGTAACCTTTTACGAAATCCAAAGTTCGCAAGTCATTTCTTACCAAAAAATAGCGTAAGTCTAATTTCCGGATGAAAGCAGATTGTGCACTTTACAATAACAGTCAAGATCTTAAAATATAAAGTGATGCAAGTTTATTGAGGAATTATCGAATCTGAATAATTCGGAAGGAATACTAAAAACCAAAAGTTGCCTTTCATAACTTTTCATGTTGACGTAGAGAAGTGGCGAAACAAACCGTATAGTAAATCTGACACAAACAAATGTATTACTATATAATATGGGCAAGAGTATTATAATATAATATATGCACAAACACCCGTCTGGTGTAAGTAAAAGTGCGAAGTTGTGTATATTGGAGGGGTTAACTTAGTAGAAATAAACAATTTCCGATGAGAGGGTACTTCTCCTAAATGTTCCTTTTTCGTACAAACACACAGCTGTCATTGCTGGCTTAATTCGGGTTTCGGAGATGCCTATTTTTTTTCGAATCTAGAATCATTACCAAAAAGATAATGTTATAATAAGGCAAAAAAGCGGTGATAGCCTAGTAGTTAGGGCGTCAGCCACCTAATCAGAGGTCGGCGGCTCGAATCCGGGCACGCACCTCTAACTTTTCGGTGTTATGTGCGTTTTAAAAAAATTAAAATTTCACTTGCTTCAACGGTGAAGGAAAACATCGTGAGGAAACTTGCACGCCTGAGAGTTTTCCATAATGTTCTCAAAGTATGAAGTCTGCCAATCCGCACATGGCCAGTATGGCTAAACTCTTCTCATATTGAGAGGGGACCCGTGCTCTGTAGTGAGCCGGTAATGGTAATGGGTTGAACATGAATGAATGAATGAAGGCTAAACACAGTGCTTCAACGTTCAAATATAACTCCATACATGCATCCGGTCTCGTTTAAACCTGAGGTGCTGTATACATGTCGAATATGTACAATAGTTAACAAAATGCAGATAGATACGCGTCTATTACCCGATGCGCTAAAACGCCTGCTCACCCCGCCCATACGATGCATTGAGGGCAGAGGCACTTTAGCCGATGTTAGAGCCTCCCCACAACACAGCAATCTAAACCAAATTATAAATACCCCACAAATACGGCTTAAATCTTTTTTAATCTCCCTTAATTGTGTTCATAATATCATCCAATTACTCAGCTTATTCGTAGAAGCTTGTAAGATTAATAAAATAAAGGCAAAAGATTATTAAGCTAAAAACATAGATGCAAATTGTTTAACTACAATAATTTTTTAGATTAAACTTAAAGTAGTTTTAGTCAGTTAAGACCTCAAGTAACTAGATTTTCGTCGAACTAATACATCTTAAGACGCCTTAATAATTTCTATAGAAGACTGGATATCGAGAAACACTTTTCTTCATTTCACTTTTTAAAGACGTTTCGCCAAGCGATTTCGCGTTCCAGCACGATGTCGCGTAGAAACCAATTAGGAGTATGGGTTTACCATACCCCTAACAGGTTAGCCCGCTACCATCTTAGACTGCATCATAACTTACCACCAGGTGAGATAGCTGTGAAGGGCTAACTTGTAGGATATAAAAAAAACATACTGTTTTCGCGTTTTTTTTTCTGCAAGCGAGAAAGGCCATAAATAAACAGGTATGCTGGTGTACTGTGTTTTCAACTGGCTACCTATCACGGCTTATGCTGAGACCGCTGTGTGATGACTGATGAAGCTCTAACTGATCTGGGACGGGCAGGCAGCTGAGATACAGGAGCGTTTGAATACTAAAAAGGTTTCAGAGATAACGTATAGATCGATATAGTAACGTCTGTGAATACGCGTGTCAGAATCCACCACCACCATGAACAACCCATTACCGTCTCACTACAGAGCACGGGTCTCCTCTCAATATGAGAAGGGTTTGGCCATAGTCCACCACGCTGGCCACGTGCGGATTGGCAGACTTCACGTGCCTTTGAGAACATTATGGAGAACTCTCAGGCATGCAGGTTTCCTCACGATGTTTTTCTTCACCGTTGAAGCAAATGATTTTTTTTTTAAACGCACATAACTCCGAAAAGGTAGAGGTGCGTGCCCGGATTCGAACCGCCGACCTCTGTTTAGAAGGCTGACGCCCTAACCACTAGGCTATCACCGCTACCATGCGGAATTCCTTTGTCAGAATGCGGCACCTTAACGAAAACCGAAAATCTGGCGACTGTTTATCATCAAACATTCATACGGAATAGAGTGAACGTGTGCGGAGTTCCATAGGCGAGGATTGGTGTACACGCATCTAATTATAGGTTGTTCCTCTCGCGCAGCGCGCACCAGATCTACTTTATACCATTAACGATCTGTTAACTATTGTGTAAGATTCATACATGCACACACCATCAAGTACCGATATGTTGACCCGCAGATTATAAACAAGTTAGAATGAAAACATGAATCATTAATATATTGAATTTCATTTCTAAGTGTAGGGTTTATTCTACGATCTTGAGATATGATACTGGTGCTGATAGAAGACCTGTACACTAAGTATTCAATAAACACAATTCTGTTTCCATTAGCTTGCTCACATCTGATTTTGATTAGGTGACAAGGAACCACCGCTTGGAGAATCGAGATACCAACAAAAATATAATTTTAGACCACAATTGACGGAGATATCGGAAACATGCAAAAATAAATAAAAATGATATAATCGAAAATAGAAAAGATAGAAAGTATCTTTTATTGTACATCAAGAACACCTTACAAGAATAAACAAACTTTTGTGATTTGATGAAGAGTTGTTAAATTGTCCAGCTACCGGAAGAAACATAGAACTTCGCCGTTTTCAAGGTTTACAGAGAAACATTCTCTTCGGGTTTACGTAAAAAAAAGTTTAACAGGACTTTTTACTGTAATGTTTCCAAAGAGGTGTTTCACTCAGCATTAACGCTATATTTTGTGGGACAAAGCCCTGATCTTCTGCGAAGCCAGTCGTCAAACAAAGTGAGCGTGAGTCAATCAGTGAAAGTGTTAGGTTTGGATGTTATAGACAGAGAATGATTAAAATAAGAAGTATAAAAGTACCTGTTTACTTTACTAAAAATAATCTATAATCTAAAATACTAATTATAAAAACTCTAAACAGTTAAATTAATAACCAGAATTTTTTACCAGAATAACAATTAATTGATGTTATTGCAATTTCATATTATGTTTATTCTACTTTTGTTTCTCTTACTATATAGGTAGATATACAATAATAGTGTATTCTAGATATACAATATTAGAATACTTTATTATTGCTTCCACCTGGTTCACCTATATTGGTACGTTACATTTTAATATATTTATCCCTTTTTTAATTAATATTACTTATTTTTTTGTTTGCTGCGCCGTCACTGGTCACAGCTAAAAATTAGCGACGTATTTGTTAATATTGCACAGCATATGCTGAGTTGTACACCCTTTCTGATTGGTGATACAGACATATCGATAATGTATTAAAATAAGAGTAGTGTTTCTATATCACTGAATAGGAATAAATACATTTGGTTTCTTTCTTTCTAACTTTTTCATCTCTCGAACATTACAAAAATATAACAAAAAAAGAAGCATCTAAGGTTAAGTTTATCGCTTTTTCAAAAAGATCTGATAATTTAATGCAAGGAGAGCGATGTGAACGTCATCATGATGTGGAAAAATCCGGCACTGTCATTCTTATCACAAGTGTTTCACATCACTCATCCTTGTTATATGTGTAAATAATCTGCAATTTAATAAAGATGAAACAGTAGGCATGTATTTAATGGAATATATTTCAATTATAATTCATATCTGGTATATGTCCAAGCGTTGGCTTTCCTCTATAAATTTTTCCGTCCCACCTTTATTAGAAACTTAACGAAGTTCCAAATAATTTTTTTTCCATTTAAAACTCTTTCTTACAACACATCACAATAAACTTTTTTTCAGAAATCAACATTATCCATTACTCCGAAATCCAACCTTCAAGCAACACCTAATAAGGTCTTAGTTTAAATTATCGATTAAAATACAAACACACAAACACACACACACACACACTCTCATCATTTCTATTAATGATGCACTATCACTTTTCTCAATAGGTATTTCGAAGGGAATTCAACAAGTAACAGACTCGTTTCCTGCGACTAGTTTGGTGTCATCTATTTACTAGTCCCGAATCTTAGGTCTTCCTAAACGCTGCGTTTCCAAACTGGTGTCAATGCGATGGAATCCCAACGACTCTCGGTCCTCGGAGTTGTGCGCAGCCCATTCCCACCTTGGATTAATAACTCGGTATACTATATCGAATACAGATACTCTGATCCTTCTGGGGATCTCAATTCTATATGCTTACCTAATATGCTGTAGCTTACCTTAAATGCTCCAGCTTGCCTAATATGATGTAGTTAATTATTTGGATTACGTAGATACATGCCAATATATTCGTAAAACCAAAAGCTACCCAGCCCGAATTAACTATACAGACACATGGAGTAATTACAACGAAAGTATTATCGATTACATGACCTTGCCAAGGTTTGACAGACCCGATTGAACCGCGATGGAAGCGGCGAAATAAATAGCGTTTTAAAGGTAGTAATTAAGTGGCCGGGGTGTAAATAAATTGATGATATCATCAGCACCGACGCTCGAGTCTACGCGTATATACATCAATCAATAAATAAAGCTATAGTGTATGATTTCCAAAATATAACACTATATTATTAAATACTACCTTTTACCCGCGACTTCGAATTGAAGCCATTAAATAAGTATCAAAAATCATTACAATAGAAATGACTCAATAAGATGATTATATTTAAAAACATTTTTTGTTATCTTTCCTTAAAAGTATATATATATTTTATCAATAAAAAGTATCTTATGTTCATCCATCCTCCAAGAATATGTGTGCAAAGTTTCATGATTATCGATTAAGCAGTTTTCGCCTGAAAGCGTAACAAACAAACTTACATTCACATTTAGAATATTAAGTAGGGGATACGCAACACAATGCGTTTTGTATTTTTAAATAATAGACGAATAGAGTTTAACGAGATATTTACAGGCGGTTAATCGGCGGTAGGTAGGCGGTAATCTGAGCAATTTTATTTTTTAAGTGGGGAATACTTAACCCGGCTAAGTTTGTCGTGGACTTCTTCTTAGACCGGAGCGCGTTTGGAACCCTCATAGCTTTAGTTTTAAGTTTACGAATGTAGTTATCACCATCGAATCACTACTATGTAAATTATTGACGCGTCAAAAGTGCCTTGTAAAGTACTATTCGAATAAAGATTATTTCAATTTACCGAATACTGGCGATTTTTTTATTAGGCAGGGACTTTGCAAGGAGTGTTACCGTGCAACTGTGGAAAAAGCAAAAACAGAAGTACTCGGACGTAACGGGCATTTGCATGTGGGAATTAGAAGCACGAATCAATCAACTGACTATGTCTATGACGCGTCAGATGCGACGTGGCCTTATAATCTATGCTTTACACGGCGACGTTTTGATCGTCTCATAGCCGCAGCCTATTCCATCAGTTGTAAGTATCTCTAGGGCATATACTATATATTTATCTGTTTATTTATACACTATTTATAAGGACTAATTTATCAAATAAAAAACAATAGTACGAAAAAAATTTTAAAACATCGATTGCAATTTTGAAAGAATCTTGATTTTAAATGGGTAAAATATTTTTCGGTATAATGAAATATTATAACGATGACGGAAACCGATAATGCACCGCGTGTTGTGCTTTTATTGATTTACAGAAAATATTATTTAAAAAAAAAAAAAAAACTTTTTGAAGATATTATTTCATGTTTACGTTTACCAATAAATAAGTAGACTTGGACGCATAGACTCCATTATCGTTGGAATACGAAAAAAAAATGATGGTGTGTAGAATTATTGTAATGTTTAAAATATGCTAATTACGAAGCTATAATGATACGCGGCCGTTAAAATAACCGGTGGCGAAATACAGATAACAAGGTTTTGTTACACACTGTAACACTGGTTACGAGTAGGTACCTTTTACGTAGGTATGGGTGTTTTCGATACCAAAAATATTACACTTATGCCGCTTGATAATTAAATAATAATATTATAATCATCGTGCTGGTATTTATTCGTCAAAAATGAGTTTCCTATATTATTCAGCATCCTCATCCCATAAACAAAAAGGAACACAGATATTCATTCAGTCATAGGTGAAGTGACGTGACGTGACGTGACCGCGTGTAAAGTTGTTTAAGTTCATACGTTGCGAACATTTTCTATCTCTTCAAAAATAATCTATTTTGCCCTAACAAAGAAGAAGTTATCTACGTCTTGTAGAGTGTAAAAGATTTTCATATTTACTATTATCGGTTATTTCGTATGTGTTTAATCGGAAAGGAGAAATTTTACAGGTAGACTTTAGGTATAAATAATTTTAAACCTTATGCTTACCTATCGCAGGGTCTAGAACAGCTTGTGCCGCCTGTTCTTCGCCTATCGGCGTCTTAAGGCAAATTTTCTTGAGTTTCATTGCTACCGGTGAGTCTTCTGACTGGGCCACTGTAACACAAAATAAACATAAATATTTTGCTCCATTGCAGTTGTATACTGAATTCGACAGGTACGTGAAATTTAGTAAGCCTCTTGCATTAAAAATAAACAAAAAGGGAAGCTTGACTAGCTGGTTATATATATATGTACCACTTATAAAATAATAGGAAGACAATTTGTATGAAGATTTGGAAGACATATACATATGGGAAAACCAACAAAATGTTATCTTATTGGTTAGTCGTTCATTTCACCTTATTAAGTTATGTATAACCGAAGCATTCAGGTAAACGTTTAAGTTAAGTTTCGTTACAAAAATATATTGTATTTTAAATTGTGGAATCTGTATGCAATATATTTTCAAAAACAAATCATTATTTAAATCTTTATTTCTATTTTATTAATTGGTTTAATAACATTTTATTTTAGTTTTAAATTGGCATTGATTTTTAATCTTCTTTTAGTTTTTTTTTGTGTAACCTAAAACGCGATAAAGGCGACGCGAAAGATTAAAGTGATTAGGCTACCACTTTAATCTTAAGATCTTTATATGAATGAACCACTCTTTCCAGAAATAAACGAATTTGATTTGATTTGATTCAAAATAATAAACCATAAAGGGGCCCCGAGAAGTTTTCAAAAATACATATACAACAATGGCGTTATGATAACCTGTATTTCTTCACATGTAATGTGATAACTTCATTCGGGTTAACTTGAAAGTAAAGCTACATACATTTCGGTCCAGTTGTCTTTTATATACTTGGGGGGTACCTACCAAAAATAGTAACAGACAGTCACGCGGAGCGAAGGCATAATGTACCTTACTACAATTCGTGCTCAATTAACGACCTCCGAGAGGCAATCATCAAGTAATTATTCAGTACATATCGCATCACTAAAATTACACATGTAGATGTGTACGTTCTCCTTCAAAATCTAGACCCCTAACGTTATCCAGTTAGTCAGTAATACTTCCTCGAGATTATTCTACTTCATCTGTTTTATATTTTAAATCTATACTTAAAATAATACTGAAACTTGTTTGTACGTGTTAATCTAATAATTACTAGTCGGGAGGACGTAGGCTCCAGCCACGGCCTCGAGTTCGAGCTCTATGGCTCAAAATTTCTTCTGGCAGAGCTTCTTTCCGAATCTCGTCAAACAGCCCGATTACGCTGTCGCAACCAATATGGTTAGCACAGCCAATAGTCACTCAAAAAATAAAATTTAGTCGTATTAGTAAAAAACTTGCATTATATATTCCGTTTCTTGAGGGCTTAAGATTTTCACGCTACAACGTACAACGTTAGGAGCTAAGCAACAAGAAAAATATCAGAAATAAACCGAATAGCGAGGGCAGGCAACATGACGCGGTGGGTTGTAGAATAGCGTTTGTATGCGAAAAATGTGGGTACTTTATGTGAACGGGAAAATGCTTGCCTACCTAAATGTCAAATACATACGTAGTATTTTTTTTTACGTCGTCATAGTGATACCCTTTGAGTAAATTCCATTTTTTTATGTCTTATTAGGCACTGGACACGAAAAAAGACAAAGATAGGGAATTTGTTTTTTTTTTTTAATTTTTAATTATTATAACTTTTTTTTTGTTGTTGTAAGTTTTGTCAGCTGAAAATAAGCCTTTCTGGTTGCTGTTACAGACAGACATAAAATTTCTGATTAGAATAAGATGTACCTAGTGTGTGTAACACCATATGAGATTAAATAAATTTTCTTTTCTTCCTTTTATAGTAAAAATCACAGCAAAACGTTTTGACGTTTAAAATCAAACCTCTTAATAAAAATACACACCACGTATACGATATCTTTTATTGCCCTCATCATTATATTAACCGAATGCCGTCCACTGTTGAACGTAGGTCCAGGGAGATCCAAAGTAAACGGACTTGGGCGGCTTTTACCAGCGGCTTCCTGGGTTCGTCTGATGTCTGTTCATCTAGTTAGATTCGATCAACGCTACTTTCACCAGTACCCCGTTTTTTGGTCACTTTCTTTTACAATATACAAATATAAACATATTTTTCATTTTCCTAATTATAAGCAAAATTAAACACTAGGAAATAATGCCAAGATTGTTAACGTCATAAGACAAGTAAAAAATAGATATACGTAGACACAATATGGAATAAAACACATACTTACCGGCAGGGTTAAGAATAAAGAGTGGGTTTATTCTGTGTCAATAAAACGGTAATTATCAATGGACATCTAAACAAAGCATAAGACCATAGGTGGTAACTATTTAAGGCTTTAACGGAGTATGTAGATTAAGAGCAGTAACTATTAAAATTAATTGATCAGATAAATTTATAATTAATGACGTATTAATTTGTTATTATTGACCCGATGGTGCCCGCGACTTAGTCCGCAGGTAACAGGTTTCCCGGGGGTAATAACTTACCTATGCCCGTCACTTTTAACGTGTGTTGTTAGTTTTTTTTTTTATAAACATTTATAGATTTGAAGTATGCAAGGTAAACTTTAGAAATCAAATTGGTGACTTCTGGAATTAGCGCGTTCAAACAAACGGACAAACCAGCTTTTTATAATAACAGATATTATAAGGAGTTATGACCATATATAAGTTTCTACGCGGATGAAAAACGGGTAAACAATAATCATACAATATTCTAGTATGTTCACATATTATAGGTAGATACAGTACAGAGTAAGGTTTGCACCCCTAAACCACGTGTAAACCACGTGTTGTGCGAAGCGTATCAGCGTGTTCTGTAGCAGTCTATGAAGCTAAACGGATATCACCTAGTCCGGGATAGCTACCAATACAAATAGTGCCCATAAGCGTCGTTCGTCCCAGAACAGTATCTTTAAAAAAAAATATTGTAGGCTTGCAAATCCGTTGTATGTTTTAAGTATAAAAACACTGAGAAGCCAGCGTAAAATAAGCCTTATCGACGTTTTTTTTAAAACCTTAAATCTGTCTACACTTTACCAGCCAGCGCCTTGGGCGAAAGTTTCTTAAATTAAAATCAGCCAAGTACTGGATTTGGTACTATAAGAAAAGTTTAAAAACGACTTAAAAACTGTGAAGGTTCTGTATTCGCTGGGTTTTTATTTGTTTACCTATACAAAAAATTATTATATTGTAATAGTTTTTTGATGCGCCAAATACGACTCCACCACTACCGGTGTGATCACGTACTAAAGGAATTTAAATCAAATACTTTCATATTGTGGATCCTAGATTCTGCACCCAGTACCACTACAATAATTAAAAGTACAAACTTCAAATAAGTTTATAGGTAAATTCATTAAAGGACAGGATCCCTGTACAGGATCATTCATACATGCAAAAAAAACACTGCCTAAACAAAGTTTTTTTGAAATTATTGGTTAAGGATATCTGCGGGAACTCCCTAAACTTAGCTATAATATATGACTGGCGGAAATTTTTAGGCAAATTAAAAATATGAAAATACTTCTACATGGACACCACTAGAGCACTATTAATTTAACCAATACCGGCACGTTAATACAGTTATAATTTGTTATGGTGTTTGTAAAGCTCTAGATTCAAGGGTATCCGATATTAATAATTTTAAGGAAAACCTTAACCAACATACCGCCGTCGCAACATGTTAATCAATCGGTCACTTATCATGTTACCCGAGTCTGGAACTCAATCAATCAATTATAGAACAATATACATTATGTGTCTAATGTGCTTTGTGATCCAGTACCTAGGTAGATTGATCCAAACGAGATAGATACTAACTAACAAACTGAACGTCAAAATGCAAAACAATGATAAAATGATTTTTCATCTGTTTCTGAAAAAAATCGATGAAGGGAATCAACGAGGTATTTGTCGTAGTAAATACGTTATAAAAACTATTGTCGTTCGTCTTTAGTAGCGCGATTTCATAGTCAACAGTCAACAGGCTTTACCGGGCGACCTTTATAGTTCATAATATTATATTTTTGTATTTCCAACAATTGTATTGTAGTACCATAACAACAATAACAATCCATAGTCAATCCATAGTCTCGCCTATAAGTGCTATGTTTTAGGGCCGAATACGTTTGAACTTGATAGCTCGTACTAATTATGGGCTAACAAGTGTTTTTCGGAGTTATGTGCGTTTTTAAAAAACAATTAAAATATCGCTTGCTTCAACGGCGAAGGAAAACATCGTGAGGAAACCTGCACGCCTGAGAGTTCTCCATAATGTTCTCAAAGGCGTGTGAAGTCTGCCAATCCGCACATGGCCAGCATGGAGGACTATGGCCAAACCCTTCTCATATTGAGAGGAGACCCGTGCTCTGTAGTGAGCCGGTAATGGGTTGATCATGAAGTGTTTTAAATCTGTTGGCAAATTTATAGAATTTTCTGAGATATACACAGCAGATTCAAAGCCGCAGCTGTCTGTTTACTGCGGCCGTCTTTGCTCAATATTAAATATCTGATTTGTTAGGTCAATCCTAGCGTATCTTATCGTAATGTACCATATGGTTACAATCCATAGTATCGCCTAGTAAGTACTATGTTTTAAGGACGAATCTTTAGCTGCGGAAATACCTTTGCAGATCATTTCAGACATCGTATCATGAAGACATTCATCCAAGAGCTTTAAGCGCAAGCAATAGATGCTATATTCATACATTTCATATGTTTACTATATTTTAGGGACTGAAAACCGGTTTTAAGTTCCTAAAATATAGTCGTTTTGAGTACCTTGTGTCAGCAGATCTCACAGCAAAAACCGCTGCCCATGGCAATTTATTCGGGTGGTGGCACGCGAACGATCTCATAACAAAGGAGTCAATACTTTGATGAAAATTTGCGTTCGATTCAACGGCTTAGTTTATTAATTATGATAAGAATCATTAACGATTGTTTGAATTAATATATTTATTAAATTCTCGCCGCCCAAGTGCCTTCGCCGGGAATGATTACTGGTAAATTGTTGCAATTCAAAAATATATTTACGTATAGTTACGCTTTTATACCATGCGCGATACAGTACAAAATTTTTTATTTAGTGCCAGAAGTGATAAATAAACAAGAAAAGAAACACTTAACTCTTGAGAGATTTTTTCCAGTGACCCTTCGTAGTAGGTTGAAAGGGAAGATGAATAATTTATTATTTTTTAAGTTGTTTACTTTTTTAGGGTTGAAGCAATACCTATTAAATTGGAATAAGGATTGCTGAATTAAAAATCCATACTACGTTAAGGGGTAAGTCTGTTTATTTGAAAACTAGACGGATCAATTTGAATCAAAAGAGTATTTGATACGTACCTAATTGCTATTGTTCAGGTATATTCGGTTTTGATATTGCGACTTGACATTTGGTCTACGACCTTGGGGCAACGGTTCCGAACGCTCCGCGTCGGACCGCCGTGAGCTGCGAAAATTATGAGGGGTAGATACTAGGTAGGTCGGTATACACGCGAAAAAAAAAACCGCGACCATACCTCTATGAATAGTCTATCCAAATAATATCGAACGAAGTTTTTCGATTAACTAGATCCTCATATGGTTTATGTGATAGAGGACATGGGTTGGATGGTGGTTAGTGAAGTGAGGGATGATAGAAGTGAGTGGAAGATGAAGAAAAAGTACCATATTTTCAAGTAGCTAAACCCGATCAAGCTTTGCTATTTCTCATTCTGATACCCAAAAGCTTGAATTTAGAAAAATTTAGAATTTCCCGTTCCATGGCATAAAAATTAAACAGAAATACGACACTGAATGATAATTTTAAAATCCCTTACTGCTTTCGAGAGTGTCATCTGTGAAATCAACGAAGATCTCACATTCATATAGTGATACAAATGTTCATGATAATATGACAAATAAACACAAAAATAGATTACTTATTGTTGGCGTTACGTTGTTTACCTTCGAAACGTAGCCTTGGGGGCCCAGGCCGAGACCTATAAAGCTAGCTTAACCTTACCTCTTGACTTGAGATACTAGAAAGATAGAGTTAAAACGAGACAGATTTATGTCGGACATGGTAAGGTAAGCTCGCTTTAGAGTAATCGGCCGAATATTTGGAACTACAAGATAATACTATCCCCAAATCTAGCGAGTATAAAGAGTGTAGGAAGCGTAGGAGCGTAGGAGAGTTTTTTTTTCGAATCTTTATTATGTACTGTTAAATCTATATCTGAACATATAAAGTAAGTCACAAAAAAGTAGTCGCGATTTAAGTGTTTTTGTACGAACAATATCGGCAGGACAAGTTTTGCAGTAAATAACAAATCATTCATATAATACGATAAAATAAAAAAATTGTTAACCTTGTTGAAGATGAACTAGATCGGAACTATTTCCAGATTGGTTAACATCAACCCTTGCCAGAGATATCTCAGATGAGCATTCGCCCTAGTGCCCTTCTAACATGACGTAAGACGGCGGGAGTGGAAATGAAAATCGTGACCTAACCCAACACAGTACAGTGACACCGCAATCACCCATTAGCTTTTCGCACATTCACGGCAACTCTCTAACTAATGTATTCCAAATACAAAGCTGTGATATTTCTTCGAGTAGCACTTGAACGTTTGCGGCCTTGGGAATACGCCGCCGGTCACGAGCGCTTCGCGTTGAAGGACGCGCGGAGAACTTTGGTAATTTTTGCACTTCAATGTGTATATACCATGACCCTATTCGACGGCTAGTATAAATAAGGGTCACATTAAAATTTTAAAACATTGGGCGGTTGAGATCGTAACGCAACAAGAATAAATAACGGCGGTATAACGCAATTGAACTTGGTGATGAAACGGTTTCCTTTCGTTCAGTCTGATTATACCTGGGAAATTATTTATTGTTTGTAAAGTAATTACTTTATACAATTTTATATCAAGCGACTGAATTTTATTAATTGGTAAAATATATAATTTACCTAAAAATTAATTTAATTAAATATATGATTGATTGATTAATTCAAACGATCCGTCGAATGTTTACGTCAAAAAAAAAAAATCTCGGAGCATGTTTCTTGTCGGAATCCAAAAGGCCTTCCGGTTGTTTGTTTATTGACTTTGTTTGGCATATATAATAGCTATTTGCACAAAGTCAATTCAAGGATGCAAAGTTATATTATACACTATGCTTTATCGCTTTAGGTATTATTTTATCTCATTTTTTACTTATAAGAACTTATCTTGAGCGAAGAGCGATCTTTATATTTATACGCGAAATTAAATTATCAGTACCATATGAGACTTACAGTGCATTCAGTCATTACTTCTCTAAAAAGAATTGACTTCTTTTCAAATATAAGAGTCTTGATGCAATCCGGAAATCTATTTCAGATATAAAAGTGTACATTAACGGGCAACGCGTAGTAAATAATAAAGCTCTTGTAGATACATTTCAGTTCGGCCTTGTGCTAAAAGATACATGCGAGTTATTGGGCGGGTCGCGATCACGTTTGAGGGCGGGCGTACTCCAATGACATTTTACAGCGAGTGTCTATCTGCATAGCGTTCGAGAGGCTGGACTGTATTTTTCGTTACCATTTCATACTACTTCAATAATAATTTGAAACATTCCAATCCACACAAAAAGTAGATAATGAATGCCCGAATTCATAAACACTTTCCGCGAAAATGATCAAGTCTTCAAGTCATATTTCTGTTCTCCCATTTTCTAGATCTCAGACTCAAAACATATTAAATATATGAAATGTTATTTAGTAATTTTGAATCCAGTCAGGAGTCACCATGACTTCAAAAGAACCTAATTTTTTTTTGTTTTATACACTACGAGTTAGCCCTTGACGGCGATCTCACCTGATAGTAAGTGATGATACAGTCTAAGATGGTAGCGGGCTAACCTGTTAGCATATTCCTAATTGGTTTCTATGCGACATTGCGCCGGAACGCTAGATCGCTTGGCAACGTCTTTGTCAGTAGGGTGGTGACAAGCCAAAGCCTTCCACTAGACCAGACTCAAGCCCAGCACCTCCAACTAACTATATATAATGCTACAACGCACGCGATTCGCCACGTTGGTCGTCAAATGTATTTTCTAAACACTAAAAGAGGAAACATTTATTTGTTTGTTTAGTGATTTTCACATTTATTTAGTCGATTTGTCACGGATACACTCTGGAACTACTAGATCATTATTATTAATTTTATCAGTTATGATTTCGCCATTAGCCAGCTATTTTATATAGAAGTAACATTTGATTACGTTACAACTCTTATCTAACGTGGGGTGCTCCTGTGATTATAGAAAATATAGAAAAAAATATATACAAAAGCAATGCAAAATTAAAATTTGGCTGCGATTTATAAATTCAGTAGGCAACTAATTTAATTGGTAAGCTTTTATTCATTACATACATATTTATTGTGTTGCCTAATAAATGCGTTTTGTTATCACATTTTTATTTACGCTTTAGTATGAGTTACTTTGAGCGTTTGAAGCAGTGATAGCCCAGTGGTTAGGGCGTCAGCCTCCTAATCAGAGGTCGGCGTTTCGAATCCGGGCACGCACCTCTAACTTTTCGGAGTTATGTGCGTTTAAAAAAATTTAAATATCACTTGCTTCAACGGTGAAGGAAAACATCGTGAGGAAACCTGCACGCCTGAGAGTTCTCCATAATGTTCTCAAAGACGTGTGAAGTCTGCCAATCCGCACATGGCCAGCGTGGTGGACTATGGCCATACCCTTCTCATATTGAGAGGAGACCCAGGCTCTGTAGTGAGCCGGTAATGGGTTGATCATGATGATGATGAGTTACTTTTGGTGATCATTTGAATCGCTTGTACAATAGGGTCCATATTAAACGTGCCCTGATATAACTTTATCCTTATCTACTATTCTGCCCTTTTCAGCTAGATGTACTCGTATATAAAATTAATCATGAAGTGGTCGGTCGGCGGGGGGATGGAGGGGTGGGCGTACGTGAATGACATTTGACTCGTCTGCGTAACGATCTAAGTTTTTATTGATTTTGTTGTGATACACCAGGCATTATATTCTAGAACACGTCTACCTATTTAAAGAGATGTTTGAATACTATTTTTGTATGACATTCAAATATGTTTTGCTATAAGTATTGATCTTGTAGGATACTATATGTTGAACTAATGATTGCACTACAGTGATAGACAGCGGTTGAGCAAGTAAGTGGTACACTCCCATAACGAAGTGACTAGTCATAAACTTATTATACAAGGGCTGTATATGTCGATGTTAAAGCGCACCTAGTAAAAAAATATTAAAGCCTGTCTGTTTAGTTTAGTATAAAGCACACTAGGCTACGGATAACGAGGTCGACTTCCAAAAATTGTTAAGCACTAGAAATTCTTCATCCTTTCGATACGAATCCTGTCATAAGCCCCGAAATATCCAGGATTGTAATACGTTCACTTTGCTTATCCTTTTCCTAATACTCGTGATTCGAGACTTTAATCGATGAAAGTTGGTGTTCCTATTGTAGCAGTTTATCTCGAGCTTCTATTTAAGAAGACGAGTTTATGAAACTCACCATCATATTACAACAGTGACTAAAATATGCATGAGCGCATCATAAGTAAACATCTTTTGAGTTTTGACAATGACTTCCGAGCACCGTCGAGGTGCCCCTTTCCGCAACGTTTGACACCTCATTTCTATTTCTTCTTTATAACTTTTAATGGTTCCTGACTGTCTACTAGGTTTGTTGTGGGCTTCTTCTTAGACCAGGGCGCGTTTGGGACCCTTATAGCTTTAGTTTTAAGTTTACGAATGTAGTTATCACCATCAAATCATTACTATGTAAATTATTGACCCATCGAAAGTGCCTTTTAAAGGACTATTTGAATAAAGATTATTTGAATTTGAAATTTGAATTTACTCTGTCCAGTAATTTGGTTTAGAGTGAGATAAAACGTTATAAAAATGTACGCATCGTCGTTTTACAGCAAACACAAGGATGCAACTTCATCCACACAGTTTGGGTGGGATTCGATATTCTATTTGGATTCAGTGCTTAAATAATTATAATACAACTTCACTTACAAAACTGAGTTGGATTATTCATTAATCATACGAGAATACGGGTTACGGTTATTTCTTACAAAGTAGCTCATTTTATGCACGATCTAATATTTACTTGAAAGTTTTCGAAAACTAAATGTTCCACCCATCAGCAGCATTTGTTCTGCGATTAAATTTTATTACTTATTACGCGTTTTTGAAGTTTTGTTTTTTCTCAAAAAGTGAAAGTTTAATATGAAGAAATATATATATGTTATGACTTTAGGTTTGTTGACTCGCTTTATTTTTAATTTCATTGCAATTCAGGGTCAGCGGCAATGGAACGGGGCCAAAAGGGACATCGGAGATCCAGCAACGGGAAAGTAAGCGTACACCGGTGGATGCTAATGATAATACTTTTAACCCTACCACGAAAGGGTTCTGTAGTGTATATTTGTTTGCATATATGCTTATCTGTTACTTTCTTTTTCCTAAATTAAATACTTCTTTGACATAAATGCATTATATGGTAAATTTAGATATGTTTCATTCAGCGCTAATATTAAACTAGACATTGCGAGTATGGAGTGCACGCCTCTTGTGTTTTGTATTTAACTAAAAGAATAGTTGCATATCGAAATTGTCAGATGTTGGGAGTACATTTTTTATCACTTAACAAACTGTTCGTTTTAATATCGTTGAACTTCTCAAATCTGATCATAATGGAGGAGAGTTATTATGGCTCTTCATATCATCTAATCAAACAATATGCATTTAGTATGGCAAGAAAACAGTTTAACCGCACCGCAGTGTAAAGTTTTGAGAATATCAGTTTGTCCATACTAATCTTTGAAAAGGCTGAACAGGTTTTGAAGCGGCTTTCACACGCGGGTGACAACAGCTAGAGGTAAAGACTACAATTTAATGTTTCGCTACGATGAATGTTTTTTTTTTTTGGGATACGGTGAAAAAAAATTTTTTTTTTATTTTCACCACAATTTAGCCCTTGGCTGCATCTCACCTGATGGCAAGTGATGATGCAGTCTTAGATGGTAGCGGGCTAACCTGTTAGGGGTATGGTAAACTCTTACTCCTAATTGTTTTTTACACGACATCGTGTCGGAACGCCAGGTGGAGGTGCCAGGAATCGAACCCAGGACCTCCAACTTTAAAATGCAACAGCGCACGCGCTGCGCCACGGAGGTCGTCAAATGTAGCAGTGTACACGTACTGTACAGTGCGGTGTGATGTCGCTAGTGTGTCGCGGTGTACGGTGGTTAGGTCGCGATACAGGGCAGGTGCAAGCTGCACGCTGCGCCGGGAGGCAGCCTCCCGCGCCCTCCACTCTGCCCCTCCCCCCGCACCTCACGTCACCCCCACCGCGCGCACGCCATCTTAACAAATCGATAGGATATGACTGTTCTCAACTCCGCGAGAACGACATTTGGGCGCAGACCGCATGACCCCACGATTGCGTAACCCTCTCGAGTAAACAAATCAAGGTGTTTTTCTTTCTTGGGCTCGGTAGTAAGTATGCTGTATCTGTTAACGTCAAAGTCAAAGGGCCTCTTGAAAGTGCCGCTGCGGTAACAGCTTTTTTATGGATCTTGTTGTTTTGACAAAAAGATTTTTATATAAAAACTATCTTTATTTCCACCCAGGGTGTTTCTTGTCGGTTATTTTTTGAATGTTAACTACATTTTTTAGAAAAACGTAGATCGAGCTTGCCTAGAAGATACCTATTGCCTTGAGAGACTTCACTCTTGACTTAAAAGTAGTATTAAGGTAGAAACCGCATGCTGAAAGTGAATTCCGCGCCTTGCTGTGCGTATTGGTAACGAGGAAGTAAAGCACTCCGTGCATATGGAATATTAATTAAGTGGGATGAACACTTTGCCAAAATACATGCAGCATTGCTTGACGTCACCCTACCTACAGTGTTGACACATTTGCATCAAATCAATAAGAAATATATATATATACTCGTATAAGGGTGCCTTTTGATTAAACTAACCTGCAGAAAGAAACTTGTGTTGCCTCGCTGACTGGGTGCAGAAATCAAGGAAGAAGGATAGATTTTGACAATTCTATGACGAGTGACGGTGTACGGATAAACCTGATTGGGTTTTTGTGACACCGTAGTTGTTATTATGATGCCACCAACATAACTCGCTGCAGGGAGATCGCAAGAGCTGCTGTGAAGGCCAAATCATAACCGCGACCACTCTGCCAAGAGTGAACGAATAAGAAGAAGTTCTTATTATAATGTCAATTTAAAAAATTATGCTGTATTTACTGTACAAATAAAATAAATAAATTGACGAAAAATAGAGTCGTTACGATTACTGTAAGTGAAAAATGCAATCGCTGACCCCACGTCAATCGCCGCAACAGTGCCCTTAAACAAAGGTTAATAATAAAAAGGTAATGGTAACTATTCGGTGGTCTCATGTCTGGGCAAGCAATAACAGGAGATGTTTTCTAGCCGAGCTTCGAACAATGATGGCGAAACTGGCACTGCAAAAGCCTCTACTCGTTAATCGTTATTGCTCCATGATGACGCAAGACCTCGCACTGCAAGAGAAACTTAACAGGTGCTGCAGATATGAACCAAATGTCATCCTCCGTACTAGCCAGACAACCATTTTTTTCGCGATTTGGACACTTTTCTTCCCAGGAGACATTAAAAAACATTTTCAAACAATTCGTCGAAACTAGAGTTCTATCTTAAAGGCATAATTGGACTTCCGATTAGATGGCAGAGTATAGATAATGACGGTAAATATTATGTTTAAATAAATATACTAATAATAGTTAGTTAAACGAAAAATAGGACTTTAACGTTTTTAGTACAAATCTATATATATCTATGTGCACATTATTCTACCACCTTCCTCTTTCCGTATCAGTGTCTTCTACGTCTTAAGCTGCCTGGAAGAGAATACTAGGAAACGAAAAGGCCACCAACCTGTATACTGTTTTTGTGTTGTTTTTTATTTTGTGGTGTACAACAAAAGTGTATTGATTCATACAAATCAGTTATTTCATCATTTAACCCGTAATAGTAAAATAAGTATTTTGTTATACACTACCAGTTAGCCTTTGACGGCTATCTCACATGGTGGTAAGTGATGATGCCGTCTAAAATGGTAGCGAGCTAACCTTTTAGGGGTATGGTAAAACCACACTCCTAATTGGGTTCTACGCGACGTCGTGCCGGAACGCTAAAACGCTTTGCGACATGTCGTCGGTAGGGTGGTAACTAGGCATAGCCGAATCCTCCGACCAGACCAGATACGAGCCGGAAATTGAACCCAGGACCTCTAATGTTATAATGCGACAGTGCACGCACTGCGCCACGGAAGTCGTCGAAAAAAAGTCTAGAGCGAAACATTAGATGAAAAAAATACTAATCTTTAAAAACATCTTTCGCTACTTATCTTAATCCTAACACTAGGGATACACTATCACGGTCATATAGATTTGTATCGAAAGTTATTTGCGAGAAATCGAATTCGATAATTTAGCGAGGATAGTGCTATACATAAGTAATGACTTTCCCGAGATACTTCTGGCGGAAAGAGGCGAATAAATGATTCTATAAGTGCTAGCCGACTTCAGCTTGAGTTAATATTCAACCAATACCAATTTGGGTCCCTAACTTAGTAGTTAAATTAAGCCCCTAAAAATAAAAAATTATATTACTCGTCCCAGATGTAATTTAAAAACTAAGATACAGCTTTTGTTGTAGCCATGACAAATCAAAGTGACGATACAAGCATATCTAAATATAATATTTTTTCGAAAGAGGGTGAGTATGTGTCCATTTGCTAACAGTTTCCCAAAAACTTCTAGTCGTGTTAGTGGATATTTTCTTTAGGTAAATTTTTTGTGTTATGTTCTAGTTGAGTATGAGACTCGTTACGCTAAAACTAAACGAACCCACCAACCAAATTTAACAACACGTATTGGTTAGACATTCGCTCATTATGTTTATAATATGTCCACTGGTAATTTCATCGTTATTAGTCAGTGATAGAGTGACAAATAACTTCATAGTTGATATACCAGTAGCAACAAAAGTTAGCGTACTAATATGGGGCCCTACCATTGATTTACCACTAGCCGAAGATAGAGCCGCATCATACAAAAACAAGGCGAGAATTTGTCACCAACTGACTATACATTCCTACATATCGGTATATCAATGTATTACAACCCGTCTAATACACTAGACATCTGGCCGTTATATTATCTATAGCGGCGCGTAGTGCTTTGTAATTCATTCATTCGTCTAGCCTTGTCACACACTGGGGGAAAGGAGTGCACGCGTCGCTATTTGTGCACTACTTTTCCGTCCCAGTTTTTGAGCGTTAATGATCGATCTACGGCTAGTGGTAAATCAATGGGCCCTACGTTCAAAAACGAGAAAAGGTATTGAGTTTTTGATTGATAATTTACTGGTACAGAACCAGCTCGTTAGCTTTGCTACCACCGAGCTTAGGAGAAAACATATAAGCCGTTGCGCTCTTCGGTCATTGATATATTAATTATCATCATTTTTTGTTTTTTATGCGCGTCAATTCACTATGGAGCACAGTTAGCGGTCTTAGATCCAAATAGCTATCTCATGACAGCCTATGCTGTGCTGGGAGTCATGCAGACAAACAAACATGTCGCCAAGTCCTTCCGTAAGCAGATTAACGTTGTCAACAATCAAACCACGTTACTATGACGAACGAAAGCCGTTCCGAAATCTGCGTGCGTACACGCCCATTCAAACGTAAAGTGTGGGCGATTTAAAACACCGATGCATTAGGTATATATGTGGAGTGGAGAACGACCATCGCGAGCCTCGAATGTAGTGACCTTCGCAAAAACATAGCACTCGACCGGTCACCGTGCGAGATTTGAAAGACGATCTATAATAATCTATATAGTATTACAAAATCAATCTTCATATTGTTCCGTTCACCTTTAAAAACTGCAAAATTGATTTAAAAGTTAATAAAAATCATTTAGTAACTAAGAAGTCTTTATCATTTACTTCTAATTGTATGGAAATCTTAACATGTACAACGATAAAACCTGAAGCCTAGAATAGCTTAGTAGTTACGGCCTCCGCCTCCTAAACATAATCGGGCGTACAATCCAGAGCTACGCACCTTTAACTTTTTGGAGTTACGTGCGTTTTTAAGCAATTTAAATATCACTTGCTTTAACGGTGAAGAAAAACATCGCGAAAACCTGCATGCCTGAGAGTTCTCTATGATGTTCTCAAAGACGTGTGAAGTCTACCAATCCGCGCATGGCCAGCGTGGTGGACTATGGCCAAACCCTTCTTATATTGAGAGGAGACCCGCGCTCCGTAGTGAGCCGGCAATGGGTTGATTAAGTTCCCTAGCAATTTATATTATACAATATTATACAATTATATTATAGCTTTTTGATTATTTTTATTTGTGTTCATATTTATTTATTTATATATAAAAGTATATATTTATATATTGTTTTGAAAATTGCGCCATTACCCTCATATTTTAATTAATTTTTTCCCCAAGGGTTGTCTGGAAGAGATGGCTGAAGCAATAAGGCCGCCTTTGCATACTTATGTGCTAAGTTTTTTGTGTTGTTGTTTCTTTAAAATTTGTGTGCAAGAAAGAGTATTTTATCTTTTTTATGACATAGTGTAACGGTGCGCAAAATCTTAATTCCACATCTCAAAGTAGTGTGACCTTCGTTATAAATATAGTACTCTCGATCGGTTAGCGTTCAGTGTTCGGTATTCGCTAGACAATTAAATGGTTTGTTTAAAATAACGTGACTATGTAAGTAAGGTTGTTTGTGAAGTGAAGGCGAGCCGTTTTTTTTGCAACATCGACCGCGGTTCGAGACATTTCGTAGTAATTATTATAATTTATATATTCCTCTTCATACTACTGACAAGCATGTTCAACGACGGATCACGGGGTCCTGGGTTTAAAAGATGGATTTTTGTAAGCATTAAGGTTTCCTTTCAAGATTTTAGAGACCTGAGAGTTTGGAAATAATAGTTGCCTTTGTTTTGTTTCACTAACGTTATATAATATTCATAAGTTACGATGCAGTCTTAATAAGACAGGATTACAGCATTCACGTGGTTCAGTGGTTACATTACTCGTATTCCACTACAAGTTAGCCCTTGACAACTTCACCTAATGGTAAGTGATAAAGCAATTGATCTTAGGGTTCTAACTTAAGTGTGGGGTATGGTTAGGTAACCCACACTCCTAATTAGTTTATTCGCGACATTGTGCCGGAACGCTAAATCGCTTGGCGGCACGTCTTTGTCGGTAGTGTCATTAGTAACCACGGCCGAAGACTCGGCATCAGACCAGATCAGAGAAAATTCAGAAAAGATGATTTTCCAAATCGTACCTACCGGAAATGGTACCGCGACCTACTTATAACAACTAAACTAAACAACACTGCGCCATCCAGGTAGATAGTCTAAAATAAATACAATCAATAAAACAACAACATTAGAATAGCATAATTATTTAGAAATTATGTGTAACGACTTAAGACTTAAGGTGTCTTTGCGCCGCCTAAGTCTCAGTCTAAAATAAATATATTATACAGCATAATTTGACTTAGCTCAGCTGAAGTTACTTAGAACGAGACAGATTTATGCCGCACTAACTTTGTCTCGTTTTAACTATATCTTAAGACAGAGGTAAGGCTAAGCACGCTTTATAGATCTCAACCTAAGTATCAGTCGGATTGAATGTGTCAGTAATGAACCCGTATTTATATCGAAATACCCACCACCACAGTCATCATCATGATCCACCCATTACCGGCTCACTACAGAGCACGGGTCTCCTCTGAATATGAGAAGGATTTGGCCATAGTCCACCACGCTGGCCATGTGCGGATTGGCAGACTTCACACGGTTATGAAAACATTACGGAGAACTCTCAAGCGTGCAGTTTTCCTCACGTTTTGTCACCGTTGAAGGAAGTGATATTTTAATTTTTTTTAAACGCACATAACTCCGAAAAGTTAGAGGTGCGTGCCCGGATTCGAACCGCCGACCTCTGATTAAGAGGCTGACACCCTAACCACTAGGCTATCACCGCTTGACCAAAACAGTGTATAATTAAGATTATCAGCTAGTTGGATATAATTTTGTCTTGTCAACTGTTCGTTAGTTTAAATAAGACTTATAATAAATGATCAATAATTAACAAGGGCATAGGCGTAATAGTCAAGCCGACGTGTGTAGGTATGCACTCGCAGTGCCAATGATAACTGGGCAGGTAGAAGCGGATATTCGCTTCAGTGGTCCGCTTCCGCTGGATAATTGCAAGAAACACCTATGAATAGCTTTCTCCAATATTGTCATCGTTCTAACAATGAATTATAATCATATACTTTCCATTTATTTCGTGTCGCTGCAGCCAACTCACCATAACGGCGGAGGCGCCGCATCCTGAGTTGGCTTTGCTAATGACTTAAACTATTATAGTCTAGTCTAATAGGTACCTAGGTACAGTGTTATGAGAAAGTATTTAGTTTCCAGTGTGTAATATTTAGTCCAGCGGTATGCCAGGATACGGGAAACCAACAGCTAACATATTTTTACATGACCATTTTTTAACGTTTTGAGCTAATGTTGAGCTTTTTATAACGTTAACAAATTCTTTCAAAGGTAGAAACATCTCAAGTCATTTGCTTGCGTCAATATGCAGTATATAGTAATAATAATAATAAAAAACTAAATTAATCAGAAACTAATCACATAATAAAATAAATTTGAAACATTCTAATATCTCTAAAATTTGTGTGCAATAACTCTTTATTATATATCTATTTAAATGTCGTGTCATATGTCTAAACATACTCAATCGACAATTAAAAAAGATAGTGTCGATATTCCAGAACTGAGGCACAGAGGCAAGGTTAAACCAACAAAGAGTACAACCCGTGTCCGGGGTTTCGTGCAACGCTGCTTTCCGAATGCGGAGATGCGGAGGCCCTTTTACAAACCGGGCCTTTTTTAATGTTTTATTTCTAAACCCTTATTTCTTTGTCTACCAAGAAAAGCTGATAAAGGCTTCTTCCATGAGTTAATATTAAAGTTTATATCATGACAACCACAACGTACTCGTTGGACTGGTGGACACTGGACAGGTCACAAACTGGGGTTTTGAAATTTGTGTGAAAGTCGGTCGGTTAAGCTAAAAACACGAGATAGCTAAACCTAATGATAAAAGCTAGCCTAGTATAGTGTTAATAGCAGACCGGCCTATGTGTTGCGGATATTGAAACAATAAGACGGTCCACGTACAAGTGCGGATCGGTTGGATGCGCGAGGGTCGTCGACCCGGCATCTAAGCGCGCGCCCCTCCCCCGCGCCCCGCGGTCTCACTTTCGATGCGCCCGCGGCACCTCGGCCCCACGTGCCGCGGCGGCGGCTGACGTCACCGCAGGACGCAACGGTGCGCGGCGACTGGCGCGGCGCCCGCCAGAGCGTGGAGCCGTTTGTGCTCCTCATTAGGACTGCCATGGGAACCGTACTAGCGCTTGGCCTTCTCCTAACTGGCATACTTACCCCCGACTGCATAAACATTACAGTTCTCACAACTCTGCTCGGCCTGGCCTGCAGTTGGCTCTACGAGACGTTCGCGCATGTATCAAGATATAAACACGATCTCTGGCTACTTAAGAGACGTAATCTTAACGGTGGTGGGAGGCTTCGACCGCGGGTATTTACCACCCAACTTGTGAAGACAAACTTCCTACGATTTAGCAGTCCAGTGTATTGTCGAGTAGTAACCGATTAGGAGATTGAGCTGGCAACGCGTCGGTTACTCTTCTAGAGCTGCAAATGTTCAAGGGCGACGTTAATCGCTCAACATCTGTTCGTTTACACGCGATGTCAATATTTAAAAAAACATTCGAATGCAGGCAAAAATTACCTACCTACGTATTATGTCGGCAGTAACACTTTTACTGACCTACTAATTCGAAATTTGGAAGCTGAATTTTTTGCGCAATTGTAAAACTTTGTTTCCAAAAACCACGAATTCGACCCACGAACACGGCCAGCTCTATTCGCCCAATAAAGAGGCCATGTAACTGAATTTGATCCTACAATAAGAATATCCCCCTATCCTGTTACTGTAAGGAAATGGTCATTGTATGACGTGTTATTGACCCCGTCCCAAAAGAACCATGGAGTTACAAACGGATACTGATCATTAGTCATTCCCGGGTCAGCAAATAATTAGTGTTATAAAGAACTATTTGTTGGCCATGACATTTTGATTTTCGTCAAGACCTAAGTTGTTGATGATATATAGATTTAATAATGATATTAATGCACAGGTAACAATATCATTATTTTTTAATCATATAGGATCCTTTCCTGATGTGCTTTTGAGCAATCAAAAAATTTCTTCGTCTCTTGGGCGCAAAAGGTATTGTGCCAAATTTCAACAGGAGCACAATTTTTGCATTATAAAAATCAGTATAAAGTATTGAAGCAATGATAGATAGATAGAAAGAGCATTCAACTCTCATTATGAATTGGGTAAATTTTAAATTTAATATAACTTGCTTTAATAGTGAAGGAAACTATCATGAGTAATTCTGAATGCCTGAGAGTTCATCATAATGTTCTTAAACGTGTACGAAGTCCAACCAATCCGTACTTGGCCTGCGTGGTAGACTACGGCCACCAACTGTATCATGCCGAGAACACACCCGAGCCTCGGAGCGGGTCAGTAAGATATAAGGCTGATTGGGGCCGCATTTAGAATATCCAGTAAGTTATGAGTAACATGCCAACCGAACACGAAGCCCGGTCAGACGAATTGAAAGTGCGAAATAAAACGCTCTCGTGTTAAAGTGATGTAGTCTTTACAATGTTACGTGAACGTACTTCCAGACATCGGCGCGGCGCGCGGCGGTCGTAGACTGATTTCGTAATTCGTCAATATTCGCCCCAAAGAGCTATTTAGCATAACCTTCCATATAACGAGAGCCTTTTACCTTAGACATATAAGCTCACTTCTTTTCTCTTCCCATATTTTAATTTATCTTAAAGTATCTGTTTAAATAATATGCTATGATGGCTAATTTTAAAATTTTTAATATTTATTGACGACCGAAATGGTGCGGCGCGTGCGCTGTCGCATTATATAGTTGGAGGTCCTGGGTTCCATTCCCGACTCGAGACAGGTTTAGTGGGAGGCTTAACCGTGGCTAGTTTCCACCCAACCGATAAATACGTGCCGCCAAGCAATTTAGCAGCAATTTGTCGAATATAAACCAATAATGAGTACGAGTTTAAACTCATATTCAGTTAGCCCGTTACCATCTTAGACTGCACCATCACTTACCATCATGAAAAAAAGTTAATAGATTATTTTGATAATTTTTTTTTATATATTAATCCATTAAACTTATCCTTAATCACTTGACGATTTAAAATCAACTTGTAAATTTCAAATATTTATCGAAATATGTAAATGGTTTTATGTATTCATGTACATGTAAATAACACCTACAATTTACCGCTAAAATAGCTTTCTAATAGTGAAAGAGTTATTCATATTGGGGTTCATCATTTCTGAGTTTATTGATTACAAATAAACAAACAAACCTTTCCCCTTCTTATATTATCATTGACGACCTTATATTATTATATACTAGTTGTACTGTAGTTGTTATATACTAGTTATTTATTATTTTGGAGTACCAAAAACTGTGTACTAGGACCGCATAGCTTTTGCTTGATGCACGATCAGACAGAGAAAAATTTAATAACAACTATTTTGTTTTCCATATCGATGTCATCGCTTACTTGGATAAATTTTTGAAAATATTATCAATGCCCATGAATGACCAGTTACAGTTTTATTACATGTACAGATAGATAATACTTGAATCCTATATCAGGCAAAATATGCTGAGTAATTGAATTTTTCCGTTAATTTCGTTAACGTCACAGCCGCACAGTCGCAGCGTCAACTCGGAGTTAAGAGATTGGCGTTTTCCGACCCCGTGTGCCAAGCCAAGAACATGCAGCCGGTCGCATTCGGCCGGATTTTGAAAAATATCTAATCCAACGAATAAATGTATGTAACATTACAGTAGGGACGTATTTGAGCTGTTACGTGTTACTCTACTGCCATAAAAAATCCTTTAAAGAAAGCATAGTAATATTATACTAGACAATATTTAACAGAAATGACAGGTTTATAAATTTTATAACATAATATAGAAATAACACTAAACGAGAAATGATACGCACACCGGATACAAACACGATCTCTCCGTTTCAAAGATAACAACAACATCAGTTCGAAAGAAATAATAATTAGATTCGGAAATATAAATTAATAGTATAGTTGTAGTAATATAGTATAATAATCACACTAATATTATAAATTTGAAAGATTGTGTCTATGTGTGTGTATATATATATGGGTAATTATCACGAAATTCCGAAATTCGTCGGTCTTAAAATGACAAAAAAAAATGAAATTATTTGTTATTTATTTTATGTGAATTTGATAGTACTTATATTACTAGAATTTAACTATGTGGTGGTCCCAAAAATTATCGCGTTTTATGAAAGTTATGAGGATATTAAAAAAAAACAAAGTGAGGGAATGATTATTAGAGACAAGTCATGAAATTTTTTAAATAAAATTGTATTATGTGTATATGTTTGTATTCTAGTTATAGTTTCTTTCTCCTTCACGCCGAAACTACTGGGATAAAATTTCGAATGGCGATACAAAATGTCATGGATTAACACATAGGGTACTTTTTATCTCGGTAAAATTAACGGTCACCGCGGGATTAGTGAAAAACTGATTTCACGTCGATAAGCTAACAAACACTTATAGTGTTTAGATAGCTAACTTCCTCAAAATTATATTTATGACAGAGATAAAAAAATCTTCAATTGCCAACGTCGCTTATTCCGCAGGTATTTTATAAAAGCTTAGTGTGTGATCTATAACGCTCACTCAGTCTTACCTCTGACTTAGCCATACAGTTGAAACAAGACAAAGTTATGTGCCAGGCATAAATCTGTTTCGTTTTAACACTAACTTTAGCTGAGCATAGTCAAAGTACGCTCTATAAATCGGAGCTTAAATCTACGTGGACAAAGTCGCGGGCCCCAGCTAGTGGATAATAACAAAAGACACGCCAAAAAGGCAATATAAGTAAGTAATAACGCACGTAAACAGGTTACAATATTACGGTAAGGTATTTTGGCTTTGCCGCCAGTTTATTACTAAGTGCGCGTTAGCGCTGAAAGTGCATATATCAGAGCGAACAATAAAATAAAGACAACATCTAGCGTATTGACTTAACTGTAAATATTTATAGATGTATAGAAGACAGTACTAAATGGGACCTCGCGAACTGGGAGCGATGGGAGATACTGGTCTACTTCTTCGGCTAGTGACCAAAGTTCCTAGAAGCTCCGAACAATATCCGGCTAAACATAAAGCTTTTGTCTATGCGTTTAGTAAGGATTGTCTCATTCTATTCCTACGAGTTAGGGCAAGGACGCGGGTTGACACAATTATCTCGAAGCGAGCATGTGAGCCCTTCAGATCATCTAGTCACACAAGCGTGCTAATGCTCGAAGTTGCGATATTTACTAGACCGGCTGTGGCCGCGAGATCCCAAAGCTTATAATCCAACATCCAAACGTAAAACAAAATAAAAAACTCTGAAAATATAATTACCGAAAATCGAGCCTTATTCGCAACAACAAATGATGAACACTTCGGCCCGTAATCCGAATACGAAGGCATGTTATACATGACATGTTTATCCTTTTGTATCCAAGTCGTTTCTTGATTATGATGATGGTTTCATCTGGTTCTAAATAATATATGAACCCGCTGCATATTAACCCAGGTAGCTATTAACTGTCAATTTTATTTCCGAACGGCGTAAATATGTTAGAGTTTGACAAATATTGCATCATGCTACTAAAATATTTCTTTATCTACTCTAGGTACAGTAATTGCTATGGATTGCTGAAAAAGATTCAGTTTAGAACTCTCAGAAAGGGCTACAACGTACAATTAGCTATTTGAAAAACTTCAGGCGCTAGCTTATTCCAAAGTTACAAAACTTCGCCCCCAGCTTTTTTTTTATTGCTACTGAAATTAGAAACTTAATTGTAGGACAGAAGCGCTGAAATTCAGCTGCATGAGTTGATTCACTGGCAAAAGCTGCTTAAACCTTTAAAACACCGTCTCTCAGATTCGGTCAATATATAATGGTGGAAGAGCCTAGGAAGCTGTGATAGCCTTTTAATCAGAGGTCAGCGGTTCGAATCCGGGCACGCGCCCCTAACTTTTCTGAGTTATGTGCGTTTTTAAACAATTAAAATATCACTTGCTTCAACGGTGAAGAAAATCATCGTGAGGAAACCTGTACGCCTGAGAGTTGTAGCGGCGTGTAAGGCGTGTGTAGTCTGCCAATCTGCACATGGCCAGCGTGGTAGACAATGGCCAAACCCTTCTCATATTGTGAGGAGACCCGTGCTCTGTAGTGAGCCATAATTATGAACCACATTCCCAGCAGCAGTTTTTAACATTTGAATTTGTGTGACTGTATGTCAGAAATAATTCACCACTTTGATATAGGGAAATAGAAGATACCAGTGCAGACAAATTATTGTTATTTATGATTACTTGCGAAATAACTATGTCTTGGTACGGTTGTGTAAACAAGTACCTCAACAATGCTGGATGTTGCAGAAATCGAGTAAACCCCGTACAAGTAAAGGCTTACACAATAATCGGTTACGCAATGTTTACGAGTCGGTAAAGTGATCCCTTATCGGACATGTGATTAAAACGTTTCGGTTGGCAGCCGTTTTAAGATACGTAAGACATGAATAAAATAATGCTCGTATCAGTAGTAATTAACAATTTATCGCTTGAAATAGCAAACTATGGAGAAAACTGGGAAAGGTGTTTATTTTGTTATATTATAGCCGGGCCTGTTGCATTCCGCTTGTATTAAGCTACAAGTACACGGCAGGCCCCGTTACCCACTGCTCAATTCAGAGGGGTGCCAGATTTTTACTACCCAAAACAGAGTATTGCAACATTTTTTTTTAATATGTGTGAATACAGCAATTAAACGCTATAATATCTGAATTGCTTATTCTTGTTTTGTAGCAAGAGTCGCTATTTATTCAAATGTCGTTTAGTGTCGTTAGTGATGAACCTTATGTACTTGAAGTATTATTTGTTCCGTTATAAAGCATAAAGCGTTATAAAGCAATATAGACTAAAAAAAAAAAAAAACTTTCGTATGATAACCGAATTGACGTAATAATTTTTCTTTAAAATATTTAACGCGTTTGCAACAAAAATATTTTCATTTATTTCCATTTGCAATAAATTTGCTAATCCGGTTATACAGATATAACCATTCAATATTTCAAACAATAGTTAGTTTTGTAGGAAACCCCAAAGAACGACAGATTTTGCATTGGTATTGCAGAAAAAGGTTAACCCCGTTACATCTGAAGTTTAATAACAAGTCGATGTATTCATTCAAGGCTAGGTCGGAGGACCGTGCCTGGGAGTCACCGTATGGCGCGTGGCGACAATTAAGCCGGGATAAGGGTACGAATACCGTATGATGACGGCATTACCGTCGATACGGGCGGGTTTATCCGCGACTCTCACTCGTTTCCGAGTCGATATCGGTATAGGTTACTAAACCGATAATCTGATAAGACGCGAAATATGTATGAAATGCGAAAGGATTCAATAATATCATTGCAGTCAAAATTACGACGGTAGTTGTACCTTCTTATCTGTTACCCTCCCTAATTGCTATGGATCTATGAAATAGATCTATAAGCTGGCAAAGACATACCGCTATGCGATTCGGTATGATGCCGAGTAGAAATTGTTAGGAGGATGGGTTCAGCTGGCAACAGTTTCTAGTGCTGATGTTTACAGTATTCAATTAACATTCAACAACTTAAGTTAAATAAGTTGGCTAGGATGAAAAAATGGCGGCGCCGATATTATTTTAAGGTAAGTTGTACAGATAATAATTAAACAGGATTCATAGGCGCGTTAATCTACAAAAGTCCAGCTTCAAGATGGCCAAGTTTGATTGAATGCGGCTTTTCGGTCCGCTTATTTCATTTAAGAGCCATTCTTATCATCATCATCATCGTGATCAAACCATTACCGGCTCACTACAGAGCACGGGTCTCCTCTCAATATGAGAAGGGTTTGGCCATAGTCCACCACGCTGGCCATGTGCGGATTTGCAGATTTCACACGCCTTTAAGAACATTATGGAGAAGTCTCAGGCGTGCAGGTTCCCTCACGATGTTTTCTTTCGCACGCACATAACTCCGAAAAGTTAGAGGTGCGTGCCCGGATTCGAACCGCCGACCTCTGATTAGGAGGCTGACGTCCTAACCACTAGGCTACCACCGCTTTTATACTAGGTAAAAACCTTCAGTGCCAAGATTACAACAGTGCATTTTGTTAATAACATCATAAAAAAGTGGTCACTTTGTGTCCCATATCAACTGCTCAGTTATTCAGCGGGCGTAAGAATATAACAACGAGTAAGTATGAAGGGAGCATCTCCACGCAAAAGTGCCTGTAGAAGAACCAGAGTACGAAGTAATCTATGTATGGAAGACCGATGTATGTTGAGTTCATAAGTTCTGGAATTGGATTAGTAACCTCGCACCGGAAGATGGACAATTCCACTATCAGTCCTATGGGACCGTCCAGCAGTGGTGTGCAAAGGGATTTTGATCAAGGTATTACTAAGTACATTTTGCCTAAGTCACGATTTCTCACGAATATTTCCACTTTCCTGGAGGCTTTTAGGATATGTACAGTATTATATTTTTGCATTACTAATGCATTTTTTTTAATACACTACAAGTAAGCCCTTGACGGCACCTGCTGGCGATGAAGCAGTCTAAGATTGTTGCAGGCTGATCTATTAGGGGAATGGTAAACCCATACTCCTAATTGGTTTCTACGCGACATCGTGCCGGAGAGCTTGGCGACACGTCTTTGTCGGTAGAGTAGTAACTAGCCACTGCCGAAGCCTCCCACCAGACGAGACACGAGCCGGGAATCGAACCCAGGACCTCCCAACTTTATAATGCGACAGCGCACGCGCTGCGCCACGGAGGTCGTCAAATTATAGGATCGGATTATGTGGAAACGATTCTAGGTGGTCTTGGCAGACACAGTAAAATGTTTACTAGTACGCGTGTTGTCTACCGTCTGTCTAGGCTTCGGTTTAGACTTGAGGTTATTCATACTTCTTATTTGCATTAGCATATAGATTAATCTAGAATTGGTCGACTTTTACTGCTCTTGTGCGGTAGTCTAGCCTAGTTGTGAGAAGGCAAATGAATTGATTGCTGTGGTTAAGCACGTTTTTTCATGTTATATAGTAGCGGGCTATAGATCGTAGACCCATTCAGTTATAGTAGCAATTGGGTGGGTCTACGACTAGGGAGGTTCTTAACTTTCCTTCGCGCCTCCGACAGTTATCTACAACTCACAGGATGCTATGCAGATTTATGCAAAGTTGCATAAAGATCGATAATGTTGGTGCCGAATATAATAAATCAAACAAAGAAACATACAAAAATACTGTCAAGTTAGTATGGACAGATGATAGAAGACGCGACTAAGACCGTAAGAGCTCTTTTACCGTGACACGAATTTATACATTTGGGTTCGATTGCAAACTGTAGGTAGGCAATTTTAATAAGTGTAACAATACGCGTTGTTCAGGAGCGGGGGGCAGCAGACGGGGGAGGGGGACCGCGGGGGAGGGGATGGAGGAGCTCTTCATTCCCATTTAGCTACTAAATTGTAGAGCGGGCGGAGGCCATGATTATGTTTACTAACCCAGGCCCAAGCCGCCCCACGGTCTAAGCGGACCGAATTAACACTCCATCTTTGTCCCACGTTTTACCCAAACATGTAAAACTAGCGGAAAGGGTTTCGGCATGCAAGATTTTAACAAACGAATTTTCTTACAAGAATAAGATTAATGATGGTTTAAACTTGTCGAAATAATATGTAGCAAATCAAATGCTTCTCTGACTATACGAACGTGCTAAATTATAAGTTGATATATAAGAACTTGACGTTATAATATATCTACCATCCGCATTGGTAAAACCGCTATGGATGTTTCATCATCCTTCTTCTCAGGAGCTCAATTGAACGTTGTGAAGTCTATAGCTTAAGCAATTGCTTAAGACGATCGATAATTAGGAAGATCTGTAGTGTGGTGTATTTTAATAATTCATGGCTTAGTAATGTTCATGGACTTTAACGTATAATTTTCTTTTGTGGTACTGAGTAAGTTAGATATAACAAAGTTCTTTAGATATTTCAGACTTAAGCACACCAGAGCATGATTTGGTTACATCGCATGGTTGACTTAGCTGATGCCTTCCACCTTGCCTTTAAAAACAAAATTCTCTACGCCATTCTCTTACTGGGAGGCGTCCTAAGAATTTTAATATTCATTCAACTATGTCCAGATTTCGAAAGAATTTGCTTGATACAGAGTGCTTAACAGTATCCAGGAGACTTTATGAATCCATTTTTTCACCTTAACTGTCAGTAATAATAATAACACACTAGATAAGCACATTCAAATAAGGTTAACACAATACCACGTGTACACGTGGCGATGGCTATCCGACGTGGTACATATTACATTATAATTTCAAGGACACATTGTGTTTGTAAAATCTTCCATTAAGTTTGTAATAGTTGTTGATAACATAGATTTGCAATTTGCTTGCTTACAGACAGCGGCCAGAACGTAAAGCGGTGAATTTAGATAAGATGATAGGGGGTACAATTAATTTAATTACTCATTCAAGGTTGAAAGCAACGGTTGGGGCCCCTGGTGCTTTACAAGCAAGCTTATCGACTTTATAATATAAGTAATCAAACACAATCGAAATAAAAAATTTCGCGCTTCATTGAAAATGAAAATTTTTAGTTAAAAAACTTTTGGAAATTCCACCAAAAATGGGGTTAATTGGGAATGAAAATGTTTATAAAAAAAGTGATTTTAAATTTGTAATTTGTTTTCAACTGAATTATTTGTTTCTTCATTTTGTTTATTACTTGAACAGCGGGTGAAAATTTATTTATTAAATGCGGGTAGAAATCATAATTTTGATATTCGTGTAAATTGAAAATTACACGGAATGAATTTCAAAAATAGACAAATAGACCCAAAAGCCTGTCTTTTATTTAGTTAATATTGTAGAGGTGAACATTTTTTTTTTTTTTCGTAGCTGACTGATCAGTTTACGGACAACTATAGTTCCTAGTAACTAAACCAGTTTCAAACGACAAAGTTAAAAAAAAAAAAAAAACACCTGAGGACGTGAAAAAAGCTACGAAGATAAGCTAGTTAAGTATAAGGAGGTAAGGCGCTCTCATTCGGAATCCAGATAATAAAAAACTGTGGTTTCACACTAGCTATGGTCTGTGGTTTGGCAACGGGAAGGTTCGTTTGTTTTATCAAGTACAGAGTAGCAAAAATTTAATTCGCGTGGCAATGTTTCGCATGTAAGTCTATAAATAAAATAAAATAAAAGTTTACACATAGCTAGGTAGGATTTGGAAGACTAAAAAATTAATAATAAAAGTTGTAAACAGGAATAAATATGGAAATCTGCTATACGCCCTGTTATGCAAATAAAAAAAAGTAAATTGATCATTTATTTGTTTTTTTTTTTTAATTTTTTTTTTAATTAATTGGTCTTCCATGTGTTTTGATAGACTAGTACCATACATGATTACTTCATAGATAAGATAAAAGATTAATAACCATTTTTTAAAATAATGTTTTTTTTTTTTTATAAATAATTATATTTCATTTATGAACTAATTTTAAATCAATTCAGTAATATTACATCCCATGAGGCTAAATTTGGAAAAGAAAGTATTTTATTGAATAAGAACTACCTATTCGTTTTACCAATATTTAGGCTCCCACTGGAAACCAGCGCTGCGGGTTGCTGCAGCTGATGCTGAGTGGGTTTATTTAGTTGATAACAGCATAAGGTCATATCAGAATAGGGTTATGATCAATATGTAAACGCGCCAAATAAAAACTTTTTATTTCTTCTTCTTCTCTTTTGTATAACCCAAATTAGCAAAAAAGAATTATTGATTGTTACGGTGAAACTGACGACTCGTGTGAATACGCGTAAAAGCTTCTGTACGATTAAGAATATAAAATTTTTTATATTCTTAATCGTACGTGTGATGAGTACCATTAAGAATATATAAAATTGTAAAAATGTTTAACGTATATTCGACATACACACCTTCAACATACAATTTTTAAACTGTTGATGAATGTTTGAAATAAAAATTCTGTAAAAATTACAAACCCTATCTATTGCGGTTTAACAGACGGACCGAAGGTCGAACAGATAATAGGGTACCGTTAGCACCCTTCAGATACGGAACCGCCAAAATAGTACTCAAATTAATTAACGACATAAATCTGTAGACATACAAGGCTTATTGGAATATACCCCCTTGTGAAATATGCAATTTGATTATTACAATACAATATTCAGACACTAATTAAAAAAAAAGCTGTTAAAATTTTTAGACAAATAAAAGCAACAACAATTTCTATTCCACACATACACACTGACACACATATATAGGGCATTTTCTTTTTGCACGCTTGGTTGTCTGGAATAAACCGCTATTTGGCGATAAGGCCGCCAAATTGCACCTTGTCCAACCGCATTAGCATTATGTATCTTCGTGTACCATAAAAGTCTATTCACTCACATTCAATCATTCATTCGTTCATACATTCAATCACAGGGCTAATTTAATGTCGTCATTCCACTCAGTTGAAGTTGTAATTTTTGTGTAGCTTATGTAAACAGAAGGATACGTTACATGAAATTATAATCATTAGTGGTCGCCAGGTGGTCGGACAAATAAATTTTATGTTTTTAAATAATACGACTCCGAATTCCTTCTCCACGTTAACTTTAACTACGCCAAATGTCACACTACTCCTTCAGCGCTTATAAGCCTATGAAGCGTAACGAAGTTTTCTCATTAATAATATAGTTTTAATAAAAAAAAATAGAAGCGGAAATAGCCTAGTGGTTAGGGCATCAGCCTCCTAATCAAAGGTCGGCGGTTCGAATCCGAGCACGCACTCACGCACTCTTAACTTTTCAGAGTTATGTGCGTTTAAAAAAAAAACATTAAAATATCACTTGCTTCAACGGTGAAGAAAAACATCGTGAGGAAACCTGCACGCCTGTGAGGTCTGGCAATCCGCAGATGGCTAGCGTTGTGGACTATGGCCAAATTTCCACGGCCTTCTCATATTGAGCTCTGCTCGTGCTCTACCCGTGCTCTGTAGTGAGCCGGTAATGGGTTGATCATGATGATGAAAAAAATAGATATCTAAATTAATGATAGTATCTATAGTATTCAATCCAATATATTCAAAGCAAGAAAAAACCTTTCCAATTTCCCCGGACCCGCTACTTGACACGAGTGGCCGGTCACAATGTCACGAACTCTCTAACTAGACACGCAAGCTCTACCAACAATAATTGCTATCTACCTCTCGAAACTGAAACTGAACTAATTCTAGTCATGATCCCGCAAAGTACGTTGTTATACTAAGCATGCATCTATACTAATATTATGATTTCAAATGTAACTCTGTCTGTTAGTTTTCTACAGAGTTGTTAGACAGATTTCGATAAAATTTGGCGCAGAGAAAACGAATAGGCTATCTATCAATTACTCATATTACTATGTTAATTTTAATTTCACAAGCTGTTTGAAAAGAATATATGTTTTAGTTTGTCCACATTATTCTTCGGAATGACTGAACCGACTTCGATGGGAATTTAACTTTCAAAATTTAGAGTTATTTGCCACGCGGTTAAAACTGAACCGATTTCGATGTAGCCTGTTTTCTGGGATGTTTAATTTTTCGTGAATTACAAAACAGAGATGAAAAATATTCTACGCGTGCAAAATCACTCCCTTCACAACTTTGTGTTGATTCGAGGAGCGCATGTAGCTCCAATTAAGCTAAATAGTAAATAGAAAAGTTCCGAATACAAAGTGGGGAATACATTAGCGTGCACAAAGCGCGCAACTATATATATATGAGTGTGTTTCATATGTATGGCGTCTGCGAAGTTGTAAATAACGCTATTCAGGTAGAGGGTCGCCTAATGAAAGTCGATGAGATGAATGTTTCGGTTCTAATTAGAATTAATTAAAATCGCCAGCGCGATTCCAAGTAACTGTATAGAGACGGTGCAGTGCAAAAATGGAGTTATTCGATTCTACGACGAGATTTCACGAATTCTCGAGCGAACATTTTCAAGTTGTGATGAGTTTTTTAAATGGGACAACCGTGGAATAACAAGTGGGTATTAATTTTGGGTTATGCGAAACGTCATTGATAAATTATTTTCAATTAATAAGTTTGACCGCAGTACCAATCTTAACGAGCTTAGGAAAAACAAATAAACAATTCCAATCTGTTTGTCTGGTATGGACGAATAAATATATTCAAATAATCGTACTAAGACGAGCTTTATAAAAAGCAACGGTCTCGAAATCAGTTTGTTAGATTACCAAACAAGGGTAGGTCGTAAAAATATGCCAAAAAAATATATGAAAATTCTGATTTTCTTTCAAGAGATTCAGCCTGCTGATGACAGACGGATGGGCAAAAAGCTCAGTAATAAGGGTACCGTTGACACCCTTCGGGTAAACCACCCTAAAACGGTACTCATTAATTAGTAGTATTACAATATTCATGACTCCTGTGGGAATAACCAACGTGGACTTGACTCAAATAAATAGGTGGGTGACCAATTTTGGAGAATGCCAAATTCTTTGGCATCCATCGTTATGAAAGCAACAAATTACTATAGAAGATCATTAAATGACGGGCATGCTTAGATAACTAATAAGCAAGAAAAAGAAGTCCTACCATTTTAATAACAATCATCTTTGATGATGGACTTGCCACTGTCTGCTAAGTTATTCTGTTTTTATATCTCCAATTATTACTTTTTATGTACTACAAGTTATCACTTGACGACAATATCATCTGATATTGCAGCAGTGATGATCCAGTCTAAGATGGTAGGGTGCTAACCTGTTAAGGGTATGTTAAACTCATACGTCTAATTGGTTTCTACTGTCGCGTGCCGGAAAGCTAATCGCTTGGCGCCACGTCTTCTCTCCAGACTAAATTTGAATTTGATTGTAATGATAAAACAACCTCTTTAATAAATAGAGAGTCATCAAAATCTGTGAAGATTTAATTTAGTTCAAAAACAGATGTTTGTGCTTGACGAAACTATTTTCCTATTGGGTATAAAGAATACCCAAATCTAACCTAGAGTACCAGCCAACAGTGTACTGAATTACATTGCATTGCCGCAAACAAAAAAAGACAAAAATTTAATATAGATTATATTTGTTTTGGGTTTGGGAAGTCTGTTACAGTGTTATCGTATAATATATCGTCCGAGCAATATTCGACCACGGCGCCCTCTTCTAGCTACTTGTATGAAGCGTAGCTGATGTTCTCTCAGGTAGTTAGTGTAACGACGTTTTGTTTTAAATGTACGGCTGCATTGACTTCGCGTTAGTACTACTTACCCGGCTAAGTTTGCTGTGTGCTTCATAGAACAGGTCGCGATTGGAATCCTCGTAGCTTTAGTTTTAAGCTCAAGAAAGTAGTCATCATCATCATCATCATCATCATCATCAACCCATTACCAGCTCACTACAGAGCATGGGTCTCAGAGAGCTCGAGTCTCGAGTCTTTCTCTCTCAAAGGTTTGACCATAGTCCACCAAGCTGGCCATGTTCGGATTGGCAGACTTCACACGCCTTTGAGAACATTATGGAGAACTCTCAGGCGTGCAGGTTTCCTCACGATGTTTTCCTTCACCGTTGAAGCAAGTGATTTTATAATTCTTTAAAGTCGTATTATAAGTATAGATCGCTATTGCAAAACTGACGTAAGTACTGTGTCCATAGCTCGTAAGTTACTGTATAATCTATGGACAAGTAAACTTGCACCCGCTCGAGTCTTAGCGTACGCCCTTAGTTCACTAAACTAACTGTACTGCGCTGGCAGTTCAGAAAAACCCAGATGGTGTAAAAAGGTGTAAACAGCTTGTTATAAGTTCGCTACCCGTTATATGACGTGTAGTACTCGCTTGGTGCAGATAATTATGTAGATGTACGGGGCCGCCCGCCGGCCACGTCAGGAGGTTTGTCAATTCTATTTCAATTGTCAATTACAAAGATCGTCAGTTCTCACACAATTCGCTACGTTTTTATGACTGAGGTTCTATATTTAGGTATCTATATATATTTTTTTTAATCTTTACACGACTTCGAGATTGAGAGAGAGTGAGAGAGACGTAGAAAACGTGTCAGCAATATATTTTTTGGTTTTAGTGTTAAACCGCGTGGCGCACTTTTGCATGAAGCAGCTGCCATAATATGATCAGGCAAATGGATAGATAAAGATAAATGGTTAAATAGATGGATCTAAAATATATTGCGAAAAATTGATATCAGTTCTGATAGTAAAAGGAAAAAAGGCAATTTGCTTACCTAGGCCGAGTCGAGACCACCGTAGTTGCTCACTCATTAACGATTAACCGTAAAAAATTTACTTAACCAGCATTCAACGTATATGTTGATAGCACATAGGCAAGCGACCCTCCCCTGCGATATTACGTCAGGTACCTGTAAAGCATCTACTAGGTAACCTAAACCTGCAACTAGTTTAAACTGAATTTAATCAATAGCCTGCTATCTGTGCTCGCGACGTCAATGTATAGAAAGCTCAAGGCTTTCCAATATCCATGCCGTGACTGTACGTTCTGTAGTTACCGCCAATTTTGATACAGTAACTTTACCAGTCAATACTTGGTCATGCAACCCCCTTTTTTTTATTTATTTTTTTCATAGGCTTTCCAATATCCATGCCGTGACTGTACGTTCTGTAGTTACCGCCAATTTTGATACAGTAACTTTACCAGTCAATACTTGGTCATGCAACCCCCTTTTTTTTATTTATTTTTTTCATAGGCTTTCCAATATCCATGCCGTGACTGTACGTTCTGTAGTTACCGCCAATTTTGATACAGTAACTTTACCAGTCAATACTTGGTCATGCAACCCCCTTTTTTTTTATTTATTTTTTTCATAGGCTTTCCAATATCCATGCCGTGACTGTACGTTCTGTAGTTACCGCCAATTTTGATACAGTAACTTTACCAGTCAACACTTGGTCATGCAACCCCCTTTTTTTTATTTATTTTTTTCATAGGCTTTCCAATATCCATGCCGTGACTATACATTCTATAGTTACCGCCAATTTTGATACAGTAACTTTACCAGTCAACACTTGGTCATGCAACCCCCTTTTTTTTAATGCTGGGAATTGCATTTACGCATCCCGCCCGGAACAAAGCTCCAGACGAGTATGTGGGACTAAAGGCCGACCGTCAAAGCGGCGAACCACACTACCCACTAAAACCCAGCGCAGCCCAGATGGGGTGCCAAACGATCGCTATAGCATGCACTTTGACACCCCGACTGGTCATGCAACCCCTCCTGATATTATGTCAAGCAAAGGTGAGTACGAATCTAGGTAAGCTTGTGCTGTAAGTAGCTTTGAACTGTATCTAATCGATAGCTATAATATCCGAGCTTGTGATTTCAATGTACGATAAGCCCGACGGTTTCCAATACCAGCGCTGTCACTATGCGTCATTTTAGGTCGATTTCAGACCACCATAGTTAGTTGGTAAGCCATCCAAGTTAACAAATAAGGTCAAGGTTGCATGACCAGCCGTGTTATCGTTTTATATACAGTGTTGCTGTACTCTTTGTTTTGATATAACATCAAATGTTAAAACGGGAGAAAGGCGGGAGACTTTGTATATGGCGGGCGAGGTTTTTTCACGCTTTTCTTGAATTAGTGTTTGTTGGCTAATTTTGAAAAGGACTGGTGTTGGTTGTGTCGTGGACAGTTTTGGTGTCGTTTGTGTAGTGGCTAGTTTTCTGAATGATTAAGAGGTATTAATATGGGAAAGATTTGAGGGATCCGCGTCCGCAGAGTGCGAAGTTTCCCGCCATTTCTCCCTAACTTCTACATTGCTATAAACTTGACATTGGCTAATCTGTGCAAAGCCATAAAAAGAGAGAACTATTAAAATAATAAACTTGACATTGGCTAATCTGTGTAAAGCCATAAAACGAAATAAAAAAATAAATAAAATATGTTTAAACATAGAGCTTCTAGGTAAACTTTGCTTGCAACTATCACTAAATTAATATTTATCTATATCTATAGCAATATAAAGCTTGCGATGTTAACTTTGCTCAAGGCTTCAAGATATACCATTTCGTCTCGTAGGAGGTTGACCAAATCGCATAGTACGTTTCTTTGTTATTCGAGTATATGTCACTATACCGTCGGAGTACATGCATAGGACAACACAAATAATGAATGGAAGGTAGAGACCACCATCGAAGTTTTTAAGCCATCCAGTTATGAACATGTCAAGAAAAGCGATTTTTTATCGACTAACTTCAGCACCTTTCTTTGTGATCTAGTGCATCTCTAGGCAACAATGAAAACATTTAAATGTTAATGCTGTATCAAAACAGCTGCTCAAGTGAAGTAACCATTCGAATATTTCTTTCGCTATAGTGCTATGACCTTAAAAGTGTTGGATACCGCTGTGGCATTGCGTCGCATTTGTTCTTTTGATTTTAGGTGTCAAATTAATAACAAATAAAATAAAGATTTTACTGGTAAATTCCTGTCTTTAATAATTCCAATGACGGAAACATAGGGAAAGTTTATTCGATATTAAGACAGCAGTCTCCCGTAAAAGTTGTTCCACGGTCTTGTAATGACGATACTCGAACAAATTTTTACGTTCGCGTGATTCCTCCCCTTCGAGTCTAGATTAATAGGAGTGGATTTAATTTAACGAAGCTTTTTGTACCTGCTGTATTTTGCATCTAAGTAGATACGAGTATTGCGCAAATCATGTCATGGAAAAGTATGTTTCATTATAAGTACCCTGTTAGGTGAACTATCTAAATCTAGTTCCACGTCCATTTCAAGAGCATTATTTTTGTATATGTACATCGTAGGCATACAAGCAGACAGGGTCTCCCGATTTTATGTGATTGCCTTGTATGTATAATAATATTCCATCTTCCATCTTCTGTGTTCCCTAATGGTTATAATATGGGGATCTTCAAAGGGCGGATTAACAAATTGCTCAAGGGCCAGCAACGCATTGGCGGTTCCTCTGGTGCTGCAAATGTTCATGGGCGGCGGTAATCACTTACCATCAGGTGACCCGCCTGCTCGGTTTGCTCGCTATGCATATAAAAAAAAATAAAAACAACTCCAGGAGCCAGTGATGCGATGCGATTTAAACGCAACCTCTTAATCGATTTCGGAATACCGGAACGCTAAAGTCTTTCTCTACCAGCAGGGTTGTAACTAAGTCGCTCCGGGACCTTCCCCTTTATAATACGACTCGGAGGTCGGAGGTCTTCCAAATCAATGGCGCATCGGTCTTGATTTCGGTACAGTAGTCTACAAATAGTTTTTTTCAATGCCATGTATATTGTTTTAGCCAAACATGGTGCTTTCATTTGCAGTTTAGATAAAGACTCTTCATAACTTTCCATTATGCACAATTATAGAACTATCTGAGCTTATAGCTTGAGTACAAGATTTCCATGCTGGAAATCGTGTAGTCGTTATCGTGTATCGGAACGCTGCCACGACAACATAAAATAGACCTAATGTTACTCGTTTTTAAGTACAAAATTCATTTTTATTCTATTTTTTTTTTTAAACAGATATGCTTGCTCTTTGATAACGATGACTGGTGGAAAGCAATGTTGAGGACTAGATTGGAGCGCGCTTACCTAGAAAATGCCTATGCACTCTTGTGTAATTCTAAGCGTAATGTTTGAGTAGACATCCCGGATTGGACCGAATGTTTTAGCGTCATACATAGTTCATGGAACTATTACGATAATATCCAACACTATTTCATTCGATTAATTTATCGTTTCATTCAAAATATCGTTTAAATTCAAATTCAAATAATCTTTATTCAAATAGCACTTTTGACGTGTCAATAATTTACATAGTAGTGATATAATAGGGATAACTACATTCGTAAACTTAAAACTAAAGCTATGAGGGTTCCAAAGGCGCCCCAATCAAAGAAGAAGCCCAAAAAAAACACAGCCAAATTTTCTTTTTGTTATCACCATCTCACATGCCACTTAAAATTATATTAAGAGCTATCTTATTATATCCGAGCACGATATGAGAAATTATCGTAATAGAAAATAAATGATCTTAAGTATTAGTACATTAACTGAATAGCAACTCTATTCATAAAAGGTACAAAATATAAAAATTTACTGTTTTAAGGTTGCGCTTTCCGAGCGTTTACCCATACAATCAGATGATCACTTTACCATATAATATTGTGTTATGCAAAATCTACATTAAAAACTAAGCTATTATAAAATAATCTCCATACAGTAAAACTTTAATAGATTGAATAGCCATTAAATCTAACTCAAACCTTAAACAAATTTGATTACATCTATTTTTTGAAAATATCAACAGAGTTTATTGTTTTAAATAAAAACGGATCATGGAAAAAAAGACAGTGTTCTACTCAGTATGTTTCTATTTGGATGTTTCTAGACACCCCGCTGCGAATATTCGTTAATGGCAATGTATGTACTTTATATAGGATAAAAGTCTATTTATAGACAATAATCAAGCGCATTTAGAACCACATGGGCTGCGCTCACGCGTAAGCTCATTTGCAAACTAAATGTGTATTCCTTATATCTTAATCTACCGAAATTACTCTTTCTATTTTTACTGTACGGTAAACAATTTGTTCTAGTCATATCGATAGGATAGTGAAACTCACTTTATGTTTTCTCTCAATAAGCTTTTGCTTATATGCAATAACTCTGCTAAAATTAAAATGACACAAACCCATGTCGGACACATAATATTTTAGTCTCGTCTTTGGTCCGTTAAAGTCAAGATTTTAGACTAAGCACGCTTCTCAGATCACAGCCATATTCTATACGTATATAAACTGAAGAATTGCGAATCTGTGATCGTATGACGATTGCATTTTGCTTTAGCAACAGCAATCAATAGTCATGAATGTGTGATTTACAATCACACATTCATGACTATCGTATATTACCTACATAAAATAAAATCATATTATGTTGGTAAAACCGTTGATCAGCATACATAAGTAAAAATCGTCGATGAAAACTGTTTGTCTGGGATTTTAAGAAGTACCAATGATTGTATGAGTTTCGGCAATCAAAAATTTCATATCATATCTTTATATATCATCATCATCATTAACAACCGATTGACGTCCACTGCTGGACATAGGTCTTTTGTAGGGAGTTTCAATGCGCACGGTCTTGGGCCGCTTGCTTCCAGCGGCTCCCTGCGACTCGTCTGATGTCGTCTGTCCACCTAGTTGGGGGTCGACCAACGCTACGTTTACCGGTGCGGGGTCGCCATTCCAGCACCTTGGGACCCCAACGTCCATCGGTTCGCCGAGCTAGTAGTAATTGTATACCACTTTATACAATGACAGATGACTCTGTGGTAGAACAACACAATATCATATTTTAAAGAATATGGTGTAAAACTCACTTTGATGCTTATCTGCTAATTGTATGAGAGGGTTGGGCAGGTCCCGCCGCCTGTAGAAGCACATGACTTTTGCTTCCACGTTGCCGGACGGCGTCTTGTTTAGTTCCTCTATCCGCCGGATTTGGTACGGAGACGTCGACGACGTCTCGAAATAGACGCAGTCTGTTGACAAACAATGTTTATTTATTTTATTTATTTCACATGATACACCAATCGATACACCGTATTAATTTAAAAATATTACGATAATTAAAAATATTACGATATAATGTTTGTCTAAGCCGAGTACAGTTATCATTGCAGGTATATACAGCATTCTAGTTTCTCCGGTTAAAATTTGCATTACAGCACATTACAGTTATTAGAACATTGATGTTAAACAATATATAAAAAAAAAAAACTTTTAAATTAATTAATTATGAAATATTCAGACTTAAACTAAATACTAGGATTATAATGAGAACGAAACGAAAGAAATGTTTAAACTATAGGAACAAATAATAATAGTTCACAATATGCCAAATCTAAAGCTCAAACCAAACATACACTATGGCGTATGGCGGAACTGCAAGAAGTCCATGCTTCTTGCAGTTCCATACAAATCACATACAATATATATAACACACCAGTTGTCTAAATCACATGAATTTACGTTTAAAAACAAATATTATAATGTGTGTTGTTTCACATATTTTGCATGAAATTTCAATGGTCATAGTCGCCACTCGCCATATCTGTGTTCTATGTACGGTACGGTAAGTATGAAATAAATTTGCGAGATTCCGCGTAAAAATCTGTCTGAAAGTAAAATTTATTTCTCAGTTACGAATTTCTTTAATCGACAGTAGGCGACAGCACAACAACTTGTAATAAAGGTAGATTCCTAACATTTTTAAATTTACCATGCAAACCAGTTTCGTTAACTAAATTTAAGTTTTTTCTGGTAACACTGGTTAACACAATACTTAAATTCTAAAAATCCCATTATCTCCTGCGTAACACTATGGTAGCTTTTAAGTAATAACCATAAAACAAGTCTAATAACCTGCTATGACGTGATAACAGTGTCACATTTATCACATCAATATAGGTCCAGTATTTTGTAAGAATGATAAACACATATCACCTAGAAACCCTTTGGGTCACCATCATCATGATCAACCCATTACCGGCTCACTACAGAGCACGGGTCTTCGGGGAACTAAGGACCAGTGCCCTAGATCCCCTTAAAAATGAAGCACATTGGCTGTTTTGAGTCTCTTGATGGAGGGAGGCTGTAGCAGCGTGTGTGACAGTTGGATGCGATGTCAGCCGATCCCTATAGGTAGCTAAAGCGTTTTGCTTCTTTATTTGATAGCTTCGCTAGGCTTAGTTCAGGTTTTTAGTCAGTAAGAGTCTGACATAACCACCGCGTCTCCTCGGACGCGGGGTATCCATGAGGATTACCCACGTTAAAAAAAAAAAGGCTTAGTTCAGGTTATGTAAACTATGGATGTGTGTAATATCACAGCTTACTTTTTCTGAATTCCGTCCCACCAGAGCTAAGGTGCGACTAAGTAAGCTGTGAAATCAAGCGACACTATAGCACGCAACGTATCACAACTACTGTATAAAAGCTTCTTAAGAGTGTAGAGTAAAACTTTTATAAGCCTATCAATATCGAGTGGGCACTACAGCTACTCGGTTCTGTAAGGCGCGAACCGGTTCACTACGCGACTACGACAGGCGACGACGGGTACAACGAAAGCGAAACGCATGGGAACGAGATCTTGGAGTGCAGTAGTAAGACGTACGCGCTGTGTGACGAGGCGATACGTAGTAAGGCGACAAACTCACTAGGGGATTAGTTTTACCACTTTTACCTTCTTATATCGCACATTGAAAATTATAGTGTCACTATCCAAAATTCTATATTTAAAAAAAAAACTTTTGTTTTTTAAATATAACTCAACCTGTTACACTTAATGTCCTTCATAAACAGACTATTACATTAATAACAATTCATTCCGATTTTCACATAGAATTAGCCTTTAAAATCTTATAAATCTTTAAATGCTTCTACTGAAAAACATGGAATTTTGGATAGTGACACTATTATTTTCAATGTGCGATATTTTTCGTGTATTGTTTTGATAGATTGGTTCTCTCTCTAGGATATAATGTAACTGATGTATGCCATAGCTGTCGCTTGAGACTTCGCTCACGTATTTTAAGATTTTTTTTAAATATATAACGCGTGAAATATTCGTTTTAAAGAGAAACGAGCATAGAGTATTATAGTATGAAGATTGAATATGAACGTCAAAGGGCAAAGGAGTAGAGGAAGACCGAAGAAGAGATGGATGGAATGTATAAAAGAGGATATGCGTGTAAAATGTGTGGGTAGTGAGATGACGCCTGATAGAAGTGAGTGGAAGAAGAAGACGTGTTGTGCCAACCCCACATAAAGTCGGATAAGGGCAAGAAAAAGAAGATTTACTTATAAGTTGAGATTTACACAAATACAGATTTTTTTGGTTGTCGCATATTGTTACAAATTGAGCTTAATGTTTTTGCAGACGGATACAAAAACTATTTAAGTACGAGTTAGACTCACACACCAATTCTGTAGATACCAATGAACAATGCCATGAAACCTTGAACACATAAAGAAAAAAGCTTGCTAGCTATTACGGTATCACGAGATGCCAGAAAGACAGACGACCAGTCAGCGGACCTTTGGTAATAGGGCACTGTTTTATTTAATGAATTGTATTCACATAGTTAAACAATCATGCTAGGGGTAAATGGAGAAGAAGTTTCTTGAGGTATATATACAATTTTTTGTAGTATCGCCGCGCGTCAGTCGTTAGTGTAGTCATAGTTTAATATAACGTCAGTCGTTCCAAGCTCTGAGTGTATTGGAATTGGATATTCATATCCACGCAACACTATCAAAGTCTGATAAATATCCTTAACATACAAATGCGTTTGCTTATTTTGTATCTTGAGTCACTTCTGACGCGAAATGGGTACTGTAATTTTGACTGCTTCGTTGGTCTAGCGGTTAGTGCGTTCGAAACCAGAGAGAACCCAGGAGTTCGTTATCCATGATTATGAATGAACGAACGATGATATAACGAACGAATGGTTTGGTTTGTATTGTCCGAGTCGGACTAATAAATGGTACTGAGTTTTTTTTTCAAGAATTCAAGAATTTTAAACTCAAGAATCCAAGACTTGAATTCAAGAATTTTGGGTTTAGGTAACTGACGTTGTCAAACCCCGTGACTCTTGAGACATTTTAACTATCGGCCGTGGTTATTGTCACCATATAAACCTGTGTTGGAGCTCGATGGTTTCAAAGGTAAACTTGATATCTGATGTACGGAGCAAAAATTAACACCAAACCTAATCTTTGAAGTCGAATAACCTATACATTTTCCAACTGCGTTATGCGTTAAGATCGCACTATCATTATTTCGTAACTAGGTTTCTCTCAATTGATAATATTTTTTGGGCACAACAATTATTAATGCTATCGTTTTATAACTCATTCTATACTGTCGATTTGTCATTCCTAAAAACTGCGGACCTGGTAAGATTTGAACTCAGCTAGGTAAATTGTAGTTATCCGTTTTGGTTAAAGGTCATTTTAACGGTGGTGTAAAATCTGTACGAATTGGAACAATATTAGTCATCTTGTTGCTGACGGGTCACTGGGTATTTTGGCTTGTTTCTTTATCTTCGCTTTTCGTTTTCCCGCCGCGTGATTTGGTCGAAATAAAAGAATGAAATCTTGTAGTTATTAAAATTAAATGCAATTTAGTATTTAATGATTAACTACTGAAAAGTGTGTATTGAAGTAAAATAAGTTGTAATAAATAGTAATTAATTTAACACACACAGTATAGACCCTCTGTTCGGTGGAGTGCGGTAAAAAATTATTACTGCGGACGAACGTCTCTGCTTAGGAAGTAACGACACACACGCTTAGTTGCGATCACATGAATTAACAAATAAAATGGCGGCCGGTTACCGTTACGGGCTACAATAGAACACGCGACCCGCGCACAATGACTCGTGTACCATGGAGTTTTATTTTGGATCGCATCTTATTTAAATTAGCTCGAGATGGTTTATTTGCTTATAACAGCTATTTAAAGTTGAGAAATACTCAACGTGATATTTGAAATTGAAACGCCTGGCTGACGAAAAATCTCTAGCCCAAATAGATATACGTAGAATTTTAAAGTTTAGAGAGAACATAAAACAAAGAAGGAAGGGTATAGTCCTTGTTTGGAAATTCCAAATGCTTAGCTTCTCAGGATTTACATACCGCTATATAAAAGGTTTTAATATAGTGCCGTTTTTCACATGGACATTAGTGTATGTGGTGGAAGACCTTTTTTTACCTTGTTAGGAAGCTTCGCAGACTAATGGATAAATTAAGACAAACTTGTCTCATACGATATATTTAACTCACTACACATCTTAATTATTATATTCGTAAAATTGTAACCATTGACATGCATTTTTCCTACATCCCAATGCATTCCATTCTAGCTGATGCCACGATTTAATCCACGTGGTTAATCCAATATTTTCAAAAAATCCTATCATGCAATCTTGTTCAAATCCAAATGTGTCGATACAAAGTAATCTCATCAATTTGCTCTTAATAAGAAAATGGACCACAGACGAATATTAGAGAAAAAAAAAATTAGGCGAACTGTTTCCGACGTTCAAAAGTTTTGCGCTTAGCAACACGTTTAAAGCTTCATTTTTATTTAAATAGACAAGTCATAGCTCGGAGAACCTATGGACGTTGGGGTCCCAAGGTGTTGGAATGGCGACCCCGCACCGGTAAACGTAGCGTTGGTCGACCCCCAACAAGGTGGACAGACGACATCAAACGAGTCGCAGGGAGCCGCTGGATACAAGCGGCCCAGGACCGTGGCCATTGGAACTGCCTACAAAAAACCTATGTCCAGCAGTGGACGTCTATCGGTTGAAATGATGATGATGATGAGACAAGTCATTAAGAAAATGCAACTGAGAACGAACTCATGCGTAGTAGGTATCACTAACAAATGTTAGACGCTCATCTAGTTTCCAGCAAGTCCGCGCCGATGCATCTGCATAAACGCAACTACGAGTACGTACAAACACACGCGACGCAAGCAGCGAGACCGCCTATCCCATACACAGCTGCTTATGTATTCATGTACATAGTATGTATATGTGTATGTAAGGAGAGGCATTATGCGGCTGATAGCGATGTTAACGCCCGTTCAGTTTTGCCAAGACTTCAGTGTATTTTTGGAACGTGTCAATAAGTAAGTGTAGTAAATTTAGCATGGGCCACGTCATCATAAGATGTTGGAATTGGGCATGATTGGATTTCCCCCGCGGATCGAACGGAAGAAAATTTTACGTATTATAAATCTTGTTCCACGATATGTATAAGATTTGAAATCTTGCAATCGCAAAGTCGCTATCGAGTATCGAATATAAAGTCCGAGTAAAATGAGAATTCCATAACCTATTGTCATTGGTCACTGAGCTGAATATGTAGCTTGTCGGAGCTGGATAGTTTTTTAGCGATTATGCCACCAATTGAACATCTGTAAAGCTTATGCGTTTTTTGTATATTAATATAATATGTTTTATTGTGTACAAATCAGAGTACTTACATTACAATCAGAGTATTACAATATATTGAGATTTCAATAGTAGAAAATAGTTTGAAGTTTTTTTTAAATATTTTTTAATAATCCAAGTAATCTTAATACAAGTACAAATTTACGTATTCTATTCTAAACTATTTCTACAGCAAATTTTATAGGAACAAAAGATAGTTATACATCTAAAATAGAAATACGAAGACTATTGTAATCGAAAACAGAAAATAAATGTGAATCCGATAATATATTATTTTATCATCGACACGTGCAGTGTTAACAGAATTAGAATTATCACGAATAAGGCCATACTTATGAATACATTTCTTACGTCTGGTAATGTATTCAATTCATTAATTTAAATACATATATAAAATAATAATTTTACAACACAGTCTGTTGCTTGCATAAAAATGTGTAAGTAGTGTTCCATGATATATATATTTGTTGTTAATTTGTGTGTAAAAAAGAGTATATATATATCTAACTTTGTCAGACTTAATTTATTTATAATACAGTCAGACGGAACACTGTATCATACACACACACACATATAGATATATAAGTATGTGTGTGTGTGTGTGTGTGTTATAAACTCAACTATAGACAATATTCGTGCTAAGCATCGCTTTGTGGCACAGCGGATATGATGTACCAAGTATGTAGTTAAATCTGCACTTGAAGTCGTGAACCAGTTAAAACGTAAAGTCTCCGCCGAGTCCTCGTTCATGTCATAATTTTTGAAGTTCCCTTTGCGCAAAAGTCATTAAATTATCCCGTCGGGGTGTACAATTATGGCGTCGGGATTTTATGAGTTATTTCGTCAACACAGGCGGCATGCGCTCCCTACCTGACCATTTATATATTACAACCGCGGTACATATTGTACATTTTTGCACACTCGTCGTCTTTTTTTATCCACTACAAGTTAGCCCTTGATGGCAATCTCACCTGATGGTAAAGTGATGATGCAGTCTAAGACGGTAGCGGGCTAACCTGTTAGGGATATGGTAAAGCCATACTCCTAATTGGTTTCTACGCGACGTCGTGCCGGAACGGTAAATCGCTTGGTGACGTCTTTGTCGGTAGGGTGGTAACTAAATCGAACCCAGGACCTCCATCTTTATAATGCGACGCACGCACGCACTGCGCCACGTAGTTCGTCATTCTAACAAAAAAAATCATACATCGAGAAGTGGGTATCAGTTAATAAACGCATGAAGTGTATACTCAATTACTAAACACTAGTTTTTATTATTATTTGAGGTAAAGCCACGTTATAGCCGTGTAAACTACCAACCAATATGTAAAACCAGGTATTATACTTATTCATCGTGAACATAAGTACATAATGCTATGTAGTATATAAACACTCGTCGCCAAGTGTTTGCTGAATAAATAAATAAATATGGATACTTGCACATTTTCAGATCGTTGACCTACTGATTTTAGGTAGACGAAGATTATAACGTGTATAATGTTAGATAGGATAACGTAAATTATCAAGAGCAATTGGGCGGTTGAAATATTTTAGTTGATTTTTTATTAGCTGTTGCCCTCGGTTTTGCCCTTCTTAATTGAGACTCATATAATGAGCCGCTTAACTTATAAACACACGTTAATTGCAGTTCTAATTTTAATTATAATATCTTTTATCTCCTAAATTATAGTACCAAATAAAATGCAGTTAATGGCAAAGTTAATCTACATACGATTGTCTTGATAGTATAATGACATTTTTGTAAAAAGCTAACTGTATTGATTTAATTATTTCATAATATTTCGATATAAAATGTTACGAAGACACACGTTAAATAATAAGAGAATATAATGATTTAATACGAAATACTAAAGACGACTAAGAATAATTAAAAGAGACTTTAATAGTGCACAGTATTTGTGTTAAGCAGCTCGATAACGCTTTTTCCCAATACCACAACAATATTACTTCTGATTAATATGATTTTCATTTCGTGAAAGAATTATTAAAGTTCAATAGTTTCAGAGTTTAAGACAAATTAAAAAAAAAAACATAATAACCTTTACTCTTTATAATATCAGTGTATACATCGTAAAACATACAAGGTGCATATACGCTCCGACAAATATTATTAGCAACACGACTATTTGTATGAAAAAGTTGCCAATTGCCGCTCTACCTTAGGTATTAGGTAAACGTCTGTGGTAACACAAAACGGACGCGACGCGACAAGACGTTGACGAATTGTTTCAACTTAAAGATTTAGTTCACAAATAGCTCTAATACCATTAAATCGGCCAGTGTTATTTGAAACTAGCTCTGTCTATTATGTGCATTTTTTAACACCTGCGCGGGAGTTGCGAGATACAAAACCATTTTATTTTGATGGATTATTTCCTGTAGGCTTCGCGCATTCCACTTCTGCGTTGTTACATCTCACTTATACTGCTATGTGGATGTGGGGCAGGGAGTATCAGAGAAGACCAAAGGAAACTTATATAAACTTAAATGATTTGAGGGACTTGACGACGCGTCAACCAAAAAAAACGGGAATTTTGCAATGAATAAGCTCTTACATCCCGTCGACCGGTGTATGTGTGGCAATATATACGTAAAAATGTACAGATCTCAGAGTTGTGATGTGAATAAAGTCCCATATCATCATTATGCGAAGATACGAAGTATTACACGGTGATAAGAAAATTCGCCATGGGATGCGATGGTCCACATGCGATGGATGGTATAAAAGTCCACGCATCATCCGATACTGGACTGTAATGCAGGGAGCTGCTGAATTATTTCGCCTCACGAGGAAAAGTAAACGAAGCTGGCAACATAACTTCGCTAGGTGAAAGATACTAAAATTTCCTTAGTTTCTTTTTTTTTGATATTTTGAGCACTCATTAGCTTTGTTTTTTTTTACGGTTCCGTATCTCAAAAGGAAAAACGAAACACTTATAACATCAATTTGTTGTCCGTCTGTTTTCCTGGGTGTCAAGACCCTATACAGTTGACATTTAAAACCATACTCGGATCTACAATCCTTTGAAGCTGTGCAATAATCTCTCTCCGTTGACCAAGAACTATAAAATTTTGCAACTTAGCCGTATAGATAAGTACAGGGAAAAATATAATAAAAATATTATAAATATCTGTCTGTGTAATGTACGTAACATCTCGTACACTAACAGACATGAAATGGATGGGTTGATGGGAAATTGAGAGTTGAAGCGGTTCTATGATAAATTTTCGGTAATCGGAAACCGGGATTAGTACACAAGCAACTTTTGCATTAATTGACGGAATATTATCCTCAGTGCTTTTCACTGATTTCTATTTAGATTTCGTAATATTTTTACAACTATCCGGTTAATACAGCTTACTATTACGTAACATTGTGTCACATTTGAGCTTTTTAAGACAAACACAATATTTTTTTATTACTACAAGTTAGTCCTTGATGGTAAGTAAGTGATGATGCAGTCTAAGATTTTAGCGGGCTAACTTGTTAGGGGTATGGTAAACCCATACTCCTAATCGGTTTCTACGCGACATCGTGCCGGAACACTAAATCGCTTGGCGACACGTCTTTATCGGTAGGGTGGTAAATAGCCACGGCCAAAGACTCCCACCAGACCAGACTCGAGCCAGGAATCGAACCCAGGACCTCCAACTTTATAATGCGATAGCGCGCGCTGCGCCACGGAGGTCGTCAAACAATATATTTTAAAGCGTACGTCCAGTCTTACTTCGGACTCGTCGTCTAGTAAGTGAAAAGTCGTTACACTTTAAACCACCACTTCGGCAATAATGTCCTACGCGACGTGAGTGAAGTGCGTCGGAAAATTGTAAGTAATATAATAATTTACGGCAACTGGTCGGTCGAGTTTAGCTTGTCAGGACCAGTTTATTGTTCGGAAACGTACTTAGGTATGCAACTTTCACCGTGGACGCTGGTAATTGCGAGTTCATAGCGTTTAACGGATCATTGTTACATGTGTTAAAACGAGTTAACTTTGAACATTTTTCTTTCTTTACGGTGGCCTTTTAAGTTGGAAGTGTCAAAGGGTGTGTTTATGGTAGCGTCCAAGGCAGGGGGCATGGCTAAACCCACGTTCCATGTCAGCGTCCGCGGTGTCGTATAAGTTTGACTCTTACTCTTACGCGAACAGCAATAAGACTCGGCCAGCCCATAAGGAAAACCTGTATTATTATATTGATGATAATTTCCACACTACCAGATCATCACTATGGTTTCGGCTCACCTTCAGGCCGAGCAGTAGGATCTACCACTAGGATTACGCCTTGCACGTAAACATTTTTTTTCAACCGCAAACTAAACTAGACTGCATAAATTTAATACTTTTCAAATTTACATCAATTACATAGTAATTGCACCATAACAATGAGTATACTACAAAAGTCGAATGCAATGCGTGCTTGAAATATATATATTTTGGGGTAAATATATCTCAAATATATTTAAGATGCTATGCCATCATCTTTTGGATAACTCCAGAAACGATTCAGTAGCTGAGAAATATGAAAAAATTAAAAAAAAAATGAAAATTATTTATTTACCAAAATCACTATTTGTACAGTTTTACATTGTTTTCCCGATGGTACCCACACTAGGTAATCCTGTCTCATGATCAACTCATTACCGGCTCACTACAAAGCACGGGTCTCCTCTCAATATGAGAAGGGTTTGGCCGTAGTCCACCACGCTGGCCATGTGCGGATTGGCAGACTTCACACGCCTTTTTGAACATTATGGAGAACTCTCAGGCGTGCAGGTTTCCTCACGATGTTTTCCTTCACCGTTGAAGTAAGTGATATTTTAATTTTTTTTAAACACACATAACTCCGAAAAATTAGAGGTCCTCCTGTCTCGTGGGTACCTTATTCGCTTTAACAGTTGAAATAATACAATAATGACACACTCGGTTGACTAAATTATATCTATTAAGGTTTGTAATTTTATATAATATGGTTGGTAGAATTTAGGTTGCAATTTTAACATTGATTGTTGCAATATAGACTCTAACTATGAGCCTACGTATTTATATGCAGATATGGGTTGGGTACTAATACTAGCTCGAGCGTGATACCATTAATGTGTCTCAGTAAACAATAACTGTATATAAATAACAAAAATGATAAACAAGCATGGGTATGAAATATTGCTCTAATACTACTACAAATCACTACTATGTAAATTATTGACGCGTCAAAAGTGCCTTTTAAAGGAGTATTTGAATAAAGATTATTTGACGACCTCCGTGGCGCAGCGCGTGCGCTGTTGCATTTTAAAGTTGGAGGTTCTGGGTTCGATTCCCGGCTCGAGTCTGGTCTGGTGGGAGGCTTCGGCCGTGGCTAGTTACCACCCTACCGACAAAGGCGTGTCGCCAAGCTATTTAGCGTTCCGGCACGATGTCGCGTAGAACCTATTAGGAGTATGAGTCTACCATACCCCTAACAGGTTAGCCCGCTACCATCTTAGACTGCATCATCACTTACCATCAGGTGAGATGCAGTCAAGGGCTAACTTGTGGTGGATAAAAAAAAAATTAACCCATTTTAATAGTTCCTTGGCGCAGTGTTTAGCACTGTGGTCTCATAAGTAGGGGGATCGATGCCCTGTAGGGTCAGTTTATGATTTTCTGAATTTCTTCGGTGGAAGACTGCCCTAGTTTGTTACCACTGATATCGACAGACGTGTAAAGCGATTTCGCGTTCCGACGTGACGCGTAGGAACCAATAAGGAATATGGGATGTTAGACAGCTCCTATCTTGGACTGCAATATCATTTACAAACAGGTTAGATTGCCGTCAAGAGCTAACTTGTAGTGGAATAAAAAAATCATAGAAACGGTAAATAGCGCAACGATACTGACGCCCCATGTATGAAAACCACAGAATATAAATAACACTATTTATATTTGATATTTTTTGAAAAGCCGCCTAAGTCGAGTCGTCTAATCATAAACATAAATCTATTAAGATGAAGCAAATAACAGCTAATTTCCATACATTAACGGGAGATGATTTCTCTTTATTTTATCTCTAGCAGAGACATGTTGTATTCTTCTTCCTACACTCAAAGAACAACAATGTTTCTGTGGCTTTATTTTGATTTGTTTATATATGGTATTTTTAAAGAACTGAAAAAGGAGCAAACAATATAAAACTATATATCATCATCATGATCAACCCATAGCCGACTCACTACAGAGCACGGGTCTCCTCTCAATATGAGAAGGGCCATAGTCCACCACGCTGGCCGTGTGCTGATTGGCAGACTTCACACGCCTTTGAGAACGTGGAATGCAGGTTTGTCCTTCACCGTTGAAGCAAGTGATATTTTAATTGCTTAAAAACACACATAACTCCGAAAAGTTGTAGGTGCGTGCCCGGGTTCGAACCCCCGACCTCTGATTAGGAGGCTGACGTCCTAATCAATAGGCTATCACAGCTTCTAAATTTCTTTTCGTTTGCTAAACTTCCCCTTAAAATTGTTCATGGTCGTATATACATTTAGTGAAATACAGTAAATGGGAGTGCGTAATCTGACCGGTAAAAATAACAATAACCAAAATCGTCCACCGGGGCAGGCGGGGACATCTGTCCTCACACTAAGCTCGATTCTGTTACTTAGGCACCTATTGACCCCATTGTGTCGTAAACGCTTCTTAATAATAGGATGCAGCTGCCTAAACGAGTGACATTGGAATGAGAGGCGGAGTTGGCAGTTTTTCTGTGATGCGTCGGTCATATGACAAAGACAAAAAAAACTAGACGTACCTATACAGTTAATTGAATTTTGCCTAGCAATTTCTGTTATCCTGGTACTTTCTCATTACTTTTTTAATAAAGTACTGTACATACATTTCACACTTAATAGAATAAATAATGTAGGTAGGTATATCAGACTTAAATTATTTACATTGACCCATATCAAAAGCCGTCAAATTTGAAATAGTTTGTAAGATCATTCGCAACTAGTGTATTCGGCACTATTAGGTGTTTTTGGAACCCCAATAGCTTTAGTTTTTAGTTTACGAATGTTATTATAACCATCAAATCACTACTATGTAAATTATTGACGCGTCAAAAGTGCCTTTTAAAGGACCATTTGAATAAAGATTTTTTGGCTCAATATATTAATAAAATGGGGAAAAATGAGTGGAGAGTTGACTTTTTGTAACGGTCCAACAGCTTACTAAAAAAAGTAAGATAAATAATATAGATAGTACTATCTATCTATAACTAAATAACTATTTGCAATAGATTCTCCACAATGTTCTCAAAGGCGTGTGATGTCTGCCAATCCGCACATAGCCAGCGTGGTGGACTATGGCCAAACCCTTCTCAGAGGAGACCCGTGCTCTGTAGTGAGCCGGTAATGAGTTGATCATGATGATGATGATGATGATGATAATTTGTAACCTATGCAACACACAAAGGCAGACTAGCAGTCTTAGCCGACCTCTTCCAGCGCTCCGTTTGCTAAGACAAATTTACAATACGAATTGACTTTCTAATAAACTTTTATCCATAGTTAAATAGGTTTAGAAGTTAAGTCGCATAGAAGGAAGAAACATATAACAAAAAAAAACATTGCTTACATCAGCTGTATTAATTGCTTCTATAGACAACCCCCACTTACTTCCGCATTTATAGGTACTAAGTTTTTTTTTTGTTTATTACGATTAGCTACATATTTGGCCAGCCCAGAGGTGGGCCCAAACGGGGTATATGGGTTATCCGCCACTGGCGACGTATCAAGTACAATCTGTCTAACACTAGATGGGGACAATCTCTCTCACACATGGTTGCAGCTTATCAACGAGAGCAATAATTGGGACCGATGACCTTACAGCGTCACATTGAGCACTCACTAACACTAATGCGGAAGTAAAAGGTAAGGTAATGGGCTTACTTGCAGACATCGAAACATAGACTTGTAACGTTATGCAAAACGTATACGTATTATCTATTTCACATGGTTTACGTAATACATACAAATAATATAAACGCGAAAGTGTATTATCACTAATCTTAACAAAAGGCACCGACACAGATTGAATACTCTAGACGGATATAGTATAAGGTATTTTTATCTAGGATTAATAAACGATTCTTGAGATTTAAACACGTCTATTAGTCAACTAGTATTTCATGTCAGTATGGATGGATACATGCGATATGGGATATTGACACAAAAATATAACTTGCTTAATTTTACTATGTTAAGTGGTGAATTCAGTGACCAAGTTAGCAACCAAGTGTTAAAATATTTGTTGTTTTTCTACTTTCACTGTATGTGCAGCAGGGTTAATTACATCGTCAAAAGCTAAATTTGACTACATAATGCATAAAAGTAGCTCGCACCCTGATAGTTGGCATAGGAACTTTTTGCTCCAAAAATAATCTTGTTTTTGAAGCGTTAACTGACGAGGATGAAATCGCCCGTTTCAAAACCTAGTCAAAGTCCTAATCTAATTACTTAAAATAACACTAGTGTGTTTTACAATCAAACATCGTACTCATTGTCGTCTTAATTAATTATGGACTACGTCTGTTAGACCATGGAGGCTGTATGACGTCTACAGATGCAGGTGACTTGAATTCAAAAACGGGCAAGACAGACAGACGAAAAATAAAAATGCGGTAATTCGTATCGACTATGATCACTCCAGCGACCACTGTTACCAATGTCTAATGATTCAATTTTTTTTTTCCGGACTGTCTATTAGCTGTACAAACCCTATTGGTTGCCACAGCGTAACCGGGCTGTTTGGCGAGCTTCGGAAAGAAGCTCTGCCAGAAGAAATTTTGAGCCCTAGGGCTCGAAGAAACTAAGGGAACGAATGCCTAAGGGCGCCTCCTTTGAGGCCGAACCTCGGCTTAGGCGACGTTTGGGATAACGGGGGGGTCGGACGGTGTATGATTCAAGTGACTTGCATTCTGGGTATAGAGGAATAAGACATACGGATTGCGCCGGACGGGACAAGCAAATAGATGGACATCAAAGTGATCCTATTACGTGGGAATACCCAGTGAGTGACGATTGCGCCAGGAACCGTGTTGGCGATTAATGAAGTAACGCCCGAGTATTGCAAAAAATTAACTTAAGTACAGAACCCTAAGAACATAACAATAATTTACAAAATGTAAGCATCATAACAGACGCCATACGTTTTTGTTTAACGCCGCAAAAGCGTAAGCGATGTGATAAGTGGCACCAATGGGTGTACAGTTTATTTTAGGGGCTGCGTGTCCGTCGATTTTTAGGGCGCCTCTTGTGTTTACAAATACGGAGTACGTTTAACTTAACGGCTAATTCAAGATCGGCAGAAGCCGAGAATGGTACGATAAAATGACTGAATAGTTAGGATGTAATAATAGTCCGTTGTAACATCTCCTGAGGAGAATCCGGTAATTCATTGTATCAAGTAGGCTTATCTTACAGGTTCTCTAGTAAAAATCGGGTCGGTCTTTATTTTGACTCTCCCATCTACACAGAATTTTAGGCAGTGTATCACTTAAGTCCAATGCATAGCTGTGATGTATATTATTGCGTGCATAATATACATCACATCACAGCTATGCCTCTGGCATAAGATATATATGCTCCCAATCGTACAATCATTTTCGAATATCAGTATATTCATCAGTATATTTATTCACCTAGTTGCAAAACCCAAATTTGTCCACACTTCCACAACCCGGACAAGTTTCGAAAATAGAAAGGTAGTACGAAAATGGCGACTCTAATTTGAACGTCATATGGTCCATTTTACTATGACGTTACTGTATTTCGATACTCGAAATAGATTCCACGATTGCAAGTGTGCAAATTTTATACTAAAACTTATAAGATCATCTTCAATATTTGCCTCACAAAATATGAAAGAGACTGAAGAATATATTATATTATAGGGTTAAAGTGTTTTTCAGTATATGTTTAGATTAGTTTACATAGTGAAAGCTGTACTATGTATATACTAACAGCGCGCGAGACTGCCGTTAGCTGCAGTTTCAAAAAACATTAAAAAGCACAAGAGATCCACTTTCTGTAATGTGAGTTGCTATCTACAGTCAGTTCTGGCTTGCATTGTATAACCTATTAGATTAAATGTTACTTATTACACTAACAAAACATAAAATAACTAAATTAATCTGACTCTTTTACATGAAATAAGTATAAATATTCTACAGCACAGTTCATATTTTTATTTTAGTGCTAAAATGCCAAAGCTGGTTTTTTGATACGTTTTACAGAGAGAGGCAAATCTTACCATTTTTTTACTTAAAAACTGTAACACAGTTATTCACACTGTTTGCTTAAATATTTCAGTGTTTGACTAAATTTATTTCATTTCATATATTAATTACTGTTCAAAAATTGAGCAATGGCAATGCTTCCGTCTATCTATAACTTGCTGCTTAAAAAAATTCGTCATCGCAGCACTTTCAAATTAATATCTTATTAAAAGTGTTTTAAGAGAGAGATTCTTTATAACAAGTCAAATCACTTAAGATTAGCAAGACAAAGGTGTTCAGCAGGCTGCACTAGGGGGGCATAGTAAATATATTGTAGACACAGCCAGTACAAATAAAGTATTGTGTTAGAGATGATTATTTGCATGTTAACATAAATAAACAATATAATTTTTTTACTTTGTATTCCAGGCTTCTTAGCCTTCAGCTTTCAGCCGCATCAAGTTAGTTAGTCTTTGACAGACTAGGGGATTATTTTGCAAAAACTAAGTGGGGAGAGATGCAGCTAGTCCATAATAAAGTTTTGCCAATGAAAGGGTCTGTCATATTTACGTTGTAAAGATAAGATGTTATCATAAGATACAGGCTAGAGATTATGTTATAGACAAACTTAATGAGTCACTTCCACAAATTTATTGCATATTGTGGTATTATTTAAATGAGAATTTAAATTATCTAAAACTATCTATAGGATGGATTCAAATAAGACATAATTAAAAAACAAAACTGCTGCTCTGTCATATTCTCATTCAAATTAAAAATAATCTTTATTCAATTTGGTCTTTCATTACAATTTCTTAAACTGTATTGAGACAATCATGATAACTACACAAGTAAACGTCAAATTTAAGTTACGAGGGTTCCAAAACCATTGTCCACTATCATTTTTGTATTGATGAAAGAATCTTTATTAAACTGGTTTAAAACTAATAAACTTGAAATTGGTGCACAACATGAGGCAAGCTGGTATTGAGGTGCCCATTCATGCAGTGTTGACTTGTTGCTTATATAATTTTACTATTTATTGCATAAAATATTTTAATGTACATAAATATTTTTTTTATTTTCCTTTTTTTCATCACTATTATATTTGTATTGATCCATCACTAAGATACAGTTTCAATAGCCTTGGGCACCTGGTCTAAGAAAAAATCACACCAAACTATGTATTGTTTACGTTATTACCATCTCACATTGTCACTTAAAACTAAGAGTAACTGAAGATTCATTCCCAAGTTTTTTTATCATTTAGTGTAAGTACAAGTATTGTGGCATACTTTACTTAATACAAAAATGTGGGAGATTATTTTTCTTAGTCACTAGTGAAAAACCCAATATGAGTGTACTTAACATCTCAAAATGCAATAACACAACAGTGGTTGAATATTTTATATAAAGCATTAAACATAAGAGATAACTATAAGAATCAGTTAAAGCCAGAATACTTGAACCTCTAGACTAAATTGATAACAATAGGAAAACTTTAAGCAAAGTAAAGTGAACTATTGATTAATAAAATAAAAATTCTTTATAAGCTTAGCTGGCAAAATATGTGATTGTTGCAGTGTTAGGGTGGCATAATTTGAATACTGCTTAGCATAATATGAGGGCAAATTTAAATGGAGCCAAATAAGTAACTTAAAAGAAAAATTAACCTGGTTAATTGTCTATTTATATTATATATAATTATAGACAAGTATTCTGATAGGAATATTATAGCAGAAAAGATCATGCGAAGTAAATAAATTTGTTTTATACAAAGCAAAATAGGTGCAACATTAAATAAACTGCAATTACATTGATATAAGTTGGTGACAACACCAGACAACATAGTTAAAACAAATATGTCAACACAAATGAAAAATAAATAAAATAAAATATACTATATCTTATTTTAACAAATAATTTTTTATAGCAACTGTTATTGGAAATTGTTCCTAAATGCTTCTCAGTTAACATTAACAAATCTAGAAAAAAATCAATGAATCAGTGCAAAACTCATATCAGTTCTTTGGGTTTTGTAACATTATATTATCTACACATATACATTTGCACTAAAGAATTTTTAAAGACAAATATTACAATACTCAAACGAAGTAAAAGTTAACTTAGTATTATCTAAGAGGTGAACAAACTCATTTGCATAGGCAATTAAGTGTGCAAAATGGAAATGTCTTATGTTAAAAAGTTATAACCTCAGGTTGTGGTTTTTACAAGGCACCTTTATTGAAAAACAATCCTATTTACTGTAAAATTTACAAACTTGTTCCATATTGCTGCTGATTACACATAGGTTGAACATTACATTTTGTTAGTGTTATAAAATTATTGTAAAAATTCAGCTATCAAAATAATAAAGAGTAGAGACCAATTAATTCATAAGAGCAATATGTTGAGAAAAATAATTTCGGACAGGATAACTAAAAGATAAAAAAATCTGGATGGGATAATGTAGAAAAAACTGATAAAAAAATTTTTTTAGATGTAGTTTAATATTATGATTTAGAATATTTTGTGTAAAAAATAATGCTTCAGCTATTTCTACCTTAACCTACCAATATGTTTCTAATGATACACAAACATTTGTTGAAGTACTGTTTCAACAAATTAGCCTTTATGGGTTGAGTAACCTTTTTTTTGGTAAAACATATTACAAGTAATTTAATTATTGTACAGTCAGGGTGATTATAATATTAACCATTCAAGTTTTTAATGAAAAACCTCAAGGTGATGGATGTAGGTCAAGTAATTCTTTGCCAGACACCAGTGTATTATTTATGCAGGTATTCAAAGGTCACCACAAAATAAAAAGATAACCACTCAAGTACAATTAAATATTAATCAATATGTACCTATAGTTTGTACTTTATGTAATGTCACTATCTTTTAACATGATGTTAAATGTGTGTATGTAACAAGAATTTATAAAAGTTGTGTTCTCAAGGTATAGGCTTCTCTACTACTGATACAGGGATTTGTTCATAAATTTAAGTTTAATACAAACAAGGTTCAATTTGTTAATTTTTTCAACATTTTAGAGAGCAACAAAAACAAGTGAGTGCTATAGGTTTTCAATGACGCGATATTTAGTGATAGGAAGTAGTGTAAAAGGAAGAGCTAATTAACATTCGGCGCGGCGACCGCGGAGCGCGCCACACGGCCGCCAGTCGCGACAACGCCGTCACTATCAACCACTAGACCGAAGCGCCAATGCGCCGAACCGAAGGCCCGTCCCATCAAACCGCACGACTATTACAATCTCACATTACCATAAATGACTTTAATTACCTTCACAAACCCATACTCTCGTTTAAGATCCCACCGTTCAACCCACCATAATAATATTATACAGAAATATGAATCAAAATGTTTTGACAACATCAATTATAACCTAAAAACTCGTGACAAAAACCAACATATCATCACAATCGAGCAAGAAATTGCTCAAATAAATAGCTGTGAATGACTCTATTCCAATGTCTAACCATCCGCACGCAGTACGCAAGCCGATACAATGATACCTAGATGCCAATGCTTATGTCCTATTTGAAGAATTTTGGTAAAAATAATATGTAATTCATATATACAATTTAACCGGCCTAACAATACAAAATGTTTGTAAACTATGCTATTTTCTAGTCATCTTAATACTGAACATTACCAAACTAATTAATATGAGCAATTAATGAAGGTACGACAATCAAAGCAAAGCACCGCTAGTCGGCTGGCGGTGAACCGGCGAAGCTACAACAAAAATAACCAATTATTGTTACTTACCGCCGACTCTGTACATATTCGCAGCCATTTTTATACACAATCACTATTCATTAACACTTAATTAATCTACATCTGACACAATTAATAACTATAACACTATGTAATTGAGCTTTTAACAATGTTTTTCATCACGTTAACTCCGGACGCCTTTCGCTGATCGCCATTTTCTTTCACACTACCTACTAATTTGGCCAGTGCGCAGTCGCACTTTTTGGCGTAAACTTCTTGCTCTTGAAACAAAGCAATGACATAATTATCATTAATTATATATCCACTGTTTTTAATCAAAAGTAATTCAACTTTAATGATTATTTTATAATATTTTACAAATCATGTCGCGCGATTGAAATATATTTTACTATATCAAAATTAAAAAAAAAATCATTCATTCAAGAACGTTTCGTTTCTACACAAAAACTTTGTGACGATTGGCGCTTAATTTGAACTAGAATAGAAAATAGATTCCGGTTTATAGTACTTTTTATTATATATTCTATTAAAAACTCATCAAAAGTAGAGTATCGGAAAACTGTTGGTTTTATAAGTGTTTTTAATAAAATATTTTAATTATTATATTTATATTTTATGCATAAGAAGGAACGTAGCTTTTGAGAATCATAGACAAGGACGCTCGTTGACTCTATGGTATTTTTAATGATAGACAAAAGGTGGTTTTAGAAGATTTTTAAATTTACGAGTTAATAAAAGTTGAAATTGCTTTCATTATAGTTGACTTTATTTTTAAATCCTTTTAATTAAATGGTGCGAAATTCTTTGAGAATTAAGATGACTGCGTTTACAAAAATGACGTGGCTGAGGTGACAGTTTGGTTGTCTATGCTCTTGACTAATTGACATTTGCCAAATCAGCTAGGCTCGGTCCGTCTGGTAAAGTTAATCTAAAACCGATTTCACACACAATTCTGAATGAATTTGCATTAAAATATCAATATATTGCTAGACTATCTAGCTTAAAGCAGGCACATGTATCTTTGGTGTGTATAATTCTAATGTTAACAAATGTTTTCTGCGTTTCATGGTGTTCATTGGTTGTTATTCGTGTTTCGTTAATAGATCGGTGATATGGCGACTTACGAGGAGTTTATACAGCAGAATGAGGACAGGGACGGTATACGTTTCACGTGGAACGTGTGGCCTTCAAGTAGAATTGAAGCTACACGACTTGTGGTACCCTTAGTGTCCCTGTACCAACCTCTGAAGGAACGACCGGATTTACCACCGATTCAGTATGAGCCCGTGCTATGTACACGCAATACTTGTCGTGCAGTGCTAAATCCGATGTGCCAAGTGGATTACAGAGCAAAGTTATGGGTATGCAACTTCTGTTTCCAGAGAAATCCAGTAAGTATTTTATAAATATGTTTTTATATGATTTAAATTTGCCTGATGTTAACAGTCACATATTAATGTTTTTGATACACCAACAATACAATACAAGTCATATTATAAATAATTTAATATTTTTCTTTTATCATTAGAGTTGAGATGTGGGTAATCCAGGTATTACCATTTTAATTTGAAAATAGAATAGGCTTTGTATTCTATGTATTCAAAGCTGTGGAAAATGCAGGCTTTCTAAGACTTAACTACTTACCTTTGCTAAAATTAAATAAGTGGGGTATGAAAAATCAATTAATTTTGCTACTGTTACAGTTTCCACCACAATATGCAGCAATATCAGAACAACATCAACCTGCTGAGCTAATAGCCAACTTCTCCACTATTGAGTATACAATTACAAGGGCTCAAAGCATGCCCCCCATCTTTCTAATAGTTGTGGACACATGTTTAGATGAAGAGGAACTTGGTGCTCTCAAAGACTCCCTACAGACTTCACTTAGTTTGATGCCACAAAATGCCCTTGTTGGTCTCATAACATTTGGTCGAATGGTTCAAATACACGAACTAGGTAAGTTTTTAAACTTAATATTACACAATCTCAAAGCTCAAGGTGTGCATCATTTGGTATGGGTTGGACATGTGAAGTATTCAGGAAATTAGTTCCGAAGGGTACAGGATAGAAATCTGTTTGGGAATACAGCATTTATATTTCATAAGATTTCAATTACCTTCACTATTTTGATCTGTCCACTTAGACCTTCATCATCGTCAACATGATCAACCCATTACCGGCTCACTACAGAGCACGGGTCTCCTCTCAATATGAGAAGGGTTTGGCCATAGTCCACCAAGCTGGCGATGTGCGGATTGGCAATCTTCACACACCTTTGAAAACATTATGGAGAACTCTCAGGCGTGCAGGTTTCCTCACGATGTTTTCCTTTACTGTTGAAGCAAGTGTTTATTTTTTTATACGCACATAACTCTGGAAAGTTAGAGGTGCATGCCCGGATTCGAACCGCCGACCTCTGATTCGGAGGCTGACGCCCTAACCACTAGGCTATCACCGCTTCAAGCTTTTAGCTTCGCTTTTAGATCTGGAAGCATACAGGATAGAAATCTGTTTAGGAATACAGCATTTATATTTCATAAGATTTCAATTACCTTCAATATTTTGATCTGTCTACTTAGACCTTACATGAAGGAAATCAAACCCTAATAAAATAAGCAAACGACAACAGCTGCCCTTTTTTAAGCAATTTCAAACAATAAGTATTTCAAAACCTACATTTATTTAAAAAATATATATTCATGAATTAGTTATTACCTAGTACATTTAGTTTTAAAATACATTGATCTTAATATATAATGATGTTAGTTTATTAGGAGCTATTATTTAGCTTTTAAGTAAGTGTTATGTTTGTAGATAAGCGTGTACATGTAAATAATTGTCGAAGGCTCAGGTGTACAGAAAAACGCAAGCTACGAGTTTGCGATTACACCTAACTTTTACAACATTATGACATAATTATCATTAATTATATATCCACTGTTTTTAATCAAAAGTAATTCAACCTTAATGATTATTTTATAATATTTTACAAATCATGTCGCGCGATTGAAATATATTTACTATGTATATCAAAATTAAAAAAAAACGAATGAACAAAAACTTTGTGACTATTGGCGCTTAATTTGAACTAAAATAGAAAATAGATTCTGGTTTAAAGTACACCTAACTTTTACAACATTATGTCAATGTTTATTCTTAAATAAATAAATAAAATAAAACTTCTTTATTTTTACAGGTACAGAGGGTATATACAAGTGCTTTGTGTTCAAAGGCACAAAAGATTTAACAGGTAAACAAATACAAGAGCAACTTGCCATTGGACGTGTGAATGCACCAAATCCCAATCAACAAAGACAAGGCGCCCCCGCACCTCAGCCACCCGCACACCGTTTCTTACAACCAGTAAAACAATGTGACATGGCTCTGACAGACTTACTGAGTGAACTGGGCAGAGACCCTTGGCCTTTAGGTGTCGGAAAACGGCCTTTAAGAAGCAGTGGAGTTGCATTATCCTTAGCTGTAGGCTTATTAGAGGTAACTTACCCTAATACGGGTGCAAGAATTATGCTGTTCCTTGGAGGGCCCTGCTCTCAAGGTCCAGGTCAAGTAGTTAATGATGAACTAAAACAGCCAATCAGATCACATCACGATATTCATAAGGATAACGCCAAGTATATGAAGAAGGCTATCAAACATTATGAAGCATTATCGCTAAGGGCTGCAACTAACGGCCATGCTATTGACATCTACTCCTGTGCTTTGGATCAAACTGGGTTAATGGAAATGAAGCAGTGTTGTAATTCAACAGGGTAAGTATATCTCTTAATTTAGTGATGTTCTTATCATCATGATGAACCCATTACCGGCTCACTACAGAGCACGGGTCTCCTGTCAATATGAGAAGGGTTGGGCCATAGTCCAACACGCTGATCATGTGCGGATTTGCAGACTTCACACGCCTATGAGAACATTATGGAGAACTCTCAGGCGTGCAGATTTTTTTTTCACCCTTGAAGCAAGTGATATTTTAATTTTTTAAAAACGCACATAACTCCGAAAAGTTAGAGGTGCGTGCCCGGATTCGAACCGCCGACCTCTGATTAGGAGGCTGACGCCCTAACCCTAACCCTAAGGCTATCACAGCTTCCAATGTGCTTATATATTATTGTAATCATAATGCGGATTGGTAGATTTCACATGCCTCGGAGAACTTTATGGAGAATTAACAGGCATGCAGGTTTCCTCACAATTTAAAACATTACAGTTCACAATCTGTATGTTTAAAGCATCCTTTCTGTAATCAAACGTAATCACGCACACACACACACACACACACACTCTCTCCTGGTTATTGATTTGATTTTATATATATAAGAATATATACACATATAATACATTTTACGGAAGGTGGGACATCCTGGCACAAGTAAAATAATTACTTTAAAGGATGTCCCAACAACGGATAAATGTTATGTAAAACGTATTTTTTGAATAAATTTTTTTCATTTTTTTCATGTTTCCAGAAGGATATCTTAACTGGGCTATCGCCCAGCCCAGTTGAGATGAACTAATAAAAAAAGTGTTTTCAGAGGTCACATGGTAATGGGTGATTCATTCAATTCCTCACTCTTCAAACAAACGTTCCAAAGGGTCTTTGCGAAAGACCAGAAAGGAGATTACAAAATGGCATTCAATGGCACTCTCGAAGTTAAATGCAGCCGTGAACTAAAAAGTAAGTTATTAAGTGTCCTCAATGGAATTAATGGTGCTCTATGACCAAAATATGTTTTGTCACTGTAGCTAACTTTGACAAGCCAAAACAAAGACCCCAATCAATCAATCAATAAGCCTACACCCACTGCTGGACATTCCAGCACTGGCACATTCACACATGGAGCGCGCCAGCACAGACGGTCCTCTGCCTTCCTCATCCACCCGCCACCAGCGATCCTTTTCAGGTCGGCGGTCTAGCGAGCAGGTGGTCGTCCTACGCTGCGCTTACCGGTACGCGGTTTCCACTCCAGAACACGTCTGCCCCAACGGCTGTCGGTTCCGAGACAGATATAACCCGCCCACTGCCACTTCAGCTTGCTAATCCGTTGGGCTATATCGGTTACTTTGGTTCTCCTACGGATGACCTCGTTACGGATTCTATCCCTCAGAGAAACACCCAGTATAGCCCTCTCCATAGCACGTTGTGCGATTTTGAACTTGTGGACAAGGCCTACTGTGAGTGTCCACGTTTCTGCTCCGTACATCATGACCCCAATGGCATCCAACAATAGACAAGAGTCTTATAAAATAAAATCATATAGCTCCAATCACAAGTTGACAAATTGAATCTTTAAAATGAACTCTGCGGAGAGAAAAAAAATCTCATAATGTTTTTTTTCTTACAGTAACGGGCGCAATTGGTTCATGTGTGTCCCTTAATGTGAAGGGCCCGTGTGTATCAGACCAGGAGGTTGGCATGGGCAACACATGCCAGTGGAAAATGTGCACTTTCACCCCTAGCACCACCATGGCTATATTCTTTGAGGTATGATTCTATTTTCTTTGTATCTCAATATTATCATTCTCCTATTATAAGGTTATAGTATAAAAACAATAGTTACTTTTATTTACGTTTTTATTGATGCTATATGACGAGTTAAGGGCGTCCTAGTTGTTTTTAGTAAGAGCTTCTAACGCTTTTGTTAACTTTCGCTCATAGTAATTAAAGCCACAACTTGCGTGATTACACTTTTATTGCGACCATAATTAAGAGGTCCGAACGGTCCGACGTCACGAGCGAGAATGCCACGAAAGGCAACAACCGCCAGTATTTATAGCAAAGCATGCTTGTACAAAATTGATTACCTTCTAAATACACTGATTAGCAAATAAATTATTAATTAGTGATTTAAAAGAGTTTAAATGTAAGTAATTATTGGATTCTTGATTTTCTTGGCGCCGCTGAATGAAGTTAATAACTCCTTCGCGCCGCTCCTTCAAAAATATTCATATAAACCTATTACAGAAATCTGAATCGTTCATATATATCACATTTTTCATTATTTCAATTCGTGATAACTACACTCTCCAAAATAGGCTTAGTCAACAATGGAACATTGTGAAGTCAACCTCTCCTTAGGATTCTCCAATTTCAGAGCGAAACGTGCGTGTAGGACTACGGGGTGGTGTGTAAAGATTGAAAAAATTATAAATTTTCCCCGGCATATTTGCCTGTTTTACGCGGATTGCCTTTAATTTTTGTTGCCCGACAAAATTTCTGATTAGAATAAGATGTACATGTAACACCATATGAGAATAAATAAATTTCCTATCTTTCTAACTCCAGCTTATATTGTTTCAGGTTGTGAACCAACACGCGGCGCCTGTGCCGCAAGGCGGGCGCGGCTGCGTACAATTCATCACGCAGTACCAACACTCGAGTGGGCAGCGACGTGTGCGCGTCACTACAGCAGCTCGGAAGTAAGTTTATGGGTCAAATAATGAATAGAAGCAGGCGTTACTTTGCGGAAGTCCATGATAAACAATAAACAGCAAGTATAATTTGCTATATTCCGCCGACAACCGGGAGATTTGTATAATATAACACCACACAAAATCTTCCACTAGAACTTCCTCTACGCACGTTTCGACCCGACACCGGATCATCCTCAGGAGATGTTGACTTCACAAGCGCGAAAAGTAAACTGACTTTACTTTATAGCATAGTTTATGGTTATATTTATATTATATTTATAGTTTATGGTTTATGGTTCAACAAATTTAGACTTTGAAGTCATATTATATAAGTTTATTATCATTTTTCTAATAAAAGTTGACGGCAATCTCACATAGTGTTAAGTGATGATGCAGTTAGTAAATTTCAAGTACGGATTGGCAGACTTCACATGCCTCTGGAAACATTTAGTAATAGCCGCCAAATTGTGTATCTACTGTTTTTGTGTTATTTTCTGTTTTTTTTTTTTTTTTGTGGTTTATAAAAGTGTATTCATTCATTCATTATGGACAACTCTTAGGCGTGCAGGTTTTCACGAGTTGTTTTCCTTCATCGTTATAGCAAGTGATATTTTGATCGCTTAAAAACGCACATAACTCCGAAAAGTAAGAGGTGCTTACCGGAGATCGAACCGCTGACCACTAATTAGGAGGCGCATGTCCTAACCACACTAGGCTATCGCAACGAATTTATACTGCGTGTAACTCTTGCGTGAGCAACTTGAGTTATCTTCTTTTTTCACTGTCACTGGTGGCGTTCCACATCACCGTCCGACCCCCCCGTTATCCCAAACGTCGCATAAGCCGAGGTTCGGCCTCAAAGGAGGCGCCCTTAGGCAGTCGTTTCCTTAGTTTCTTCGAGCCCTAGGGCTAAAAATTTCTTCTGGCAGAGCTTCTTTCCGAAGCTCGCCAAACAGCCCGGGTACGCTGTTGCAATCAATAGGGTTTGTACAGCTAATAGACAGTCCAGAAAAAAATTGTGGCGTTCCATTTCGTATCGTGTCTGTCAACGGCGCCAACAACGACTAAAGTAGTGTTAATTTTAACCCAGTTGGGGCGACGCGGCGGTGAACCTGCAGCACATCTCGGCGGGCTTCGACCAGGAGGCGGCTGCTGTGGTGATGGCGCGCCTCGTGGTGTACCGCGCCGAGCAGGAGGACGGGCCCGACGTGCTGCGCTGGCTCGATCGGATGCTGATCAGACTGGTAACTACACATCGTTGCGTTTTACTTAACTATACTGCTTAATGTGCATTTACCGCCACCTTCTGTTTCAAAAGTCGGGAAGTCTTCCAAAATATTCGAGTAGTATTTTATCCGGGCGCTTTCGCAGGAATTACTCTTTGCAATAACACGGTTTATTAAAAAATATCAATGGATGTTAAAGCAGAGATGCTTTAACTGTTTTAGTATTTATAGATAGAATATTTTTGACGACCTTCGTGGCGCAGCGCGCACGCTGTTGTATTATAAAGTTGGAGGTCCTGGGTTCGATTTCCCGCTCGAGTCTGGGCTGGTGGGAGGCTTCGGCCGTGGCTAGTTAGCACCCTACTGACAAAGACATATCGCCAAGTGATTTAACGTTCCGGCACGATGTCGCGCAGAAACCAATCGGGAGTGTGGGTTTACCATACCCCTAACAGGTTAGCCCGCTAGACTGCATCATCAGGTGAGATAGCCGTCGAGGGCTAACTTGTAGTGTATAAAACAAAAACGAAAATTGTGTAAATCTGTAAATAGCTTAAACATTCGGCTCACAACGTAAAACAATGGTTATGAAAAAGTTTGAGTTGTAGGTTTTCAGAAGTATAAAATAATTAAATTTAGGGCCTTCTTAACTGTTTAAACACGCGAACTAGAGCGTCGGTAAGTGATTATGCGTTCTTAAATGGTAGCGAGCGAACCTGTTAGGGGTATGGTAAGCCCATACTTCCAATTGGATTATTCACAACATCGTGCCGGAACGCTTAACTGCTTGGCGACACATCTTTATCGGTAGGTTGGTAACTTGCTATGCTAGCTACCAGACCAAACATTTTTATTGGAAAATTGATTTTTACCGTAATATTAATCTTTCAGTGTCAGAAATTCGGCGAGTATGCTAAGGACGATCCGAACAGCTTCCGCCTGTCAGAGAACTTCAGTTTGTACCCGCAGTTCATGTACCATCTGCGTCGCTCGCAGTTCCTACAAGTATTCAACAACTCGCCCGACGAAACTACTTTCTACAGGTACTCGAAATATAACTATTGTTTTCATAGCTCCCTTTATTTGCTGTCTTTGTTTAAGGATCTTTTTTTTTAAATAATATTATTTCCGAAATTATTCGCAAAAAGGATTTCAATAATTAAAACTGTTTCAGTAACAAAAAAGTGAAAAGATTATTATAATTATTTTATGGAAACAAACAGTAATAATTACAATGAAAGGTAATACACATATAACACACTTCAACCACACACACAAATTACTTTTAAAACCAAAATAACATATAAATACACGAAATAAAGATTGCCCAAAACTAGAACAAATTATAGCAGTAAAACAATACTGGTTGAGGGAGCACAAATGTATTAAGCTACCTAAAAAGATTTTCTGCGAAAAGTCCTTTGTTCTTTCTTTCAAGAAGAAACTTAAAAAGCATTGTTAAATATTTATAACCGCGCCACTTTTGGCCTATTACTTCTTTATGGAACATTTTGAAGTCGTCATCTTCTTAGGAATGAAATATTAACACTTATTACTTAATTAAATGCCTACATCTAAACAAATAGTTGCACACGGAATAAAACAATAAAGGTTACAACTTAGATAAAAATAAACCAAAACCAGCTAGTCTTTAGCTAGACATCTTTAGACAAGATATTAATTGCTAATTTATATTTATGGACAGAGAAATGACAAATATTTCAATTAATAAGAGAACATATTTTTAATAGTGTTTTTTATATTAAAGTATGTTATTAACGGATTACCATGTTTATGACAATCATATAAAACCGAAATGTCTCATTGTTTTGCTCGCAGTATCGCACTGGAAGGCTTAATCGCCGAATACTCCAAACCTCTAAGACCAGAATAGAAAAAATTCAGACCAGATTTTTAATCTTTTCATTTGGTCGTAACTTGCAATACCCCGATGCCACGTCACATGACGCATATTTAGTCTAGTCTAGTATTGACTATGGGTTGCATAATTATACCGGAATCTTCAATTGGATAGCCCGGTGTTACAATAACTGACAACGGCAGTAAGTCTTTGCTCATGTTAAAACCCGTTTGTTTCAGGCACATGTTGATGCGCGAGGACCTAACGCAGTCGCTTATCATGATCCAGCCAATCCTGTATTCGTACAGCTTCGGCGGCCCGCCCGAACCCGTACTCCTGGACACGTCATCGATACAACCTGACCGCATACTCCTCATGGACACATTCTTCCAAATCCTAATATATCATGGCGAGGTGATATATTAAACATGTATTGTTTAATTACATAGCAGTTACACGATATTCCAGCAGCATGCGTATTCTTTGACCTTGAAGTATGAGGAATGTATTAAAATTTTCAAATTCAAATTTGATACTTTGTAGAAAATTTTATTTTTGCCCTGATGCAAGTGATATTGTAGCGTAACAACGATATTAGCAACTTAATTAATAAACGAAAACCTTTATCCATTTCTTATAGAATTCCACGCTATAAGCAAGTTTTGTAGGAATAAACCCATAAATATATCAATCAAGTGTCCTTGAAATTTAAAAGTAACAGCCCCCATATCGCCCATATTATCTTTTCCCCTAGACCATAGCCCAGTGGCGGGCTCTACGCTACCAGGACATGGCGGAGTACGAGAGCTTCGCGCAATTGCTTCGTGCGCCCATCGATGATGCGCAGGAAATTCTACAGAGTCGCTTCCCCGTTCCGCGGTATATCGATACCGAGCATGGAGGGTCACAGGTATGTTCTTTAGGATGCTTTGTAAACTTTAAATAAATAACAACTGCGGTATTGAAGGACTCAATTCAAAATAAGTAATAGCGCGTAGCACTTATCACTCTGAACGATGTCGCAGAGAGGCTGGACCTATTCAGTTGTAATCTGAGTGACCTCACAAGAGTGACATCATGGATGATATGTTACCGGATTTAAATTTAAACAATTTATATATATATACTTTTATATTAGGCGACTCTAGCAAATTAGATTTTTATCCTGTTAAGCTAGAATAAGAGGAGATAAATAAATAAAAAATTGAGGTTTTTTGGTGAATCTTGTTGCTATCTACTTTCAGACTTTTTTTGCGTTTGGACAAAGCAAAGCTTAGGTCCAGGAACGTTAAATGTTTAAGTGCGATTTAGCAGAAATAGATAAATGTTCAACTTTCGTGATGCAAACTTGTAATTACCTTTAATTATGATATTGGTTATTGTTCTTACATAAAGTATTTGTGAACAGGATGTTAACAGAAATAAAGAGAAGAAATTGAGAATACTGAATAGGGATCTCAAGTGTTTCACATCTGATATGTTAAATTTAAAATGTATGATCATAAATAGAAAACATTAAGCGGTTTCAACACTATGAACAGTTCCCTTGTCTCCTAAAATTTTTTCAAGCATGTCTGTCACTTTCTGTTGGGATTGCAGAAATTTATTAAAATGGCCATCGTCGTACGATTGCCTTTTAATATTGTTCAGGGGCATCTGCTGTCTAGACGCTATTTTTCTGTTGCAACAATCAACCATTGCTTTTAAATATCCGAATTTCCAGTCGCAACAATCATTTCTATATGTGTTCTTGTTTTCTTCTGGATAATCTAAAAAGTGCTCAATTTTTTCTAGCTTTTCATGAAATCTTGGTATTTCTTGATAATTCGTTTCGTCGCTCTTTGGTTGTGGCTTATATTTCCCTAAATTGATCTTTTCATAATAATGAGCATTGTAATTAGAATCTTCATTATTTTTTAATGTGAATCTTATGACGTTGTTATTCTTAGGTTGAATATTGTGTGAGGGTGGCGTATGTGGTTCACTAGATAAACGAGGATTGATGTATTTTGATCTGTTTAAAGCTTTACCCGCTTCTAAATGTCGACTGCTTCTATGCCGAACTCCTTTTTTACTTTGACTGCTTTTATCATTTTTATTTGGCACTATATTATACGGTGCCCTTGTACTTACAATAATATTCTCCCTTATTAGATTCTGTGATTTATCTAGGGGTATACCTAGGGGTGGAATTTCTATATTATTAGTCTGTACAGTTAGAGGAAGTAAACCATTATGCGGTTCTTGTTTAAGGATTGGAAGCTGATTCATAATGCTTCCATATGATCTGTACTCGTGAAGATGTGGAGCGAAATGAAAATTATTTTCTGAATTAAGAAATGGGCGCTGTTTCAAGACATTAACTTGTTTAGTATGATAAGGAAGCTGATTTTGTATAATGTTATTTGGTAACGTCGGAGGTATTTCCCTGTAAGGATATACATTCACTTCTTTAAAATCAATTTTATGACTTCTTTCTTTCTCAATAATGTCTTTTTTGGATTCGTTTTTAATATCTGTGGTATTCTGTTTCAAAGATTTAAATAGCTCAAACATTTCTAAAAATTTACTCATTATAGAATCTTGTTTATTCGGGTTTTCATTCTGCAGTGTTCTCTGGAATTCGGATTCTGAAAAAATAATACGATTGACAAATATTGAAAATATTACCTTTTTAGAACGATATTGCCTTCATAAAATTGTAATAGCTTTTATATATTTATAATTATTTGAAGGCACTAATTGCGGCGAAAATATGTAGTTTACAATCCGATAAATACAAATCCGATATAGAACTCGAAATACAAGTAAGAGAAACGTATGAACTGTAGTCAAGTTGTTATTTACCCCTTATTGTTGTACTGTGTACTGCCTTTGTAGACATTACAGCTGTGGTAGTCACCGTCGTTGTTTCTTGCAATTCTTTACGCAAGCCCCTTAAGATGATCTCCTTTACATTGTCAGCTATTTCTTTAATTATATCACGAGATATTTTCAGATTTGGTTCGATATTAGTTGCAGTAGAAGTGTCACTTTTCTGAACACTGCTGAGATACCTATTGCTAGACCAATCTAAATTGTCTGTTGTCTTACTGTTGAGGTTGCTAATAATTTCGGTATTCGGATTAAAAAGGTTAAAACTTCTGGATGTATTAAGAAATATTATTGCATCGCTGAAATTTGTGTGATTCATTATGTTTGGATTGTCTCCATTTGTCTCAGATTCTTTATCAATAGTTTCTTCTTGTATTGTTGAACTACGAGCAATTTGTTGAATCGGTAAATATGTGAAATGATGTTTCAATGCAGAATTACCATTGGTATTATTTTCCGTATCCCGCATTGGCATTGAATATAATAATTTTGCATCCGCATCATCTACATTTATAAATATTGGTGTAGTTATCGGCTTAGTGCTTAAATTTCTTTTTGCTAAATTTGCTAGCAATCTATTTAACGTATAGGATTCGGATGAATTAGTCATTTCTGAGATGCTCCTTTTCCTTTCTTGTGCTGTTAAGGAACTTTGATTTTTCATTAGCCGGTCATCCACTATATTCGTCTTCATATCACGCGTTCCTAATTTTAGCCGAATATCCTTTTCTTCTTTACCTTCATCATAAACATTTTTCTCGAGAGCTTTGTCATTATTTTTTTGGAATTCATGTCCACTTTGGTGTAAAGTACTGGTTGTATTAGGATAATTTTCCGTTGTACGAGGATATTGTGTAACTTCAGAATGGCTAGTTGTTTTGTCTTCTAAGAAGTTATCTGTAAAAAAAACTTTCAGTTTGTCAACCTAAACTTCTCAGTATTCAGTTAATTTTGAGAGATATTAATCGACTTACTTTTTAATTTATTAAATGGTAGAGTTTCATTTATTTTCTTTGCCTCATTGCTGCTATTGCCTTGCGGTTGTAAGCAAGATTGTAGTAATTGTCTACAACAACAAATTTAATATGTTTATTTATTGCTATATTATTGCAGTCAAGTTTTCGTCGGTCTAGATTGTTATTACATTCCTAAACCATTCTTGGTTCCGTTCTGCGATCGCTCCATGAGCTCTGATTTTTAGCTATTCATTAAAAAAACTCGATAACTTTGATACATTCAAAATAAAATTACGTACTTACTCATTGTTCATATCATTGATGTTTACGTTGTGCCGTCTCAGTTTTGTTAGCATGCTAACGTCCAAGTCGTCCTTTTGCATTCCACTCAACAATAAAACGCACATTAGGTCTGAAAATTTACCAATCAAATCGGTGACTTTAATTTACTATGAAAAAATTAATACGTTTACGAATCTCGCCTCGAAAGTTTCTTCTTCATTACAAGGGACTTTCTTTTTTTTAATTCACGTTGTTTATTTATTAGTTAAGTATGTTTTTGGAACCTTTTATCCGGTCTAAACGGGATGTGGCTTGGCCGTGTGATAACGTACATGTGACGGCGACCGCGGCGATCAGCGCTTGGCACAACATTCTAACGTCTTATCGCGTCGCCACCTGATCGCGTGTTGTGTTTTATATTTATTGCACTTACATTGTGATTGAATGGGATTTAGCAGAACTAAAAAAGTTTATTATACGAAGAACCACTTCAACCGAAATTATAATGAATCCCTGTAATGGAGTTACTAAACATTAATTTTGCTTTAATTTTCCACTTTATGCCATAAATCATATAAATCATTATTTATGTTAATGAAAATCAAGGTTTTACTGAACATTTGTGACTTTTTCACTTTTAATACACCTATCATTGCAATTTAGTTTGAGGACAATTTATGTAGCCATCCCGAAAATTTGTTAATGATTACTAATCATCTATGATGTTTTGCTTGAAAGGTGTGATTTCTTTTTGAAGTGAAACTTCTTTATCGGCGTTGGAAAAAAATTTACCGTCACATTTTTCGGTTACGCGTCACATTGTTCCGTTACGCGCCATCTTTTTCTTGCCCCTACCACGGTTGGTTCAGACGAAAAAAATACCGATGTTTTTAAGTGGAGATTTTAATGTCAATTTTGCATCGGAAAAATCTTTGAAGCTAGTTGAATTTCTGAAAGATAAATTGAATTTATCCATGAAAAACAGTCCTCAAACGTCAACAACAAGATCTGGCACTACAATTGATGGTGCTTTTACTCAGTCACTAAATTTCGTGGAATGTAAACTATATATTTCATATTTCAGTTACCATAAGCCATTAATTACAAAAATGAAAATGAAATGGGATGAAAATAAGGCCATAAAGAAGTTTCACTTCTTACGCGTGTACACGTTAGTACACGCACACATTTTTTATTTTGATATTTTAAACATACTCGTATGTTATGTTTACAGGCCCGATTCTTGCTGTCCAAAGTGAACCCATCGCAGACGCATAACAACATGTACGCATATGGCGGGGTGAGTAATAAGAATACATTACCAATTAATTTATATTTAATTAAAAATTAAAAACTTGCACGAGTTTTTAACTTAAATAATTTTGCGTAAAGAAAGATTAATACTTTTTTTGAGTATTTTTTGTTGTATCCATAATATTTTTGTTGTTTTTTGATCGCAATGCAATTTGCATGATTTAATCCGCCATGAAAGCATGGTTTTTGAACTGACGTTTTTCTTTTTTTTTTTGTTTCATCATTGTTTTGGCGATATCCAGGCGATGCCGATACCATCAGCGGTACAGATTTTTTTTATTTTATTTCGAAAAATGGTTTTGGGTTATGCAAACTTTTACGCTTTTTTTTATTGCTACACGTAAAAGCATGGTTGTAAGCATATCTGTTTATGTACTAACTATTGAAAATCTATTAATGACAATTCACATTTATGAATATTACATAAATGGGAATAAGGAATGCGCATGTTGCATAGGGAGCTATAATTAAATATTGTTTTAACGCTTCACGAGTGATCTGTGCTTCTTTGTGTTTCAGGCAATATTTATATGCAAGATTACTTATATTTTATATATGTATATATTTTACTTTTTGTATAATAACTCATTTTCTTTGATATTGAATGTATTAAAATAATCAATGAAATGCGTTTAAAATGTTTGAATTGGTTATTATGCGAGTGTAAAACTAGGTGAGGCTTTATGATTATGAGGTGTATATTATTTTCTTATTTTTCATGTCAATAAAATATTATCTAGCATGCGTTTCATATGTCGGTGTAAGGCAAAGGCTAGTCGCCTGTTTAGTGTAAAGATACTGTAATTTTCTCTCTTACGCATTTTACGAAACTATTTTTACTTATTTATGTCGTTTTCCTTGTCATATATGTATATTATTATATTGGGTTATAGGCAGTGGGATAGCTAATTTGCAAGCTTCTAAAGCTTAAAATAATTTTATAAATGATGTTCATAGGATGGTGGCGCCCCCGTCCTGACAGATGACGTCTCGTTACAAGTCTTCATGGAGCATTTGAAAAAGTTGGCCGTGTCATCGACCGCGTAAAATAGATCGATAATTATTTTTTTCTTTCCAAATATTATTTCGTTTAAATGTGTATAATATGATTTACTATGCTATTATTTTCCATTGTCTTTTAAGTAATTTCATAAAATATATTTTTTTTATTTCAATAACTTTTTTTTTGAAAGTAAAATCATATTTCTTCTTACCCTGACATCTTGTAGAAGAAAACTAAGGATTGTAAAATTAATCAAAGTATGCAATGTTTTGTAGTATGATTCATCAGACGTCATTCAAAATTTAGATGACTACGGTTACGATTTTCATACATACAAACATACAGATTAAGTCTTAGTTTTTGTCGATTATGATTCTATATAAAATTTGTTTAAATTATTTTAACTAATTGAAATTGGTATTATTAAATGTTCTGGATTAATAAATTTTCATTAATATTACCTATCTTGTATAGTGCTCTGTAGAAATAAATCTTTATTTAAAGGAACATTTTTTTATTTGTTTTTTTCATAACTTATGTTTTAAAAGCATTGATTTACCACTAGCCGTAGATAGAGCGCGTCATACAAAAACAAGGCGAGAATTTGTCACCAACTAGCTATACATTCCTACATATCGGTATATCGATGTATTACAACTCGTCTAATACACTAGACATCTGCCCGTTATATTATCTATAGCGGCCCGTAGTGCTTTGTAACTCATTCGGATTATACGGCTAGAGTGTTAGAATCGGTGACTTTCGTCTAGCCTTGTCACACACTGGGGGAAAGGAGTGCACGCGACGCTATTTATGCACTACTTTTCCGTCCCATTTTTTGAGCGTTAATGATCGATCTACGGCTAGTGGTAAATCAATGTTTGAAATTGAATTTAATAAAATTTCAAGGGGCAATAACACAACAACGTATAAAATATATTTTTATTGACAATCATTATATTGTACATAATATCGGGTTTTAATTAATAAAAATAAAGCTAGGTACATACAAAAGGCTCAGCAATTATCTTTCATTAATTGTCTACTAGTAGCTAGTAAGATCATTTAGCTAAATATGAAATAAAAATATTCAACATTGATATACAAAATTGCAAAACCATTAAAGAATTACTGATTATTACCTTTTTTTCTCTCTCCACGCTTTTGATTATTTGTATACTAAGGTATATTTATTCTAAAATTGTATTAACCATCGCAACCGAGTACGTACATTAGGCTAAATTATTTTGAACAAACAATGTTCACTACAGATGTCTTAACCAGTGAAACCCATTCTCGCTGATGATGCCAAAAATATGCAGGTTTAAAACCCGTATATAAAACCTATTAAATAAACTATTATTATTGAGCTAAGAATAAGTTCTCCAGTTTTCGGTAAGACCGATTGATTACTAATTTAGAGGACGCCCAACGTCCCTAAGTCTGAAATACTCATATTAAAAAGATACCACTACAAAATAAAAGGTACCACTTTGTCTAGCATATAAGGACTTATATACCGATCATATTGTAAGATATGATATAAAAAAAACACCATTCCAGCTTATACAGTCTCTTGCCAATAACCCTTGAAACCTACTAGTCACTTTTCTGAACCAATATCAGTTTGTTAGGTTTCCTTTATAATTTTTTCCCTTTCTTAGTTTTTATCTTCCGTAGTGATGTAGTGAAAGGTGGGTTTCTGGGTCAAAACAAGACCAATTGACTGATACTTAACAATTTGAACCGTTCATACAAATAGGTTTAAATCCAGGTGGTTCTCAATACACCTTTACACCCAACTTAGACGATCTCCATGGCGCAGTGCGTGCGCTGTCGCTTTATAAAGTTGGAGGTCCTGGGTTCGATTCACAGCTCGAGTCTGGTGGTAGGCTTCGGCTGTGGCTAGTTACCGCCCTATCGACAAAGACGTATCGCCAAAGCATTTTGCGTTCCGGCACGATGTCGGGTAGAAACCAATGAGTGTGGGTTTCACATACCCCTAACAGGTTAGCCCGCTACCATCCTAGACTGCATCATCACTTATCACCAGGTGAGATAGCCGTCAAGGGCTAACTTGTAGTATATATATAAAAAAAAACTTACATGGACCATTTATAAATGCACTGTTATTTTAGTAATGGTTTTGCAATATTGGGCTATAAAAAAATTTATTAGAATAATTTGTCATGTAAATACGGTTATAATTATTTGTCATTATACCATTCCAGGATTAACCAAGCTTTGGCTTTTAGCCATTTAGCATTTTAATTATATTATTAATATTGATCTTCTAATACACAAATAATAAATTAAGCATTTTCTATCTACAAAACTCTTATTATTTATGTTTCACCACTCATATACCCATTTGTTTCTACTTCATCTAAAACTAATACCTTCAATCTAATCTAATTAACCATGTTTATTTTATGACTATGGCCTATATTTTTAGTAGAAACTCTCAACCATAGCAAACTATGTAAATGCTCAAATATTATTCTTCGAATTTTCATGACAATTATGCATACACTCGACCGGTACCGTTAGTATAAGATTTGTTTGCATATAATCTCGTTTTCTAATATCGAAACAACACTTAACGTCATAGTAAATTGATGTGTATTTACCTAGCTTTTAAATTCAAATTCGTGGTAACTAGCAGAGCCAGCAAAAATATTGGATAGAGACAAATATGGAAATTGCAACTCTAATTCAAAACCATAAGGTAAATTTTTCTTTAACGTTAGTGTTTCGATACTCTAAAGCGACTTCACAATTGAAAGTGTGCAAATTTTATACTACTAAGGCTGCAGAACGTTAACCAGACATATTGAAAATTCTTGAAATGCTATCAAATTTGTGTACACAGCCGGAATTCTTTATATTTTGAACCACAGAGAGTTTATTTTTTTGTTAGCAGCCCATAGACTAAGACCGCCAAAGCCACGGTCATAGCGTATGTGATGAATATGGTTCATGAGTTCGGAGGTCAATTGAGGAAACGGATGGACATCTTCTGTTCAACATCAGTCCTCTCCAAAGCTCTGCAGAACTCTTCAAAGGAAATCATTTGATCATTGTTTGTGTCAGCCTCTAATATTGTTCTTTCAGCAATACTCGTAAGCTGTTCCTCGCTGAAAGAGATAGAATTATATTTAAAAGGAAAATATGCACTAATTATTACCGAAGGTACATCTTTTTGATTTATAGGTTAGCATATTTTACTATAAATAACAATGGGTTCAATGTATCAGCACAATACAGCTTTAAGAAGCACAGGAATAGAAAACTCTAGCTACTACTAATCCAGCAGATAAATTGCCTAACAATTTTTTTTTACCAATTTGAAGGGAATAATTTGGAATAGTTCCCAGCAACTTGTTGACATGATGACGCCGATTGTAGCTCTTCCGTTAGTTTTATTATACTGTCTGTTTTAACTCTTTTAACTAGAGGTCTCCAAATTTCAAAAGAGTAAGAAATAAATAAAATTAAAACAAAGGTGCTTTTGTCTACTTTTAGTAAAAATGCAGGTAAGATAATGTATGGTTCATCATGATCAACGCATTGCGAGCTCACTACAGATCACGGGTCTCCTCTCAATATGAGAAGAGTTTGGCCATAGTCCACCACGCTGGCCATGTGCGGATTGGCAGACTTCACACGCCTTTGAGAACATTGTGGAGAACTCTCAGGCGTGCAGGTTTTTTCACTATGTTTTCCTTCACCGATGAAGCAAGTGATATTTTAATTTTTAAAAAACGCACATAACTCCGAATAGTCCCGGAGATGCGTGCCCGGATTCGAACCGCCGACCTCTGATTAGGAGGCTGACGCCCTAACCACTAGACTATCACAGCTTCAAATGTATGGTAAATCGGTACATAAGATTCAGAATATTAATCATACTACTAAGAAGTGAACTATGTCATGTAAGCATGACGTTCAACTTACCTTATATTGACGCCAACCATCATGTGTAGAATGGCCAATAGCTCATCTCTTGATATTTTTCCATCGCTGTCCAGATCGTACATGGAGAAGGCAACTGCGCAGAAATGTTTTTTTTTAACATTGTGATAAAGGTTTAACCAAGAAAAGTTAGTAATATATATGTAGGATGACTACGGGCGGGTGCGTGTCTTTGTCGGTAATTTGGGTAGACGTGGGTAGTTTCGGGCAAGGAGACCAGACACTCTTGGTAGAACTGAACTACAATTATAAGTATGGTAATTTATAAGGAGCAGACTATACGCTCCACCAAGTACGAATGCACCACCGCAGCTCAACCACCAGTCCGACCCGACCGAGTGCAATCAATGCAATGCGCCGTCCTGCGCCGAGAGTCTTATGAGAGTCTTATAAGAACCTGCATACGTCACTTAGTGTTGCGTAAAGAGAGGGTTGATGCCAGTCTCTTGTCTGTCGTACATGACTCCAAAACTAGATGGCGCTGCTCTCTGATTGCCTACATATATATAAAGAATAAAATAAAGATAAAACTTACATCTTAATTTCTCCTCCCGACTATTAAGCCTATTCTCCCTATTCTTCCTAATGGGCCGGAAGTGTGCCAACACTTTCATGAACTGTAGGAAGTTGACTCTGTCATCATGACTGTCAGCAAAGAATGAGTGGACAATCCTTTCACTAAGCGGGTTTATAGCTAGTTCTGGGATACGAAGAAAGTCTTCTCTTGCTAAAGTGCCACAGTCATTTTTGTCTAATGCTGTGAACCTTGAATATAGGCGCTCTATTTGATTTGGTGTAACTGCAAAACAAAGAGGTTACTGGCTTTTATGTTAAAAAAAGTACAAGATAATAATTACAATCACACTGGAATTGGAGCATACCCTATTGGGAAATGGCCTCATTAGATCTAATTATTATTCACCATGATTGTTATCATACAGATAGGTAAAGTACTGACCAAGTGTTCCTGGTCAGTACACTACTAATCAGGAAGGGTGAGATAACTTTCATAAACCATGGTTTTTATACTACATCATCAGGTTTAGGCCATAGTGGGACATAAATTCACTCTATATCATATATATAAGAGGGATTTAGAGTTGGTACAAGCTCCATATCCCCGCTTTCCTTTATAGGAAACTTATATATGGAGCTTGTACCAACTACATAGCTTTAACGTAGACTTCAAGAAATATAAACTAACCACATAAGATATAATTTATGAAAAAGAAAACATTAAAAATCTGTTTGTAGGTCCCATCAAATAACACAATGTACAAATAACCAAGTTAATGGAATAACGAATGCAACTACTAGACTATTTAAATTCTGTTGAATTATGGCCAAAACATCGACTAATTACAATCAATCATAAAAACAAAGACACATCACGTACATCCTGTTTCATCTTGAATTTGTGCAATTTCCTCCTCTCTCAGCATCAAAGAAGACTTGTTGCCCATTTCGCTTGGTATCCACGACTACACTTAATAACTGTTGCACTAGGAAGTGGGATTAACTGATAAGCTAGCTGTTAGTCGCAAAATACAGTCTGGCTGGGAAATAATCGATTTGATATGCTCGAAATACTGTGTCTAACGTAACAATATGGATAAATTATTAATTGGTTACACAGTATACGACATCACGACGAATACAAATGTTCAATGATTAATCTAATAGAGGATTGTTATACAAATATTATTAAAATAAAATACTTGCGACCTTTGACTTTGGCCTTCTCATGTTCTCTTCTTATTTGTATTGACTTTGACTTGACAGTAATAGTTTTTTGACTTGCGTTACGGCTCTAGGCTATAGCTTATGTGAGATGTCTGTGACAGTTGTTAACAAGGCACAGCACATAGCATTAGAGCCATAGACATTACAGACAGCTTAATATAAAAAAAATCTCTATTATATGGGTCAGTGTTATGAATCCATATTTTTTTAACTCATAGGAAAGGATAGTATTTAGTTAAATTGCTCGTCCTACATACCTATAAAAGAAAAATTGTTTCATTATCATCATTCAACCGATCAACGTTTATTGACGACATAGGTCTTTTCGGGTTGACCAATGCTCACTCGACTCGACTCCCAAGACCAGTTATTACTTCTAAACATATTTCAGAAGCGAGATGGGTCTATAGTTCTTCAGCAAAATATAATCACCTTTTAAAAGAACAGAATCACCACGCTCATTTGCCAAATCTCTGGCGTTGTGCTTTTGTGAGTTTCGCCATCGCTGGAGGACTTAGTTAGTCTTAAGATGTTAAGGAGATATCTATCTTGTATCCGGAAAACCTGCGGTACAGTGGCTCAGTGTAGCTATGGGACCTAAAACCTCAATAAGTTTCTATGTTTTTGCTCATAGAATTTTGTCAATTCCACCTAAAATATCAAGATGAGAATAAATAAGGGCTTCAGTCGCGCTAGCTGGTTCCGTTCGATAGAGAAGTCTCCCGAAAAAACTTTAGAGTCTCTTTTTACTCAATAGTATTTTTTATGATTTATGTATTAAGGGTGTTTGAAGTTCTCTAAGCGAAAACCAGTATGAGGCACATTATACGATGCTTTGTCTCAATTATTACTGTGATACTATTTGTTGGTTTCATCTACTAAATATGGGTTGTTCAATGGTCACACATGTCTATGTGACCATTGAAAACTCAAATGGGCAGTTATGTGCTGACGAAAAAAAAAAATGAACATGAAAATAAGTTATTAAAAAAAATACTCTGTATAATAAATACTAATAAATAATAATAAAATTTACGTTTTTACACTAAACTGGATAAACTTATGTTTTATTACCCACTTTTGTTGTTTACTTTCGCTCGGCTAACTTTATAGATTAATAAACGTATATATTTTATTCTTAATGAACGTTGTTTCAATTTTGATTTCCCTAACATCAATACCTCCCTAGAGTATTAATGTTCCTTGATCAATACTGTGATGTCACTCATCGAATACTGATACAAAATTGTAGCTATTAGCAGACTTGGCCTATAGGTCACACGTGTGTTATTTAGAGATCTGTTTATTAATTCACAGGTAGGCCGACACGTCTGCTAGTCTGCTAAATACGCCCGTTTTATCTCTTGTCATTTCTCCATAAACTTATAAATATAATAAACTGGGAATATTTTGGTTGCATTATTAGGTGGTTTTTATAGGATTTGGACCATAAATACTTATGTTTACACCAGCCTGTTGCTCAAATCGTCCAGAATATCGTAATCTGATAGGATTTTTTTTGTTTATGATACCCAATTCATTTCTTGTGGAAGATATATTTGATAATATATTGTAACCACATATATAGGATCCGTGGAATAGGCTGAGATCAATACAGACAATTTTGACTCTACTAGACTTTACTTAGTGAAAATCGAGGCATATTTATGATATACATAACTTTGTCTGTTTTTAATAGTTTCTCAAGTCTTATGATAACATTAAGTATATAGATCTCAGCCTAAGTGAGCAAAACAGAGATGCGGGCGTTGCAACGCAGTGGGTACCTATCAAGGCAGGCAGAAACTATGCTTGTCTATTTATCTTTCAGCAATTGGCTCCGAAACTACAATGGTTGGTATGGTTTTTTGGTTGCTAGGTTACTGAAACACTGAAGTTTCATGAGTGACCTACTTTTCTTACTGACACGGTTGTCACAGTTATTTTGGAGAAATATAGGTAAATATACTACACTAGCTGGCGCCCGCGACTTCGCCCGCGTGGCATAAGTTTTTAAAATTCAGTCAGAATAAGTTGTAAAAATGCCAACGGGAACTCTCCTATGTCACTTTCCAGGTCCTCAACTATAATTTCAAAAATCACGTCGATCCATTGCTCTGTTGCGACGTGATTGAAGGACAAACCAACATACCAACTCACATTGGCATTTATAATATTACTATGATTTTGTCTGGATAGTAAGGAGTACAAAGTATTCCAATGGATTCAAAGAAGTAAAACTTTATAAGATTTACAACCAACATGAACCCTCTTTGTGGCAGATTTTCACAAATTATTAGCGGATATCTACGCCTAAGCAGGGCCTAACTTCCAAATTCCTTCTCATTCTTTATGTTTCCACTTTCAATGTGTGATTTTGCAAAAGAGCTTATACCTACATGTCATAGTTACTGAAAAGTAATGCTCTAATTGCCGATTTTCATTTCAACTTCAACTCCAAAAACTCAGAACTTAGATGTAGCCTTCCAACCCCTCACCCCTCTCACCCCTTTTGGGATGGATTTTTGTAATATTGCGTATATACAGTTTTTTATTATTTAAATCAAATAATCTAAATGCCAATTTTCATGTCCATAACCTCGAAAACTTAGAATCCTGATGAAAACTTCAAAACCCCCATTTTACCATCTTTCGGGTGGATTTTCGCAAAATTGATCGTACAGATCTTTATTATTTATAATTAACAACTTAGTAGCCAATTTTCATTTCATACAAACTTCCAACCCCCATTTCAACCCTTTAAGGGTGGATTTTTGTAATATATCATATACAGACTTTTATTATTTAAAACAAATAAACTAAATGGCAATTTGCATGTCCCAAACTTAGAATCCTGATAAAAACTTCCAACCCCCATTTCACCCCCCTTAGGATAGATTTTCGTAACATTGATTATACAGATCTATTTTATTTATAATTAACAACTTAGTTGCCAACTTTCATGTCCTTAACTTCAAAAATATAGGACTTTCATATAAACTACCAACCCCCATTTCAACCCCTTAGGGGTGAATTTTTGTAGTATTGTGTATAAATGTTTTCATAATTTAAAACAAATAACCTAAATGTCAATTTTCATGTCCCTAGCTTCAAAAACTTAGAATCCTCATATAAACTTCCAACCCTTATTTTACCCTCTTTGGGGTAGATTTTCGTAACACTGATTTAAACAGATCTTTATTATTTATAATTAATAACTTAGTTCCCAACTTTCATGTCTCTAACTTCAAAAATAAAGGACTTTCATACAAACTTCCAACCCCCATTTCTACCCCTTAAGGGTGGATTTTTGTAATATTGCGTATACAGGTTTTTATTATTTAAAGCAAATTACCTAAATGCCAATTTTCATGTCCCTAACTTTGAAAACTTAGAATCCTCATGAAAACTTCCTACCCCCATTTAACCCCCCTTGGAGTAGATTTTCGCATTATTGATCATACAGATCTTTATTATTTATAATAAACAACTTAGTTGCCAACTTTCATGTCTCTAACTTCAAAAATATAGGACTTTCATACAAACTTCCAACCCCCATTTCTACCCCTTAGGGGTAGATTTTTGTAATATTGCGTATACAGGTTTTTATAATTTAAAACAAATAACCTAAATGTCAATTTTCATGTCCCTAACTTCGAAAACATAGAATCCTCATGAAAACGCCCCACCCCCATTTCACCCCCCCTGGGGTAGATTTTCGTAACATTGATTATACAGATCTTTATTATTTATAATAAAAAACTTAGTTGCCAATTTTCATGTCTCTAAGTTCAAAAATAAAGGACTTTCATACAAACTTCCAACCCCCCTTTCAACCCTTTAGGGGTGGATTTTCTCAAAACCGGTTCTTAGCTGACCTCTACTTCATAAAAGGAATCTACCTTCCAAATTTCAAGTTCGTTCGTTCTATAGTTCCTGAGATATCGTGATCATCAGTCAGTCAGTCAGTCAGTCAGTCAGTGGTATTTCGCTTTTATATATATAGATTATTAATGTTGTGTAAATAAAATTTTGAAAATTAGTAAATCTTCAACTGAATCCGATATGAGTGCAACAAAGATTCCATCAGAGAGTCACTCCTCAGAAAGGAAATCGGACGTTGATCAGCTTGATCCAGTTATTGAAGTAAATGAAAGTTTAGGAAGTGAACTGTTCGACCGTCCCCGTGAAGAAGGCGAATGGGAAGAAATAGAACCGCTGATTTTCGGCCAAAAGAATATAACAGAGCCTCTGTCATTGGAAGCTTTAGATAATGCTATTTATGAGCTTGGCGTGGTGAATCTCTGCTGGCCGGACATAAACGAGCCGGTGTTCGAAACTCGCAGTTGCTTTCCCAAAAGCTATTATGTTAACACCAATAAAGAGAGGCTGCTTTTGGCGTATGCGGAGAATTTTCGACGACAATTTCAATTTCACTACAAACTGCGGAAGCCCTTGTTTTTACAGGCCCCTAATGAATGTGGACTACAGGTAATTTAATTTATCTTCATCACGCTATGAGAGGGCAATTCTAGGGCATTTTTTTTTTCGGACTGTCTATTAGCTTTACAAACCCAATTGGTTGCCACAGCGTAACCGGGCTGTTTGGCGAGCTTCGGAAAGAAGCTCTGCCAGAAGAAATTTTGAGCCCTAGGGCTCGAAGAAACTAAGGGAACGACTGCCTAAGGGCGCCTCCTTTGAGGCCGAACCTCGGCTTAGGCGACGTTTGGGATAACGGGGGGTCGGACGGTGAGTGGTCCGTACGTCTCCGAGGCCCTGGATGGAGTCCACGTCCGGATGATGTAAGATAGCGGGGACCTCGTCTTCGCCGGCGAAGACGGTGTGTAGCGTATGATTGTGTGGTAGGTGGTACGAGTATGTTGTCAGTAGTCATCTGATCGTCAGGGTTATGAAGGATATGTTTAGGTCTCCTCTTTCGGAGAGGAGCGCTTAGGTCGGGGGAGTAAAAAGAAGCCGCAACTACGAGAGGGTTGGGGTGTCGGATTGAAAATAGGGCATAATAAGCGGGACCAACGTCTTAACGCGGTGTACAAGTCACTGGGGTGGACAGCGACAATTTGTTAAGTCCAGGATAGTAATTAGCTAACAATTTTCGGCCTGACCCGGAAAACTAAACCGAGGCATTTAAATTATGCACAATTAGCTCTATGCTGGTAAGTAGTAAGTCATTCAAGTCAAATAGCTCAACCTATAAGTTGAATGTGTCTTGAAGATATCTATCAACCAAACCAACCACAGAATCAAGTTAGCCCTTGACGGCAATCTCACCCGGTGGTGATGCTGTCTAGGATGGTAGAGGGCTAACCTGTAAGGTGGATAAACACACGCTCCTAATTGATTTCTGCGCGACATCGTGTTGGAACGCTAAATCGCTTAGCCACACGTCTTTGTTGGTAACTAGCCACGGATGAAGCCTCCCACCAGACCAGACTCGAGCCAGGAATCGAATCCAGGACCTTCAAATTTATAATGCGACAGCGCAAGCATTGGGCCACGGAGGTCGTCAAAAAAATTGTCGCTAGATGGCGTAATATATTGTATATTTATTGGAACTTCCCATAAAATATTGCAGCAAGTAGTTCAAAGTTATACGTACACTTTAATTTTTATTAGGTACCTGTTTTATTTCCATTTCTAATTAATTTCCCAGAAAATGGTGTGCTCTTCGATACGTCCAACAAAACTTTGCTTCGCGGACACCAACACTTGGGAAGGCTTATCTTCATTGGTTTCGGATTATTTTGAATTTGAACCATTACGCAAACCGATGCTGCACGTGAGTAGATAGTCTTGTAAGTTGTACATTATTATAGTTTGTGACGGTTATAATCTTTTAGCGCGCTTTTAAAAATAAAATAAGACGAATAATTCCTGGCATTTTCTTGATATCGGCATAGGTTATGATAATTAAGTTGTTTTACGGTGAAGACTTAGTGATGCGTGAGTATTTTTTTATGTTATTATACGGAACATTTTTGAGTTATCAAGTAATTATCAATTCCTCCAAGTTGTATTTGTGTTAAAGGTAGTATTAGTGTCTTCCAATAGATGGCGCTACAAGTCTCGAGTATAAGAAATATAATTTATTTATTTTCTATGCTATTCTTTCTTATTAAATGCCACAATTTTACAATATATGTCCGGAGTTCTCATTACATCTTGGAGTTGTTCCTCACTAAGTTCATTGTTTATATTAAACGTAAGCTTTAAAAGAAGTCCTATTATAGTTAGTTTAAAGGATAACGTAAATGATAAAAAATATGGGTAAAATGGGTATGATGCTCTTACTTATAATATCTTGTGGTCTTTAATAGTTTTAAGTACCTAACGATGTGAGATGGTGATAACAAAAATATTACTCGGCTAAAGTTTGCTGTTGGCTTCTTCTTAGGTCAGGAGGAGTTTAGAACCCTCATAGCTTAAGTTTTAAGTTTACGAATGTATTTATCATCGTCTTCTCACTACAATGTAATAAAAATGTACGCATCAAAATTATGTATTTTGATTCTGTTGAGATACTTACCTTTTTCATCCTAAATTAGATATCATGGAGGTGAGGTAAATAAAAATGAAATATAAAGTTCAATCGTATTTAATTCTTCAACATTTTCAAGTTCACAAACTTTGTGTAGGTAGGTATAATTTTAATAATTCCAATTTGTAATTTTGTACAAAATATCATCTCTCAAACAATATCCAGTGGAGCTATAATTAACAAGAAATGCAAATTAACTACATATATTCTAAATTCAGTGAAAATGAGATTGGAACCTTGCTAGAAGAATTATTTGCGCATTGTCGATTCAGCTGCGCTTAAACCATTTAGGACAATCTCTTCAACATTACAATAATACACTCTATTCATTAGGAATGTACTTACAATATTAATAATCTCTCAATAATTTATAATTTTGATCACAGTGTCCTTAACTGTTAACTTTAACATATTATACAATTCCGAGTCGCGACATAGACGTCCATATAAAATACTGAGCAATAGAAAACAATTATACAAGTGTCTAGCTCTAACACGGTAGTCATAAATTACCTTAACAATATTACCTTGTTCGCATGATTGGCACACGAGAACTCGGCGTCCTCTCAATATTTGGTATACCACGTACGGGCGGAGGGCGCGGGCAGGCCGGCCGGCCCGACAGTGAGCGGGTGAAAGGACGCCCTGACTTAGCATTAGCTATGCTTATGACTTGAGGTAGAACTTAGGGTTCGAACTACTACAGTAGGGTACATCTAGGAATGTATTCGTCGAATGGCAACATGCAGCGGACTACTTATTCTAACCACATAACAGATTGCGTGCACAGTAAAAGTAACGTGATCTCCGATCAATGACATCCATTTACAAAGTTAGCTATAGTATAATATCTGTATTACATCTGATATAAACTCGGAAATAGATTAACTATCGTGGCAGACCCATGACAAAGCATAGAGAACAGCGTCGCATTCATAACTTATCTAAAGTATAGACTAAAATTAAAGAGATAATGATGCATAGCTTTTCTTTTAGAACAAAGAAATTACGCAAATTTGGCTACACATATCACACACAGTAAGTGAACGCTTACTGGCGACGACGTATATTCGACTATGTACACGTAATTGAAATATTCCCTGTAGCGAGCGCGCAGCGTGCGGCCGTCTATTTGCGGCGGGCGTCGGGCGCGCCGAGCACGCCGGGCGGGCCGTGCGCCGCCCGCCTCGAGCGCAGGTTGTGCAGCAGCGCGCGCAGCTGGTGCACGTGCATGCGCGTCACGCTGGGGTCGCCGCTCGACTCCAGCCACGCCAGGAACTTGTCGCCGTGTTCCAGCGCTGCAGCCGTGCCTGTCTCCCACTCCCCGTTCACGTGCCCGTTGCTCTTGTTCTCCTCGCTAGCCGACTGGCTGCTGTTGAATAGCAGATTATCCAGAACATTCCGCGCTTTCGTTTGACTTTTGCAGGTCTCGTTGGCTCTCTCCGTGGTGGGCTCCTTATTTTCGACTCCGACTTCGAGGCTTGCGGGCTCCGCTGCTCGAGGCTCTTCAGGTACGGTGACAGTTTCGCGTACTTCGGCGTTGTGTGTTTGACTGTGTATCGGACTTGTGGCACCCCGATCTTCTTCAGTTTTGCTTTTGGTGAGATGTGAGTACAAGATGTTGTCTGCTGATTTGTCCTTTGGAACCTGAGATGCTGACTTGAGTTTGTCTTCGGGTAGTGGCATTGCCCCGCCAAATTGTTTGTAATACTGCCAGAGCCATGAATTCCTATTGTAGTCGAGATGAGAGGTGACGGGCGGCGCCGGAGCCACCGGTTTGGGGGGTATGGTCGGATCGCTTTGCTTTCCTAATTGAAGTGGGTGGGGGGACGTCGTCTGAGCTGTCAGGTCGAGCATAGCCTGTTGAGTCTTTAGCCAGTACCATAGCGTGTCGTCCACCGGCTGAGCGGCGGCAGATTGTGAAGTCATATGATGACTTGACTTGGATCCGCTATGCCGATATGGGTCTGAGGAGTGACTCGATTTACTACGGTGCTTTGTTTCGTTTAAGTTTAGAACTCCGTTGTGGACCGGTTTTGGGGAGCGGACAGAGCGCAAAGCTCGACTAGCAGGTTGCGCAGACAGCGCAGATAAACCAGGATTCAGTTGTGCAAGCAAGGTCAGATTGGTTGCGATCTCATTGAAGCTCAACCCCAGATGGGAATGTGTGAGGCTGGGTAGATGTGCAAGTCCCGACAAGGGACTGATCGCGCTCATGGAAACGCTTGCGCCTGGGTCGGGACGACGCTCTCTCGGTGGGTGTGCGGGAGGTGATGGTTCACTCCGTTTAGTGGTAAGCTCGACGGGCGAGTCGGTTGGCAGCACGGGCAACGGAGTGCTGTGCGTCACGGCCGCGGGGCTGGAGAGGTCGAGGCCGGTCGCAACGGGTGACTGCGGCGCGGTCGGCGACTCGGTACGCGCACGTTTATCAGGAGGCTCCCCGTCGTTGCTCTTATCGGTGTCCGGCGAGGACAAGCGAGAGGTCATGTAACGCAGTTTGTCCTCGTTCTTACACCAGCCGCGGAGTGTCGACTCCGGCACGCCGATGTCGCGGGCGACTGACGCCTTGGACTCGCCGTCGTTGACGCGTTGTATGGCCTCTATCTTGTCTCCAGGTGTGAGGGCGCGCATGGGTCGCTTACCCTTTGTCGTCATTTTGGCCACTCGCTTACTGTAACAAAACAAATAACAACATCAGCTAACTTTATTTAATCCAGTCCAGATATATCGTTACAGATATTTATTTAACTCCTTGACGACCTCCGTGGCGCAGTGCGTGCGCTGTCGCATTAAAATGTTGGAGGTCCTGGGTTCGATTCCCGGCTCGAGTCTGGTCTGGTGGGAGGCTTCGGCCGTGGCTAGTTACCACCCTACCGACAAAGGCGTGTCGCAAAGCGATTTAGCGTTCCGGCACGATGTCGCGTAGAAACCAATTAGGAGTGTGTTTACCATACCCCTAACAGGTTAGCCCGCTACCATCCTAGACTGCATCATCACTTACCACCAGGTGAGATAGCCGTCAAGGGCTAATTTGTAGTGTATAAAAAAAAAATTAAGTTTACGCAGAGAAGGTTAGGCGGCTATATTTTGAGCGGAAAATTAGTATTCTGACCGTCGTCATCGACAGTTTGCGTGCAAAATTATTGCAAGCGGTCTCTCGAGTAAAATAATTTCAAATAAACCAGATAACGCCTGGTTAGGTAGGCACATTTATTAAATGCCCAGTTTTGTGAATGTGGTTTTATTATTTTCAAATATGACCGCTATCAGCCCATAAATATTTCGTAATATCCAAAAAATTAAAACACGCTCCAATAGGCTATTATTTTAGAAACACATATTTTTATTTGGTCAAATATTCAAATTACACTGATTTATTTAATTTTCTTCGTCATTAAAAAAAGAATTACAAATCTATACGATCAAGGAAATAATTTGACTCGGTAAAGAATAATGCGATACAAAAGTTCAATGAACTTCGCTATCGATGCACCTACATCGTCGATGATTCCATATCATATCAATGACCTGAACAGATTAAAGATTTTCACGACCGCCAAACGTCATTCGGCAATTCTATAATAGACATTAACATTAACGCGAACATCACATATTTGGGTAGAAACGATAAAATGTGTTTACGCAGGAAGCTATAAAGTTACGAAAAGATAAACAAAAAGAACACATAAAATTATGACCTACGACAACAGTAAGCGGCAAAAGTTGTCGGGTCGTTGACACCGTGACCTTGCAAGCGACGCACGCATCCCGCGGCCGCCGACAGATGGCGCTGCGTGTCACAGAAATCATTACCTACATACTTAAATAACTTCTGTTTATGATGTAATCTATACAAATAAATAAAATTGGAGTGTCTGTTCGTAATATTGAAATAACCGTTTTTTACTACATGCATATGAATATGTGTACGGTACATACACCAAAATAACATTTTTTACAATTTTTGCCTGTCTGTCTGTTTCGGCTAATCTCTTTTGACAGATTTTTACGGGACTTTTATTGGCAGGTAGCTGCTGTAATAAGGAGTAACTTAGGCTACTTTTATTTTAGAAAAATAAAGTAATCATGCAATGTCCAAGTAATCTATTGCTTCGTGATTGAAAGACAAACACATTAACTCAACGCAGACGGAGTCGCGAGCGTCAGCTAGTAATAACTATAACAATTTGTAATACGTGACTTTAGAAACTTTACTGTTCTACACTTTGTATTACATTATACTTTAACAGATTATACGATTACCTACCGTGTTTTTTTAACATTAGCTGATGTTTAAGTGGGTATTTGTAAAAATTACAGTGCAGATATATTTTATATGGGTTTAAAGTGAATGTTTACTTAAACATCATTTTTATTTAGATATATAGGTAAAGGAAATGCGTATTTTAAATAAGATATCATAACTAATAGCGGTTATTATAATAAATACTTATCATACTAAATATTTACAACAAACTATAATATTTACACCACCACCTTGGTTTAGATTATAGTATAAACTAAAAAGGACACTACAGGTATTCTGAATATATAACAACTTAGATAAGAAAGAATGTAACCTACCTATTGTAAACAATATATTTATACAACAGTTTTAGTTTAGTTTAGTTTAGGAACATAGAAAACAGATTACCGAAAATTTATATTACCTATTCGTAATTTGCCGTCGGCTAATTTTTAGTCTGTAATATTTTCCACGTAAAATATATGATTTTATAAAACGTAGATAGGTACCCAACTGACTCGTATGAAGCAAAGTGTTGGGTGATTTTTAATTGTAACTTTACAATTAGGGATTTGAGCATCATTTTAAATAACGAATAATTAGATAGTTATTTAGAATTATCAATGCACATAAACATAATAAATATAAGAGATTACTTCAAACTTTGTTTGTGCAGTCTGAAGTTTAAAAAAATCTAGTAGTCTTCTAATTCTCGCGGTATTGAATAAAGTTGCACTGCATAGCTTTGTAGAAATAATTTTCGTAATCTCCGTAACTTAAATGAACATAAAAACTGCTTCATAAAATTACAAAGTAAAACGTTAGAACAATAAGTTAGGGTTTTTAGGTTACAACTATAATTAAATAAAAAATCTAAATCGACTAAGATAAAATACGTACGCTATGATCGATGAATAAAATAATAACAAAACAGAACATTCTTAAATTTCTCGTCTGCGTTGCATTTGGGACAATTTTATTTTATATTTGATAAGTATATAAATCTAACATCGATATAGTTTATTTTACTAATATTATTTCGTGAAATTTCGACAATTTAGCAAACCACTAGTAAGTACCTAAGCTACTAAGTTATGTTATCAATACTAATTGATCTTAATTGAATATCTTAGTTAAGAAAAATTGCAACATGAAAGCAAATCCTGTTTTCCCTTGTTTGTTTGGTAGCGTAATGAAAAGTTGTCAACTTACTTGCGAGCCGGCACGTGTGTTGTGTTTACAATTTTTGACAGGTCAGCCGTGGCGCTTTCGTCACAAACAGTTCGGCAGCCAATAAAACTAATGCGGAAATGCGCAAACGCGGCACGTGTTCACAGTTTAGGATTTCACTCACTATCACGCAACACTAGTTCAGTTGTCCTTCGGGCCGTGTGGGTCGCGGCGAGACGTTCGTCGCGGGGCGCGCGCGGCGACTGTGTGCCGGTGGTGATAAGGCCAGCCGCGGTCCGCCGTCCGCCGGCCGCGCCTCTCCTTTGTGTCCGATCGGCGCCCGCCCGCGCCCGCGCCCCGCCCGCCGCGCCCCGCGGGCCCCCGCGAGCCGTAAACACCGGCGACCGGCCTCCGCACTTTATTAACGCAATTAATTCTCCGCGCATCAACTTTCTACCGAAAAGATCACGGCGAAGTTTTATCGTTCGCCAAGTTCACTCAACTTTTCCGCACGCTCGCAACTTTTCTAAACTTTACCTCGTAACGTCGCGCGGCGTCTCGCGGCCGTCTCGGCGGGTACTTAACGGCTAATGGACGCAATTATTACTACAACTTGCTTACGCATTATTTCTTTTTTGTTCTCGCTTGTTAAATTCGTAAATATTCAAAATATATCAATAGGCTTAGAAATTATAATAATTTATAGAAATTATAATATTTTATTAATTAAAGTACTTTACACTTACTTTTCTTGCTTGTGAAGTCAACACCTCCTGAGGATGATCCGGTGTCGGGTCGAAACGTGTGTAGAGGTTCTAGTGGAAGATTTTATGTGGTGTTATATTATACAAATCTCCTGGTTGTCGGCGGAAAGAAAGTCTAAGTATAGCAAATTATGCTTGCTGTTTATTGTTTATCATGGACTTCCGCAAAGTAACGCCTGCTTCTATTCATTATATAGAAATTATAGGTTGAAAACGTAATGATATAAAGTTGTGTTACTATTTTGTTACTTTAACTTTACTTTCAGCATAATTTAATAATATTTTTGTAGTTCGGTTACGTATCATTTTTCAGTTGCAGATTGTTTTCTGCAATCTCATTATATTGGAATGGTAAACCTTCACGAATCATACGTTGTTTTCTTATCTTTTCTGTAAGCATTTAAAATTTGTCATTAAAGCAGTTTATAATATTTATAATATTACGTGGATATTCACGCATAACATGTAAGTGTTAAATTGTTTAATTTGATATTTGTCTTATGAGTTACTTTGGTGATGAAGGATGGCTACAATTTTTTTGAAGGTCGATAATAATAAAATAAAATATTTAAATTAGTTCGTTGTACCGCATCATTATTTTTTGAAATCTTGTAATGCTACAATAACTGGCATGAAATAGTATTTTTATGTATTGAAATATGTATTTCGAAATCAATGTTATCGTCACTAGCTTTTCCAGCGGCTTCGCTCGCGTTGAAATCTATTGTTGGCAACTTTATATCACGCGCGATTGAGATATTAAAATTATAATAATAAAAATTATTGTTTCTTATAGTGTCTATCGAAATTTTATGTTACAATTGAAATTATAGTTAGTAGCACCTATTTAACATCAGGATAATATTATTCCCTGTTTATTGGTAAGTTTTCAAATTCAAGACTTATTACGAGGTCCGATGTCCTCAGGATGCCAACGGTATAATATTACAAATACTGTATTGAACTGTCTGTTCATCCATCACACTGTTTAACAGCTGGTTGTATCTCATGAACCCATAACACGTAGAGGTAAAATATTCTTAGAATGTTTTTTCAATTGCCGTTATATATAATAAAAATAAAATTACATTTAAGGGTTTTTTTTTTCTACAAGCCCTTGACGGCTATCTCACCTGGTGGTAAGTGATGATGCTGTCTAGGATGGTAGCGGGCTGACCTGTTAGGAGCATGGTAAACCCACGCTCCTAATTGGTTTCTACGCGACAAAGTGCCGGAACGTTAAATCGCTTGGCGACACGTCTTTGTCGGAAGGGTGGTCACTAGCCACGACCGAAACCTCCCACCAGACAAAGAAAAGGGTTTTTAATAATCATCGATTTTAATAATGCTAATTATACGAATATTATGCGAAAGTTTGTATGTAGCAAGTATGTAGTAATAATAAAAATTCAAACATTAATCTAAAGTCAATTTATTATGTAATAGCGAATTATAATCATGAATTAAATTTACACAATAAACATCTATATATCTTTAAAAAATTTACAAAAAATATTCATTTAAGTCGTAGTAACTTTTATTGAATAGTCATTTATTGAAACTACTCTTAAAAAATTTTTGTAGACAGATTTTTAAATTCTGTAGGCAACTTATTAAATAGGCTATGAATGAAATGTTATAAATAGGTTTTGAATTAGTCATTTTGGCAAGTCTGTAGAATCTCCTTCAGCCTCTCTCCCTCTCATAGAGAGGCTTGGATTGTCCACACACAAAAAACACCTCGATTCCATTTCCACTTGAATGCAGAATGACAAACCAATAGGCTTTTTTAGCTTAGCAGGAAGCGGACATCCGATGAACATCGGAAGTTCTGGAAGTTTCCAAGACTACTTTAAACCGCGGAAAACGAGAAAGCTGTTAAAAAATATGCACGGAACCGTTTTCGAAGTTTGTTACGTCTTTTATTATAGAGCAATATCTTAAAATCTACGTAAAGTACCTAATTATCTATTCATTAAAATAAATTATATTTAACGACTACTGAACAAAAACCTTTAACTTTTCACGTCTTCGCTCCAATGAATGATTAATACGTACTTTTGTTTTTTGTACTTCCAAGGGTGTAAAGTTTGTTTACCCAGCTATACCCAGTTTTTAGACTGAATTAAAATAGAGTTTTTTATTTTGCATGCCTTGAGCTATTGCATACCTTCTAGAAAACAGCTGACTTCAAGAAGGTATGAATTAAAAGTAGTTACCCTTTTTATCTCATGAGTTGCCAATGTATGTATAGTTTGACGACCTCTTTGGCGCAGCGCGCGCGCTGTCAGATTATAAAAAGCGTGAGGTTCTGGGTTCGATTCCCGGCTCGAGTCTGGTCTGGTGGGAGGCTTCGGAAGTGGCTAGTTACCACCCTACCGACAAAGACGTGTCACTAAGCGATTTAGTATTCCGGCACGATGTCGCGTAGAAACCGAAAGGAGTATGTGTTTACCATACCCCTTACAGGTTAGCTCGCTACCATCTTAGACTGTATCATCTCTTACCATCAGGTGAGATTGCCGTCAAGGGCTAACTAGTAGTGGATTAAAAAAAATGTATGTACATATTACTTATCTCAGGGTATCTATATACGTTCTCCTCTGCAGATCCCACGTAAGACGCGGTAAGCTAGGTAACTGTTTTTGCTCTCGCGTGTTTTTGTGGCGGCTTTATTGTGAGTTCACACTGGAGACATTATGTTTTGAAACTTATAGTCCGGCACATTGATGCGACGACGTCGACAGCTCCGACCACCTACCCCGATGGACCTAAGGTTTAAATAAAATTAAAAGAAAAAAAAACTTGACTTACCCTTCGTAGGTATGTTTAGTAGGCTATAAAGAAAACTCAGAAATGTTTTATTCATTACATGCATCTATGAAGCGTTAATACATAATTATTTATTTATTTATTTATCTCCTCTTAACCTAGCTTAACAGGATAAAAACCTAATTTGCTAGAGTAGCCTAATATAAAAGTATATATATATAAAAATTGCCTAAATTTTTAATATTCCGGTAACATATCATCCATGATGACACTCTTGTGAGTTCACTCAGATTACAACTGAATAATGTTTGAATATAAATCTAGAACTAGAGGCAAGAGTCTGGTCTGGTGGGAGGCTTCGGCCATGGCTAGTTTCCACCCGACAAAGACGTGTCGCTAACCAATTTAGCGTTCCGGCACGATGTCGTAGAAACCAATTGGAGTATGGGTTTACCATGCCCCTAACAGGTAAGCCCGCTACCATCATAGACCGCATCATCACTTACCATCAGGTGAGATGCCGTCAAGGTCTGACTTGTGGGGTATAAAAAAAATGTGATGCTATCCACAATCAACTTAGCCGGGGTTGTTCTCAGCCATCTCATTAACTAAATAATTACCTATGACGTTTATATTTTATATTATTATACTGGTATTATATTATAAACTTACTTTTTATAAAAATAATGAAGATGTTATTGGATTTCGGTTGCTAATATGTTATAATATAAAAAAGGTAATATCTGTATTACCCAATTTTAGCTCACTTTATAGTGTACCTCAATAGGTGATTTTTATACAATGGACTGTACCGGTGAGTGAACATGCTCGCTTCAGTAAGTCCCTATTCCGGAAGCTTTTGATATCACGCTTGTTGTTGTACGACATGTAATGCTAGAGTGACGTCATGGTTAGAGTTGGACAGCCGGCATATGGCTAGGCAGGCGATGGGTATATCCGGTAAGTGGTAAAACACTCACCGAGTGGTCACGGTGTTGGGTTGGTAGCGAGTGGTGTTGTTAGACGATATGTAGTGGTAGTGTGACGTAACGATTAGAGTTAGATAGCTGGCATAATATGGCGAGGCAGGCGATGGTTATATCCGGCAAGTGCACGGCACGGAGTTGGGTTGGTAGCAAGTGGTGTTGTTGGGCGACATATTTTGTTGCTAGTGTGACGTCACAGTTAGAGTTGGATAGCCGGCATATGGCGAGACAGGCGATGGGTATATCCGGTAAGTAGCAAAACATACATCGAGTGGCCACGGACTTGCGGTCGAGAATCGACTGTTCGCTGCGTTGTTGCGAGTGGTGCTTTTGGATGACATGTAATGCTAGTGTGACGTCACGGACATAGTTAGATAGCCGGCATATGACGTAGCAGACGATAGGTATATCCAGCAAGAGGCAAAATATACATCGAGTGGCCACGGACTTACGGCCGAGAAGCGACTGTTCGATGAGGTGTAGAAAGTGTTGTTGTTGGACGACATATAATGCTAGTGTGACGTAACAGTTAGAGTTAGATAGCCGGCATATGGCGAGACAGGCGATGGGTATATCCGGTAAGTAGCAAAATATACATAGAGTGGCCACGGACTTGTGGTCGAGAAGCGACTCTTCGATGCGGTGTAGCAAGTGCTGTTGTTGGACGACATATTGTTGACGTCATATGGTTAGAGTTACATAGACGGTATATGGTGAGACAGGCGATGGGTATATCCGACAAATGGCGAGTAATGCATCGAGTGGCCAAGGAGTTACGTCCGAGAAGCGACTCTTCGATGCGGTGTGGCGAGCGGTGCTGGTGGGCGACATGTGTCGCTAGTGTGACGTCACGGGCAGAGGTAGAGAGCGGCGAGCGGCGAGGCGGTAGGTATGTTTGTGCCAACTCGAGGCCACTAAGGCCCTCCGAGCGCGCGATTTACGGCGCGTCGCCCGCACTGTATTTTGGGCATTGGCGATGTTTGCAGAGCTTTAGGCGTTGGATGCGGTACGAAAGTATTCATATTTATATAATAAAGTAGTTATAAACACGTTATGGATATATTTATACATTTATATATTTATATATCGGCGCGAAGTTTTTACTGATTTGAATTGGCAACATACATTAACAAGACTATAAGATATATAAGATTTTAATAATTACCTTTTAATTTATTAACTTGTTTAAGCTAAATACTTGAAAGCGACCTTAAAAAGAGGGGATTGCTATCAAAATATTAATTGATTATAGCTCTGGGCGACCGATGCCCCAAGCTGCTTTAACGCTTGGGACGTCGAATCGCACGTAGCTCTGTAAAAATTACCAATGCAATTAATTAAATCGTGAATTTTTGGAGTTTGACTGCTGTGGAGGATAGTAATGTCGAAGAATGTGACGTCACTCTCTCTAAAACTAACCCTGGAGTCTCAGACCCGGATATATAATAAACTAAAATTTACCCTTTCTAATAAACATAGGTACCATAAAGAATTAAATTAAGGATATTATGCTGATTGACCTAAACTATGGTAGTATCGAAAAATTTATTCGTTTCTAAACCTAATATCTATTTATATTATACATAAGTACAAATATTTATATAATATGTTATATTGGATTAACACACACACCCACACACCTACCCATTGGTAAACTGACCCACACATATTATGTTTGTGACAAAGTTAGCTAAATGTTAACACATAAAATTGTAGTCTACTATATATATAGTACTAATATCTACCTACTTTGACTAGATCTTGACTTTTCCATTTCTTCCGTGCTTTGGGGAGCACGATAAGCTTTCTATCTTAACGTGCTCTCCAGAGTACACATTTTATAGACAGTCCCATGTTAACTAATTAACGGTTCTCAAATAGATAGGTCTGTGTGCGAAACAGAATGTACCTACCGTTTATCTTATTGGATGGGAGAGTATACAGGGGTCACGGTAAAAAAAAAGTGAGTAAATAAACCTAAAACCTACCGTATCCATCTCAAGTGTCCGCTGACATCTGCGTCCACGTTCTCTAGTGATTTTGTTATCGGCGGCGCGGCGCGGCACCCCCCGGCGACATCCGACGCCGCGCGCCATTACCGCGACCCGCGCCCCCCGACCCCCCGGCCGGCGGGCAACCCCCCCGCCCCACGACCCCCCACTCATTAGCCCGATGGCGCGAGACCGGCTGCACTCGCTGACGCCGCGACTTGAATTTTTAGACGCCACTCTCCGAATGCCACACACACACACACGTAGAAGCTAGGACTATCTGTGCATGTCACTCCTAGTACACACACACACTTCTTTACTATGGTCTATAATGCAACAAATGTTAAAATGATCATCATCACCATGATCATGGAATCACCAGTGGAATATGCTTTCTCATTGGGATATTATATTTCAGTAAATTCTGATCTTAATAGAGGAAACTAAAAGAACGTAGGTAGTAACTAAGAGTGAGTTTAGGAACTATTTGATCCGGTCCCCTCCACACCTTATAGATCATCATGATCAACCCATTATAGGCCCACTACAGAGCACGGGTCTCTTAATATGAGAAGGGTTCGGCCATAGTCCACCACGCTGGCCATGTGCGGATTGGCAGACTTCACACGCCTTTGAGAACATTACGGAGAACTCGCAGGCGTGCAGGTTTCCTCACGATGTTTTCCTTCCCGTTGAAGCAAGTAAGAGTTTAATTTTTTTTAAACGCACATAACTCTGAAAAGTTAGAGGTGCGTGCACGGATTCAAACCGCCGACCACCGGTTAGGAGGCTGACGCCCTAACCACTAGGCTATCACCGCTTCCATATATGTCTTACATATATTGTGTTATATATATGTAACCCTGTACCCATGTTTGAAGCAGAAATGAATGTATTATTATTTTTTGTATTTAACAAAGCTCAAACGTTGAAACTCGAAGTAAATTTTTCCATTCTGGAGCCGAAAAAAGAACACTTTTTATCTAGAGTTCTCATAGGATTTTTACTAAACCTACGCAGACGAAGTCACAGTTAATCGTTTATATTTGTGACGTCCTCCGGAGCTATTTACCTCAAAACCTCAGTTTTCTTTATTAATGTTGTGTTGCTTTAAAATAACTTTAATACTTTTTTTTATTACAACAAGTTTGCCTTTAACGGCAATCTCACCTCATGGTAAGTGATGAAGTCTAAGATGGTAGCGGGCTAACCTGTTAGGGGCATGGTAAGCCCACACTCCTAATTGGTTTCTACGCGACATCGCGCCGGAACGCAAAATGACTTGGCGACTCGTCTTCGTCGGTAGGGTGGTAACTAGCCACGGACGAAGCCTTCCACCAGACCAGACTCAAGCCGGGAATCGAACCCAGGACCTCCAACTTTATAATGCGACAGCGCACACGCGCCACGGAGGCAGTCATAAAAACTGCTGAAATAAAGAATTTAAAAAACCTTTCTCCTCCAAGAAGTTAAGTCGCTTGTTTTTGGAAATATAAAAAAAAATTATAATATCCCACTTAAAAGTTCCAACTGATAAGAATACGTGTACGATATCAAAACAAACATACGTACAATATTATGAGTCAGAGCCATAAAGAGATCGCAGTGAAATCGCTATCAAGAGATTAATTTATAAACACAATAGTCGCACGGCACGGGTGATTGACAGCAGAAATCCCGGGTGTTGACAACCCTGCCGGGATTACAAATCAAAAGCAACTCTAACGCACGGTAATAAGGTTTAGATTTAAGCGCTTTAGTATATGAATTGCAGGGTTGGGCCGTTATCTATATTGGTCGGGCGGCCTCGCGACGCGCGGCCCTGTTGCACTCGCGTCATGATAACAATTACTAAGAACGTTTTAGATGTCCACGCTAATGATTTTGAACTTTATGGGCCTGAGAATAAGGGTCACGATGTGGTTGCAGTGTGTGTGCCGCGATCAGAGGCGCCGCGCCGCGTCGAATACTAAATACCGAACGGTTTAAAGGTAACATACTAAAATAGTGAGTGTTAGCACACCTTCGCACCGCTAGGGAACACAAGAAACACACGTATCCAGTACGGATACGTGTGTTTCTTGTCTCATAATCATCATCATGATCAACCTATCGCCGGCACACTACAGAGCACGGGTCTTCTCTCAATATGAGAAGGGTTTGGCCGTAAGACGACCCCCGGAACGGATACGTGTCTGTCTTGTCTCATCGTCATCACCATAATCAAGCCATTACCGGATAACTACAGAGCACGGGTCTCCTCTCAATATGAGAAGGGTTTGGCCGTATGACGACTCCCGTGGAGCAGCGCTTGTGTTTTCGCTTTATAAAGTTGCAGATCTTGGACTCGATTCCCGGCTCGAGTCTGGTCTGGTGGGAGGCTTCGGCCGCGGCTAGTAACCACCCTACCGACGAAGACGAGTCGCCAAGCGATTTAGCGCGTATCATGTATTGTAGAAATCAATTTGGAGTATGGAGTATAACTATACCCTTAACAAGTTAGCCCGCTACCATCTTAGACTTCCTTATCATCTTCACATCACTTACACCAGGTGAGAATACCGTCAAGGGCTAATTTGTAGTTGGTAAAAAAAAAGTCCACCACGCTGGCCATGTTCGGATTGGCAGACTTTACACGCCTCTGAGAACATTATGGAGAACTCTCAGGCGTGCAGGTTTCCTTGCGATGTTTTCCTTCACCGTTCAAGTGATATTTTAATTGCTTAAATAACTCCGAAAAGTAGGAGGTGCGTGCCCGGGATCGTACCTCCGACTTTTTTTTTTATTCGCTATAAGTAAGCACTTGACGGCAATCTCAACTGATGGTAAGTGATGATGCAGTTTTAGATGGTAGCGGGCTAACCTGTTAGGGGCATGGTAAACCCACACTCCTGATTAGCAGGCGGATGCCCTAACCACTAGACAACCACGGCTTTTAAATCTTTTGTGGGAATCTGATTGAAGGCTCGAATGCCTCAGCGCCGACCGCTGGGCAGGGAGGGCAGCCCCCGCGAAGGTGTGCCACCGCTCCGAACTTCACGTACGTAGGTCCGCGTTGCGGCGATATCCTAAGCCTAGGTTCGTATGACCTAATTCCCAGTACTCGACTGCATTGCACAATATCTCAACTCTCAAGGACAGTTTGCGTCGCGCTTTGAGTTTTGCGTTAGACTGAAAACGTTTCTAGATGCTTTTGATTGCAAGCGGGAATGTCGCAGTGTTTTTTTTTTTGTTTTTTTACCGGCTCTGACTTCCTTCAGGCCTTAGAAACGAATAATCTGTTATTAAAATTATTACGGATGCTGACTTCCTTCAAAAATCTGTTATCAAATTTAGGTCGTTAGCTCGGTAGGATTCCCGGCTCCAGTCTGGTCTGGTGGGAGGCTTCGGCCGTGGCTGGTTACCACCCTACCGACAAAGACGTGTCGCCAAGCGATTTAGCGTTCCGGCACGATGTCGTGTAGAAACCAATTAGGAGTATGAGTTTACCATACCCCTAACAGGTTAGCCCGCTACCATCTTAGACCGCATTTTCACTTACCATCAGGTGAGATGCAGTCACGGGCTAACTTGTGGTGAATGAAAAAAAAGGTCGCAGTTGTCCTACAATTACGTCTCAATCGTCTATCAATGCGAACTTTTATGAGAACGCAAAAACAATGAGAGTGAATCAACGTTTATATTAATTAACTAGCTGGCGCTTGCGACTTTGTCTGCAACGATTAAGTGTTTATAAAGAATCCTGTGGCGTAAGCAATGTTTGTAATTAAAGATTATCCCATGGCTCGTTATTGTTACAGAAATTTTTTCTTTGGAGAAAGTTTTTTATGGCTTACTATAGCATAGTTGTAGCTTAAAGACGTGATTTTCAGATTTTCACAAATACCATGGTAACCATAGATCTTGCCTGAATAATAAAAAGCCTATGTGTTCAACCAGGGTATTCAATCTATTTTCATCCCAAAATTCATGAATTCAATTAAATTCAAAATAGCTTTATTCATGTAAACCTATTACAGGCATCTGTCAAGCGATCATATATTATATTATATTTTCTATTAATTTAATTGATGACGTGATGGTGATAAAACTAAAGCCAAGTGGGTTTCAATCGCGCCCAGGTCTAAGAAGCGCACAACAAACTTAGGTGTATTTTTGTATCACCATCTCACATAGTAAATAATAAATTATAATTAGCTATGAAATTTGAGAAGCTGTGATAGCCTAGTGGTTAGGGCGTCAGCCTCCTAATCAGAGATTGGCGGTTCGAATCCGGGCACGCACCTCTAACTATTCGGAGTTATGCGCGTTTTTAAAAATTTAAAATATCACTTGCTTCAACGGTGAAAGAAAACATCGTGAGGAAACCTGCACGCCAGAGAGATCTCCATAATGTTCTCAAGAGGCGTGTGAAGTCTGCCAATCCGCACATGGCCAGCGTGGTGGACTATGGCCAAACCCTTCTCATATTGAGAGGAGACCCGTGCTTTGTAGTGAGCCGGTAATGGGTTGATCATGATGATGATGATGATGATGATGATGATGATGAAATTTAAGAAATTCACACCCAAGCTTGTCACATAAGGTAGAAAACAAAAAGGGGTTTCAGTGAAATTCCCACTAATTATTATCGGCCGTGTCTCGTCATCGTTTTTTGACGACCTCCGCGGCGCAGTGCGCGCGCTGTCTCTTTATATAGTTGGAGGTCCTGGGTTCGATTCCCGGCTCGAGTCTGGTCTGGTGGGAGGCTGCGGCCGTGGCTAGTTCCCACCCTACCGACAAAGACGTGTCGCCAAGCGATTTAGCGTTCCGGCACGATGTCGTGTAGAAACCAATTAGGAGTATGGGTTTTCCATACCCCTAACAGGTTAGCCTGCTACCATCTTGACTGCATCATAACTTACCATTAAGTGAGATTGCCGTCAAGGGCTAACTTGTAGTGGATAAAAAAAAAAATCGTGAACAAAGACGTCAAAAAGGCAGTAACGAGGACAATGAAGACGGTGGCAGGCACGTACCGCGAGAATGCTCTGCAGATGACGTGTCCGCCGGTCAGCTGCCACACTTCACTCGGTGCCTACATAACACAGGTAGTGGAAATGTATTAATGACTTCACAGAAAACCCGCGGTCCTTGCGATTCTTCGAATGTTGCTATCGTATTGACTTTTTATCACCGTTTATGTCCCTTTTAGAAAGTGTTTTCGACCACCTAACTCTGCAGTTAAAGGCTTATTTCGTAGAAAGCCTCGAATCGAACTTCGTGGCGCAGCGCGTGCGCTGTTCCATTTTAAAGTTGGAGGTCTTGGATTTGCTCGTGTCTTCGGCCGTGGCTAGTTACCGACAAGGACGTGTCGCCAAGCAGATAGGCGTTAGAATTAGAAGTAGGGTCTAACAGGTTAGCCCGCTACCATCTTAGACTGCATCATCACTTACACTATACGACTTACTTCAAGTGAGATTACCGTCAAGGGCTAACTGGATAAAAAAAATGATGATGAATGATGATACATGATTTTACCTAAGTTAAGTTTTAAATTGACAATTGTAGATAACCATAGTAGTTATTATTGCGTCACCGGGGGTTTTTGGCGAGCATGAAGCTCAGTCTGAAAGAGGAGCACTAGGGCTCGATGACATCTAGGGAATGCCCTCCTAAGGGCGTTGTAAGTCTCTTGTGAGACCAACGTCACCCTAAGCTGAGGTCCGAACCTTGGGTAAGAGTGACGTTGGGACTTGTTGGGTTGGTTGGACTCTTAGTCCGAGGGCCCTCGTGACCATGGATAAGACCCACGTACAGATGACGTCAGATATGTGAAGACACTGTGATATGTTGTCCAAAGTCAGTCGGTCGTCATGGTGAATAGTACTATTCACAGAATAGGCTGTGACAAATCTATGTATAGGGGCAGACCTATCTAGTTTTGTTTTTACTTCAAAAGGCCTAAAAGTGTGCTAGTCTTTTATAAAACATCCTGACCTTGAAGATATAATTGACACAAATATATTCGAATTTTTTGTTGTGCAGGCTATTATATGTTATTTTTGTCCCGGTAGACAACTAGTGTTCAATATTGAGAGGGCCTAATGCCCATGCCTAGAAGCGATCTGTATAATGAGTTGACTGAGAACATGCGGGCACACATCAATCTTGGACGGAAATCAATCATCCTGCTTTCTGTTAGCAACGGCAAATGGCATGTAGATATAGGATTTTTTTATGTATCCATCTCAGAAACGAAGCGGTGATAGCCTAGTGGTTAGGGCGTCAGCCTCCTAATCAGAGGTCGGCGGTTCGAATCCGGGCACGCACCTCTAACTTTTCGGAGTTATGTGCGTTTAAAAAAAAAACAATTAAATGTCACTTGCTTCAACGGTGAAGGAAAACATCGTGAGGAAACCTGCACGCCTGAGAGTTCTCCATAATGTTCTCTCAAAGGCGTGTGAAGTCTGCCAATCCGCACATGGCCAGCGTGGTGGACTATGGCCAAACCCTTCTCATATTGAGAGGAGACCCGTGCTCTGTAGTGAGCCGGTAATGGGTTGATCATAATGATGATGATGATGATCTCAGGAACGAGCAACCAGTCACCTGATCTTAAATGAGTCTACCCACGAACAGACAAGCCACCGATGTTTTGCCGATTGAACCCATTACCTACCGGAACCATAGCAGTACCCTAAATCACTTCAGTTTTGCCGGTAGGGTGGAAATCGCCGTTGCCTAAACTTTCCATCAGATTTGAGCCGGGACTTACGAGTGGGAGATCGTCAAATAGCTGTTGCCATGTAAAAATGTTGGAAGTAGGTTGCATAACCAAAACCGAATCCTATTGTTTTATTTAAATTTGACGAGATACCTGTTAATGGGCTACGGGGATGGATGAAAAAACATCTCTTCGGTCACAAACAAAGCGCTACAGAGTAAATAAGCAGAAGTACAAGTATTTTTGAAGCATTAAAATCTTAAACTTAAAATTGTCAAGACTTAAATATCTTACCTTTTCTTATATATAATATCTGCTTCTGAGACCTGGGCGCGATTGGAACCCTTCTAGCTTTAGTTTTGAGTTATCGAGTGTAGTTATCACCATCACCTCACAAATTAAAATAATGGAAAATATATTATCGCAGTTGCCTGTAATAAGTTTACATGAATAAAGCTATTTTTGAATTTTGAATTTCAATTGTAGTAAATTGTGAAAATGAAAAAAAATACTACTTCCAATTACCCTATAATCATTTTAAGGTCATATAGAGAATATTGCATTGCTGCAATATAACTTGTTGAATGCCACCTTCTTTCCCAAATAAAAACCCACATGGCCGTCGGATGCAGAATGCAAATTCTTATGGGCACCTAATCCTTAGAAATTGTATGCAGGCAAAGTCGTCGTCAACTGCATGTATTCAACGTCACGTGTAACAAAACTATCCTACCATGCGCGTGACTAAATAAAGACATCTTTACCCGTAGGTACCGCCAGTCTCAATTGGAAGTTCTCGAAACTATTGCACCCTACGAGAACACGATTGCATTGTTGAATGTGATTTCTTATATTTTTATGACGCATTTTTTGCTTCAACACTAAACAACAGAGAAAGGGAAGAAGGGTCATTCGAAAACTTAAACCAATTGCGGGCTCCAGATGTGAAATGGTAAAATGTAGGGCAAAAAAATAACACTGAATGACGTTTGAAGATTCCATCTTTTGTTTGGCAAGGGCAAGGACAAGAGGTACATTAAGAATTTGTCATAACGTTAGTTTAAAAACCACCTAGAAATATGCGACGAGGTTTAAGGAAGCTGATAAATACACAATTAAATTAAATTTTGGTGTTATATTTAAAAAAAAAAGAAGGTTGAATCGTCGCGTGATTTTTCAAATGAATTTATATCTCAATTTTTGAAAACAACCGTGTCCAAATCTTAATTTAAAGATATACTTAGTTAATAATATAATTATGTTATCCTATATATTTAGAAGCGGTGATAGCCTAGTGAAGCGGTGATAGCCTAGTGGTAAGGGCGTCAGCCTCCTAATCAGAGGTCGGGAGTTCGAATCCGGGCGAAAAGTTAGAGGTGCATACCTCTAACTTTTCAAAGATAGATATGTGCGTTTTTAAGCAATTAAAATATCACTTGGTGAAGGAAAACATCGTGAGGAACCTGCACGCCTGAGAGTTCTCCATAATGTTCTCAAAGGCGTGTGAAGTCTGCCAATACGCACATGGCCAGCGTGGTGGACTATGGCCAAACCCTTCTCATATTAAGAGGAGACCCGTGCTCTGTAGTGAGCCGTGAATGGGTTGATCATGATGATGAAGATGATGTTTAAGGAAGCTGATAAATACACAATTAAATAAAAAAAAATTAAATTTTGGTGTTATATTATTATATTAAAAAAAGGTTGAATGTAAGTCGAGTGATCTTTCTAATGAATTTAAATCTCAATTTTTGCAAACAACCGTGTACAAATCTCAATTTAAAGATATATTTAGTCAATAATATAATTATGTTATCCTATATTCCTATATATTTATATTATAAATGTGAAAGTGTGGATGTTTGTTACGCAGAAACGGCTGGACGGATTTGGATGAATTTTGGCATGCAAGTAGCCTATGACATGGAAAAGAACATAGGCTACCTTTTATCCAGATTCCTTAAGTAGTTCCCGAGGGAAAATTTAAAATTGTAAACGAGCTAAGCCGCGGACATACAGCTTTGAATTTGGTATGCATGTCACCTATGCTATGGAAAAGTACATGTATTTTCTATACCGATCCTCAAATAGTACCCGTGTGAAGATTAAAATTTGTTAACGAGCGAAGCTTTAGACCCAATTCTGACTTCCACGCAGAGAAGTTGCGGGCAGAAGCTAGTAATTTTATAAATAAGAAAGCTTAAAATACCTGTACTTGTTCTTGTTCAAGTTTTTGTATTTGATTTATTTAAGTTTTCATAACCTACGTCAGGGGCGGGTCTACTCTCAGTATGAAAGGGCCGCGTCCACCACGTTAAGTGCGGTTTAGTAAACTTCACACGCTTTTATGATTAGAACAGTTCTCCAATTTCCCCATTACGGAGAACTATCAGGCATGCAAGGTTTCCTCACGGTTAAAGCAAGTGGTATCTAACTTAAACCTGATAAATTAATAATCAATCTAATCCAAAGTCTTTCTTTTTTTTATCCACTACAAGTTAGCCCTAGAAGGCAATCTCACCTGGTATCAAGTAATGAAGCAGTCTAAGATGGTAGCGGGCTAACCTGCTAGGGGTACGGCATCGTGCCTGAGGTTCACTCAGCAAAGCCAAGCGCAGATAAAAAATCGGAAGTCTTCAGATAGCAGATTTAATTTAGTAGTGCAATCTTTTTCCCACTCTTCCCCGTAGATATGGACGGAACTACTAAATTCAATCTGAAATTTTGATCACTAACCTTGGGCGTAGGTTGACACCGCTTCGCACAAATTAAATAATGGTATAAAGTCATCATCATGATCAACCCATTACTGGCTCACTACAGAGCACGGGTCTCCTCTTAATATGAGAAGGGTTCGGCCATAGTCCAACATGCGGGTCATGTGCGGATTGGCAGACTACAAACGCCTTTGAGAACATGATGGAGAACTCACAGGCGTGCAGGTTTCCTCACGATGTTTTCTGTCACCGTTGAAGCAAGTGATATTTTAATTGTTTAAAAACGCACATAACGAAAAGTTAGAGGTGCGTGCCCGGATTATAACTTATTATCTTCTGTGCGTAATGCGAAAGTGTGTTTGTGGATTATTTTCGTAATCACGAAGCAACATAGCAACGTCTGGAAACAGTACATGTGAAAAGTGTACATCTTTTTTTAATTATACTTTCAGTACAAGCCCACGAGCCGATGATTCACCTGACGTTAAGTGATAATATAATATCAACTGTTATCTAAAATCTCTGGCCGAAACAGAACTGATAATGATTAAACAGCTGAACATATATTCTTAAAACACTATTAATAACTTTTTTTATATACGCTACAAGTTAGCCCTTGACCGCAATCTCACCTGATGGTAAGTGATGATGCAGTCTAATATGGTAGCGGGCTAACCTATTAGAGGTATGGTAAACCCACACTCCTTACTGGTTTCTACGCGACATCGTGCCGGAACGTTAAATCGCTTGTCGACACGTCTTTGTCGGTAGTGTGGTAACTAGCCAAGGCCGGAGCCTCCCACCAGATCGACTCGATCAGACTCGAGCCGGGAATCGAACCCAATACCACCAATGCGACAGCGCACGCACTGCGGATAGATCCGCAGTCCAGATGTACGGCTAGGATCTGTCCTTAACAAAAAAGCAAAACAAAGGGTTTCTATGCATGACATATTTGAACCGCTAAATTATTTGAAAACACAGATTGACAAAATCTAGCTAGGATAGCCAGTACTGAATCCTAATAATACAAGTGTTTTGTGCATTTATTGTTATTAGATATGTATTAAGAATTATGATTATGAAATAAAAATTATTATTTAAAGATACTGAAGACCAGTCTTGGGAGAGAGTCTCACTCCAACCGCTTTAAGCCGTATTATTTGAAAATGACAGTTTAATATAAAACGCCTAATTTTTGTGATAATGTCTCCAAAACTTGATCGGGCTATGTCACTTGAAATGGGCTATAGCTAAAAAAACAGATGTCCAGGTACGTTGATCTTTGTTGCTGGAAATAAACATCAATGCGAAACTACTCCCCCGAACTAAGCGCTCCTCTCCGAAAGACGAGACCTAAACATATCCTTCATGACCCTGACGATCAGATGACTACTGACAACATACTCGTACCACCTACCACACAATCATACGCTACACACCGTCCTCGCCGGCGAAGACGAGGTCCCCGCTGTCTTACGTCATCCGGACGTGGGCTACATCCACGGCCTCGGTGACGTACGGACCACTCACCGTCCGACCCCCCCGTTATCCCAAACGTCGCGTCGTTCGGCCTCAAAGGAGGCGCCCTTAGGCAGTCGTTCCCTTAGTTTCTTCGAGCCCAAAATTTCTTTTGGCAGAGCTTCTTTCCGAAGCAAACAGCCCGGTTACGCTGTGGCAACCAATAGGGTTAGTACAGCTAATAGACAGTCCGAGAAAAAAAAAATGCGAAACGTCGTATTATAATCTATTCAGTGGAATACAAACAAAACTCTTACGTCAAGCGCCCCAAATAACCCCTATCATAGCATCGTACTCAAAAATGTACAAACAAAACAACAAAAGCCAATAAAGCGCTTAAATTAGTTAAGTGGAGTTCGCACAATAGATATCAACAGGTGGCTCTAATGTGAGATATGTAGGGCTGCGAAATGCGTTATATATCTTGCTTACAATATCATATTGTGTCACTGTAATTTTGGGTGAATCCACATTTTCATATCAACTTTAACTGCGCTGTTCCATATAGTTTGTCATTATCATCATGATCAACCCATTACCGGCTCACTACAGAGCACAGGTCTCCTCTCATATGAAAAGGGCTTTGGCCATAGTCCACCACAATGGCCATGTGCGGATTGGCAGACTTAACACGCCTTTGAGAACATTATGGAGAACTCTCCGGTTTCCTCACGATGTTTTCCTTCACCGTTGAAGCAAGTGATATTTTTTTTAAACGCACATAACTATGAAAAATTAGAGGTGCGTGCCCGGATTCGAACCGCCGACCTCTGATTAAGAGGCTGACGCCCTGACCACTAGGCTATCAACGCTCCCGCTACAGTTTATATTTTGGCATTTTTAAACAAGACCTAAGCTTGTAGAGGAATAATATTATAGTGTAAAGGTTTAAATGAATGATAAATAAGCTTGGGTGTGAAATATTCCTCTAATAAGATAGTTTTTAAATAATTGTAAGTGGCATGTGAGATGGTGATAACAAAAATTTACCTGGTTAATTTGGTTGGCTACGTATTGAACCACAGGGCGCGCTTGAAATCCTCATAGCTTTAGACTCTTTTTGATGTGTGATAAAAATGGAGCGGGCAGTTCAGAACTGGTAGCAGCCGCACCCACCATTGTGTAGATTACTTGTGTGTGTGTTAGCTAAGGTTACAACACACGTGATTTCTCAAACAAGTGACCTCCCCAGCCTCGAAGTAATGAGCGTCATGCCATTAGGTCCCTCTAACCTAACTGCCCCACGTGAAACCAGTTGAGATTTAGTCATGCCATTACGTCTCTCTCTAGCCACTGCCTCGCACCAAACCAGTTCAGATTTAAGTCAATAATTAACTATATCAATTTCGTTAAACCTGTGATACGTAAACGTATTTTGCGCTATCCCATGTCAAAACATCATATCTAAAAGTGTCTAAATGGGGGCGAGAAGTGGTCAATATCATCATGATCAACCCATTACCGGCTCACTACAGAGCACGGGTCTCCTCTCAATATGAGAAGGGTTTGGCCATAGTCCACCACGCTGGCCATGTGCGGATTGGCAGACTTCACACGCCTTTGAGAACGTTATGGAGAACTCTCAGGCGCTCACGATGTTTTCCTTCACCGTTGAAGCAAGTAATATTTTAATTTTCTTTAAAACGCACATAACTCCGAAAAGTTAGAGGTGCGTGCCCGGATTCGAACCGCCGACCTCTGATTAGGAGGCTGACGCTCTAACCACTAGGCTATCACCGCTTTCGTGGTCCGTATATTATCATCTAATCTACAATATTGCGATGGAAATTTGACAGATTTTTGAGTATTTTTATAACTATAATATAGGGAACTGAAGAACATGTGAACTTAAGTGTTAAAATCGCCAATTCACTTTAACAGGCCTGGCGAACCAAACTAAAGCTTAAAAAACCTGGTCATCGAGTGTTAGTCAGAATTTAGTTAAGATAGGGTTCCGCAGAACACTGTAATCATTTTATATGGGGTTAAAATAAAATGATTGTTCTTATTGTATTGTTTTCGTAAGATTTTCTCCTTTACCGTTAAACCAAGTAGCTTTTTTAAATGAAACGCGAAACGAAACCTAACGAAAATATGTCCGAAAAGTGCTAACGGTGATCGAACTTGACGCCTCCAAAAGGTCTCTTTGAACAATTCCGACTGAATATATAGTCGTTAAAAAATTATGTAAAAAATTCAGTGCAGGATGTTGACTGAAAATTCAATATTTCTTTCATAAAACGTAACAATTAAAAATATATATATATATATATATTTTTTGCATTTCAAAGTTGGGCGATCTTTAATTCTTTTAGTTGTATGTCTAATGGCGATAGATTTTTGTTTTAAAGAAAAAAATTTGGACTAAAAATACTTTTAATACATACATACATTCCGCTATTTTTACACATCTTATCTAATGTTTACCCATTCTTAGTGTTGTGAACCCTAAAAACGGACTTCTCACGATTTGAATTTTTTATTTTACGAACATTTGTGATCACTTAAAATATTTTTGCATGATAAGTCTTTAAGTTTGTATTAGGCACTGATCGTTGGTACCTACTTTTGTTTTATGAAACAATGTGTTTCAGTTCTTACTAATGCAGTTAGTAAAGTAAATCTTTTAATAACTGTATTTTAATGTATTTTGTTTCCGATAAATAAATTATTCCTGAAACAATTCTTGTTTAAATTTGATAGTTTACAAGATTTAAGATATAAGTGGGTAGGTTTTTACACACCACAAGTTAGCCCTTGACGGCATCTCACCTGATGGTAAGTGATGATGCGGTCTAAGATGGTAGCGGGCTAACCTGTTAGGGGTATGGTAAACCCATACTCTTAATTGGTTTCTACACGACGTCGTGCCGGAACGCTAAATCGCTTGGCTAAATTAGTTGGTAGGGTGATAACTATCCAACTTTAACAACCTAGTATTTAAGTATAGTAGGATATTATAAGTCCTATTCGAATTACTACTTATGTAATATAAAACTAGTCAGTCAGCGACCAGACTAAGTTTAAGTAAAATTTTACCTTACACTTATCTCATAATTTTAACATTTTAGAGTGGCCTTTCAATAAAGGGGTTAGAGATACTAACTGCAAATTGCCTTACTTCTAAAACATGGGACTTTAACAAGATCTTTTTACGTCTATTTCATCCATTCACTGGATACTTAAGTTGGTAGGTTACCACCCTTGTTTAGCAGATGCATACACGATAAAATGAGCCTAGTTTCTTAACTTTTATGTCTCTAATTTGAATACAACTAGGCACGTCATGTAATCTTTGACCTCCTATTACAAAGGGTTAATTTCTCGAATAAAAAGTAGCTTAAATTACTCCTTGTATTTAATCCTACACCTACCTGTAAAAGTTCTAACAAAATAACAAAATATATATATAAATAATTAACAATTCCAAAAATTAACCAAGACAAGCCCACTGACATATATTTAAAACGTGTGTTTAGATTACAAATTCTTTGAATCTTTAATACAGGGTTTTTTTTCGGATTGGCTATTAGCTGTACTCTATACTACCCTATTGGTTGCCACAGCGTAACCGGGCTGTTTGGCGAGCTTCGGAAAGAAACTCTGCCAGAAGAAATTTTGAGCCCTAGTGCTCAAAGAAACTAAGGGAACGTCTGCCTAAGGGCACCTCCTTTGAGGCCGAACCTCGGCTTAGGCGACGTTTGGGATAACGGGGGGGTCGGACGGTCATCCCAGACTGCATCATCACTTACCACCAGGTGAGATAGCCGTCAAGGGCCAATTTGTAGTGAAAAAATCATCAAGACAGACATTCAATTTTATTTATTAGTTCGGATGGAACTGGAATAAATCTGAAATTGTATCAACTAAAACGGAAATAGTTCCTAATCGGTGTGAATTGATTAAAAGGCGACAAAAAAATCACCTTCACAAATAAGGAACAGGAAGTTGTCACATAATGGAGTAAAAACAGTATAGAATCATATGCAATAGAGGACTGGATCACTGTGCGTAATTAAATGCAACGCTCCATTATGCGCGTCGTGGATACGGTAATACATCCACGGGATACACGAACTTATGTACATGGATTTACAGGTTATATCTCCGTCAACGTATTTTCATGCGGTGCTTCGCCGAGTCGTGATCTCAAAATGGGTGACGCACGTCTCTTTCGCCGCGGGATTATTCACGCACGCGACGTAGCGGGCGCGTAAAGCGGGCGGTCACATTCACGCACGCTTGCGAATTCTTATATTATTTTCTAGGGGGTTTATGTACAGACGGCTGTTACGTCGGCTCGGACTTTCGGTGGATTTGTATTGTGATTTATATCGTGTTTGGATAAGGGTAAATTAGTAGTTTCTAGCCCCATGTTTTTGTTGTTAATTTTTGTATAGAAGTAAGTATATTTGTATTAAAATTATGACTGGACGAATCGTTTATCTATTTATCTATACAAATAAATAAAATTGGAGTGTCGGTTTGTAATAACTGTTTTTTACTACATGCATATGAATATGTATACGGTACATACACCAAAATAACATTTTTTAAAATTTTTGTCTGTCTGTTTGTTCCGGCTAATCTCTGAAATGGCTGGGCCGATTTTCACGGGACTTTTATTGGCAGGTAGCTGATGTAATAAAGAGTAACTTAGGCTACTTTTATTTTAGAAAAAGTCTTTTATTTTAGAAAAATAAAGTAATGTTGCAATGTCCAAGTACTGTAATAATTTCAAGGTCGTCTGTCGTAGTTTAGTAATCCATTGCTTCGTGATTGGAAGACAAACAAACTCACTTTCAGTCGCGGGCATCAGCTAGTCCAATAGTGTCTATAACTTTTCCATTGATGATATTGAGATTATTCAAGAAAAAAATGGACTGTAACGCACTGAACATCAGAAGTAAAAATAAACTGGTAGTACCGTTTAGTAGGCTGCACAAAATTAGTAACTCATTCAAAGGAAATTGTATTTTATTTTATAATGAATTACCTATTGATATCTTGGAGATGTCTATCAATAATTTAAAGTTTTTATAAAACGAAAGCTTATAGAAAAATGATATTACTATATTAAGTATTATATAAACGATAAAAAAGTTTGGGTGTGAATTGCTATAGGTACTATAATTTATTATTTATTCTGTGAGTAGGTGATAACGAAAAAAAACCCGGCTAAGTTTGTTGTGGGCTTCTTCTTAGACCGGGGCGCGTTTGGAACCCTCATAGCTTTAGTTTTAAGTTTACGATGTAGTTATCACCATGAAATCACTACTATGTAAATTATTGACGCGTCAAAAGTGCCTTGTAAAGGACTATTTGAATAAAGATTATTTGAATGTGAATTTGTTTAATATTGCTAGTTGGAAGTGAAACCAATAAAAACATGTTAAAATATAAAAATGTGTGTACAACTTTAAACCTACTAGCGTTTTTCTTTTCTAAGCTCACATTATCTGTTCCGCGTTAATTCTAATGGCCATAAAAATATTCCGAATACAGGAAAATCCCTTTTAAACAGCAACCATTGTGTCGCTTACCTGCGAAGCGTCCCCAACCTGTAACTATTCCGTTGAAAACATAATTAGCGATTAGAGACACGCGGCCTGTTCCGCGAACCGGGCGTCTTGGAAGGCGTTATCACGAGAATTTCTCGCGCGTCCTCCTCCAGCGAGCGCGTCCGAACGCAATAAAGCACCCCCGATAACAAAAGGTGCAGCTCTTTTCAATTAGTTTTTACGGAGATAATGATTTACAGCGGGCCCGGTTGCGAAGGCGGATGGCGGGTGTCGGTAATCGCGGCCATCTTTTCCCGGAAAGCGACAATGCCGTCCGCGCGTTTCGCCCTTTGTTCGCGCTGCGGGCCGTGGAGCCGTGGAGCCGTGGGGCAGTAATAATACCCTGCGCGCCTCGCGGCGGCGGCGGCGGCGGCGGCGGCGGCGTGTGCGCAGCGTGCGTTTCACGTCATTGGGGCACATTGTGTTTACGAGTTTTCGTTGCACTGATTAATATGTTTGTTATTGTAATGTTATTTCTTTTTACACACTCCAAGTTAGCCATTAGCGACTATCTCACCTGGTGGTAAGTGATGATGCTGTCTAGGATGGCAGCGGGCTAACCTAAAGTTTGTTATCTTGGAGTTGATCTGATGATGGAGTCAAGAGGTGGCTCTTGGAATTTAGTGCTTACTAGTTTACCTCCATTTTATACTACTTTTAAATTCTATAGATGTAGATATGTGACGTTTTTTTTACTGCAAAAATTTTTAAACGGGTGCTGAATAAATTTCCTTTTAATTGGTTTTTAAACAATATTGAAACATTATATTCCACGACCTCCGTGGCGCAGTGCGTCCACTGTTGCATTATGAAGTTGGAGGTCCTGGGTTCGATTCCCGGCCTACCACCACCGACAAAGACGTGTCGCCAAGCGATTTAGTGTTCCGGCACGATGTCGCGTAATAAACAAATAGGAGTTTACCATACCCCTAACAGGTTAGCCCGCTACCATCCTAGACTGAATCATCACTTACCACCAGGTGTGATAGCCGTCAAGGGCTAACTTGTAGTGTATAAACAAAAAATATGCCTTTACATATTGACATTGTCCTCTAAAGTAATGAGTCAGCCACTATCAATGTTCGTCTGAAAAATACTATCTTATCAGTAGATATATATTGAATATGAGTTACTGGAAATATAACTTAGTATAACAGTTATGTTTTAGCATCTACGTGAGTATTTTTCGGTTGTCAAAAAAATAATAATAAACTAATCAAATATTAAACACTAATCAATTCATGTAGCATTAAGAACATATAAGATTTTGATTAGTTGAAAATCCGTGGCTCAGTCAGTAGATTTCACGGCGGTGTTAAAATCCTGGGTTGCGGACGTCACCAGGCGACGCGAAGGAGCATCATTTGTTTTTGGTGGGTATTCTGGTCGCCACTGTTGCGGCCTTCGTAGCTTCCAGAGGGATGCGTTAACGTATTTCCCAGCGTTAAATAATAAAAAACGGCGATGTATAATAAATCAGTTAAAAAAATGATTTTATTTATTTCTTTTATTTGCTAACAATTACAGTGGTAAATAACTTTATGATCTCCCACTTTCCAAACTAGTATATACTGTATCTTGGAAAATGGGAACTTCCCTCTATGATACAAACATAGTTACTAGCATGTGTTGTGTATGTTCGAGCGTGTCTGTGTGTGTGTGTGTTAGTGTCTGCATGTGTACGTGTGCTATTTAATGAATATTATGTTTTACATGTTCTATGTCTTTATATATTAGATGCTTCATGGAAATATTTAGTGTTGTAAAAAAAATACTTTTTTATTTATGTATTTAGATAAGCAACCAACAGGCTACAGAATACATACTAAAAACTATAAAATACATAAGAAGAAGTATAGAGTTAAAAATATATAACGATTCTGCAGACCCACTTAGAGGTTGCCACAACATGCTTAGAAACTACTGGGGACTTGTTTTATTACAAGATATCTACCAAGACTTCATCATTATCTGATCAATGGTTTGAAAAAAAAGAACATTGATTTGTATTTATATGTATTCTTTTTCTTTTCTTTTCGGACTGACTATTAGCTGTACTAACCCTATTGGTTGCGACAGCGTGACCGGGCTGTTTGGCGAGCTTCGGAAAGAAGCTCTGCCAGAAGAAATTTTGAGCCTTAGAGCTCGAAGAAAATAAGGGAACGTCTGCCTAAGGTCGCCTCCTGTGAGGCCGAACCTCGGCTTAGGCGACGTTTGGGATAACGGGGGGGTCGGACGGTTATTTATATGTATAGATACTAGCGACGCTCGAGTGTTTGCCCCTCGCAGTGCCGTTACCCGTGGGAATAAGGGAATAAAATAAAGCCTATGTTAATAGCTGATAATGTAGCGTTCAATTGGTGGAACGATTAATAAAATCGGTGTCGTGGTTACGGCGTGTAAGTGTAACAAACATACAAACTCACATTCGCATTAATAATATTAGTTTGTATTCAGACTGACGCTTGAATGCAATCACAGCTGGTGTAATTCCTAAATGCAGTCTAAGATAAAGCCGGATTTGATGGAAGCTGACAGGGTATTCCAGATCTTGATTTGATACAGACTGAGGACGGAATCGCGATAAAGACCTGATAGCGTATACTCTGCCTCATTATCAGGACAATCATCAAGATGAGACGAATAATCATCATAATAGGAAAGCAAATTATATATTCATATATTATTCAAATCAAATCAAAAATAGCTTTATTCACATAAACCCATTACAGGCATCTATGAATCGTTCATTTTATTATTTCTATTCGTGCAGTAATGGTGATAACTACACTCGACAACTTAAAATTAAAGCTAAGAGCGTTCAAATCGCGCCCAGGTCTAAGAAGAAACCCACAACTTAGCCGGGTTTTTATATTATAAATTATAATACTTATAAAATAAAATATTCATTTCCTTATTGTATGCACGCATGTAATAAACATTTCTCCTTACTGTCTTAGATTAAATATTTTTACGATGGTTTAGAAAAATTAATTCATAGATCTAATAAATGTATTCAGCTTAAGGGTGATTATATTGAAAAGGAAAAATAGATTTGTTGTTTCATTTTATTTAAAACCCATTCATTCCACGAACTTTTGGACCTCCCCTCGTATTATTATATTTTGGTTTTTATTATACATTACAAGTTAGGCCATGACGGCTATCTGGTGGTAAGTGATGTAGTAAACGTGTCTTTGTCGGTAGGGTGGTAACTAGCCATGGCCAAAGCCTCCAGACCAGAATCGAGTCAAGAATCGAACTCAGGACGTGCCCAGGACCTCCAAGGTCGTCAAAAATATAAAACTTTCGAACGTAGGTTTTAATTTTAAAAATTGTTAGCCAAGAATGTGTTTACATACATCGAGAATGGCAGTGTTATAAGTTAAAAGCGCGAAACGGTAAAATTGGTGTCGCGGAAAAAACCTTGGGCACGTAATTGTGGCTCTGGGCGCAGGCAGGTAACAGGCAGGTAACAGCAGGAGACGCCTCGTAATGAGCACCTTGGCGCAGGTACCGACTGCACGCCGCCTCGCGGGCCAAGGTAACACCCGCGCTAGATGCGTTACGATCTGCCGATGTTAACAACATTTCAAAATTTAAAATTCGTAATAACTTTATTCATGTAAACATATTACTAGCGTAAGAACTCTACGAAATTAACGTAGGTATTGAAATATAATATGTTATATTATAAAATATTCAAAGAAGAAGCGAAATTCAAGAAGCGGTGATAGCCCAGTGGTTAGGGCGTCAGCCTCCTAATCTGAGGTCGGCGGTTCGAATCCGGGCACGCACCTCTAACTTTTCAGAGTTATGTGCATTTTTAAACAATTAAAATATCACTTGCTTCAACGGTGAAGGAAAACATCGTGAGGAAACCTGCACGCCTGAGAGTTCTCCATAATGTTCTCAAAGGCGTGTGAAGTCTGCCAATCCGCACATGGCCAGCGCGGTGGACTATGGCCAAACCCTTCTCATACTGAGAAAAGATGCTCTGTAGTGAGCCGGCAATGGGTTGATCATGATGATATTATAGCCAATTGAGAGTATGTTTCATGTCTAGATATCGTTCTATATCTGCGTGGCGCGCCGGCTGCGACGCGCATTAGAGCGCGTGTAAATGCGCGCTGCGTATTACGCCGTGGCGTCTGAGATATTCTGCCCCATAGTGATTTTCCAGCCATTCCAGGCGCTCCCCAATAGACACATCCCCGCTATATTACGTCATACGGACGTGGGCTCCATCCACGGCGACGACGTACGGACCACTCACGGTCCGACCCCCCCGTTATTCTAAACGTCGCGTCGCCTAAGCCCAGGTTCGGCCTAACAGGAGGCGCCCGTAGGCAGACGTTCCCTTAGTTTCTTCGGGCCCTAGGCCTCAAAATTTCTTCTGGCAGAGCTTCTTTCCGAAGCTCGCCAAACAGCCCGGTTACGCTGTCGCAACCAACAGCTAATAGACAGTCCGAAAAAAAAAACCAATAGACACGTCGTTATTAGTTCCAAAAAAAAAACGATACTGTCGACTTATAAATCTCCTATGCATATGACAGGTGAAAAACGATATACAACACGAAAATCGAGGTACATTGCTTCCCACTTCAAAACTTGTGCGACCTTTTTCAGACACCTCGCACTTCGTAGCTAGTCACTCGACACCCCGCGAGCCCTCTCGATTCTTATCCCTCGCGAGGCTGAGGGAGGGAACTGTCGAGCGTTAAGCTACCCGCTTGATGCGGGCTTAGCAACTATAGATGTGCTGTTTGAAGAGTCCGTCACCTTTCTGTGACCTAAACAAGGATTTGATGCTCAAATTTCATGAATATTTTGTTTTATGAATTTTATTTTCCCTTCCGCGTAACTATAAGAAATATTAACAATATTAAAAATACCCTTATTCAAAGTTTTACAAGAACATGTGTTTTAAATTTATTTGTAAGCGTGTTTTATGATCCTTCGATAAGTAAATTAAGTTTGTATTTACATAATACCTTAGAGTAAAAGTCATTTTCATTTAACAAGTTCACACAGGTCGGGTTTGGTGCTTTTAAACCAGTGAAAAAAAAACGGTTTTTGCTCACTCGGTGAATCAGTGTTTTTTATTTTAAACGCTATGGACTAGCATTTCTTCATTACATTCTCTCACAAAACGTATATGGTATACTGAACCACAACATCTTATTACACATAGCATAATTTTTAAAGCTTCCTTTATTATTTGGCTGTACACCTTATTGTAAAATAACCATAAAACATGAAAACAGAATTAAAATCTAAATGAGTTATATTTAATTTTTTTATTAATTTGAGGAATGGTATTATAGTTCCTATCCAAACGTAAAAAAAAAATTGAATGGCGGAAAATAAAATGAAAAGAAAAACTAGTTTAACGTAAGTGTCTTCGAGGATAGTTGCTGAAATGAAAAGAAAATATATAAGTGATGTTTAAGACAACAAATTCCAGAATTAAAGAAACGAGTTGGTTTTCATTTAATTACTCTTTCTTCCGAAAACTTCGCGTGAAAAATACCTTAAAGCCTATTAATTCTTTAATGATTAGAAACTTGTTAAAGGATTGGAGACTTGTTAAAGGCGCAAAAAACTGTTGAGATATGTACAAAGATTTTTAAATTTTAGCAATACTAGAGAGAGTGCGTAGATAGTGTTAATAATGATCTGTAACTCTCTTTCAGGTATGTGCCCAGCTGTGGCATCACTTTGGAGTGAGCCTTATAATAATTATTGGAACGAAGTTCCTTATCGCGCGTTGTGAAAGGGGGCTAGACGGAAAAAAATCTTACGAAAAGTTGTCACGACACTTTTTTTTATTGTAAGCTGTGCGGCGTCGCATGTTTCTCTGTCTGTCTCTCTCTCTCTCTTAGAGAAAGCAAGCCAGATATTTTCATTTCTTTTTCGCATTGAACAGTGTGGTGTCGCGACGATTATTTTTGTTGAGTGTATACAGGTTTTTTGTAAATAATAAATAATAAAAAATAATAATAATGAATCCTGACAGTGTTTCTGCACAAGTTCCGGATATTGCTGATGGAATACAAAATTGAGCCTACTGATTAAGTTTATATAACATTATGTTTGTTAATAATAAAAAAAATATTATAACTTAAATAAAATAAAATTTTATTACAATTCCTTCACTAATTAATCGAAAGGAACTTCGTTCCATCCGGGTGTCCCTTGACACCTATCAAGTTTTTAATTATTTACTTCAGTTTATACTTCATGTATTTTATACTTCAGTTTGCAACTTGCCTACACACCTTGATTCGGTGAAAATAACATTTCTCAATACAATAGATAAAGCTTTGTTTTCGAAAACAGTTGTCTTGCAGTGACGTGTTCGATAAACGATCTCCGCATGTGATATCGCGAGTCGGACCTGCGGCTGATAAGGAATCACGGACACCGCGGTAGGTTTGTTGATAACGCCGCCGCGTGTGATAAGAGAACAATGGTCGGTTACATAATCTTAGAACGGTCAGCGATGACGTGGGCCTTAAACATACCGATTACATGAATATGTTCAGTAGCTTTTTTTTTGGCCTAAGGGGGCCTGTGTGCTGTGAAGCCGAATATTTGGCTTGGCGACGTTTGGGATAACGGGGGAGTGGAACAGTGAGTGGTCCGTACGTCTCTGAGGCCGTGGATGGAGCCCACGTCCGGATAACTCATGATAGCGGGGACCTCGTCTTCGCCGGCGAAGACGGTGTGTAGCGTATGATTGTGTGGTAGGTGGTACGAGTATGTTGTCAGTAGACATCTGATCGTCAGGGTCATGAAGGATATGTTTAGGTCCCCTCTTTCGGAGAGGAGCGCTTAGGTCGGGGGAGGCTATTATAAATGCGAACGTATGTTTGATTGTAACGCTTTTACGCCTTAACCGCTTTACCGATTTTTAAGCAATGGAAAGCTACATTATCAGCAAATAAGATAGCGTATATTTTATTGCCGTATTCCCACAGGAACGGGAACTACGCGGGTGAAACCGCGGAGTGCAGTTGGCATTTCCATAAATGAATATTCAAGTGAGTGCCTGCTAGGTATGACATTTCAACCCCGTAAAAAACCACGTTACTTGATTCCAAAAAGCTAATAATACATTTCCCGTCAGCCCTCCAATGCAAGCCTTTCCTCGCGGTGCGCACGCATGCATGCTTGCATGCATAACGAGCCGAAATTTCGAAAGAGTAAGTACTGCAATTAACACTGAGTTACATTATCAATATGGGAATCTCCAACGCCGGCTTTATTTGGTACGGGTCCAGAACCGATTGTGGAGCACCTATTTGTTTGCATTAGGCATATATTCCACGAAGGTAAGCAGACGAAAGAATACGCTGTCATCATTATCCCCAGTATATTAATGGAATACTTCTGGACACAGGCCTTCCCGGGTAAAGGTGCTGAGATCTTTTAATCTCCAAAGTGGGTTGGCGGGCTTTCATTTAATACAGATTAGATCAATTCGGTACTGTGAGTAAGAGAGAAAAAACACTAAGAATTTATTTAAATTGAACACTTTATAAATGTATCGAAAACAGAATTACATTTCTTTTTATACTTTTTTTTTATCCACTACAAGTTAGCCCTTGACGGCTATCTCACCTGGTGGTAAGTGATGATGCTGCCTAGGATGGTAGCGGGCTAACCTGTTAGGAGTATGGTAATCCCACGCTCCTAATTGGTTTCTACGCGACATCGTGCCGGAACGCTAAAATTGCTTGGCGACACGTCTTTGTCGGTAGGGTGGTAACTAGCCACGGCCGTAGCCTCCCACCAGACCAGACTCGAGCCGGGAATCGAACCCAGGACCTCCAACTTTATAATGCGACAAAAACACTATAATTTATGCACTATATTTGTACACTACAAGTTAGCTCTTGACGGCAATCTCACCTGATAGTAAGTGGTGATGCAGTCCAAGATGGGCCTGATATCTGAGGAGTTTAGTGTTTTCAGTAATTATATACTACGGACTTTAATCTTCATGACCTTTGCCGGTGCGCATTTTTAATATTCGCTCTAACCTGCTTGAAGCGTTCAACTACACTCCCGAACCCAAAGCTGCTCTCATCATGCTTAAAGCACGTCTGTTGGATCGACTGAACTCGCAGTCCAATGTACCAAATTTCTTACATCACATAGGAGGTGCCATTAGAGGGATGCTCCCTAGATATCGTCGAACCTCAATGCTCTCCTCTCAGGTCAAGCTTTGTGTTGGCCAAAGCCTTCCGGTGACGCTGCAGTAACTAAATTGTAACCAGTTAATACTTAACAAGACACGGATAAAATAGCAAATTAATTAATTAATTAGCAGTATCCAATTTGCAACGGAAGCGGTGATAGCCTAGTGGTCAGGGCGTAAGCCTTCTAATCAGAGGTCGGCGGTTCGAATCCGGGCATGCACCTCTAACTTTTCGGAGTTATGTGCGTTTAAAAAAATTTAAATATCACTTGCTTCAACGTGAGGAAACCTGCACGCCTGAGAGTTCTCCATAAAGTTCTCAAAGGCGTGTGAAATCTGCCAATCCGCACATGGCCAGCGTGGTGGACTACGGCCAAAACCCTTCTCATATTGAGAGGAGACCCGTGCTCTGTAGTGAGGCGGTAATGGGTTGATCATGATGATGATGATGAACTTGCAACAATTTAGTTTTTTTTTGTGAAACAGAAGCGTTTCTCAGTGCGAATTCGTGACATCCGCAATCTATCGCTATCGTGGGACCGTCCCTTAGTTTTTGCAACTCCGTGGGCTAACCCTTTCTCAGGAAACGTTCTCACGGGTATCACGATCGGAGATGTCGCGGCCGCGACATCCTCATGCCAGGGACACACTCGTAACACGCCAATCGATCAGACGCGGCGTCACGTGTCGCCTGTAAAGATAAATCTGAACGTAGTACAAAGTAGTTGTTTCTAGTAATAGAAATTAATATAAAACGTTCAACAGTAAATTTTGCTAAATGCTTACATTCTGTTCTTACCCCTTTATTTTAAAAACAAACTATTCAATGCAAGTTTTAAATAGTCTATAAGTAATTAGTTCAATTTTCGTATGTGAGTCTATTTCGCAATCTTCCAGATAGGGTAAAATTTACTATTTGATAGTTTTTATATTGCAAATATATCAAGACATCAAATGTGTCCATCAGTTAAAGCTTACAGGCTCTTAGTTTAATGGATTGAGCTTAATATGACAAAAAGAAATGGTAAAATAATATATAAACGAAATACCGATAATCACACTGAAAATGTAATAGACTAGCTGAATACGTCGTTGAGTTAGTGTGTTTGTTTGTCTTCCAATCACGAAGCAATGAATTACTAAACCGACGAACTTGAAATATTTACAGTATAATCTGTAAAGTATCTCTTTCCTAGCAAAAAAGAATGAATGAAATCGGAGTACGCGTTAATGAATTACAAATAAATACACATTTCGACTTTCAGCTACTCCTATACCAAATTTTATTCAAATCCATCCAGTAGTTTCGGTGTGATGCGCGGTCAAGATAGACACACAGATAAAAAATAAAGAAAATTGTTTTGGGCTCAGTATCGATAGCAAAGCATCCTCCAATTGAAATTTTCAAAATATATTTAATGTACAAAATTCGTCATGTTACAGTTTTATTATATTATAGATATTGCAATATGATTCGTCTAAAGACGCATACAAGCGATCAGATTTTAAAGTGTGTCCCGCTCATAACAGAATCGCCTTTTGTGTCACTTCCCGCTACCGGGTGCATAGATTGTCGCGAACTGTTTCGGGCAAAAAACTGCGACCCATTGTTACAATTTGATGTTAATGCGAGACAATAGACGCCGCTGTTGGTACGTAGGACGAGCAACGAGATCGGAAATAATAAAACTAAGCTGATAATTATAAAAAAAAAAAAACAGAATTGTGACTGGTTTGCTCGCAGACCTTGCTTTGGGAATGGGTGCCACTGTATTCTCGAGATGAGGCCGACATTTGGGGTCTCCCGGAAGTGGCGATGTTTTGCCTGCGTCGCTTCCGTATGGTATCATCATGAACAACCCATTACCGGCTCACTACAGAGCACGGGTCTCCTCTCAATATGAGAAGGTTTTGGCCATAGTCCACCACGCTGGCCATGTGCGGATTGGCAGACTTCACACGCCTTTGAGAACATTATGGAGAACTCTCAGGCGTGCAGGTTTCCTCACGATGTTTACCTTCACCGTTGAAGCAAATGATATTTTAATTGTTTAAAAACGCACATAACTCCGAAAAGTTAGAGGTGCGTGCCGGGATTCGAACCGCCGACCTCTGATTAGGAGGCTGACGCCCTAACCACTGGGCTATCACCGCTTCACCGTATGGTATACGTAAACGCATTTCCCAGCGTCAAAAAATAAATACCCATTATCACCCCACTTGAGCACTGGCCTCTCTTGGCCGTACTCCACTACGCTGCCCAAGTGTGGATTGGTAGACATCACACGCCTTTGGCAACACCATGGAGAAATTTCAGGCGTGACTGTTTCCTCGCGACGTTTTCCTTCGCATTTAGAGCGAGTGATATTTCATATAATAAACTGGATCACCCCGAAAGTGAGGTTTTTTTATACACCACAAGTTATCCCTTTACGGCATCTCACCTGACAGTAGTGTTGATGCGGTCTAAGATGGAAGCGGGTTTACCTGTGAGGGGTATGGTAAGCCCATATTCCTAATTGGTTTCTGCAAGACATCGTGCCGGAACGTTAAATCGCTTGGCGACACGTCTTTGACGGTAGGGTGGTTACTAGCCACGACCAGACTCGAGCCAGGAATCGATCCCAGGACCTCCAATTTTTCTAAAGCGACAGCGCGCGCGCTGCGCCATGGAGGCGTCAAAAACGTCAAAAGTTGCTTTAGTTAATACGAACGTAACTTTGAAAAGCGTGCCAGGGACCGAACGATCACCCCGACAGTCAAAGTATTAAGCAAGTTTTTTTCGGACTGTCTATTAGCTGTACAAACCCTATTGGTTGCCACAGCGTAACCGGGCTGTTTGGCGAGCTTTGGAAAGAAGCTCTGCCAGAAGAAATTTTGAGCCCTAGGGCTCGAAGAAACTAAGGGAACGACTGTCTAAGGGCGCCTCCTTTGAGGCCGAACCTCGGCTTAGGCGACGTTTGGGATAACGTGGGGGGGTCGGACGGTGAGTGGTCCGTGCGTCTCCGAGGCCGTGGATGGAGCCCACGTCCGGATGACGTAAGATAGCGGGGACCTTCGCCTTCGCCTTCGCCAGCGAAGACGGTGTGTAGCGTACGATTGTGTGGTAGGTGGTACGAGTGTGTTGTCAGTAGTCATCTGATCGTCAGGGTCATGAAGGATATGTTTAGGTCTCCTCTTTCGGAGAGGAGCGCTTAGGTCGGGGGAGGAGTATTAAGCAAGCGTTAAGTAGTTGAAGCAAGTGATATATTCATTGATTAAAACGCACATAACTCCGAAAAGTTATAGGTGCGTGCCCGGGTTCGAAGCCCTGACCTATGATTAGGAAGCTGACGTCCTAAACACTAGGCTATCACCGCTATAATAAAACCGTACCCACTGCGTCGCGATTGAGCAAGAATCAGTAATAGATAAGGTAGTACTCAAGTAGGCAGGTACATACTGTGTACGTACGGTCACCTCACAAAGCGTGAGTAATGAGGTAGATCGTATCTATACCTTCGCGTGTATCGGTGAACGGGTTATTGTACGAAAATTAGATAAGTGTTTATTTTTAAATGCACTTCGAAACTCTAGTTAAGTTGATACATCGCGGACAACACGTTTAGAGAGTTATGTTATGCGAGCTCTGAAACAAGCGACAAAATTGTCGGCTTATCAGTTCCGGTAGGGTCTCAACAAACAGATAGAATAGAGAATCGGCCTAATTTCCAGTACGTGATAAACTATAGATTACATCTAGACAATTAGCGACGAATCTAATATTCTTGTATACTATTCAGTAAATTAAATAACAATTATAACACAAGCTTGGAACTCAGTGAAATTTAACAATAATCGTGTTCCCCTAAAGACCTTATAGGCATTAATTCAAGATGTCTTAACCTGCAATCACATAACCGGCAACGTGACTTTATCCGGCTACATTACAAAGCAATAACTCCACGAAAAAGCGAAGAGAGGAAGAGTTTCACGTCGATTCCTCTTTACATACATTCTGAATTGGGTTTAAAAAAAAATCATATATAAAGTTTGATTATTCATATTTAGGCTACTACATATTTCCTGCCTTTACTTGTTAGTTATTTTTTTGACATCTATATATAAAAGAACGTCGTGTTAGTTACACTATTTATAACTCAAGAACGGCGAAACCGATTTCGCTGGAAATCGGCGGGGAGGTGGTTTAGAACCAGGAGACGGGCATACGATACTTTTCGTCCCGTTACATTTCACGTGGGATTTATGAAAAACTGAATTTCACGTCAATGAACTTATAACAATAGTTTCAGCTTGCCACAGACATATTCCTTGAATTGGTGATAGCTTATTCCATAGGAGTTTTTAAAAAGCTCTTATCTACGCGGACGAAGTCGCGCTCATCGACTAGTACAGTTATAAAACCATGTAAACTTCCTTTATTTTCCTATAAAGTCGCTTGACGACGATTCAGCTCGTATGTTTGGACGCAAGCATCTATTTCATTAAGGAGTGGTAACCAAATAAATGGCTAAGACATAAACGCGTTGGTTGTATGTGATTTGTATTACAGATAGCCTCTGTGTCGATATTGTTACCTTTATAGTATTTTATTATATTTTAATTAGCAGATAATTATGTACCACGGCTTACTTAGTCGTGACATGGTGACAACAATTAGCCACTTATAACGCACGTATAAGTAAGTAGGAGCAAAATCTGCAAACGGGTCCAAGTATCAGGGATCATTAAATATGCTAATGGCTTTCGGTGGCTTAGCGATGCTATTTTTTGCTGACTCGAGCAATCTTTCGAGTAGGCAGTGAGTCGCGCGTCGTTGAGGGTCGACTTTACGCGATACTGTTTTTCAATTTTAGGTTTTTATTTTTATACACTACAAGTTAGCCCTTGACGGCTATCTCACCTGGTGGTAAGTGATGATGCAGTCTAGGATGGTAGCGGGCTAACCTGTTAGGAGTATGGTAATCCCACGCTCCTAATTAGTTTCTACGCGACATCGTGCCGTAACGCTAAAATCGCTGGACGACACGTCTTTGTCGGTAGGGTGGTAACTGGCCACGGTCGAAGCCTCCCACCGGACCAGACTCGAGCCGGGAATCGAACCCAAGACCTCCAACTTTATAATGCGCACGCACTGCGCCACGGAGGTCGTCAAAAACGTTTATTTATTAGAGGTAATTCTTATATTGGCACCTGTAGTTATCATGAAATTCATGTGTAATGGTGAATTGGAATCGAGTCCGTAATGTGTGTGTGTGCTTGGTTATTCACACTCTAAAATCTCCAATTAAATTTTTACTCCTAAGGCACTCTTAAGATTCAGTTTATGATGACAGAGCTGTTCTGGGCGGTGCTTGTGTACCCGTCACGTCTCGGATAAAGATGTCTCCGCTACTTAGTCGAAGCTTTGTTCACATATGTCACTCCTAATAATTTCTGAACTCCTATTATTCTGAACTTATTTTTACCGTATAATTTAATATAAAATGATTTTAAATGACAAATTAACGCGGTATACGTCTGCTCGTAATCGAGATCCGGGAGGAAGTGCAAGGTACGCTAGGTAAAATTAGGATTAAACTGTTTGCATGCTCTAGTGCAAAAAGTGTTTTTGCGTTTAACTTAACCAAAATATGATGGTTAAAGAAAAAGCTGTGAATGGAATTTCTGTAGCGCTAGTGACATTCGCCATGAAAATAATTGCTTAGCTGAAAAGGCTGAATGAATTTTGATTTGAATGTACTGTGTGCTTAGCAAAACAATCCTATTCATCATCATGATCAACCCATTACCGACTCACTACAGAGCACGGGTCTCTTCTCAATATGAGAAGGGATTGGCCATAGTCCACCACGCTGGCCATGTGCGGATTGGCAGACTTCACACGCCTTTTGAGAACATTATGGGGAACTCTCAGGCGTGCAGGTTTCCTCACGACGTTTTCCTTCACCGTTGAAGCAAGTGATATTTTAATTACTTAAAAAAACGCACATAACTCCGAAAAGTTAGAGGTGCGTGCGTGATTCGAACCCCCGACCTCTGATTAGGAGGCGGATGTCCTAACCGCTAGGCTATCACAGCTTATAACCCTAATAAACCTACCAACAAATACAAATGCAAAAGTTACTTTGTTGGTTTAACATTCTTTCGCGCATCAACATCCGTATTTAAAACATTGGAATGAAAAGGAAGGATGCAGAACAATGCGAATGGAATTCCGGGTTGAGCTTGTATGGAATCGTCTTCATATCATTACTGCGTGCATTTGGATGGTTGGCTTAGATATAGCGTAGTATTAACATCTCAAAGGACGTTGTGGGACCAGATTGTATCACTATTAGTTTAGGTATAAATTTAACTAACATAACAGAACACTGTATTGGCTCCGTCGTACATCTATGTGGAAAGCTTCTTATCCTTCCCCCCATAGTTTCTCAACTATGTAGATTTTTGGGTTTTGTTGACTGAGATATGCTATTTATATCGACTAACGAATTAGCATATCAAAGCAATTCAAGATTCAAGATAATATATCGTGATTTGTTTGGTTATTATCTAAAGTTACTTAAAAACTTAGTTAAACCTACCAATAAAAAAAATATTAGACCTAATTAACAATCAAACCTTTAGAAAGTTTCACTTTCGAGAAGTCTAAATAGATTTCTGGAACCACTTCCTAGCTCTTCTGCTTATGGTTGCTTCAAACATGCATGAGACTCGTCGACCTTTAAACACTCGCAAACTCATGAAAACCATAGATTCTAGAGTGTCTTTTTTATATACAGTATAAGTTAGCCCTTGACAGCAATCTTACCTGATGGTAAGTGATGATACAGTCTAAGATGATAGCGAGATAACCTGTTAGGGATATGATGTACCCATACTCCTAATTGGTATCTATGCGATATTTCACTGTCCGACCCCCCGGTATCCCAAACGTCGCCTAAGCCGAGGTTCGGCCTCACAGGAGGCGCCCTTAGGCAGACGTTCCCTTAGTTTCTTCAAGCCCTATGGCTCAAAATTTCTTCTAGCAGAGCTTCTTTCCGAAGCCCGGTTACGCTGTCGCAACCAATAGGGTTAATACAGCTAATAGTCAGTCCGAAAAAAAAAATGCGATATCGTGCCGGAGCCAAATCCAAATCGCTTGGCGACACGTCTTTGTCGGTAGGGTGGTAACTAGCCACGGTCGAAGCCTCCCACCAGACCATAGTCGAACCGGGAATCGAACCCAAGTCCTGTGACTTCATAATGCGACAGCGTACGCGCTGCGCCGCGAAGTTAACGCCGCGAAGCTAAAGAAAAGTCAATGTCTTAGCGTGGTGGACTATGGCCAAACCCTTCTCATATTGAGAGGAGACCCGTGCTCTGTAGTGAGCCGGTAATGGGTTGATCATGATGATGATGATGATGATGATGATGATGTTCATTTTGTCGTCTTATTTCGCAGAGTTAGAACGAGAATTTTGTTTTAGCGCTCTATTGCGGGCAAATAGGTTTCAGTGTCAGTAAATTATGTATGCTAAATAGTCGGTGGCCGTGAGACGCTGCTTGTCGGAGACTCGTGGAACGCGCTCGAGTGCTCACTTTTGTGGCTTCCCAACCCACTTGTAATAAAAGCTTGTTACGTACTTTCTGACAATCAGCGTTGGAGAGGCTTGGTGTGTCTTAGTTCTGATATCCTCTATCTCCAGAAGAGGATACCTGTATACATCAATGGAACGACAAATAAGCTGATATTAGTAGATAATAGATAATAGATAATATTTTATTGTTCAAAAACGATTTACAATAATAATTTGTCCCTACCCTCTGCACTAGGAAAACCTGTATTGCAGAGGGTAGTTCCTTCCAGGGATATAGTAAATTACATCTTAAAGATAAATTATCTAGCTAAAGCTAACATTTTATAGTATGAGCGTGTGTGTGTATGTATGTGTGTGTGAACGAGTGTGAATGTGTGTTTGTGTATGTGCGTTATGTAAATTATTTTAATATTTTTAAAATATCCTCAGTTTCAGCATACCCCTTAGATGACAACCAGGCCCAAAACGTTTTAGTTAGATTTGACCTATTCAGCCTGACAATGCCCTTGTTAGACCTACAGAACTTATAATAAACGCAAAATGAATTAAATTCATATTGTGACATTAGTGACGATTAATATGGCGTTCGTGACCTTTTTTTGTCTCGCTGGGAAATACTTTTACTATACTATGGGCTTTTTGTATGTGGGACTCGCCGACCGGCAGACTGGCGACCATAATACCCGCTAGAACCCAGCAATGCTCCTTCGCGTCGCCAGGTCGCTGGGTCACGGGAACACTTGTGCACTGGACCGCGGTTCAGCTAGATGGCGGTTGTGACCTAACATTATTTTATTAAGTCAAAATGGCTTTATTCATGTAAACCTATTACAAGCATTTATGATTTGTTCATATAATGTATTTTTCATTATTTTTATTGATTAATTGATGGTGATAACTACAGTAACTAACTTAACACTAAAGCTAGGAGGGTTCTGAACGCGCCAAGGTCTAAGAAGTCAAAAACAAACTAAGACGGGACTTGGATATTTCTGTTGAATATTTTCAGTACCAGCTCGGAGTTATGGAATCTCACACCGTGCTTCGGAGAGCACGTTAATCGATCAGTATCGGTTAATATCACAAATATCACACTGATATTATAAATGCGATAGTTTGTATGTGTGTATATTTGTTACCGCTTCACAACGGAACCACTGAGTCTGAAAATTTAAATGGACAATTATTAAACTGTCACTAAGTATTTGTTTTTGTTTCGTAGTGGTTAGATCGTTTCATAGAATATTGCATTAAAAAATTCGTTAAATTATTGGGTTTTTGTTTGATGGCCAAAAATTATTTCATCTGGGTGCTTACGTCTATATTATATTATTTTAGCATTGTTTACGTTCCTGTATCAGAATTATTCTGGTACTAATTCTTAGTTCTTATTTTAGGGGCGTCTAGATTTGTCGTAATAAATCGAAAGTTGCTACGCTACCTTACCTAGAGTGTACAAACTCTGTGTAATACACATGGACTGACATCAATGACTACATCCTACTGGCGGTCAAGTTTGCGTCCTGCGTGCGACCAATCGCAAGACGCGCTTGTTTGCTCATCAGTGTAGTGATTGGTCGACCGCAGGGTTCAAACTTGAACGGTGAAGTCGCTTGTTTGCCGCAGCGCTGTAGTTTTCGCTATACACTTTGTGACAAGGAAAATCTGTGACCTTTTAATATTTTATACAGATAATTGTATCGAGATACCCATTTTTTCGCCTTTTCGCCTTATCTCAAGCAAAAGGGCGAGAATTTTGGTATCGACATCGCAGGTAAGGTAAATTAGACCATGGCTTATCGTGTTAGACGGTTTGTGGCTTAAATTACTATTCGCCTCGCCGGCAGCCTAGCGCCGCGGCGCTCTTAACGAGGACATACGCGTCCGATGCGAAGCAATTAGCGAAATGGCCACCGGAAAGGCGAGCGGCGAGCTCGGACGCGCGTAGGGTGACCGCGCGACTGTATCAAGAAGTTCATAGTATTTTAGTATATTATTTTGCTTCACAACGCTAATTTAGGTGCTTTAGTGCCGGTATTAACAAGTAGGGTACCCTTGCGCAGTGGGAAGATCCGGGAGCAAGGCTGGCTTAATTTGGAGCTTTGCGATGTATGCATTTTCTCTGGCTGGTAACAACCCTATCGACTAGGAGGCGATTTAGCGTTTCGGTACAATTTCGCGTACGAAACCAATGGGATAATATAACTGCCATACTCTTAACGGATTAGCAAGCTAACGTCTTACGTAATTCATCACTCACCACTAGGTGATATTGCAGTTAATGCCTAAATTGTAGTGCAGAAAAACAGTCGTCAAAGCTTAAGGTTCTGGGAATTTGGATTCAGAATCAAAAAAACTCTTAAAAGTTTTCAGAAATATCTTAATTATTTATTAGTCTAGAGTTCAGATGTTGGCGTTGTTTTACCTTCTTGCGTCAAAGAGTGCGTTACATTAGTAAACTAGTTCCTGTCCTCATTGGTTTTCACTCTTACTAAAAAACAACTCGGACGGCCTTAACTCGTCATATATATATCTAATTTTACTTTTTGACTAACTTTTCATTGTGCTGCTGGGTTTGTATTGTTTATTATTTTAATCATTGTGGACTTGTCTCCCGTTTGTGAACCAGCATGGACACCATTCCTGCGGGGGACTGCTCTCCTGGCCCTATTAATAGGTCCAGAGGCAATCAATATTCGCCCCGTGCTCCAAGTACACGGGCCAGTGCCGCGTTTCCGTACGCCACGATTGATAAGACTTCGCAACAAGATTCATATCTGTATTATAATGTAAGATTACGAGTGTGGAGGCTTGTCTATACATACTAATCTCTTCAAGACCAGTCAGAGAAGGAGTTTAATTAGAAACATGGCGACGATGTTGTATTATATATTTAAGGATTCACTATTCATGTTTTTTTGACGACCTTTGTGGCGCACCGTGCGCGCTGTCGCATTATAAAGTTGGAGGTCCTGGGTTCGATTCCTGTGATGATGCAGTCTAAGGTGGTAGCGGGTTAACCAGTCCGGGGTATGGTAAACACATAACTCCTAATTGGTTTCTACAAGACATCGTGCTGGAACGGTAAATCGCTTGGTGACACGTCTTTGTCGGTAGTGTGGTAACTAGCCACGGCCGAAGCTTCCCACCAGACCAGACTCGAGCCGGGTATCGAACCCAGGTACTCCAATATATTTATAATGAGACAGCCCACGCACTGCGCCACAGGGGTCGTCTTGTAAAGCTATATTTTTGTACACATGAGACAAAGTTTGCTATCACAGATCTGGTACAAAAACAATAAAAAATTCCTGAAATCCTTAATGGTGGTAAGTTATGATGCTGTCCAAGATGGTAGTGGTCCAGTTACTCATACGTTTTGTGGTTTATATGGGACATCGTACCGAAACATTAAATGGATTGATGACACGACCTTATCCGAAGGATGGTAACTAGCCACGGCCGAAGCCGACTATACAAAAATAGATGAAAAAGTGATATTGAAGATTTTTGGTCTTCAACTATTCCTGAAATTAATACTATTACGGATATTGCTGTGCAAACTTCATATAAATTATTGCGGTGACAAACATAACATACTCTGTGTTTATATTTATATTCTAAGCTAACTAATTTATATGACAAATACACATACCTGTATTGTCAAGTCATTACGGCATTGTATGAAATTTGAAATTATTATTAATAATTTCTCCGAATTGATTATATATATGTTTTATAAGTAATCTAAAAGTTTTACTAATAATACTGGTTAACTTTTAAACTAAAATAAGGGCAATTGTATTCTAAATCTTACCTGTGACATTTAAAATGAAATGTCATTGCATATTGTGCGTGAGTCATAGACCATACACTGAGATGTACGAGTATAGAGCGTACTTTGACTGTGCTAAGCCAAAGTTTTAGTTAAAGTTTTAGTTCAAATATATGACAGATTTATGTCGGACATATATCTGTCATATATTTGTCTCATATTAACTGTCAGAGATAAAGCATGATATGTCCAAATGTTATTAACTATATATTATTTACAAAATTTAGTTTTTTAGTTTTGCAAATTGGCATGTGATTAGGGGTCCCATACCCCTTAATATGTTTGAGGTATATGTCAAATTTGATATTTATTAATTTTAGTAGGTGGTATCTTAGTCGTCCTTTTCAAATTGATTGGTAGGTATTAAACAAAACAAATGCGGATTAAGCCGCACACACACACACACAGAGACACACACACCCACACACACACACACACACACACAGGCACACACAGACACACACACACACAGACACACACATACACACACAAACGCACAATTTTGGAAACGGCACATCGTCGTGCCTTGAAATGTTCCTATGGACGGATGAATGGAAGCCGCCGTTGAGATAAATTCTAGTTCTAGAGTTACTTATATTAAATATTAGTCAGGGGATACGCCGCGACCCGGCCCGGGTTAACAGATAAAGGTAGGAGTAACAAGTTACAGCCCGCATCGTGTTTTCTCGAACCCTTCAACCCGCAGTGCGTTACCATCTCTCACATTGGGTCAAAGCGAAAACACATTTGGGTTCTATCCGCGGACTTAAAGTTATGTTACCCATTTTGTTTAGTGAATTATGAAAGCGCAATTTACAATATGCTTCCTTTGTTTGCTTTTTATATTAGAATGTTTGAAAACAAATCGTAAGCTAATAGCAAAATCATATTTTCATTTGTATAATTTTTCGTGACAATTAGTTGTTAGGAATACATATATAACTTAAAATAAAACTTAGATTAACCTAAAACTAAAAATCTTAAAAAATAAATAAATAAATATTTAACATCATAATTAAAATATATTATTACAAGGAGTCCCTTTAGGCAAGGTTCCGAAGATACTGGCAGCGTTCCCCCTTTGAATAGCTAGACTAATTCTTTGTCCGAGGTAGCTGGCAGCTCTTCGGCCCCCTGTGATGTCGACTAACCTTTTTGCTATTTCTTTGAAGAGCCTTAGAGCGCTAGGACCCCACGGACCAAGGGTCTCGACACCGAATGGGACAAAATCATATTCAGAGCCTAGACCCCTGTATTTGCATGCTTTAAATCATATTTTTATATGTTGTTCTTGTGAAAATTGCGAAGTTCTATCCCACAAGATCTAAACATTTTTCCGCCCTTATGCTATTGCAGACTATAATCTATCACAGTGACAAATTTAACGAGTTCAGTTAAGTCTTACAGGCATGAACGAGTACCAAATATCCATCCATCTTGGTCATACATTGCTCTTACTGCATAGTTAATTAATTACTAAACTACTCTGTGAGATGGTGATACATATTTTTTATCTACTTAAATTTTACTTGATGGTAAGTGATGATTCAGTCTAAGTCTAAGTCTAAACGCTAAATCGCTTGGCGACTTTGTCTTTGTCGGTAGGGTGGTAACTAACTACAGTCGAAGTATCTCACCAGACTAGATTAATATCGAGAATGGAACCTGGGACCTCCAACTTGAAAATGTCTGTCACGGAGTCACGGAGGTCGATTCGAAGCTTTCTAAGAAATAGTAAGGGTAACCGGTAACTGCAGGGTAAAGGTTTAGGCGCGCGAAAGCACTTTAAGCTTTAATAAAAAGTCGATACGATAGCTACATTTTTTTTCTGTGAAGTCATTAATAACTAGCTACAGTCGAAGCCTCCCACCAGACTAGACCATAGCGGGGAATAGAACACAGGAGCTCCAATTATTTAAAGAGAAAACACAAGCGCTGCGCAACTTTGGTTGTTTTTTTTTATCCACTACATGTTAGCTCTTGACGGCTATCTCACCTTATGGTAAATGACAGTCTAAGATGGCGCACTAACCTTTTAATTGGTTTCTACGCTACATCGTACCGGAACACTAAATCGCTTCGTCTGTAGGGTGGTAACTAGCCGCGGCCAAAGCCTCCACCAGACCAGGCTCGAGCCGGAATCGAATCCAGAAGCTTTAATTTTATAAAGCGAAAACACAACCGCTGCTCCACGGGGGTAAAAAAAACCGAGCTTAGTTTATTGTGGGCTTCTTCTTCGATCAGTAAGTCTAAAATGGGCTCCACGCAATAATTATGTGGACCATATTCTCGTTCGATTTCTATGATACTCGTATATCATGAGAAAATGTTAAGAGGTAAGACCAGTGGCGTGCACTTTACACATGCATACTCTACCTCAATAGCGTCCGAATTAATGGAAACATTGGTGAGAAATCTTTTTTGGTTTTGTGTTGTTCAAAAACAAAAGCTTGCACTTCATACATGCTTAAAATTAGTGCACAGAGTATGCACCCCAGGAGTCTAGAGAATCCAATACAAATTCGTTACACATACTGAAAACCTATTAATACAGAAGAATATTTTTGTATCATATCATCAGCCTGCAAACCCTTATCAAACGTACCCAGACCCTTCTCATATTGAGAGGAGACCCGTGCTCTGTAGTGAGCCTTTAATGGGTTGATCATGATGATGATGATGATGATGATGATGATGATGATGATGATGATGATTGATAGTAAACAAAAAAAAAAGTAAAAGGGAATGGAAGCCACTGGAAAGTTTGTTACTTAAAAAAAATATACCAGGGCCTCAGAGCTGAGAGAGGTTACGAAAAACGAAATGATCGTTTTGGTCGCTTCCAAACGCGTGCAAGCAACGTCCTGGGTGAAAAGGCGGCGTAATTGTCCGCTCAGATGGTTCGTTAGTTAAGCAACGCACACATGCACGGGCAAGGAGTTCTATCACTTCCGCGTATCGACACCTACACAGTACGTGCTCGTGCATGTGTGCGTGCAGCCATCTGCCGTAGCTTAGCGATCGTACAGTTCCGAAGTACTTGATCTCAGACCGACATGAGGCGTCCGGCGTATCAACCGCCAAGGTCATCTTGATCCACCGTTGAAAGCAAGGACTCGTAAATACTATACAACCTGTATTCCATATGTAGTGAGTATGCAATGTTTTTTTTCGTGGAATATCATACAACCCTGTAAACATTAGTGTTGCAAAGTTTTTTTTTCTATCATACGCTACACACCGTCTTCGCCCGCGACGACGAGGTTCCCGGTTACGCTGTGGCAACCAGTAGGGTTATCACAGCTAATAGTCAGTCAGAAAAAAAATGTTTCTTCTTATAAAATTAGGGTAAAAAAATTGCACAATGGGAATTATTATTTATACTACTAGTTTAAATTTTTTTGTTTCAACGCCTTCACCTTTTGTACACTATTTTTTGTGCAATAAAGTTTATAAAAAAAACCCCGTATTCCATATCTAGTGAGTATGGAAAGTGGAAAAACTTTTTGTAAATGTAGTTGTATTTTCTGTTTTACAGATTTGGATTTCACGAAGTGTTGACAATAAATGCACACAATACAATTAAGTACATAGTTACAAGAGTATATATAGTATAGTATAGTATAAGAGACTAAAAGTAAATAACGAAGTGAGCATCTTGTACATTTTACCATAGACATTCCGTTTCAGATCCAGGTGTTATTGCTAAAATTGAAACAGTTGTAATAATATCAATCTCACGTGGTAGTTAATATTTGTTTTAGAAATATGCCGTCACGCAAAAGGCTACATATTATTTAGGCGGTGATGCAGCTAAGCGCCCATCTAGATCTAAAAATGTTCCCGGTAGATCGTGAAACATTTACTTTAATTCGGAATTTCGGATTTATGAACAAAAAAATGTTGGTATTCTGTGATATACGAAAGCACGCATGTAAGGGTGGTATGAGAGGTGCCATGACCGCATAAGGTATCGTTATAGCGGATTATGTTGGTATTTTCTCAAATAGTAAAACAACTCCACGAGTATCTCAACATAAAAACAATAAATGTAGAAGTAGAACACGCTCTGTGTTCTACTTCTTATTTTACCTTAAAGACCTATAAAGGACGGTTATACTATCATAAAACAATTTGGCTACACTACTCAGTTTCCCAACTGAATTGAGAAGGCTTAAACGCGTTTCCAGATTGAGCAAAACTATTATCTAAGAGGCAGATCCGTCACTGGATGGACAGCCTGACATGTCAACGAAACCTGAAAAAAATCTGCTCATAGCTGTTGTAGCTGATCGCGTGATGGAACATACAAATATATAAAAAAAAAAGTTAAACAAAACAGCTTTATTATTATTATTTATATTAATCCTTAATTTCGTAAAATGACTTTTGTATAAGCTTTCGCTTTATAAAAACTTATTGATAGACATCTCCAAGATATCAATAGGTAATTTATTATATAATCAAATACAATTTCCTTTGAATGAGTTACTAATTTTATGCAGCCTACCAAAGTCTATTCGTGAAGTGATGGTGATAACTACACTCGCCTAGGTACTTAAAACAAAAACTACGAGGGTTTTTTTTTCGTTTTATGGCTTTACACAGATTAGCCAATGTTAAGTTTATTATTTTATTAGTTCTTATTTTTTTTTATGGCTTTGCAGAGACTAGCCAATGTCAAGTTTATAGCAATGTAGAAGTTAGAAAGAAGGGAGAAATGGCGGGAAACTTCGCACTCCGCGGACGCGGATCCCTCAAACCTTTTCCATAATAATACCTGTTAACCATTCAGAAAACCAGCCACTACACAACCACCTTTTTTAAAATTAATCAACAAACATTACTTAATTCAAGAAAAGCGTGAAAAAACCGCGCCCGCCATATACGAAGTCTCCCGCCTTTTCTAAGAGTGTTCGATAGTAAAATTACGAGTAAGTCGGTTTCGGAACTGTTTGTTCGTTGTCTGTGGCGCAGTTTGAACGCGTCGCGAGCCCCAGGCGGCGCCGCGCCTCCGTCTTCGAAAGGCCGGCTTCTCGTAGCCGTTACTTCCTTTGTTTTTTTTTTTCTGTTCCCTTTTTGCCGGCCATCCCGCAGTGCGACGATGTCCCGATCTTATGCTCGAAGCATTGGAATATTCGCGTTTACATAAGTTAAGATGTAAGTTTACTTTGGGTACTTTGGTAACTTGGCACCGAAGTTGAAAAGAAAAAAAAAAACGGCATCCTATAGCCAAACAGCTAGTGTAAATTCTCCTATTTGCTAGCGCCACGTAAAACCAAACGTCACTTTTTGACATAACCCTGTCAATGTGACAGATTAAAGTTTTTACTTTTACGTGAGTGCCAGTTCAATCAACCACGTTACATTGAATCATTTAAAATTAATGCACGAAGCAATAAAAAAAAGGAAAATTAATCCAATTATCGAATCGAAATAACATTAATAGTATCAAAAGTCTGTCAAAACTTTAATTTGCCGAACCTACATACGTTGTACCACGTATGAAATGCAAGACAGAAAAGAAACACACTTAAAAGAAAAGAGGTACTATAGGCAGCCTTATCGCTAAAGAGCGACCTTTGCCAGGCATATATGTCATATATGTTATATATTGGCAAAGATCTTTATTTATTTCCGTCATATAATAAATGGCAGAAATAATATATATTTATGAACGATTCATAGATGCCTGTAATATATTTATACGAATCAAGCCATTTTAGATTTGATTTGATTTGTTTTGCAACCTATGAAATAACCAATCAACCAACCAATAATAAACCATAGAAAATAACGCACAGTTAAAAAAAAACATGAAATAAAAATTTGATAATTCATAGTGTCAGCAGTAACGCTTGTGTGTGTGTGTATCTTGCTTTATATTTTCTTAAATTAATTTGCTTTTTGTAAGTCATTCCATCCGCGGTCGAGTGCACAAGTGTTCCCGTGACCCAGCCACCAGGCGACGCGAAGGAGCATCGCTGGGTTTTAGTGGGCATTCTGGTCGCCAGCCTGGCCACCGGGGAGTCCCACATACCCCGTCGGAAGCGGCGCAGTCGCCTCCGAAGGGGATGCGGAAAAAAAAGTCATTCCATTCGATGTCTAGTGTCTACCTCTCGGAGGAGTTCGCAGCGGTGCGGGTGCGTGCGTGCCGCGCGCCCGCCGGCGGCGCCGCTCGTTCGTAAATCTCCGAGGCCGGGCCGCCGTCCGCGTCGCATCCTTTGTCCTTTTTTTTCCCCTCCGGCGCGGTAATAAGATCGCGAGCGTCAACGCCAGGTATAGATAGTTAGTTGGCTCCAGCCAGCCGCGAATGAAATGCAAGCGCTGCGGGTCATATGCTAAGCTTCGTCGTTTTAAGTAATAACTGGGCTAGAGAGCACCTAACTACAAACTGTAACCAACTGCTCAAATGTTAGTACTGAAATGAAAATACACTTTATTGTACACAACACAATAGAAGAAATACAGACATTAAAGAAACACACAGAAAAGAAAACAGGTACAATAGGCGGCCTTATCGCTAAAGAGCGATCTCTGCCAGGCGACCCAGACCAGGATATAATATATAGTAAGGTTTAGGGTCCACAATTAGATATAAAACATATAAAGTGTAAATGAATAATAAAATAAATAAATAATTCAATATATATATATATAAAACAATAAATGAAATACATAACTCAATAAAAAATTTATGTCACATATAAGCCAAAATGAATTTTGTAAATAAATAAAATAATCGAAGAAATAGGAACACAAAAACCCAAGGAGACATAAAATGTGTTTTAAATTTAGTATTCCACAGTGTAAACTAATCGTCATCATGATCAACCCATTCTCGCCTCAATACAGAGCATGGGTCTCCTCTCAATATGAGAAGGGTTTGGCCATTGTCCACCACGCTGGCTATGTGCGGATTGGCAGACTTCACACGCCTTTGAGAACATTTACGAAGCCTAGAACATCCCTTTTGACCCACACTAGGTAATCCTGTGTCGTGGGGCCCAATTCGCCGATATTAACAATTTAAGTTTACACTTGACGCTCGGATGACAGACAAATAAATTGAGACATATATAAAGGTAGATAGATACTCATCTATCTTACGAAGATCATGCGGGGAACTTGCTATATTTTTGATGTCATGGTTGTCACGTCGTAAAACTGGACTTTTCTGCGATAGTACGAAATCGCTCTGCCTGCAACGTACTCGACTCTTGGCCAGCAGATGTATACGTTTGAAACGTGTTCGATCAGCGAACGTCCGCGTCCGTGAGTCACCGCCGCGCGCCTCTCACTCGCCCCGCGGTAATTAGTAGATATCGTGGTCGTTACCGTCTCACCGCCACGGTGTACCACACACACAGACACATCCACACACACACACACACATACATACACTAAAAATGTATCACGCTCGAATTTTATTCTTTAGATAAGAAGTGAATATACAAGAAGCGGTGATATATATAAGAGTCGGTGATAGCCTAGTGGTTAGAGCGTCAGCCTCCTAATCGGAGGTCGGCGGTTCGAATCCGGGCACGCACCTCTAACTTTTCGGAGTTACGTGCGTTTTTAAACAATTAAAATATCACTTGCTTCAACGGTTAAGGAAAACATCACGAGGAAACCTGCACGCCTGAGAGTTCTCCATAATGTTCTCAAAGGCGTGTGAAGTTTCCCAATCCGCACATGGCCAGTGTGGTGGACTAAAAGAAAGGCATCAACCGCCCGTATTTATAGCAAAGCATGCTTGTACAAAATTGATTGCTACCGTCTAAATACACTGATAAACAAAGAAATGATTAATTAGTGACTTAAAGAGTTCAAATGTGGGTAATTATTGAATTCTTGATTTTCTTGGCGCCGCTGAATGAAGTTAATAACTCCTTCGCGCCGACATATATATCTATTGGATTAATGCAATTGATGAAAAACCTTACAATGCCAATTTGGCAATTGTTATGGTGGGTTTTTGTGCCATAAAAAGTGTGTTAAATTGTAAGACTAGTGACAAACGTGTCCTATACGATTTGTTTTGTCTGGTGGGAGGCTTCGGCCGTGGCTAGTTACCACCCTACCGACAAAGACGTGTCGCCAAGCGATTTAGCGTTCCGGCACGATGTCGTGTAGAAACCAATTAGGAGTATGAGTTTACCATACCCCTAACAGGTTAGCACGCTACCATCTTAGACTGCATCATCACTTACCATCAGGTGAGATGCAGTCAAGGGCTAACTTGTGGTGAATAAAAAAAAAAAAAAGAATTAACTAGGTTCACGTACTTACGTAGCTACATTTGGATGCCGGGTGCTGTGCGCCGTGGACTAGATTAAAGTTCTCTATCATTTGAGATAATTGGAGTTTTCCCGTGGGAAATTTTTACGTTCGCGGCGAACGGGGAAGCAATTAGCTACTGGTAATTTTGTATGAATCCAATGTAGCAGTGTAATTCTGCTTTTAAGGTTTGGTTTAAATAAAATTTACGAACTATAGTCTCCAGTCCAAGAAAATAGTTAGTCATCAGTCAGCCACAGATGTTGAAATATATGAGTAAAGCAGTGCCGGCTAAGTGCGAGTTGGATTCGCACACGAAAGGTTCCGCCCCGTAATTTTTGACGACCTCTGTCTGTCGCATTATAAGTTGGAGGTTCTGGGTTCGATTCCCGGCTCGACTCTGGTCTGGTGGGAGTCTTCGTCCGTGGCTAGTTACCACCCGACAAAGTCGTGGCGCCAAGCGGTTTAGAGTTCAGGCACGATGTCGCGTAGAAAACAAGTGGGAGCGTGGGTTTACCATACACTTAACTGGTTAGTGGATAAAAAAAATATGGGAAACTACTCGAAAAGATCGAGCAAAAATATAAAAAAGGTGCTTTTCATAAAATGACGAATTCATTCACCATACACACTCGATGATAGCCTATATCAATATTTAAAAATAAAATCTAAAATATATTGATAAAAACATTACGAACTAAAATATTAAAAACTATTTTGTGGATTAAGATTTTAATTAATAAATATATATATAAATACGTATTAAGACAATTTGACATTGTAACGTTTTTATTTTAAATATCCATGCTACTAGTGTTGGTAAAATATGCTCGATATGAAAAAATATTTATAAAAAAGGAAGAAAGAATCGAAGTAAGAAAGAAAATTTATTTATTTTCACATACAGTAGGTACCTAATATTATATACAGACATTTTGTCTGTCTGTACCAACCAGAAAGGCCAGAGTTTTGAGACATAGAATGGTAGGAAGTATTCAAAACCTTTCATCTGGACATAAATATATAATAGTAATACGCAACTTGTTTCTATCTCAAGTGTATTGGCGTGGCTTAGCGACAGCTTTTACATATATCGTGATAGAACGATCGAGTTCTACATAGTTTAATACATATATATATATATAAGCGGTGATAACCCAGTGGTTAGGGCGTCAGCCTCCTAATCAGAGGTCGGCGGTTCGAATCCGGGCACGCACCTCTAACTTTTCGGAGTTATGTGCGTTTTTCAACAATTAAAATATCACTTGCTTCAACGGTGAAGGAAAACATCGTGAGGAAACCTGCACGCCTAAGAGTTCTCCATAATGTTCTCAAAGGCGTGTGAAGTCTGCCAATCCGCACATGGCCAGCGTGGTGGACTACGGCCAAACCCTTTTCATATTGAGAGGAGACCCGTGCTCCGTAGTGAGCCGGTCATGGGTTGATCATGATGATGATGATGATGATGATGATATATACACACAATGCACATACACATAATGTTGGCGATACAATATATGGTGTTGCCATACAACACAGGGTGACAGGATCCCCTAAAGTTGTGCCACTACAAAAAAACAACGGAAGCGGGCAGCAACAAACACGAGCGAAATCTTGGGAAACAATTACTTCGAGATCTATAACACGCACTTAGTCCTACCTCGGACTTAAGAAATAGTGAAAGTGAGACAAAGTTATGTGTCCGAAGTATATCTATCTCGTTCTAGCTTTGTCTGAGTAAAGACAAAATACTCTCTAATTAAGCTTCAGTGTCCTATAAAAACAGCCTTTGCCTCTTAAGCAAACAACGAAACACATCGCCAATGAACCGATGATGTAGACGAGGGGATTCGTAGTGTAATATATAAGCTTCTAGAAAGTTCTGAACGCGGAACATTAATCGTCCAGACAGACGGTGACCTGTAACTGCCGTCACGCGGGTGATGCGTGCGCGAGCGCAGGCCGCGGCCGCGATGGTGGTGTGCTAGCCCGGATCTATCGATACTTTTCATTCGCGTTATGTAAATAGTGAGTCATCTATTTCTGAAGCATATTCGTAGTCGTAGTTTTGACGTCCTATGTGGCACAGCGCATTTATTATAACGTGTGTGGTCCCGGGTTAGGTTCTCGGCTCGAGTCTAGTCTGGTGGTAGACTTCGGGTGTGTTGGTTACCAAGCGCCCAGCGATCCGGTATGACACCGTGTAGAAACCGATTAGGAGGATGTTTTCAGTTGGCAGCGCTTTCAATTCTCATGGTTAGCGGTAAACATTCTCTGGTGCTCAAAATCAGTTGTAAAAACTAAAGTTTCTCTCTCGCTTTTCCGCGATGAATATATAATATATATATATTTTTGTTGATTCTTGAATCCATTTTCATTTGAGTTAGTCAACTAAAGTTTATCTTTTTGATTATGTAGATAATGTACTTAAATTATGTACCGCCGGGCCCGTAACATGTATGTTACATATATTTGACAAGTAAGTTTACGTTTCGTTATCAGAAATATAATACCCACTATCGATGGACTACTACTAGGACATTGCATTTCGCGATCGGTGTAGTGAGCTCATAGCGCGCCACACGCTCAACGCTGCTGACATAAATACGCCAAATATATCTTCTATATTTTAAGCGTATGGTTGTTTTAGCTGTCCCAAGCATCTGTCTTGAAGGTATTGATTTTTGTTTATTAATTAATTGACAATCTACAGCAAAAGTGGTAGCAATAATACTGAACGAATATCATCTGTATATTATGAGTAAGTTTAGATTGCGTTATTAGAATTTATGCACCATGTGTGAAGTATATAGATAGCATTCAATTGACTATTGATAATACAACTTAATTATTAGATAATTGAATTGACTTCGGAGCGCGATTATATTAAATGTAATTCATTTGTAAAAAAAAATCATAATAAGTATTCAAACAGCCAAAATATGATCCAATATTGACCATTTGACGCGTCTGCTAATAGTTTTATTATGTTACTTGACATTAAGATGACTATAAGCGATGTTCGTATTGACGTTACGTATTGTTACGCCGAATGTTCGAAGCGGTGATAGCCTAGTAATCCGGGTACACACCTCTAATTTTTCGGAGTTATGTGCGTTTTAAAAAAAAATATCACTTGCTTCAACGGTGAAGGAAAACATCACGCCTGAGAGTTCTCCATAATGTTCTCAAAGGAGTGTGAAGTCTGCCAATCCGCTCATGGCCAGCGTGGTGGACTATGGCCAAACCCTTCTCATATTGAGAGGAGACTAGTGCTCTGTAGTGAGCCGGTAATGGGTTGTTCATGATGATTGTTACCTCAAATATGTTATTTTATGTTGTTAGGTTACGTTATAAGCGATATAATATCGACTATCGATACGACCGGTGGCACATCGCTGCCCGCGATGCGTCGCAGCGGCGCGCTGACCTCGCGGCGCTCACAAAGAGCGCACACGCTCAATGCTGTTGCAATAATTACGCGCCAAATATGTCATCTGTATTTCACGCTTGTGTTTATGTTGGCTCCTTTCAGCTTATTTTTGTTTTCATCAATTATATACACGAATCTGCTATCAATAAGCTTAAAGCAAAAGCCATACCAAGGTGTCTGAACTGCTCGCACAGTTTTTTTTTTGTTTTTTTTTTCGGACTCCCTATTAGCTATACTAACCCTATTGGTTGCGACAGCGTAACCGGGCTGTTTGGCGAGCTTCAGATAGAAGCTCTGCCAGAAGAAATTTTGAGCTCTAGGGCTCGAAGAAACTAAGGAACATCTGCCTAGGGGCGCAACCTGTGAGGCTGAAACTCGGCTTAGGCTACGTTTGGGATAACGGGGGGACGGTGAGTGGTCCGTATGTCTCCGAGGCCGTGGATGGAGCCCACGTCCGGATGTCGTAAGATAGCGGCGACCTCGTCTTCGCCGGCGAAGACGGTGTGTAGCGTATGATTGTGTGGTAGGTGGTACGAGTATGTTGTCAGTAGTTATCTGATCGTCAGGGTCGTGAAGGATGTGTTTAGGTCTCCTCTTTCGGAGAGGAGCGCTTAGGTCGGGGGAGTAAAAAGAAGCCGCAACTACGAGAAGGTTGGAGTGTCGGATAGCGCACAGTTAGCTGCGTGCACTACATATCGCATAAAAACAGTGCATACCCCAAAGCGCGTCAGAGTTTTTTTTTGTTATTGGTAGCATTTTTCTATCTGAGATCAGTCCTTGGACTATAATCAGATTTGAGGTGGCGTCAGTGAATTAAAAAAAAAAATGTGAGAATATTGTATGGGTTTGTTGCGGTCGAAAATCTTTGTAAGACACAATGCGCGCTTCATAAATGTTTAAAAGTATTGCATATCCAAAAGACCAGATCTCTAATATATATAACAATTTGTCTTAGATATTGTATTATATGTTTGAATATCTCGGTGAAAATCCTATGCATTTATTGTTTAACTGATTAGATAGGCGCAGGTTCTTGGGGCGGTGCCCAGATTTATATGGTGTTGGATTTTCGCGTAAATATTCTCATTACTAACCATGGGTTGGGAAACTGTCGGTGTCAGCGTGGTGGGGTATCGCTCTTGTGCATTCAGCTAAAGCAAACTTCAACATTGGAAGCAACCAGTAGCACCTTTATCCTACTCCAAACTCCCAAACCCATTAAGACTCCATCAATCAACCGGCCTGTAGGTCTTCCTTGACCTCCGCGATTTTCGCTTTCCATTTTGCCTTTCACTTGGTAGTAAGATGGGTATGTAAATCTACACACCTAAGTGGTTTTTACACGAAATCATCTGAAAACCTCCTGGTCCTGGGTTCGATTTCTGGCTCGAGTCTGGTTCGGTGGAGGCTAGTTACCGCAAACTGGCAAAGTCATACCGCCAAGCGATTCGGCGTGTGCGATATACGTGGTATGATGCCAAGCAGAAAACGGTTAGATACCATCCTGGGTTCAGCCAGCAAATGGGTTCATGGGAGACGGTAATCACTTTAATTCAGGTGAATAGTCCTTTTTGTCTGCCCATAATTTTTATTTTTATTTGGACAACAAACAGCTTTATATTTTACATAATTTTAACTTCAGTCTAGATTATTCCCATAAGCCAGTAATGTTATATAAAAAAGTACTATTGTACTGAAACTCTAGTTAGCTTCACTTGGATGATAATTAGCAACGGACGGAAGCCTTCCACCAAACGAAAGAAGTGTTTGCGATTGTACCGTATGTTATTTTTTTTTATCCACTACAAGTTAGCCCTTGACGGCAATCTAACCTGGTGTAAGCGATGATGCAGTCTAAGATGGTAAAGGGATAACCCGTTAGGAGTATGCTAAACCCATACCCCTAATGGATTTCTACGCGACTCGAACGAACTCTTTGCCCGCGACATCGTGCCGAAACGCTTTGTCTCCGAATCGCTTTGCGACACGATTTTTGGCGGATTCGGAGCGGTAAGCTTTCCACCGTCTGGTTACTATATATCCATCATCATGATCAACCCATTACCGGCTCACTAAAGAGCACGGGTCTCCTCTCAATATGAGAAGGGTTTGGCCATAGTCCACCATGCTGGCCATACGGGGATTGGCAGATTTCACATGCCTTTGAGAACATTATGGGGAACTCTCCGGCGTGCAGGTTTCCTCACGATGTTTTCCTTCACCGTTAAAGCAAGTAATATTTTAAATGTTTAAAAACGCACCTAACTCCGAAAAGTTAGAGTTGCGTGCCCGGATTCAAACCGCCGACCTCTGATTAGGAGGCTGGCGCCCTAACTACTAGGCTATCACCGTTTCGATTATTATTAATTGGGATAAATCGAGAAGATGCAGTTAAGTTCTCAGTCCGCTTATAAAAGTATAAACTGAGTTTAAACGTGTGCCTGGTCGGGTTTATCGGCAGTGCGTCACGGCTGGCTGCTCGCGGCATGTCGCAGTGACCTCGCGACGCGACGGGCTCGAATGTACGGAGAAACTCATTCCCTGAACGTTGTTGCGTTTAAAACGAAACCCAACGGTGACTTGCTATTCCATTATAAAGTTGGATCCGATTCCCGGCTCAAGTCTGGTGTGGTTGTAGGTTTCAGCCGTGACTTGTTAACATCCAGGTCAAGCGAATTGGAGTTTCGGCACGGCACGGCTAAGTTGTATTGGAATAAAAATAAGTTTAAAAAAATCAGCTTACAGACAAGCGTGTTTCTTCACAATGATTTCACGAATGATGCTTCACCGAAAAGCAAGTGATTTGAAATTGTTTAAATTGAATTAAAAACGCACTTATTTCAGGAGTTGCGTGCCCCCGAATTGTAAAGTCATTGTCCCAAAAGGCTGGAGTTTTCATCAGCATCATCAAAAAAATCCACGCGAAAAGTGTGCGTTAAAATAAAAAATAATATAATAATACATAACCTAACAATAATAGATAACATAACAGATATATATTATTGTATATATATATATATATATATATATATTATAATAATGTTTAGTATAACTAAGAGGTTTATCTGCTATTGTGGATCTTCGGGGTGTTTTGGAGAGCGCGAAGCTCAGCCTGTGAGGAGAGCACTTGGGATCGACATTCAAGGGCGTCTCCTGTGAGATTCAGACCTCGGCTAACGGCCGATATTAATAATGTATCTACATTCTGAGATTGAAACCAATCGCAGATTGATCAATATCGAAAGATCTATCTCCAATCTGCGTGCCAATATGGGAACTTGACAATCCCGATCTTATTCTCTCCGTGGATAGCATAGCAATCCATTCCCTCTTGAACGTTCCGTTGTAAGCAAAACGCAGTAGAATCTACTTAAGTTGGCATAATTTTATAATCGTTAATTTACTATTTAAACAAAAAACAAGTAGAATATGCCTGAATTTGTATTGGAAACTATAATATATCTTAATGTAATACTATATTTGTAACAAAATATGAAGACATAACTATTTTTATTCTTGCGTTTAAGTTAAGAATTTGCATAAGTTGGAACGCAAACCGAACTTATGACGCTTAGGATTGGCGTTGTCTAACGGCTACAGTCAAGTTGTTTTGCGCGTGTTTACGTTTAACACCACGTTTAATTACTCTGCGTCTTTTTATAAATCTTTGTTTTTTACCAATTTGAGAACAACAGTGTAAAAATGGATTCGGTAACCGTAAGTGATAAAGTAATTTTATATTATTTGTTACAACAATAATTAACTTCTTTCCTCATAAAAGATCCCTGCTGACTATAAAGTTTGATTTCATACGTTACAGTTAGTTAGATATTGGATGGTAATTAAGGGATGAATAAATAATATTACTTGTTGCCTTAACTAATTCATGAGTCGTCGTAATGATGTAGTTTGCGAAAACTCAGGAATTAGTCTGTTTATATATTATATTATAAGAAATGTAGTAAAGCCTCATTAACCTAGTTTCATGGTTTAAGTAATTTCTATAATTTTTTATTCTGTAACCACCTTTTCTATTTTATAGGTAAAAGGTAAACCCTTAACCAAAGAGGAGACTAAAGCTCTTCTACAGCTTATTGAATCCAGCAAAATTATAACCACTAAGACCACAAATGCTGCCAGCAACAAAATGAAACTGGATGAATGGAAGAATATAACTCATATATTCAATGCCACTGCTACCTCTTGTCTCCGAACACCGCAGCAATTAAGATTAAAATGGGAAAATCTAAAAAAGAATGCTCGGAAGCGTAGTACAAGAATTAGAATGAACCATATTCAGGTTTCTGTCCATAGCATAAAGATATGAATTATGTATATCTATTGTTTTCTTATCTTTCTCACAGCTAGATAAACATATTTGAAAAAGGATTAAAAAATATCTACTGTAAAGAAGCCTATGAATACACTAGATACACTGAATAGATGAGATGTGTTTTATGTAAATAATTATGGTAATGGTAAACCAATTTAAAGTTAAGCCAGTACAGAGTTATAATAAATACATATTTTTGTTTATAATAAAACTGCATGCTTTAGTATATAGTGGGCTTATATTTTAGTTATTTCAACTATTATTTTCAGACAGGTGGTGGTCCCGCTGACTATATACCCCCAGATGATATATTGGACAGAGTTACTGGCATGCTAGGAAGTACTGCCAGTGGATTTACTGTGCCATTTGGGGGTGACAAAGAAGTAATGGGGCTTGATGTTGGTGATGGTAGTATTAGTGGGGATGGTGATGGTACTGTTGATGCTAAGGTATCCATAGAATCAACACAAGATATAGATATGATGCCAATATTTATTGACAATAGTGTAGAGACATTAGTCTGTAATGCTACTCACGATAATGCTAATTTGCAGAATAATGACCAAAAGATAACACCAAATAAACCAAAGAGGTTCACATTAAGTACACCTAGGACAGGTAATTATTTTAGTATTATTGGGTAGGTGTTTTAATATGTATGGTTTAATAAATTAATTAGTTTTGGGGTGTTATCTGGAAGCCCAATCTATAGAGTATACTAAAACTGTATTATTTTAAATCTAAGCAAAGTCCAAGTGCACTGGACTGTCGAGGAATACATACATCTAAATTGTAAATTTTAGAACAAAATACAGAGCAACCATAGTTGTTCTGTATGTTGTCTGCCACTCAATTATACAGTACATAACCATAGATGCAATCAATCTGCAAGCAATCCTAATACTTGTTTATTTTTCAGTGGGCAAGAAATTTAGATCCGATGACAGCAGGACTCTAAAAAATAATGCCATTGCTGAATATTTTTCAGTGAAAAAACAGTGCCTAGATGAGAGGCTAAAAAATATTGCTCTTGAAAACGAAAATTTAAAATTATTAAACAATAAATTGTTATTAGAAACAGAAAAATTAAAAGTAGAATTAGAGGCATTAAAGAAGCAATAGCACTTTCGTCTTTTTGTATTATTTTTTTATTATTGTTATGTGTAAGTTACAGAATGTTTAAATAAATAAAACGTGAATTAAAACAACTGTTTATTAATTATTTTTTAACATATTATTACCCATCCTAGTAACAGAAAGTATGAGTTATACTTTCTGTTATTGAAAATAATTACTTATAAGCATGGCTCTTTCTTGAATATCATGGCCTTCATTATTTACATTTTCAGTACTAAATTCTAAAATACTGTCTTCTGGTGGTAGATCCACTTCTGCAGGTACTTCTTCTAAATTATAGTTCCTGCAAATGTTATGAAGCACAGCAGTGGCAATTATTACTGCTTGGGCTTTGGGTAACGATAAACGCAACATTAGAGCCACAACAGGAAATCGCCTCTTCCAAATGCCAAAAGTTCTGAAACATTCAAAATATTTCTATAACAACTTGGAGGGGCTTCGCCACCCAATTTTATGGTCTAACCACAAAGACAAGCCTTTTTTATTATAGGTATCGGTCTGGCAAGTTATATCAAAGTAACTTAAAAGAAGCTATTTTTAAAATTACCTCTCTATGGTATTCCTAGTTTTGATGTGTGCTTCATTGTATCGTTGTTCTGCTTGAGTAACAGGATTTAAAAGTGGTGTTAATAAATAAGGTCTATTTGGATAAGCACTGTCACCAAGCATCCAACGATTACCAAACAGACCTGCATCACATTGAGCTGTAGACAAGTACTTATTTATTAATTTATTTATTCAATTAAACAAAAAAAGTTTGGTTACTACTTTAAAAGATACTTATAATTAATCAAAACACTATAAGCTTACCTCTAAGAACAGAATTGTTGAAAATTGTAGCATCATGTGTTGAACCTGGCCACCGGGCAACCACATTCATAAATTTTAAATCCGCATCACAGATTGCTTGGACATTCAAGGAAAAGTAACCCTTGCGATTTCGAAATTCTTCACCTATTAAAACACCTGCAAGAAATAATTATTTCACTTTACTATTACATTAAGAACATAATATTAAATAATTTATTGAGCTGTTAAACACTTACATGGGGACTGGATACGTATATGAGTGCAATCAATTGCAGCAAGAACGCGAGGAAACTGTGCAAATCTGTAGAAGTTTTCTGCACTTTGTTGGTGCACAACAATATATTCATCATATAAATTGGCGATTGCTGATGAGATATCTCTGTCAATTCGACCTGCTGTTGATGTGGAGACTCCAACAAAATCGGCTACAGAAATTAACATAGTACCTAATGAATAAAACCTTAATGTTAACAACAGTTGATGGAGTGGTGCAACACCATGATTCCTGTAAAATAAAACATGAATTATTAGATATACTGCTATGTATGAGAACAAAAAGTTTCAAATCTGAAGACATGCTTAGGTAGGTACCTACCTGGTAGAGGTTACACGGACAAACGGCATTAACTGTGTTAGCAAATTATTCACTGCAGGTTTCGATAACCTAAACCTAAAGGTGAACTCGGCATCATCCAGACTCTGCATGTAGTTGACCCTTTTTAATTTTCGTGCGCGTTGCCTTTCTTCCTCTTCGCTATCTGTATCACATTCCGATAACTGAGCAAGTATCTCCATATCACTATCGTCACTATCAAATATCACTGCCATTTTCCGAAGAGGTATTAAAATGATTTAACGCTTATATTTGTTTCTATGAAAGAAAAAAAATCACAGAGTCTACTATCTCTTATTTTACTCAACAAACCCACGACTTTCTCAGATTGCAATCTGGATTGTTTACACCGATCGAACTTAATGTCAAATCTGACGGATTGGTTATTGACACGCACATACTGTCATTTTCGAACAGAGGCCAATCTTTAATTTGCAATCTGCCCTCCCAGAGATCGATTGATTCCAAAGATACCAAACTCAATCCGAGGATCGGTTATTGGCATGCTTAGTCCAAAAAATAGATTGAAAAATCTGTCTTAGATAGAAAGAAATGGATTGAGATTGATTATTAATTTCGGGCGTAAGTGTGACGTTGGAAATTAAGTTTGTTGAACTGTGTCTCAGTCCGAGCGCCCCCGTGCATTTAATAATTAAAACGGCTCCCTTTTGTATTGGAGTATTGTGTCACGCCACGTGTTTGCGCGCACGGGCCGTAGCGCGGCGACGCGGCACGTTTCGTCACCGCATCCAACGGATATAGCCGCGATCGATCGGCATCGACCGTTTCCTTTATTTTTGCCACAGCGCCGGCGGAGCGGCGGCGCACCGTGCCGCAAGACGCGACGCGGGCGCCGGAAAGGTTAATCTGACCACTTTTTACCGACAATACCGCGAAAATGTCAAGGGAACGCTGTAGTGCGCGCGTTAACAACTGAGTCGTTGGGCAATAAATCATTCTAATCAGTCTATCTCGCTCTCACTCATTGGACTTATAACTTAGCGTTAGCGTATAATAATGCGCGTATACCTACTGTTTAGATATTTATGGCCCGACGACTCAGTTGATAGCGCGCGCACTATAGTATCACCATGATCAAACCATTACCGGCTCACTACAGAGCACGGGTCTCCTTTCATTATGAAAAGGGTTTGGCCATAGTCCACCACGCTGGCCATGTGCGGATTGGCAGACTTCACACGCCTTTGAGAACATTATGGACAACTCTCAGGCGTGCAGGTTTCCTCACGATGTTTTCATTCACCGTTGAAGCATTTCTGTTGATATTTTAAATAACGCCCTGACCACGAGGCTTTCATCGCTTCTCTGATTAGGAGGCTGACTATAATATCACGGTATAGTCACGGTAATATTAGGTAAATATTACCGTGCTATAGTATAGTGCATTCAATATTACCTGGCGTGTTCCGACTTGAGACCGTCACAGTAATAACAAAAGCATTTAGACGTGGCTGGTCAATTCTTTGGAAGCACTTTCAAAACACTTGCGGCGTGTCAAACGATTGTGAAACTTTAAAAAAGTTAGCGTTTTCCCCTTATACATAAAGTAAGCATATTCATAATTATCACAAACGGTGGATGTCACAACTGCTAGACTTGAGTCTTTTGACGGGATTTCCACACTTCTGGGTGAATAAAACATTGTAAAATATTGTACTTAAAAAAATCCATAAAAAAAAAAAATTAGACCGAATGACAATGACGATTATTTTATTTTATTTATTCTTTATTTGTAAACCACAATAAAAATACAAAATAACAAGAAAATAAGATGAACAATAAGCAGGATACAAAAGGCGGCCTTATCGCTTAGTAGCGATCTCTGCCAGGTAATCTTAGGAATAGGAAAAGTTAAAGAAGAAGAAAGTAGTCGATGTCCGTTAAAAAAAGTTAAAAAAGCGATAAACATAGGTATTTTGTTGAAAAGTAAAATGCAATCATAAGTTTTGCCTTCAAAATAATGAATATCTTAACTCGGAAGCTGTTTATAATATAATTAGCGAATCTACCATCTCGGTACGCGTAGGTGAATCAACGCTGTCGCATCTGTACCAGCGATTCAACTGTTTAAGTATCATCGGCATTTTTAATACGTATTGACCGTTTTTTCTCAGTTTACAAAATGCTCCTTGTGCAAAAACAGCAATGGATGTTTAGTATTGCGATATGTTTGTAGATAGATATAGCAGGAGCGGTTTTAGTGGGGGCCTGCCATTCGACGGTATCTTGGGAAGTTTTACGGCCCTCGTAGCCAAGTCCAGTAGTTACGTGTACGTGGGATCCTAGTAGGTAACCAGTTTTAACGAATTTCTTGTTATGTCTCCATACTGGTGCAGTTAGTGTTGAGGGTTTGTTTGCACGTGTAGAAACATATGAATCTACTTTTGCACATGACAGTTACGTTACAAATAACACCCAAAATATTCCCTAAATAAAAACATATTAAAAAATATATATGTATATGTTTATTACCGAATATTTGAAATCAAACTATTTTTAGAACAAGACTTATTTTTATTGTAGCGGTCAGATGTTTAAGTTAACTAACAATCAGGTCCTTACTTAAAAGATATATTAGATAATATTTGAGTAGTTCGACCTTGAGACGCTGAGCGCTATGGTCTTATTGGTCGTATTAGTAAGAGGTCCAGAGTACGATTCCCGGAAGGGACAATTCAGAAATTTATCATTTCTGATTTTTTTTTCGGTCATGCGTTACGATATGAATGAATGAATGAATAAATGAATACACTTTTATTGCACACCAAATGATAGGAAAAAAACTTGAGAGGTGTCAAGGGACACCCGGCTGGAACGAAGTTCCTTTCGATTAATTAGTGAAGGAATTGTAATAAAATTTTATTTTATTTAAGTTATAATAATATTTTTTTTATTATTAACAAATATAATGTTATATAAACTTAATCAGTAGGCTCAATTTTGTACTCCATCAGCAATATCCGGAACTTGTGCAGAAACACTGTCAGGATTCATTATTATCATTATTTTTTATTATATATTATTTACAAAAAACCTGTATCTGGCTTGCTTTCTATAAGAGAGAGAGACAGACAGAGAAACATGCGACGCCGCCAGCTTACAATAACAAAAAGTGTCGTGACAACTTTTCGTAAGAATTTTTTCCGTCTAGCCCCCTTTCACAACGCGCGATAAGGAACTTGGAACTTCGTTCCAAAAACAAGAAAGACAATCATACCTTCCTTATTTATTATATTCGTGTTAACAATAGTTTATGTGAATAAAGCTATTTTTGATTTGCTTTGATTTGATCATTTACCACGATATATTAATTGGCTGTGAATATATATTTGAGACATTGCAATTTAGTTTAAAATTACAACAGAATAAGAAAATCGTAAACAAGTAACTATATTTACCAGATAGGTAACCTCACGTGATATCATGACTTCCATTGAAACGTAACTACCTACGATATTTATCCCATTTATCAAGAAGGTTTTAGTTAACAATTTCCGCATCTCAAATATTCATTGGCAGATGGATTCCCGGAATCACTTTCGGGCGCGTCCCTCGCCCGGGGGATTCGCCGGGTAGCTAGTTGGGAACGCTCGAACTATCAAAAACTAACTTAACTTACAACAGGTAGGTAGGAATTAGGGTGTACCGGGACAGGCCTTGGGGCCTGGCCGCTGATTATAGAGGCCGCTGCGGCCGATCAAAACTTAAAAACACAGGGGATGCAAGGTAAACTAAACCGTGTTATATAGAAGCTGTTTTTACTTGCTGTTTGACGACCTCCGTGGCGCAGCGCGCGCTGTCGCATTATGAAGTTGGATGTCGTGGGTTCGATTCCCGGCTCGAGTCTGGTCTGGTGGGAGGCCTCGGCCGTGGCTAGTTACCACCCTACCGACAAAGACGTGTCGCCAAGCGATTTAGCGTTCCGACACTATGTCGTGCAGAAACCAATTAGGATAATGGGCTTACCATACTCCTAACAGGTTAGCCCGCTACCATCTTACACCGCACCATCACTTACCATCAGGTGAGATGCCGTCAAGGGCTAACTTGTAGGGTATAAAAAAAAAACTTTGTGGAATTCCATGATTAACCTACTTGTGCCATGAACATAAAGCTAAATTTGCTATTGTCCGCAACAATGAGAAACATTTATATGTAATTTATTATTACTTTGTTGTCACGCGTTGCAATGCGACATAAAAAAAACTTCTATTTACAGTTTTTTTGGGCCAGGAACCCTCGCGGGCGTAGTGGTTGGGACGTCAGACTCCTAATCAGAGGTCGGGGTTTCGAACCTGGGCACGCACCTATAACTTTTCGGAGTTATGTGCGTTTTTAAATAACTAAAATATCACTTGCTTCACCGGTGAAGGAAAACATCATGAGGAAGCCTGCATGCCTGAGAATTTTCCATAATGTTCTCAAAAGCGTGTGAAGTCTGCCAATCCGCACATGGCCAGCGTGGTGGACTATGGCCGAACCCTTCTAATATTGAGAGGATACCCGTGCTCTGTAGTGAGCCGGTAATGGGATGATCATGATGAAATAAAATCTACAAAATTGATTGTACGAACTGCTCATCAACCAACCAGCAATGAAACGTTTGCGCGGTGCGCGTCGAACGCGCGGGCGCTTTGTCGCGGACACGTGAGTCAGCTCGCACTCCCACGCTGTCCACCGATGCGGAGGGCGAATGCCCCTCTGTACCGCTTAATTACATGCCTATTGCCTAATGCTACTGCGTGAGATATTCCCTAGACTGTATATAACGCTGAACGCCTGGACTGTCTCCGTTCATCTCCGTTCATCAGCACTTGTAGTACTGTTTAGTAGGCTGCACAAAATTAGTAACTCATTCAAAGGAAATTGTATTTTATTTTATAATAAATTACCTATTGATATCTTGGAGATGTATATCAATAAATGCAAAATTTTGTATGAAACAAAAACTTATAGAAAAATTATATTACGATTTTAAGGTTTATATAAACGATAAAAAGCTTGGTTGTGAATTGCTCTATCTCCGTAGGTACTATAATTTATTATAGATTATGTGAGATGGTAATAACGAAAAAAAACCCGGCTAAGTTTGTTGTGGACTTCTTCTTAGACCGGGGCGCGTTTGGAACCCTCATAGCTTTAGTTTTAACCCTCATAGCTGTAGAAGTAATCAACTTAAGATGAATTTTCAAATTCAAAATTCAAATTCAATTTAAAATAATCTTTATTCAAAAAGTCCTTTAAAAGGCACTTTTGATGCGTCAATAATTTACATAGTAGTGATTTGATGGTGATAACTACATTCGTAAACTTAAAACTAAAGCTATGAGGGTTCTAAACGCGCCCCGGTCAAATGCTGATATACATATATACTACAGTTATACCTACTAATACTAATAATTATTCTCGAAGACTCTGGTGTACGGAAGAACTCAAGTTACGAGTTTGTGATTACACCTAATTATTACAAAATGATGTCAATGTTTTTTTTTAAATAAATAAATTAATAAATAAAAATGAAATAAATATATACTACAGTTATATCTACTACAGAATATAGGTTACCAATGTGAGCTCGTTTAAACAGGTAAATCTCATTCTAGGAAGTCATCGCCGTATATCACAGAAGGCGGGTGGTTGGAATTTGTCGCTCGCGATTAGTGTTGCTAAGTGCTTTCAATAAGATTTCGGGATCCGGCGCTGTGAATGTCCCGAATTTTTCCTTTCGCCCGAATTGATAACAATAACAATTTAGAAGCGGTGATAGCCTAGTGGTTAGGGCGTCAGCCTCCTAATCAGAGGTCGGCGGTTCGAATCCGGGCACGCATCTCTAACTTTTCGAAGCTATGTGCGTTTTAATAAAAAATATCACTTTGCTTCAACGGTGAAGGAAAACATCGTGAGGAAACCTGCACGCCTGAGAGTTCTCCATAATGTTCTCAAAGGCGTGTGAAGTCTGCCAATCCGCACATAGCCAGCGTGGTGGACTATGGCCAAACCCTTCTCATATTGAGAGGAGACCCGTGCTCTGTAGTGAGCCGGTAGTGGGTTGAACATGATGATGATAACAATATTTTTTTTGTGACCAGTCTAATAATAGAAAATAATTTGCCTTCACGTAACAGATTGCGTAGTTACCATTCAGGAGTATCACATTATAATATAATTCAAGTTAGTAAAGAAATTCATCATGATCAACCCATTGCTGGCTACTACCCTAGAGCTCGATATGAGAAGGGTTTCGCATGCCTTTGAGAACATTTTGGAGATCTCTCAGGGGTTCCGGCACGAAGACTTGTAGAAACCAATTAGGAGTATGTGTGTACCATACAGGTTAGCCGGCTACCATTTAAGACTCATCACTTACCATCAGGTGAGATTGTCGTCAAGAGCTAATTTGTAGTGTAAAAAAAACAAAGGTGAGAAAGCCGTCAAGGGTTAACTTGCGGTGTATAAAAAAAAATATTTAATATTATATTATAGTACTTTTCATCATTTCCAATATAAGATATAGTCTATGCAATTCTTTTGGGTAAAATCTAGCTACTACATTTATATTTCAGGTGAAAATTGTTAGTCGTGGTTTTAATGAGTGACAAATATCAAGATATATAAACTTTGGCATTTGTGAATTAACTAGCTCACGTCCGCGACTTTTTTAAGTTGAAATTTCATTTAAATTTCAATCGCCTGTTATTGAAAACACTCCATACCGCACCGATGGTGTTGTCGCGAGAAAACTTCCTGTTCATCCTATGGCCGAGTGTATTGGAAATACTTCATCATCATCATGAATGAGTATTTGATAAAGTTTGAAGAAAAGTCATCATCATCATCATCATGATCAACCCATTACCGGTTCACTACAGACCACGGGTCTGCTCTCAATATGAGAAGGGTTCGGCCATAGTCCACCACGCTGGCCATGTGCGAATTGGCAGACTTCACACGCCCTTGAGAACATTATGGAGAACTCTCACGTGCAGGTTTCCTCACGATGTTTTCCTTCACCGTTAAAGCAAGTGATATTTTAATTATTTAAAAACGCACATAACTTCGAAAAGATAGAGGTGCGTGCCCGGATTCGAACCGCCGACCTCTGATTAGGAGGCTGACGCCCTAACCACTAGGCTATCACAGCTTCGCAATTTACGATACTAATTAGATAACTAAAGCTAAGTATTTCTGGAAATACTTAGCTTAAGTTCTCTACTTAGTATAGAAACTTGTAGTGTAGGAAAAAAAAAAAAAAACAACGGGAACGTCGCTTAAATGTGTGACGAGCGGCATCAGTAGTCGGCCGCGGTGGTCAGCGATGTAAAACTATCCGCTTTGGCGTTTCCCCTCTCAAAGCCGGCGCCGCCTGCACCCGGCCGCAGCTGTGCGATGTTTTTAACGTGAATTGCGAAAGCGGGGCCCGCGCCACGAGCGACAGCGGCAGCGTTAGCGGCAACATTATCTATATATATAAAAGCAAAAGGTCACTTACATACTTACATACTGATTAAATACGAGATCTCAAAAACTATTGTACCTATAAAGCTATAATTTAGCAAGTAGGTAGTTGATAGTTAAGAGATGTCAGCTAAGAAAGGAAGTTTGTATGAAATTTCTTTGTTTTTAAAGTTAGAGACACAAAAATTTGCGTATATAGGGCGTAAGTATAAGGTTAGAATTTTTTTTCAACCCAATCTACCCCGAAGGGGGTAAAATAGGGGTTTGAAGTTTTTATGAAAGTCCTATGTTTTTTAATTTAGTGACACGAAAATCGGCAATTTGACATTTGCCTGTAGCTTACTTTCTGAAGCAAAGCATTGGCCGCACGGGAAACCTCGACCTCACGGGAAATCAGCAATTCTACGCAGACGAAGTCGCGGTAGTATCTATCATAAGCGCTCCTCTCCGAAAGAGGAGACTTAAACACATCCTTCCCGACCCTGACGGTCAGATGACTACTGACAACATACTCGTACCACCTACCACACAATCATACGCTACACACCGTCTTCGCCGGCGAAGACGAGGTTCTTATCTTAAAGCATCCGGACGTGGGGTCCATCCACGGCCTCGGAGACGTACGGACCAGTACAAAAAAAAAACATAATCAACCCATTCTCGGCTCACTAGAACACGGGTCTCCTCTCAATTAAAAGAAGGGTTTCGCCGTAGTCCACCACACTGGCCATGTGCGGATTGACAGACTTCACAAACTTTTAAGAACATTATGGGGAAAAGTTGTAGATGCGTGCCAGGTTAGGACCCCCACCTCTGATTAGGAGTCTGACGTCCTAACCACTAGGCTATCATAGCTTTTTATGTATACTATATAAAAAAAGATTTAACATGACTGGCTGATCTATCAACGCTCATGGCAAACGAAAAAAAAAGTAAAAGTACATGCTAAAGTTAAAAATGTATTTATTTGTATGTATGACACTATCTCGCTTCCTTACCACAGGTTAAGAGATGGCTAGCAGCGATAAGGCCATCTTTGTATGTCTGTAATATTGTGTTTTATGTTTGCGTGCAATAAAGTATTTTTTCTTCCCATTTCGATACTACGTGTTGTCGTGATACCCAGAGGTATCACGACCAGTATCTTGGCCAGAACCAAGAAGGTTGTCTTATCGCGACGTGTTCGTACAAAGTCAAATAAACTTCGTGATGCTTGCACATGTAAATTGCACACATCATAGGGTTTTATAGTGATAAAGCTCGCTTTGCGTACTCTCTGTAAACTGCCAAATCGTATTAATAAAAGCATTTGAATGTCCATGCATGGGTCACCGCGATACCGAACTTAAGCTGAGTATGGCCATTACACTTCGCCATAGGATGAACAGGAAGTTTCCTCGCGACAACACCATCGGTGCGGTAAAATGTTTTTTCAATAATAAGTGTTTGAAATTTATATGACATTTCAACTTAAAGTGACGTTAAACGAAGTAGCTAGCAAACTTTATATAACTAGATATAAATCATTCATTAACACCACGACTAAAATTGATTCACCTGAAATTTAAATGGTAGTTACATTATACCTACCCAAAATAATTACATAGGCCATATCTTATACTGGAAATAATGAAAAGTACACCCAGGAATATATGTATATATATAATATATTATTTTTTTTGTTTTTTAAAACTCACATAACTCCGAAAAGTTAGAGGTGCGTGCCCGGATTCAAACCGCCGACCTCTGATTAGGAGGCTGATGCCCTTACCACTAGGCTATCACCGCTTCAAAGAAAAAAAAAATTCAAATATCACTTGCTTCAACGGTGAAGGAAGAACATCGTGAGGAAACCTGCACGCCTGAGAGTTCTCCATAATGTTCTCAAAGGCGTATGAAGTCTGCCAATCCGCACATGGCCAGCGTGGTGGACTATGGCCAAACCCTTCTCATATTGAGAGGAGACCCGTGCTCTGTAGTGGTAATGGGTTGATCATGACATATATATATAAATAAATACCGCAAGTTAGCCCTTGACGTCTATCTCACGTGGTGGTAAGTGATGATGCTGTCAAGGATGGTAGCGGGCTAACCTGTTAGGAGTTTACCTGACCTGTAGATTGAAATTGGGAATAAATATCCATTCTTAATCAGAGCAGTCAACTAAATAATATTTGAGCTTAATTTTAACAACAACAAAAGAAATAAAATGAAACGAGATGGTCTCATTTTGTTCTAAATTTTTTTTTAGAACCAATTTTGAAGACCACGCTGGTCTTAGTTCTTTAAATACTCCTAAGTATACAATGAATATATATATGTATAAATTAATATTGCTTTAATACATTTTTGTCTCACACAAGATAGAATAATGATAGACACAGATATAGATATATATGAACGTCCTTATTAAAAGCTAAATTTTAGGCTTAAATTTTTGGTTTCTTCTATATACTTCTTATAATATAGTATACCTACCTATCTATTTTTCACATATTTTGTGACATAAAAATTTAATAGAATTTTAGCTGAAAAAGAATTTGGTTCGGCTAGAATAGTATATAAAAAGCCAACTTCGTGTCGCTTAAAATTGTAATGACAAAGCATGTGACCTACCCTCAAATTTTTGTTTTGGACAAATTCCATTAATAAATGATGCATATTTTGAAATATATACATATATATTTTTTTTGGCTTCTGCACCGATCTAGATGTAGTGTGCAATATATACATATTGTAGTGGAAATTTAATTGGTTTAGATTAAAAAATAATATTCTACAAGCAAGTATTTAAGTAGTTTGTTTGTTGCACTTAAAAAATATATTATAATGTGCTAGCAAAGTTACGGGCACTGAGAAACTATCCTGTTATAACGATCTTCTTGAGAATATCATTTGTAGTGCCGTGAGCGTCTTCTTGCGCCAGTAACGTATAATACATGGCGAGCGGATCGCTGGCGTGAGCAGCTGTGTTTTAAAGGCTACGTTTCCAGCGAAAATTGAGAATGTGTGAACTGAATAAGTTGTCTCGAAATTAAAAATGTGTGCCTGATAAAGATTTTTTGACTTTCTAGCGAAGTTTTGATACGAATAGCGCGAGTGCTGTTTATTTAATAATGTTCAAAGTACTCTTATACTTTGCTTGCATTCATTAGCTTTTTTATTGACATGTATGTCGACATTTACACCCAATGGACGTTTGGGTCCCAAGGTGCTGGAAAGGCGACCCCGCATCGGTAAACGTAGCGTTGGTCGACCTCCAACAAGATGGACTGACGACATCAAACGAGTCGCAGGGAGCCGCTGGATACAAGCGGTCCAAGACCGTGGCCATTGGAACTCCCTACAAAAGACCTCTGTCCAGCAGTGGACGTCTATCGGTCGAAATGATGATGTCGACGTTTTATCTTTTAAGTTAGTCAATCAAAATCATTAAGTGAACGCGTCAAAAGTGCCTTTTTAAAGGATTATTTGAATAAAGATTGTTTGAATTTGAATTAATTTGAATTTGAATTGAAAAAAAACATTAATTTTTCACTTGACTTATGATTAGTACCTACTTCATCGTACTTTTCTTCAAGCTTTATTAAACACTAGCTTGTGTCTGCGATTTCGTCTGTGTAGATGAAGGGTTTCGAAATTCCTGTGGAATAAGTAAATTTTGTAATTGAAGATAATTCACGTTCCTGTTTCCAATACTTTTCTCAACATTTTTTTTTCATTTTTATTATATTTGTACCAAATCTGTTATAACAAACATATATGACAAAGGAAAGCTTATCTGTGTGAGATGTCTCTCCAACATTCCTCCTATATATATATATATATATATATATATATATATAAAGAGGTTAAGATATTCAAAATGTAGGCCAAGCTAGGTCAGTAATGAATATATACGTATTTATTTACAAGCTTTAGTATTTATATATTAGTGTGATTTCATTGTTAAAGAATTGAAAAAAAATATTTTTTTATTTTAGTAGCTAAAATAAGCCAGCACTTTAAGGAGCAAGTCTGAGGAGTGTTCTTATGTGAAAAAAAAAAATGCTTGGAAACTGTATAAAGAATCAAATATAGGCTGGCATAAAGCATCACTTCCGTGATCTTACCAACATTTGCACTGAAAACCAGCGCTGCGTCTTGCTGCAGCTGATGCTGAGTGGGTTGCCTTTATTTGGTCATTATTTATGTTATGTCAAATTGTGTTACTATCGACTGTATATCGCGTCGAATAAAAAACTTTTTTCTTTCTTTCATTTATTTATGTCGGTAAATAAAAAATCAAAAAAAATAATAATCTAATTATCTGCTGTAGTATATCACACGCTATCTCCTGTGACTTACGGCGAGTAGAGGTGGTCGCGAGGTGACGTGCGCGCGCGCACCGCGGCGCGGTTCGCTGACTCACGCGGAAAGAACAGGACGCGGACGCGACGGGAATTACGAGTTACATGCCCACATCGTCGATATAGGTACATCTGTGCACATCATGCACAGAATAATGATGCGCTGTAACCACGACGCGGTTAATTAACCAGCTTTTACCCCTCATTCTTACCTACAGGCACCTACAGGTAACGGGGACCCATTTATTTTTATTAGCAATACCGCACGCATCTTGATTATGTGAAATCTTTATACACCACAAGTTACAAGTTAGCCCTTGACGGCATCTCACCTGACGGTAAGTGATGATGCTGTCTAAGATGGTAGCGGGCTAACCTGTTAGGTGTATGGCAAACCCACACTCCTAATTTGTTTCTACGCGACATCGTGCCGGAACAGTAAATCGCTTTTCGACATGTCTTTGTCGGCGGCCGAAGCCTCCTATTAGACCAGATTCGAGCCGGGGATCGAACTCAAGTCCTCCAACTTCATAACGCTATATATATATATATATATATATATATATATAAATATAAATATAAATAATGTTTATTAAAATATTTTAAACGTGGGCGCTCACTATGGGCCTCATAAGAAGGCTCAGAGTCACTCAGCGAGCAATGGGGAGAGCTATGCTAGGAGTATCTCTACGTGATCAAATCAGAAATGAAGAGATCCGTAGAAGGACCAGATTTACCGACATAGCTCAGCGAGTTGCGAAGTTGAAGTGACAATGGGCGGGGCACATAGCTCGGAGAACGGATGGACGTTGGGGTCCCAAGGTGTTGGAATGGCGACCCCGCACCGGTAAACGTAGCGTTGGTCGACCCCCAACAAGGTGGACAGACGACATCAAACGAGTCGCAGGGAGCCGCTGGATACAAGCGGCCCAAGACCGTGGCCATTGGAACTCCCTACAAAAGACCTATGTCCAGCAGTGGACGTCTATTATTTTACCTATATAGATATTTAAATATATTTAAATAACACTTTGCTGGTACGAATGCCCATTACGAGGATAGGCTAGAGATTGACTGCTGGCCAGTGTTACGTAATTCTAAAGTGACGTTCGACGGCTTAAAGATCGCGTGATTTACGTCTGTCGTTAGTTAGTTAATCACCTGCCCGGCGTGATTGCAGTTAAGTGCGCACTGGTAAGACAGCGGAGATAGCCTAGTATTTCAGACTGAAATCTATAGTGTACTTTGACTAAACAGCGGAGATAGCCTAGTGTTTCAGACTGAAATCTATAGACACTTTGACTTTGACTCAGCCAAAGTCTGTGTTAAAACGGACACATCACGTTGTCTCGTTTTAACTGTTTTTTTTTTAATCTATAGTGCGTACTTTGACTTTAACCCACTTGTTACTATCGTTCCATAAAAAGAACGGTGGACAAAAAAAAATAATTATAACACTTAAGGGTTGTTGGTGTTAACAGTTTTAGTTTTAGTTGACAGGTTACAAGTGTGCGGACTGATGTGTTAAGTATTTGAGTGTAAATTGAAACATACTGAATTTTTAGGATTTTTTAAAAACACACGTTGTATTATGCATATCTTTAGGTAAGTGTAAAAATAATAAAATATTATAATTATTTTTAAACAAGAACAGAATTAAGTCATTTGTCTTGTCTATTATTTGATACAATATCTATAAATTTTAAATTACTATTTTAAATGTGCATTTTTTACGATTTAAATTGCTGTTCCTTTAATCAAACGATAGTAATATGCACTACTATAACATGTTGATTTTATATTATAGCAATGAAGTGATGGTCGCGACTTTTGACGCTGCATGAAATAGTTAGTGAGTGATAAAGATGACGAAGAGTTATTACCTGAATCTGTATTCATATTACCACCTGAAAACTGAAATTCAGATGTAACTGATGGTTCGGACCACGAAAACTTGGTGACTTTGAATAATTTACCCGGATCACAATTACGAGCGCAAGTAAAGGTTTGTGTTCTATCAGCTGAAGTCAGCAATGAACATGATAATGTACTACTTATTAAGTTATTAAAACGCAGTCAAATACTTTCCCAAGAGTAAAACTATGCACCTCCATCAATTTCAAGTGGTACTTCAACACGTGGTTCGGCGAATGAGCCAATAATTACTGTTTTAAAATTAAAATTTACAAGTGGGTCGCTCGTAAATTCGATCCTACTTTTGATTTGTGGAGGACATGAAGACAGATATGTAGTACTATCTAGAAGAAACATGTACTGGTAAAATACTTCAGAGTGCAGTATGCCTCTTGTATATAACGCTATGTCCGGTGCCAGATTTACATTTATTATGGCAAACCTTCATTACTGCAACAATCGAAACCTACGAGTATTACTTGGTGACAAATTCGCAAAGCTGTCTACTATTTAACAAACATAACGGAAAGTTTGCGGCCTATGCTTATTTCAGTCTGGTTTTCAGATAAACACTAAGAAATTTTGGGTTTGGGCGCTAGCGTCGTTCGTCGTCGTAGTTACAATATACAGATGTTCTGAGAAAGATAAATAGTCCCGTTTCATTTATATTTTTTACTTTAATTAACTTTGTTACATCAGCTCATAGATGAAGTGCGATTGACAGCAATAAAAGCTACAGAAACTATACAAGTAAATAGAGTATCTAAATGTTCACTGCCAGCAAAAAAAGAGATACAGAAGACAGCACGAGGTACATACAATTATTACCTGTCTACTAGAGTCTAGAGCTGAACAAAGATTATCTTAGCAAAGCAAGTAATTTATACTTGTAGATCAACCTGCTGTTAACAAAAAATATACTGAAATATGGGAGGAGTAGGTAGATCCGATCAAAATATTGGCATGTACAGAATCGGACTTCAATCTCGAAGATACCATATTATTCGGTACCGAGATAACCAACAGAGATGTTCCGTGTAACACCAAAATGCCAAATTTTACTGTGTTAAGTGTTACATAACTCTGCTTTTAAAAAAATCTTCTTATCCTCAAATAAATTCACCGAAAACTTAAACGGTGTTTTGATTTCATATCCCTGCTTCATGGCAGTACATTATACTATCGTTCCTTAAAAGGAACGCCATTTTCCGAGCTTTCTATGGAACGAAATTTTTTTTTCGTATTTTTTATGTTAAATACAGCATATTATTAGCCCAAGGTGTGAATTTCAAAAGGATCGGAGAAAAAAAGTTGGTTCAGGAACAAGTGGGTTAATCAGCCAAAGTTTGTGTTAAAGCGAGGCAAGGCGAGGTTGTCTCGTTTTAAACTTTTTAGTATAGTACCTACGGTAATTATATTTAACGTAATATTGTTTGATAAATATGTCTAAAGTTTTCTATAGTAAAATTATGTCACACACATTTTTACATACACAATTTACATTTTCAATGTAATAAAACACAAAGAAAAACAATGCAATCACAGATTATAATAGTTGATTTGGTACCCCAGTAGAATGGTAAGAGGTGGTGCCACATACAGTCAAGTGAAAAAAAATATTACGCTTTAGAATAAAAAATATATTACGGCGGTCACAAGGCGGTCATAAGGATAGGCCTCTTGTTTTTTTCTATTTAACATTGGAAAATGCGTTTGCGCATCCTCTCCGGAAGCGACGTAAGCATGACTGCACCGCTTCCGATGGCGTTTGTGGGACTCTCCGGCGGCCAAGGTGGCGGTACCATAATACCCACTAAAACACGGTGATGCTCCATCAGGGTCACAGGAAAGCTGGCACACTCGACCGCAGCCTACAAAATTAGTTCATACATTACATAAATGTAAACTTATTTTAAAAACAACAATAAAAGGCAGATCTCGACAATCGCAAAATATGTCATCCCTCATAATAACATCTCACTTAACTGCTGAATATTAAATAAACGCCGCGCAATATAAAAACGAGCTTTGATACCTGTACATAAGGTTCAAATTTAAATAGAGCCCTCATTGACAAAGAGCTGGTGACACCACTAATATTTTAAAAATTCTATATACATTAATTTATAATATAAAGTGCGTTTTCAAGCAATTAAAATATCACTTGCTTCAGGTGAAGCAAAACTTCGTGAGGAAACCTGCACGCCTGAGAGTTCTCCGTGATGTTCTCAAAGGCGTGTGAAGTCTGCAAATCCGTACATGGCCAGCGTGGACGTGGACTATGGCCGAACCCTTCTCATATTAAGAGGAGACCCGTAGTGAGCCCATGATGGGTTTATCATGATGATGATTGTTTTATAACGTAGACGATTTTTTAATTTCACGGGCAAACGAATAGATCGGGTCACCTGATGTTAAGTGTTTACCGTCGCATGAACATCTGCAGCGTTGGAGGAACCACAGATATATTGAAACTGGAAACCATCCACCTGATCGCTTTTTACTCAGCATCATAGCGGAACGCTAAATCGCTTGGAGCACTTCCTTACCAACTACTTACCAATTACCTACTGAGGAGGTCGTCATAACGTACTCGCAGTAAGGTGCGATAAGTCGATCTTTCTGGTTTATCGTAGTGCTACGTATTGACATTATGAGAAGTAGTTTGGGCTGACAATTTGTCAAGATGGCCGGAATGGCATCATCATTACTTTTTTCAATGTGATAATCTCTGGTGGAAACTACGCGGAGCAACAAGATTGTAAAGTAGAACTACTGGTGATACCATTTCATTTTGGCTTTGCGCCGACAGATGGCGGTAAGCTACCTTTGTTGATATTGATTGATATAAGCAAAGCTTGTATAAAGCTTGTAGAAAAATCATATTACGATATTAAGGATTATATAAACGATAAAAAAGCTTGGGTGTGAATTGCTCTATCTCCATAGGTACTATAGTTTGTTATTCATTATGTGAGATGGTGATAACGAACAAAAAGAAAAACCCCGGCTAAGTTTGTTGTGGGCTTCTTCTTAGACCGGGGCGCGTTTGGAACCCTCATAGCTTTAGTTTTAAGTTTACGAATATAGTTATCACCATGAAATAACTACTATGTAAATTATTGACGCGTCAAAAGTGCCTTTTTGAAGGACTATTTGAATAAAGATTATTTTGAATTTGAATTTGCAGGCTGCAGTTAGTTGCCCACTGTATCAGCAACAAACTAGTTTAACACCATAATAGTAATAACAGTTCAGTGAAGTTGAGTAAGTTGTTTTATTTTACAGACCTGGTTTGGGTAAAAGTTTGGTTCAACTACTTTACCGATCTTGTCGGGCACAGCCGGGACTTATTATACGGGATAAATGAAAGGTTGTTATCCCGGATAAATAGATACCTACTGTTCCACAAAACTATTACAATACTAGCTGTGAACCGCGGTTTCTCCCGCGTAGTTCCCGTTTCCATGGTAATACCGGGAATAAATATTACCTAAATATCCATAGCCGTCTTCAATAAATGGACTATCGATGATCGAGTTTGTTGAATTGAAAGAGACTTTTCCACATCGGACCCGTATTTCCCGAGATTACCGCGTTAGAAAAAAACATTGAAACTAACTGATTTAGACATGATTAAGCGTTAATAAATTGCAAATTGACTCTTTGAAGTTAGGATCACACCTACATTTCTAAGACAACAGTGAGTAATTATAATTTAATTTGAACTTTATTGAATAGCAATAAAGTTCAAATTGACTCTACATTTTATTTAGAAATCGTTTATATGGGAAAAAGAAAAGGGCTGTTTTTAGGGTTTTCCCGACAATTATTCAAATTTTTCTCACTTTTTAAACCTTTTAAACGCGTGGCAGGCAATAAGCTTTAACGTGAAAATTATCTATCAATATAAAAACGCCGAAACAAATCGTTCAGTATCTCTCGGGCTATCAAGGCGATGATTATAACAACAGAGCAAAGAAGGACCAGCGCGGACGGAGCCCTCCGGTTCGGCGTTGCCGTTCAGCCGGCGAAGCTGTGGGGGGGATTTCGGGGCTCGAGCCCGGGTGGTCGATTTATTGAGTCGCGCCGGGAAGTTTTGCAGATATTGAAACGAATAGCACCACCTGTTGAACTCGGTTTTGCAACTTTGTTAATGGCCGCACCTATTTGCCGAATGGAGTGTCTGTTACTTGTTGGCATCGTATTTAAATTTGTGCAAATTGTTTGATGGCGCGGAATTTGCGAGCTTAGTTATTGGCTCGTACATATAATGTACGCGTGCGGGTGTGTTGGACGAATGTTTGGTTTTTTATTTTTATTATACACCACAGGTTAGCCTTTGACAACATCTCACCTGATGGTAAGTGATGGTGCGGTCCAAGATGGTAACGGGCTAACCTGTTAGGGGTGTAGTAAGTCCATACTCCTAATTAACGCGACATCGCGCCGGAACACTAAATCGCTCGTATCTTTGTCGGTAGGGTGGTAACTAGTAACGGCAGAAGCCTCCCACCAAACCAGACTCGAGCCGGGAATCGAACCCAGGACCTATATACAATAGACCAACCTTCGAGTTCTCTTGGTAGCTTACTTGGACAGTTCTCGTAATATAAGTATGTTAAAGCACAAACTGAAAGAATTTCTCATTAAAAATGCTACTATTCCATAACCGAATACTTTAATGATAGATAATATATATATTATACCTATTCCTAATTTTGTCTGTAAATACATATTTTTTAATTTATGTAATTAGTCTTATAAAAATGATGAAATAATACCAGATATGTATATATTGACATTAGATAATTATATTAGTGTGTTCTATTGCTATACGCCAGAAATGGATGGATGTATTCGCAACGAATAATTAAAATTTAATGTTAATTATATGTATTCCTATAATAAGAACACAAAAAGTATCTACTTACAAAACATTCACGGAACATTTATAATAATTTACCTCAAATTTGTCCATTGCATTATTTAAATTCAATTTAAATATTACATTTAATTTAATCGAAATTGCAATGGCTCTAATGCAACGCCAAAGAGTATACAAACTGGGCAGCACCATTTCGAACGATGGAGTTTCGAACTGTTTGAAATTAGAATGCCCGGGTCTTCGCCGCTCGTTTAATTTCGCACCGAGGCACCGAAACGGCAAGCAAAGGGCTTATTACGCTCGCCGTCGCTTTATGAGCGCCATTCTCCCGGACGCAGGACTCGGGGCACATCGCCCGCGGCACGTGCGTACGCCATGCCGGCTCGCTCGCGTTTTTAATTCACTTCGTCTGTGAGTTATTATTATTTATTACCGACTGAGCTGAAGCTCGGTCACAAAAAAAATACTGTTTATTTCAGACCATTGGTCCATAATATGTTAGTATACAGTTCTTATAAGCAATGTTAGTATTCTTACAGGATTATTATTTTTTTTTTATTTAAATACTTGCCACGACACACTAAGGCACTAGCTACGTGTATGTTTGCGTGTATCCAATGGCTCAGTATGGAGCAGTCAGGCTTATATAAAAAAAAAAATGGTCCACTATTTTGTGGTGTATCCGAATCACCCCCACGTATGTTACGCGTACAAAATTAAAAATACGACAGAACCTAAATAGTTTATATCGAATTATAATTGATTACTTAAATTCTATATAAAGATTTTTGTTCTTCGTTAGGTGCTTCTCCAATTAGTGAAGGCTGGCCGTCAGAATAGCATATTTAGCCTTGTCTTCCGCGAGGCTAAACAGCTGGGCGACCAGTCCACCCCCTAATATTTCTTAGCTACTTTATTATGAGTCTAGTCAGGAGGTTATGTCTTTCATGCCTAAGCACATGCCCCAGATAAACAACTTTTTTCTTTTTGACAGTCTTCCAAAGTTCGCGATGACAGGCTAGAGTAACCATACAACTAATATTTACAAATCCCTTATATATATTTTTTTCTTATTTTATTTCTTTACACAGATTAGCCAATGTCACGTTTATAGCAATGGAGATTTGAAGTTAGGGAAAAAGGGCGAAAAGGCGGGAGACTTCGTATATGGCGGGCGCGGTTTTTTCACGCTTTTCTTGAATTAATGTTTGTTGGCTAATTTTTAAAAGGACTGGTGTTGGTTGTATCGTGGACAGTTTTGGTGTCGTTTGTGTAGTGGCTAGTTTTCTAAATGGTTAACGGGTGTTGATTTGGAAAAGTTTTGAGGGATCCGCGTCCGCAGAGTGCGAAGTTTCCCGCCATTTCTCCCTATTTTTTACATTGCTATAAACTTGACATTGGCTAATCTGTGCAAAGCCATAAAAAGAGAGAACTAATAAAATAATAAACTTGACATTGGCTAATCTGTGTAAAGCCAAAAAACGAAAAAAAAAATAGGGCGGGAAACTCGGTGGACGCGGCTCCCTCAAACCTTTTCCAAATCAATACCTGTTAACCATTAAAAACTAACCACCACACAAACGACACTAAAACTATGATGTCCACAACACAACCAATACCAATCCTTTTCAAATTTATCCAAAAAGCATTAATTCAAGAAAACCGTGAAAAAACCGCGCCCGCCGAATGCGAAGACTCCCCTATAATTATTTACCAGGTACTCATAATAAAAATCAATATAATAATATAGCTAACATATCAATAACTCGAAGCCAACGCCAAAGAGTATACAAACTAGACACCGCTATCCCGTACGATGGAGTTGCGAACCGTTTGAAATTAAACATTAATTCAAGAAAACCATGAAAAAACCGCGCCCGCCGAATACGAAGACTCCCCTATAATTATTTAGTAGGTAATCATAATAAAAATCAATATAGGAAGTAATATAGCTAAAATAACAATAACTCGAAGCCAACGCCAAAGAGTATACAAACTGGGCACCACTATCCCGTACGATGGAGTTCCGAACCGTTTGAAATTAGAATGCACGGTTCTCCGCATCGCGTTTAATTCGCGCCGAGGCACCGAAACGGCAAGCAAAGGGTTAATTACGCTCGCCGTCGCTTTATGAGCGCCATTTTCCCGAACGCGGGAGTCCGGGGCTCTGTGCCCATGAAAAAACCGCGCCCGCCGAATACGAAGACTCCCCTATAATTATTTAGTAGGTAATCATAATAAAAATCAACTTAGTAAGTAATATAGCTAAAATATCAATAACTCGAAGCCAACGCCAAAGAGTATACAAACTGGGCACCGCTATCCCGTACGATGGGGTTCCGAACCGTTTGAAATTAAACATTAATTCAAGAAAACCATGAAAAAACCGCGCCCGCCGAATACGAAGACTCCCCTATAATTATTTAGTAGGTAATCATAATAAAAATCAACTTAGTAAGTAATATAGCTAAAATATCAATAACTCGAAGCCAACGCCAAAGAGTATACAAACTGGGCACCGCTTTCCCGTACGATGGAGTTCCGAACCGTTTGAAATTAAACATTAATTCAAGAAAACCATGAAAAAAACCGCGTCCGGCGAATACGAACACTTCCCTATAATTATTTAGTAGGTATTCATAATAAAAATCAATTTAGTAAGTAATATAGCTAATATCAATGGCTCGAAGCCAACGCCAAAGAGTATACAAACTGGGCACCGCTATCCCGTACGATGGAGTTGCGAACCGTTTGAAATTAGAATGCACGGTTCTCCGCATCGCGTTTAATTCGCGCCGAGGCACCGAAACGGCAAGCAAAGGGTTAATTACGCTCGCCGTCGCTTTATGAGCGCCATTTTCCCGGACGCGGGAGTCCGGGGCTCTGTGCCCGCGGCACGTGCGTACGACCCGCGTCCGGGCCGACCCGCGTTTGTTATTCACTGCGCCCAACCTGTGAGATATTATTACTATTATATTATACTGACTAAGACTTTATGTTATTATGCCGCCTTGAAGTCATCTGTTCAAGACAATCTCACCACTTAATTCCTAATAACTAAAAGGCTAAACTACTAGGCGTAAATTGCTTATTTGTTTAATACATTAATGCGTTAATGTCTGTGACACAGTTTTTCAACTAATACATATGTTATAGTTCATTATTATATATTTTTCAATATCATATTTTTTGACGACCTCCGTGGCGCAGCGCGCCCTGGGTTCGATTCCCGGCTCGAGTCTGGTCTGGTGGGAGGCTTCGGCCGTGGCTAATTACCACCCTACCGTACACAACACAACAAAGACGTGTCGCCAAGCGATTTAGTGTTCTGGCATGATGTCGCGTAGAAATCAATTAGGAGTGTGGGTTTACCATGCCCCTAACAGGTTAGCCCGCTACCATCCTAGACTGCATCATCACTTACCATCAGGTGAGATTGCTGTCAAGGGCTAACTTGTAGTGGATAAAAAAAATTAAAAAAAATAAGATTCCTCTGTAAATTTGAGACACAATAAAGAATTTTTTCATTTTTCATTTAATTTTTTGTCATACAGATGCCAATGATGATTTATTTAAGTATGTATTTATTTTAAACTACATAGTAAGTATTCGTTTACTATATATATTTATTATTTTATTTATGTATTATTGTTTATGTACGCGACTTAACATGTTTTCATGTGTTTTCCTATTCCTAAGGTTGTCTGGCAGAGATCGTTAGTCAGCGATAAGGCCGCCTTTTTGTATTGTACTTCTTTCTTCATGTTTCCGTTTTCTTGTATTCTTTCTTAACTTTTGGTGTAATAATGATAATAATGCCCACAATCATTCAAAATGTTAACCTTTCATAGAACACGTCTATGAAGGAAATTTGAATAATACTCACACAATACCTGCTGAAATTATAGACTTTTATAAAGTCGAGTTTAGGATGCAGATGTATAATTTTTTCTTAGACCATCATCATCATCATGATCAACCCATTACCGGTTCACTACAGTGCACGGGTTTCCTCACAATATGGTAAGGATAAGCGGTGATAGCCTAGTGGTTAGGGCGTCAGCCTCCTAATCAGAGGTCGGCGGTTCGAATCCGGGCACGCACCTCTAACTTTTCGGAGTTATGTGCGTTTTTAAAAAAAATTTAAAATATCACTTGCTTCAGCGGTGAAGGAAAACATCGTGAGGAAACCTGCACGCCTGAGAGTTCTCCATAATGTTCTCAAAGGCGTGTGAAGTCTGCCAATCCGCACATGGCCAGCGTGGTGGACTATGGCCAAACCCTTCTCATATTGAGAGGAGACCCGTGCTCTGTAGTGAGCCGGTAATGGGTTGATCATGCAATGGTAAGGATTTGGCCATAGTCCACCACGCTGGCCATGTGCTGTCTTACACCAAACTAGCTTAATAAAACTAAATGTTCAAAGTACATGATAATTCATTGAGAAATCCTAATTTACCGCCATCAAGGAAAACGGATGATCATAAAGCTTAGATAATGTCCGGAATACGTCCTTCAAAAGCGTCACGTAGAATTCCATTTGTCATTCTCGAACGTTCGAGTCCCAAACGGTTTGAAATTAGAACTCGGGCCGTCCGCGTCCGTTTAATTTCGGAACGTAAGCAAAGGGCTTATTACGCTCATCGTCGCTTTTTGCGAAACCTTGCTGCGTTGGTTTTGGTGCGTTCTTAGAATACTTAGGTATTCAATACCTTAATAAAGTTAGTAATTTTAAAAAGTACACGGAATGTTATTTGTTAGACATCTTGTTGGCGCTGGCAACATTTTCTAAAAAGTCAGCACGGGTGGCGCAGGTGATTGGTTGGCGAGATTCGCCATCTTGGAAGTGGATGAGGGCGCCATATTAGAAAAAACAGAAATAGGTAAGAACGAGATGACATGTTGGAAGCATTGAAGGGAGAAGTACTAATTAAAAATTAATTATTATTCCGGTATTGTTTAATATTGTCTGATTCATACTTATAGGATGAACTGGGGCGTGTCCGTCAGTAATGTGGGTAGACGTGGGTAGTTTCGGACAAAGAGACCAGATACTCTTGGTTGAATAGAATTACAATTATAAGTATGGTAATTTATAAGGAGCAGACTATACGTTCTACCAAGTACGACTATGCACTACCGCGACTGGACCAATGATCCGAATAGACCGAATACAATGAATGCAATTCGCCGTCCCGTGCCGGTGAGTCTTATAACAACCTGCATACGCCACTTAGTGTTGCGTAAAGAGAGGGGGCGATGTCACTCTCTTGTCTGTCGTACATGATTCTAAAACTAGATGGCGCTGCTCTCTGATTGCCGTCATACTTATAACATAAATAAATATTGTACTATAATGTGTACTGTTTTAATCGCAGTGGTCATGTTAAATTCATCGGAAATGACGACCAATAAAGAAGAGTGTCAATAAGCAGTATTAAGGAAGGTAATTAACATTATGTTATGTTTTTATTAACTCTTATTAACAAATATTTTTTCTCCACCACAAGTTAGTCCTTGACGGCAATCTCACCTGGTGGTAAGTGATGATGAAATCTAGGATAGAAGCGAGCTAACCTGGCAGGGGTATGGTAAATCTATAATTGGTTTCTCTGCGACATAGTGCCGAAACGCTAAATCATTTCGCGACACATCTTTATCGTTAGTGTGGTAACTAGCCACGCCCGAAGCCCCAACCGACCAGGCTCGAGCCAGGACCACCAACTTTATAAACGACAAAGCTCGCTCTGTAAGTACCACTTGGGTCGTTAAAAATAACATGATGAAATAAACCGTAGCTAGTTCAGTTTATGAAACGTCTTTAGAGACAAGCCATTATTTTATATATCAGCCTTATTTTTTCTCTTTTGACTTGAGTGTTTATTTATATAAAGTCCGTAGCAGTTCGGTCTCACGCTAAAGATTTTTCCAGAGAACATCGAGACAAAATCATTTTGTTTTCTTCTCTTTTCTATATAGTCATCATTGTATAAATACGACGATAAGGCTTCGATTCTATTCCAGTCAATTTCACTAACTTAAAAAGCTATTTCTTTAAGCTTTCGCGATTCATAATGCATGGGAAGTGTAAATGGTTTATTTATTGGCACAATTATCTTGTTTTACCAAAGTATGAATAATATAAGATATCATCATCATCATTATCATGATCAACCCATTACCGGCTCACTACAGAGCATGGGTCTCCTCTCAATATGAGAAGGGTTTGGCCATAGTCCACCACGCTGGCCATGTGCGGATTGGCAGACTTCACACTCCTTTGAGAACATTATGGAGAACTCACAGGCGTGCAGGTTTCCTCACGATGTTTTCCTTCACCGTTGAAGCAAGTGATATTTTAATTACTTAAAAACGGACATAATTCCGAAAAGTTATGCGTGCCCGGATTTGAACCGCCGACCTCTGATTAGGAGGCTGACGCCCTAACCACAAGGCTATCACCGCTTATATAATATATAAGCTTATATAAATATAAGATATATGTTTATAAAATTGCTTAGTTGCGACATAAATGATTTAGTCTCCATAGCAACTGCACGACCCAGATGATCCTAGCACATCTCCGATATTCACCGTATCGGAGTAGGTATACTCGTACCTATATTAAGTCCGGAGGCGCTTCGCTTTCCGCGAAATCCCAGCTTCAGCTAGAGTTCGAAACGGGGTCACCCAATACTGCTCCACAGAGCCCCCTTTGCTAACTAAGCGTCCGCTCTTTGATGTATTTATTAGTAAGGTACGGAAATTTCTGTGGCCGGTGTTTACTTTCATACCGGTGCGGCGACCCGACTACGAGCAGCTCGCTGCTAAGATTTGGCTTCTACACAATGAGCGGGCGAGATGGATGACACTAAATTTATTATTAGTTTAACATCATATTTAACGCGATTAGTAACTGACCGACTGACCGAAAAAGTGACTGAATCACTGGCTGATTTGCTGATTGTCTAATTAACCGACTGAACTAATGAATAACTGTCTAACTGACGGACTAAACGAATGAATGACTGAATCACTAACTGACTGACTGTCTGTCTAACTGACCGACTGAACAAATGAATGACTGATCAATGACTGACTATAACCTGACTGGCTGACTGAATAATTGATTAAATTACTGACTGACTAACTGACCGTCTAGTTGACCGAATAAATGACTGAATCGCTGACTGACTGTGTTTAACTGACCGACTGTTCGAACTAATGACTGAATCGCTGACTGGCTTGCAGTCTAAATGACCGACTGAACAAAGTAATTACAGAATAACTGACTGAGTGTTGCCTAACTGACCGATTGACCGAATAAATGACAGAATTTCTGAGTCCCTGCTGTCTAACTGACCGACTGAACGAATAAATGACTGAATCGCTGACTGATTGAATGACCGAATGTCTAACTGACCGAATAAATTACTGAACTGACTGAATTACTGACCGATGCACCTAATTTTCAATAGCCTCCAATCCAGTGTAAATTTTCGCTTTATACATAAATGGATCTGAGAGTACAAGAGTCCATTGTTAATCATGCGGACTTCGGGCAGGAAATCCAAGGAACAACCCTTGTATACCACATGCATAAGACACGAGCAGGTTAGGTATTGCGCGTCCCTTATCAATTCGCAAAGCCCGATACGTGGGATTGTCTGTTGTGTGCAATATCCCGTTCTCCAGAGAGCTCCCAGTTTGCTCGGCGACGAAGCGTCCTCCGACCATTAGCCGCGCGCAAATTGCTAATTCCCTCTACCCAGCAGTCTAGGTACCTACTGTGCGAACGTTGCTTTATTTGGACACGCTTGCACCTACCTATTGCATCTCTTATATACGAGTATACATGCAAAATGTGTCAGTTTATGAAAACTGTCAGTTTGTGAACGTGTCTAAAAAATTTCCCTTTGCTTTATTTTTATTTACCTACCGTACGGTAATTTTTGTTTCGCTTATATGATTGTCGAATAGGTAGTCTTATAAATACAAGACGATTATTTTCATCGACAATTTTAACTTTTCAGTGTGCACATAAACTGTTTTACATATTATATATATTTAAAGAATGAAGAATTTATTTGGATGAAAGTTGGTTTTTACTGTTAAACAATTCTTAAAGTCATTACAGCATATAACTCCTAGATACATGTAACTAGATATATGTATCTATCTTTTATTTGGAAGCCATTAAATACTAAATAATGATTTATATTAGCGGTGATAGCCTAGTGGTCAGGACGTCAGCCTCCTAATCAGAAATCGGCGGTTCGAATCCGGGCACGCAGTTCTAACTTTTCGAAGTTATGTGCGTTTTTAAACATTTCAAATATCACTTGCTTCAACGGTGAAGGAAAATATCGTGAGGAAACCTGCACGCCTGAGAGTTCTCCATAATGTTCTCAAAGGCGTGTGAAGTCTGCCAATCCGCATATGGCCAGCGTGGTGGACTATGGCCAAACCCTTCTCATATTGAGAGGAGACCCGTGCTCTGTAGTGAGCCGCTAATGGGTTGTTCATGATGATGATGATGATATATTTAAAAAGGCGTCCTCATCGCTTAGTAGAAATCTCTGCCAGGATTAGGAAAAGAAAAAGTTACAAAGTGTCAAGTAGGTGGCGTAATATAGAATCAAAAACATGCAACGAATAACTACACACTAATAAACAAGATAAATATACATAAATAATACAATACAGTAATAAATATACTGATATAAATCATGATCAACCCATTACCGGCTCACTACAGAGCACGGGTCTCCTCTCAATATGAGAACGGTTTGGCCATAGTCGGAGTGCGGATTGGCAGACTTCACACGCCTTTGAGAACATTATGGAGAACTCTCAGGCGTGCAGGTTTCCTCACGATATTTTCCTTCACCGTTGAAGCAAGTGATATTTGAAATGTTTAAAAACGCACATAACTTCGAAAAGTTAGAACTGCGTGCCCGGATTCGAACCGCCGATTTCTGATTAGGAGGCTGACGTCCTGACCACTAGGCTATCACCGCTAATATAAATCATTATTTAGTATTTAATGGCTTCCAAATAAAAGATAGATACATATATCTAGTTACATGTATCTAGGAGTTATATGCTGTAATGACTTTAAGAATTGTTTAACAGTAAAAACCAACTTTCATCCAACTCTTACAATTAATGCAACCCACGCCTAGATACGTCTCATAATATACCAGATTTTTCACTTGAAACTTGTAGCAATATTTTGGCCATTTTACACAACAACTATTTGAATTATATGTCGAGTGAAGGCCGTCGGAGTTGTTTTTAGTAAGAGTGACGTCAGTATTGCTGACGTCACGCTTTTGTTTACTATCGTGCATAGTAATTAAAACCACAACTTGAGGGACTACATTTTTATTGCGACAATAACTAAGTGGTCCGAACGGTCCGACGTCTCGAGCGAGAATGCCACGAAAGGCATCGACCGCCCGTATTTATAGCAAAGCGTGCTTGTACAAAATTGATTGCTACCGTCTAAATTGTGTTAGCAAAAATCAAGTCAATCAAGAGTTAAAATTTGGGTAATTATTGAATTCTTGAGGTTCTTGGCGCCGCTAAATGAAGTTGATAACTCCTTCGCGCCGACATATATTATTATATTATTTTTATGTCATTATTAGCCATTATATTGTTTTTATGTATAACCTATATTACTGTTAAATTTTATCAAAATCTGTTCATTAGTTTATGCGTAAAAGAGTAAATAAACATCTGATTAACCTAACCTAACTTTCACATTTATAATACTAGTAGTATCATATCATTTCAACTTTCGGCATATCTGTTCAAATATTAGAACGTAACAAAACACTGCACAACTATTCCGACGTTACGCCACGCTTATTTGTAAGGCCCTAAGGGTCTGAACGTCTTAATGCTGTCCCTGTCACAATGCTCCCTGTGGATAAGGTGAGCAATATCTATCTACTAATTGACATAAATGCTATAGGTATAGGTGGTAACTTGGCGTTAGTTGTTTCGAAACCCCTTTGATAGCTCCAACTGTCTCTAGGGTTACCTACAAATACACATAAATTCAGCCGTCAAGTGAAATCCGTCACCTTTAGAAGTTATAACGGAATTTCGCGGCAGCCCTATCTCGTAGCAACTGTGAATTTTTAAAAGTAGTCTATGTCTCTCCGCGGTCCATAGACAAGGAGTTTCTATATGCAAAATTAAGCCAAGCTGTTGCTCTGTCACTGCTTGCTTGAAGAATCCACAAACAATCACGCTTACCCATGTCACATTAGGAAGGATCAGTGATGACTGCCCAATTTTTTCATACACTACACGTTAGCCCTCGACGGTAATCACACCTGATGGTAAGTGATGATGCCGTCTATGACGTTAGCAGGCTAAACTGTTAGAAATATAGTAAACACATTTCAAATTGGTTTCTACGCGAAATCTTGATGATGATGAGGCCACTATGCATTTCCGGTATCGTGCTACGACAAGTTCAGTATGAGTAGTATATTTAGACGTTTCGTCAACGTTTATATCGAGGCCGGGTGCGCTTTAATTTATAAAGATATAAAAGAATATCTGAAGTTTGTTAAACCATAGACGGTAAAAGTCCAGCCAACGAGCCGTGAACTCGAGGAGTATAGGGTGACCCGGTTACCGCGGAACTGGGTGCTGGACCGGGTAATACGCGGACCGGGTAATACGCGGACCGGGTAATAAGCCCTCTTGCACGCGAATGCGGTAAACACTGGAACTCAGCTATAGCCGTTGCTACGTGATACTTGCTCGTAGGATTGCATCAACCGAATCCAGCTGCAGTGGTATTCTCTTTGTATAACTAGCCTGCCTTTCAACGTTGAAGCAGCGACGAAACGTACCTAAGCCAGTTCACTAAGTTACAACCCTCCCCCGACCTAAGCGCTCCTCTCCGAAAGAGGAGACATAAACACATCTTTCACCACCCTGACGATCAAATGACTACTGACAACATACTCGTACCACACAATCATACGCTACAAACCTTCTTCGCCGGCGAAGACGAGGTCCTCGCTATCTTACGTCATCCTGATGTGGGCTCCATCCACGGCCTCGGAGACGCACTCACCGTCCGATCCCCCCTTTCTCCCAAACGCCGCCTTAACCGAGGTTCGGCCTCACAGGAGGCAGACGTTCCCTTAGTTTCTTCGAGCACTAGGGCTCAAAATTTCTTCTGGCAGAGCTTCCCTCCGAAGCTCGCCAAACAGCCCGGTTACGCTGTGGCAACCAGCCATAGGGTGTGGTAGGTGTGCAACTCCCCATCGGCCAGACTAGCGACCATAATACCCACTAAAACCCAGCGATGCTCCTTCGCGTCGCCTGGTGGCTGAGTCACGCTCAATCAATCGAACGCAATCCAGCTAAAGATGAAAGGAACCTATATCCTATTCCACTATAATCTTTCGCTTCTAGTGTTATTGAGTTACAAACATCCATCCATCCAACTTAAAGTTTATTGGCAAGAAGTTACTCGAATCGAAATCGACATTTTGTTTATAAAGCAAACGAATCATTGCAATCTTATCTATAAAGTATTTAATTGGCTTTTTAATTAATATAGTTTGATATTTGTAGATTTCGTTGTCCAAGGCAGCTCTTCGGTCTCCTGTGATGTCGACTAACCTGTTTGCTATTTCCCTTAAAAAGCCCTATTGCGCTAGGACCCCACGGACCTATTAAATAAATAAATTAAAAAAAAATCTTTTGTCGGAATAATTTTTCCTCGTCACTTTTTATCTCATCAAAAGTTCGACTTGCGGGTCTTTGTATCTCACGGCTCAACAAAAGAGGTAACGATGTTAGTGTGGCTCAAACATGTCTCCATGATACCTAAGTCTAGATAAGCAGGCATCGCTGGCTGATAAAATTTTCATTTGTCGATTGCTGCGAATTACGTAGTAGCCGGTCCGGCCCGGTCCGGCCCGGTCCGGTACATATTAATGAGGGCAGGTAGGCGGGTGGTTGCTATGGCAACGCGACGCGGCCTCGAGCGCGGTATTACAATGAAGGCTACGATGTTCATGGATTAGGGTTGTACGAATTGCCTCTTATAGAAATAAACTAGCTGCATCCCATGGTTTCACCCCCGCAGTTCCCGTTCCGTTGCCAGTAATCATCATCATGATCAACCCATTCTCGGCTCACTACAGAGCACGGGTATCCTCTCAATGTGAGAAGGGTTTGGCCATAGTCCACCACGCTGGCCATGTGTGGATTGGCAGACTTCACACGCCTTTAAGAACATTACAGAGAACTCTCAGGCGTGCAGGTTTCCTCACGATGTTTTCCTTCACCGTTGAAGCGTGTGATATTTTAATTGCTTAAAAACGCACGTTGGTAGGGTGGTAACTAGCCACGGCTGAAGACTCCCACCAGACCAGACTCGAACCAGGACCTCCAACTTTATAAACGACAAAGCTCGCTCTGTAAGTAACACTTGGGTCGTTAAAAATAACATAATGAAATAAACCGTAGCTTGTTCAGTTTATGAAACTTCTTTAGAGATAAGCCATTATTATTATTGAGCCGGGAACCGAACCAAATTTATAGTGTGACAATGCGCGCGCTGCGTCACGGAGGTCGTCAAATATTTGTATTTAAAATAAGAGAACCAAGCATAATATACGTACGTCTATTAGTTTTCCTTCATAAGAAAACCAAGCGTAATATACGTACGTATGTTGTTATTCAAAGTTTGGTGAGGTTAGTAGGTGGCAGCCCTGAAGCACGCGTCGATCTCACCCCTATTCTGAGTCGCGCGTGACGCGGGGGCGCGGGCGCGGCGGGCGGCGTCAGGGTGGCGTTGTCCCGCGGGCGCGTGACAAAAAACGTGCTGACCCGCGCGGACGAGCGCCCGAGCGCAGCCCGCCTCGCTCCGTTACATCACAGAGGATAAATAAGCAAACAAACGCATTCAGCTGACGGACACAGTAATTTCACCGACAAGTTGTCAACTGTTCGCCTTCATACAAAACATATAGTTTCGGACACAGTAGTATCCCGACAAGTTGTCGACTGTTCGCCGTCATACAAAACGCATGAATTAATTTACCGACAAGTTGCCCACTGTACGCCTTCATACAAAAGGTACAATTTCGGACAAAGTAATTTACCTACAAGTTGTCAACTGTTCGCCTTCATACAAAACGCATAATTTCGGACAGTAATTTATCGACAAGTTGTCAACCGTTCGCCTTCATACAAATCGCATGATTTCGGGCATAGTAATTCACCGACAAGTTGTCAACCGTTGGCCTTCATACAAAACGCATAATTTCGGATAGTAATTTACCGAGAAGTTGGCAACTGTTCGCCTTCATACAAAATGCATAATTTCGGACACAGTAATTTACCTACAAGTTGCCAACTGGTCGCCTTCATACAAAACGCATAATTTCGCACACAGTAATTTACCGACAATTTGTCAACTGTTCGCCTTCATACAAAAGGCACAATTTCGGACACAGTAATTTACCGACAAGTAGTCAATCTGTTAAGAGGTCATTAAGTAAATTAAGTACGTGCATTTTTTTTTCATATTAATTATTAACATTATGAAAAGTATTGAATGTCCAATCAAATTAAAATAAATTACATATTAGATTTTAAGTTTTATCCATTAAATATTGTAAGATAGAATACCGGCATCTCACCTGATGGTCAGTGATGATGCAGTCTAAGATGGTAGCGGGCTAACCTGTTAGGGGTATGGTAAAGCCATACTCCTAATTGGTTTCTACACGACATCCGATTCGGCCGGGATTAGTTACAAAGTATGTCGGTAGGGTGGTAACTAGCCCTGGCCGAAGCCTCCCACCAGACCAGACTCGAGCCGGGAATCGAACCCAGGATCTCCAACTTCATAATGCTACAGTGCGCGCGATGCGCCACGGAGGTTGTCGAACTTATTGCATTGTAGTCCAAAATGCTATCCATTATACCAACGAAGCAACATTATAAAACGAAAGCTAATATGATAGCAAGTTAATAAAACGTCCGCGTGGATCAAGTTTACTAAAACGATAGCGTCCTTGAGCTTCCGCCCATTAGCTTTGTACAAATTACTAATTCCTTTGCGCAGCTCTGCGAACTGCGGTGTCCGGATTCAACGTTGCACCGAGTTTCATACACTTTGTACGCTATAATCCGGTATGGTTTTACAATGTGTATTTGATAACGTTTATCTCGAGTAAAAGATTAATGGAATGACTGAAAAGCTGTCTCGAAAACGAGCTTTAAATTTTTTTCATTGTAAGATACATTTTTATAGGACTATTTGTAAGGTTATTAGATTGTTAAAGAATTTCGTTAGTCACTAATGCCCTATTATACTGGTAAACCGTGTCGACCCACGGGCTAAACTCAGTAAAGGGGAACTATAACTACATATCGTAGTTTAGTTTTTGTGGCTGATTCTCCACACAGTGCTTGAAGTCTGCAGCGGCTCGAGAGGCGGGCCCGCCAGTATGGCAACTCACCTGGCAATCGTGGCGTTGTAGCAAGGTCTGTGATATGCCTGCAGGGCGCATGTCTGGATCCTTTAGCGGCATGCGGCCATTCACAAAAGTGGTCGATCCTCCACTTAGTTTTTCTTTTATAAAGACTGCAACGGTTCGACAGGCGAGTTCTGTCAGAACGACAAATCACTCGGCTGCCGTGGCGCTACAGCACGGCATATGTGATATGCTTGTAGGGCGTGTGTCTGGATACTTAGTGGCACACGGCCATTCACTGCATCTCGCCTTTCTGTCTAGTCGTATCGGTCACCCGATCCACTGGACACAAGATTCGAGAGACGAGAGAGTGGGTATGTATCTGCGCACATATTTACCCACTATAATATATTCCCGCGCTGATGACCCCAGGCAATATCCTTGGACACTGATTTTACAAGCCCTGCGGCGATGGAGACTGGTGGTGGGGATTGAGTGGGTGAGCTCGGTCTTTAGCTGGCTCTCTGCACGTAGGCGTTTGGACGGTGATGGTCGTTTCGGGACTCAGATGAGATGGGAGGACTGACTCGGCAGCTCGTTCAAAGACAAAGCAGCCCTATTTAGGGACAGCACTGCTTTCCTCAATCCGGGGAGGGGCCTAGAAAAGGTGGCCTAAAAAAAGCCTATCTCACTTTAACCCAGATGGTTAACCGCGACCGTTTGGTCACCAATCTATGCGGTCGAAATAAATCAAAAATAAGTAATAAGAAAATCAATATAGCAGCTTGGAATGTGAGAACTCTTCTGGACAATGATAACAACCAATGTCCTGAGCGCAAGACAGCGCTAATAGCTCGTGAACTCTCCCGATATAACATCGATATTGCCGCAATTAGTGAAACTCATCTAGCTGACAATGGAGAACTCTGTGAGGATCTAGGTGGATACACTTATTTTTGGTCAGGAAAGCCTTCATCGGAACGCGCCTCCAGTGGCGTTGGGTTCGCGATCAGGAATAATATCGCCTGTTCCTTGATAGAAAAACCCAAAGGCTTAAGTGACAGACTTATCACTCTTCGACTTCATACTTCAGCAAAGAAGTTCATTCATCTAGTGAGCGTTTACGCACCCACCATGACTTGCTCTGATGAGGATAAGCGGAAGTTTTATGACCATCTTCGAGAGGTTCTCCTCGGCATCCCTAAATGTGACAAGATTATTCTGCTCGGTGACTTTAATGCGCGTATTGGCACAGAGTACATTGCCTGGAAAAACGTACTTGGGCGGCATGGCATCGGAAAGTGCAACTCGAATGGTCATGCGCTACTTACCTTGTGTGCTGAACTAGAACTTAGCATAACCAATACGTTCTTTCGGTTGCCTGACAAATATAAAACCTCCTGGATGCATCCTCGTTCACGTCACTGGCACCTCCTCGATTACATCATTGTCCGAAGGCATGACCTGAAGGATGTACTTATTACCAGAGCTATGCGAGGTGCTCAGGGCTGGACGGATCATCGCCTTATCAGATGCAAAATGAGGCTCAACATTAAGCCTCCGCGTAGGGCAGAACATAAAATACCAGCTAGGTTGGCGTTTTCAAAACTAGTTCTGGATGGGGACATCAGAAAAGAACTTGATGAAACATTTGAGAAGGCTGCATCTGACTCTGTGGACAATCTAACTATCGACGCTAAATGGCGCTGCTTCGCGGATAACTTACACAAAGTCTCCCAACAGGTTATTGGTAGGGTTCGAAAGAAAAATCAAGACTGGTTCGATGATTCTGACACAGAATTACGCAAACTTGTTGAGGAATACCGATGTTCCCTTAGAAATGCCCACAGTAATCAACAGCAAAATGCACTTCATCAAGCTCTGAAGAGAAAAGTGCGTGAATTGAAGAATAACTGGTGGTTGTCTAAGGCTCAAGACTTACAACTGTTGGCAGATACCAATCAAACTGCAAAATTTTTCGAAAGCCTCAGGACAATTTATGGCCCCCGTTGTAAGAAGACAGCCCCAGTGTATTCGCGTGATAAGACCACCAAGCTGACTGATCCCGTAGAAGTTCTTCTACGTTGGGCAGAGCACTTCAATGAAGTGCTCAACCCTGGAAGCCAAGGAGCGGATCTCAATTACATCGGTTCTCTTGAAGGTTTACCAGTTTCGTCTGATCTTGAGACTCCACCAACCTATGAGGAATTCCACGGGGCACTAAACCGCTTGAAGAGTGGCAAATCTCCAGGTTATGACAGTCTTCCTTCGGAGGTTTTTAAATACGGAGGGCAATTTATTAAGACCAGACTGTTTGAACTTATGTTGCAAATATGGGACGCAGAAATAGTTCCACAAGATTGGAAGGATGCGTTTATCAGCAAACTCTATAAGGGTAAAGGTGACCTATCTGACTGTAGTTCCTACAGAGGTATCGCCCTACTTTCTGCGGCTGGCAAGATAATGGCCCATATTATCAATAGCCGTCTAGTCAAGCTTGCTGAGAGCTTCCTACCAGAAAGCCAGTGTGGTTTTAGACCAAATAGAGGCACAGTTGACGCCATATTTGTTCTGAAACAGCTTCAAGAAAAATTTCTTGAACAGCATCGTGACCTCTATTTGTGTTTTGTGGACCTAGAAAAAGCTTTTGACCGGGTCCCTAGATCCGCTCTGTGGATTGTTCTTGAAAATCGTGGATATCCACCAAAATTCGTTAACTTGGTACGCCTGTTCCACGAGGGCATGTTTGCTCGCGTACGCCATGAGGACAAGTTCACGGAACAATTCCCGGTCACTAGCGGCGTCAAGCAAGGCTGTGTCATGGCACCGACACTTTTTGCCATCTACTTCTCTGCGGTAATGAGTGATGCCATAGCTAAGTGTGGGAATAAGATCACCCTCAATGTCCGCATGGATAAAAGCGTTTTCGACCTCTCGCGCTTCCGAGCAAAACGTCGGGTCTCTACTGTCTCTGTTGCAGAGATACAATATGCCGATGATGTCTGCCTCGTGGCTGGCAGTCTTTCCGATCTCCAGGAATGTCTTGACTATCTAGACGAATCGTGTCGCAAATTCGGCTTGGTAATCAGCGCATCGAAGACTCAGATACTGAAACAGCCTGTAAGAAAAACATCTGCAGACGTCACGCCTGTTTACCTGAGCGGAAATCCTTTAGAGGAAGTAGGAACCTTTCGGTATCTTGGTAGTCTCGTACGAAGCGACAATCGTCTTGAGTCTGAGATATCTGCAAGGATCGCCAAGGCTGCAGCAGCATTTGGTGGACTTAACCAACGTGTATGGAAATCCCATGATCTCAAATTAGTCACTAAGCTAGCGGTATACAAAGCTATTATACTACCTTTGCTTTTGTATGCCTCGGAGACTTGGTGTCTGTACAAAGGTGACATTAAACGCCTCGATGTCTTTCATCTTTCTTCGCATACGCTGGCAAGATCGGGTTTCCAACACTGAGGTTCTCCGTCGAGCGAGCATCTCGGGTATAGAGAGCTTCCTAATGAAGGGTCAATTGCGCTGGTGCGGTCACCTTGTTCGGATGGAGTCCTCCAGATTACCCAAAACCTTATTTTACTCTGAGATAAGTACCGGTAAACGCCAGTCTGGAGGGCAGTATTTACGATACAGGGACGTACTGAAGCGCAATTTGAAATCAGTGGGCTTGTCACCAACCTCTTGGGAACAGCTATCTACTCAAAGACCTGAGTGGCGAAGAGCTGTTCATCAGAGCATACAAGATTTTGAACAGAGGCGTCTTGAAAACCTAGACGCCAAACGCCAGCTCCAAAAATCTCTGCCTAAGCCCTCCTACAATTACACCTACAATGCGCAAGGACAACTTTACTGCGCTACTTGTGACCGCGTGTTCAAGGCTAAGTTTGGTTTCGCGAGTCATATACGAGCACATGATCGTAACCAAGCTGCCAGTATTTGCCAGGGTGTCGCCGTCGACGGAAACGTCTAGGAGGACATCATCATCATCATTATACTAATGAATCTTATTTAACTTAAATCTACAGCGAAGGTTAAATATAGTAGTTTTTTTGCCATTTCGATAAACACTTATAGATTGATTATTATCTTCGGGCATAACACATTAACTCTGGAGGAGGCCTTTACCTTTCATGGAGAGGGTTCTTGCTAAAAAACATTAAATTAATTACTGTAAAGATGTTATGCAAATTATAACACTAACTTAAAAATTAAATCAACAACTAATCAATTTACTTATACATTTTTAAATGAAACTGTAAAAATGAAATGGATTTGAATATATTATTATATTCTAATTATCTGCTAATCATAATCACATTAATTTTAATTTATTTATTTCTAATCTATTCTACAAGTACACTGTAAATGAAATTGTACTATGGAATGCAAGAAATAAAAGGCTTTTTATTTTATTTAATTAACACATTAACTATTTGTATTTTCAAAAAAGCATATCAATGAAAATCTTCATTGATATGCTAATAAGAAAATATAATTACATTGTACTTACTTCGGTAAGCAGATTCTACTGAAGCCGGCTAAAAATTCAGTAATTGCTTTTTTTATATACTACAAGCTAGCTCTTGGAGGCAATCTTAACTGGTAGTAAGTGATGATGATGATGATGATGATGATTATTAACATAGTAGCGGTAGGGTGGTACCGAGCCACGGCCGAAGCCTCCCACCAGACCAGACTCGAGCCGGGAATCGAACCCAGGATCTCCAACTTTATAACGCGACATCGCGCGCGCTGCGCCACGGTGGTCGTGAAACCGTGGTGGTGATGGTAACCATAAATATTATTAACTGCAGTTGTTAATTAAATTATTATGAAATGCGTTGATGTCTTTTATGAATCAAATAATATATTATTTGATAAGATTACGTTTCTTACCGGGTTGCGCTATAAAAATAAATTTGTTTATATACATGTATGTATCTTGAAGGCAAGGACAGTTCACAGTTCGTTCGCACTCAAATAGTTAGCACGCTTTAATAAGCCGGCACAAAGCGGTCGCCGACGAAAGCCGAAAAGCAGAGTCGCGTCGGCTACTTCAAAGACTCGCCGCGTGATGTACACCTGCAGTGTATATTCGCGCAACTCGTTGAATTGACGAAGACTGATTTTTATTGAACACAAAAAACTATTCGCAGGATTTAAATTACTAATAATAAATACTAAAAAAAGTTTATAAATAACGTTTTAAAGAATTCATATTTCATTTATCTTATCTTATCTTATCTATCTATGTATCCATAACTATAAATATTTAAAAACCAACGCAAATAAAACATCATTATAATATACATAAAATGAGCTTTTATTTGATACCCCACTTGGGTATACATATGAAAATATTCATACTCATTTTCACCCCCAATATTAAAAAAACTACTGGGCCAATTATTATATAAAAGATGTCTAAGAACCATTGCCAAGAAAGTGGCTTTTAAATAAAAGTAGTTAATAAACAAAAAAGAAAAGTTATATAACAGATAATAATATTATATACTTTGCTATATAATTCATCATGATCAATTACCGGCTCGCTACAGAGCACGGGTCTCCTCTCATTATGAGAGGGGTTTGGCCATGTGCGGATTGGCAGACTTCACACGCCTTTGAGAAAATTATGGAGAACTCTCAGGCGTACAGGTTTCCTCACGATGTTTTCCTTCACCGTTGAAGCAAGTGATATTTTAATTTTTTTTTTTTTTTAAACGCACATAACTCCGAAAAGTTATAGGTGCGTAGGAGGCTGACGCCGTAACCACTAGGCTATCACCACTTCTATAATTAGTACTTAATTATATAGCAAAGTAAATAGAGCTGATATTTCATATCCTAAGTACGTATAAGTTGTTGTCTTCCTTATAACGCGAGGGTTTAGTCTGGGATGGACCACTTACGTCTGTGTTGAATCTTGTTTGAATAGCCTTTCATTCCCAATTTACATCAAAACAGCCAAAAGATACTTCACGAATTGCAGTACGCCGTAGAATACCATTTCGTGAAGGCTTTGGTCGCAAAAGCCTTCAAATGTATCTAGAAACTGACAAAGGTAGCTAAATAATATTCAAAAGGGGTATTTCAGATTTCGCTCTAGGGATCCGATATAAATCTCGGTGTGTACAAGTTACGAGATTCGAATAACGTAGTTATTTCGTTAGACAAATTAAAGAACGCTCCGGTCAAAGATGTTATTTGAGTGACATCTTACCACTTTCCTATAACAACTTTGTTCGAAGGAGAAAGGGTTTTATATGTACCAACCATCTTACTGTCTAAATGCAAAACTAGCGATGCAATTATATCTTGCTAACATTGCTTGTAACAAGCGGTGATAGCCTAGTGGTTAGGGCGTGAGCCTCCTAATCAGAGGTTGGCGGTTCGAATCCGGGCACGCACCACTAACTTTTCGGAGTTATGTGCGTTTTAAAAAAATTAGAGTATCACTTGCTTCAACGGTGAAGGAAAACATCGTGAGGAAACCTGCACGCCTGAGAGTTCTCCATAATGTTCTCAAAGGCGTGTGAAGTCTGCCAATCCGCACATGGCCAGCGTGGTGGACTATGGCCAAACCCTTCTCATGTTGAGAGGAGACCCGTGCTCTGTAGTGAGCCGGTAATGGGTTGTTCATGATGATGATGATGATGATGATGAACATTGCTTGTTGGACCACAAACGTAAAAACGTGTCCACGCAGATTTGGCTAAGTTAATTTTATACGTATTGAAAAATCAGGCGGAAACGTCGTATCAAGTTGTAGTGGTCCGTGACGCCATTTAATCTCTAATGCAAAACACATTTGATGTTATGGTTGTCATTGAGTAGTTTTTAATGGTAACTTTGTACAGTTTTTTTCTGAAAGAAACAAAAGTCTTTCATTAGTATGAATGCAGACAAATCCCTCCCCAACCAGCTCAGGCAACTCTAAAGACCTCGATACTTAATATGGTTTTGACGACCTCCGTGGCGCAGCGCGTGCGCTGTTGCATTTTAAAGTTGGAGGTCCTGGGTTCGATTCCCGGCTCGAGTCTGGACTGGTGGGAGGCTTCGGCCGTGGCTAGTTACCACCCTACCGACAAAGACGTGTCGCCAAGCGATTTAGCGTTCCGGCACGATTAGGAGTGTGGGTTTACCATGCCCCTAACAGGTTAGCCCGCTACCGTCCTAGACTGCATCATCACTTTACCATCAGGTGAGATTGCCGTCAAAGGGCTAACTTGTAGTGGATAAAAAAAAAAGGAGAATCATCTGTTGGCAATTTTATTATCTCTTACATTTGCTACTACTGCCTATGAGAAATATTGGAGAATTAATTTCATTGATTCTCCCTCATTAATCTTATTGGAATACCGATCCGCAGCATTTCTACGGCCTCGGGTGGTAACTTCTGTAGTCCATAGCCAAGGCTTCACGTAGTAAAAGTAGATAATATCATAGAATAGATAATTATACTTATTAGTATCCTAAAACTAGCTATAATTGCGACTTTCCAATTTAAAAAAGCCATCTCCCTTATTGCCCTTGGAGTTATGAAATCGTCAAAATATTTTTGGCGTTTGACTGTCCAAATCTTTACTTTTTACTCGCAATGGTGTAACATCTGCAATTATTATTAATTAAATTTGAAAAATTAACTAATTAACTAAAAAAAATACTGTTTTAATATCAATATATCATTATTTTAAATCTTGAATTTTGATGGTTTACCTCATTTAATTTGAAACGCTATTATTTAGTTAGGAATATGACGTTGTCCATGATTCCATTTATATATACACAGATAATATAGTTTACTATTCGAAAATTTCATTAACTACCTAGGATATAATATGACGACTTGGCCATTTCTTCAGTACATTTTTGATCTTGAATTTCGATGGTTTACTACATTTAGTATGAAACGGTACTATCTACGGAGAATGGTGTTGTCCGTGATTCCATTTATACACAGATAATATAGTTTACTATTCTAATATTTCGTTAACTACCTAGGATATAATATGACGTCTTGGCCATTTCTAGTATTGCATCGCGTCCAAACTCTAAAGTTTGACTACAGGCATCCAAGACTCGAGACTACACCATTTGTTTGTATGCGTCTAAGCGTAACTGATGCTAAGTATTAAGGTAGGTAGATACCTATTTATTAATTAAGTAAAACGTGGATAACAGACGTATAACGTATTAACACATAGCTGAAAAGAATGGACAGAAGGTTTCATTTGGGAATAGAAGTAGCTTTTATAACGTAGGCGTGCGAAGTATAATATAATTTTTCCTAAGCAAAATATTGATGTGAAATGGGTTAGAAATTCGGTTTATCAGGTTAGGATTTTGAAACATAAAAACGATGATCTTTACGCGATGATTGTATTGCTGTCTGTATTCTAAATTGTATGTGTATTATGTGGCACAGTGCGCTGTTGCATTATAAAGTTGGAGGTCCTGAGTTCGATTCCCGGCTCGAGTCTGGTCTGGTGGGAGGCTTCGTCCGTGGCTAGTTACCACCCTACCGACAAAGACGTGTCGCCAAGCGATTTAGCATTCCGGCACGATGTCGCGTAGAAACCAATTCGGAGTATGGGTTTACCATACCCCTAACAGGTTAGCCCGCTACCATCTTAGAACAATTGTTATATTTTTCAAATTTGAATACCAAATTCTTGCTGACGCTAAATCCACGGCAGTCGGTAGTCGCTTGACTTTTGCCCGCACTTCATTCACCTATTCTATCCACGGTAACTGTACCCGCTCGAACTTTAGAATCCGGATACAATGCAAGGCTAGAAATAGCAGTCATCGAATATTCTAGATTCACGTGTTGCTGCGGCAACTAGCGGATTACGGACGGAAGTTGTTTTTCAGTCTCTGTTTAGCACCTATACCTATAACAACAGTACCTCATCATCATCATCATCATTTTAACCTATAGAGGTCCACTGCTGGACATAGGTCTTTTGTAGGGAGTTCCAATGGCCACGGTCCTGGGCCGCTTGTATCCAGCGGCTCCCTGCGACTCGTTTGATGTCGTCAGTAGTAACAGTACCTACCTCTGCTCTAATATACAGGCAATTATGTAATTTTATAACTGTTTTTTTTTAATCCACTACAAGTTATACACAGTAATCTCACCTGCTGGTAAGTGATGATGCTGTCTTGGATGGTAGCGGACTAATCTGTTGGGAGTATAGTAAGCCCACGCTCCAATTGGTTTCTACGCGATATAGTGCCGGAACGCTAAATAGGTTGGCGACACGTCTTTGTCGGTAGAGTGGTAACTAGCCACGGCCTTTTCCTCCCACCAGAATCGAACCCGGGACTTTATAATGTTACAACGAATGTACTGCGCCACGAAGGTCTTCAAAATGTACACCTAATGATAATCCAGTCAATAGATCTTTAATCGAGAACCGTGTAGGTACTACTGCTGCAGATCGATTGTCGGTAGCCGACTCGAGCCGGGAATCGAACCCATGACCTCAAACGTTATAATGCGAAAAATAAATCTATAAGTTGCTATGTATATGCCATATTAATGAATAGTTTATGTGTACTGATATATATTTAATTATATATATAAGTATATATTATTTATATATTATATTTATTGATATTTTATTTTGTGTTTTGAATTGTGCCATTACCCTCATATTTTAATTAATTCTTTCCCCAAGGGTTGTCTGGAAGAGATTGCCGAAGCAATAAGACCGCCTTTGCATACTTATGTGTTAAATGTTTTGTATTGTTGTTTCTTTAAAGTTTGTGTGCAATAAAGAGTATTTATCTTATCTTATCTTATATTTCTGTAGCCGCGTATTTGTAGAATGCTCCATGAATTCGTTGTTCCTAGCTTTTGCATTGCGTTCGTATTCTAAACTCCGAATACAGTTGCCCAAGACTGGAGGCTGTGCTATGTAGATTGTATAGGTGACTGTAGGATAGAGTGGGCGAATAAGGTGCGGGCAAGAGGCTAGTCGCTACCAAGTGCCGTGGATTCGGCGTCGGCAATTATTGTCCGTCAGGGGCCAGTGGGGGCGGGCGGGGGTGTGGGGGTAAGATGGCCACCGTAATTAATTGGCACGACGCGAGGGGCCGACCGCGGCGCGTCTCGCAGCGCGGTATTGCGCCGCGTGTGGAGGTACCGCGATTCCTGTGTGCTTTTTAGGGACACAATGACTATTTGAGATGGTTATAATAAAATAAAAACCCGGCTTAGTTTGTTGTTGGCTTCTTAGACTGTGGTGCGTTTGCAACCCATCTATATATTTTCTTCTTTATTCTGTTTCTCAATCCTATATATTACGCCACCTACTTTCTTCTTCTTTAACTTTTCCTAATCCTAAGGTTGCCTGGCAGAGATCGCTACTAAGCGATAAGGCCGCTTTTTGTATCCTGCTTCTTCTTTATTTTGTTTTCTTGTTATTTCTATTTTTGTTGTTGTGTACAAATAAAGAATAAATAAATCCTGGTTGCCTGGCAGAGATCGGTATTAAGCGATAAAGCCGCCTTTTGTATCCTGCTTCTTCTTGTTCCAGTTTTTATTTTTATTTCCCTTTATGTTGTGGTGAACAAATAAAGAATAAAATAAAATATACATATAGAGTCACTAAATAAAAAACAAAAATTTTTTTTGGAATAGAACGCCTTGCTAAAATCTGTTAGTCTTCAGAACATTGCCAAAGTTACATAATAAAAGTGCGGTCAAAATAGCGGATAAAATACGTAGAAAACCGTTCATTCGGATCCAAGAAAGCACCAAGTTTATAAGAAAAAAAATAACCGTGGTTTTTCCTTCTGTCACTTGCGTTGCGATAGATGGATGTTTGTTTTTAAATAACGCCAGAACGGCTATGTATTCATATATCATAGTAAACGTATATAGACTACTATTTATCCCGGAAAAATACAAACATATATTTTTTTTGTCAGCCTCTCAGTTCTCACGTATACATGTCGCGAGGTCATGATCAACCCGTTCTCGGCACACTACAGAGCACGGGTCGCCTATCAATGTGAGAAGGGTTTGGCCATAGTCCACCACGCTGGCCATGTGCGGATTGACAGACTTCACATGCCCTTGAGAACTTATGGAAAACTCTCAAGCGTGCAGGTTTCCTCACAATGATTTCCTTCACCGTTGAAACAAGTGATAATTTTTGGGATGTCTCTCAATAAGTTCAAAGTTTATATAAAACGTAAGCTTGTAGAAAAGTCCTACTATAGTGTAAAGGATTATGTAAATGATAAAGAATCATGGGTGTCAAATATTGCTCTAATAAGATAGGTCTTAATATAATTTTAAGTGGCATGTGAGATGTGATAACAAAAATAAAATTTACCTGTCTAAGTTTGTTGTGGGCTTCTTCTTAGACTGGGGCGCGTTTGGAACCCTCATAGCTTTAGATTTAAGTTTAGGATTTTAGTTATCACCACCAAATCACTAGTATGTAAATTATTGACGCGTCAAAAGCGCCTTTTAAAGGACTATTTTATATATTAATTGCTTAAGAACGCACATAACTTCGAAAAGTTATAGGTGCATGCCCGGGTTCGAACCCCCGACCTCTGATTAGGAGGCTGACGCCCTAACCACTAGGCGGTCACAGCTTCAAGTCGCGAGCACCGGCTAGTAATAACATATCCTGATTATGAGTATGGAACTAATGGGCACACTGACGCTGTCGACCAGCGATCCGACCGTAAACGTCTCACCCACACGCCGCGCGCGCCCGCTCGCCACTCGCCTCGCTTCACATCCACGCTAATACCCACCCAAAGCAACCAGCTCCACGGGACCCCTCCGCGTGCAACCGACCCTCTGACGCTAAACACACGACGTGGCTCAACTAACGCAAGCCAACTACCGATACCGCACTACCATAGTTTGGCATAACTAGAGCTCTGACCGCGAGTCAGTTTCGCCCCGCTCTACTCGCTTAAGTGAGACACAAGGGGGGTGGGGAAGATCAGGTTATGCTGGGCAGCTCGCACACACACTGTCGCTGTGTGTGTGCGTGAGAAATGTTAGTAGTGGACCTCGGTTCGCTTAAGCGTAAATTCTGTTGCGTAAGTTAGAAAAGACGTCTGGTTTTCGAGATAGGTCGCATCGGAGATATTGGATGCTTAGCTGCTGCTATTCTGTGCTATGTCATATAGATGTGTGTCGCAAAAGTTAGTTTGGAATGTAGGTCAGCATTGTTTGTTTGGTTTATGAAGTCCGACGTTCGGCTTATGAGCCTAAACTACTCATATCGCAGTTGTTCGCATCTGATATAGTAAAAAAAGACTTTGTAAACTTATATTTTGGGAGCAAAGTTTTGAATAGATACTGTTTTTTTTAAACATACCTCTATTACAGTACAGATTTGTTGATAATCCCCGCTTATATAAAGAAATTAATAGTTTTTATTTTTTAGATGGTTTACCATTCTTTCTGGCAACAGCAGAGCAACGTGACCGTCCCACCCCCCCGTTATCCCAAACGTCACCTAAGCCGAGGTTAGGCCTCAAAGGAGGCGCCCTTAGGCAGACGTTTCCTTAGTTTCTTCGAGCCCTAGGGCTAAATTTTTTTTCTGGCAGAGCTTCTTTACGAAGCTCGCCAAACAGTCCGGTTAAGTTGTGGCAACCAATAGGGTTAGCACAGCTAATAGGCAGCCCAAAAAAAAAGCAACGTGTTGACTAGATATTGTTACATATGGTTTAAGAGTACCGAAGTGACTTGTGCTAGACTTTTTATCTCGTAAAATGCATGTTTTCTATGGGATACCATTATAATTCTACATATAAGATAAATAAATATTGCAATTGGTTTTGACCTCATGTCGCAGCGCGTGCTATTTTGCATTATTCAGTTCTTGGGTTGTATATATTTATATATTTATCTCTATACTTCTTCTTGTGTATTTTATAGTTTTTAGTGTTCAGGAGCCTGTTGCTTGCCCTTAATCAAATAAATAAAAAAAAGCCTTTTAACCTTGTATACGCAAAGGGGGTAATAGTCAAGTTTTGTTTCCTTCTCGAAAATTATTGGTCTCAGGAGAAAGCGGCTCAAAAATGTTACACTATGAAAACTGCCAAGCCCCAGAGGCCCAGCAACCCCTTTATTAATAATCTTGTATACGTTAAGGGTTTAATAGTTAAGTTTTGGCGGTAGACAACCACGCTGACCAAAAGCGGGCTGGCAGACCTCAAACGCCTCCGAGAACATCTAAGCCAGCGCTATTGATTAAAAATAGCTAAAATTAAAACACACTCAATTCCTAGAAGCGTGGTATATTTCGTAACCACTAAAACCGCTTTCACCGCTTCAATTGGGGTAAAAATTGTGTGTATTTCTGTTACCATTAGCGTCTGCATCTCAAATCGGTGCTGGGGTCACAACAAATGTACATATTTACATCTGTTAAGTCTAATTGAATTAAAGGATTTTAGTCATCATGATCAACCCATTACCGGCTCACTACAGAGCACGGGTCTTCTCTCAATATGACAAGGGTTTGGCCATTGTCCAACACGCTGGCCATGTGCGGATTGGCAAAACTCTCGGGCGTGCAGGTTTCCTCACGATGTTTTCCTTCACCGTTGAAGCAAGTGATATTTTAATTGCTTAAAAACGCACATAACTCCGAACAGTTATAGGTTCGAACCCCCGACCGATCTGATTAGGACATTCTAACTAGGCTATCACAGCTTCGTTCTAAGCTCATGTTTAATTTGAACTCTCACTCTAATGGTGATAATATACCGTCTCCGTGCCGTGGGTGGAAATGTGGAAATCAGCTCGGGCGACATCGCGGCAATGTCAAAGAAGACGCTTGAGAGTCCACCTACGCAGTAAACGTGCTCAAAACACGCCACCTGAAAAACGTGAGCGCCGCCGGCAGGTCTTTAGCCGAACGCTGAAAAGTCGTGCGTCCTTTGCCATTTCACTCCTGTAATGACGTCTGCTCATTTCATGTGTTTAACTCGAAAAGGTTAAACGGAACTCTACTCTAAATGGTGAGGCGTTGTAATTCGTTTACACCGGTTTCATTTCATATTCTTTTTGTTTTTGTGTCCCGCGGAACACGTGCCCGAGTATTTCTGCTTATTTGTGTTAAATACTTACTCTGGTTTCTTTTACCGATTCGCGTTCTTTCTAAAACTGATATAGTATATGGTGTAGTCTTGACAGAAAGTTAGGTTTAGCAAGATCTATAAAAAGTTTGTTTTTAATGATGATTTAAATCTATACAAATAAATAAAATTGGAGTGTCTGTTTGTAATATTGAAATAACCATTTTTTACTACATGCATATGAATATGCACATACACCAAAATAACACTTTTTACAATTTATGTCTGTTTGTTCCGGCTAATCTCTGAAATGGCTGGACCGATTTTTACGGGACTTTTATTAGCAGGTAGCTGATGTAATAAGGAGTAACTTAGGCTACTTTTATTTTAGAAAAATTCTTTTATTTTAGAAATCATAAAGTAATGTTGCAATGTCCGAGTACTGTAATAATTTCAAGGTCGTTTGTCGTAGATTAGTAATCCATTGCATCGTGATTGGAAGATGTAAAAACACACTTTCACACATTAACTCAACGCAGACGAAGTCGCTGGCATCAGCTAGTTTAAAATAAATGCATACAAACACCCGCGTTGTTCGCCATGGATTGGAAATGTATTAGAGACAACATCGTGAAAGTCGCAAGTGAGATCTGAGGTAGGTACTCTAGTGAGTGATAGGTTTCAATGGTGTGATCTGGGAAAAGCTTTTACAGCCTGTACTAGAGTTCATTCTAATTATTGTAACCAAAATAAGTGTATCTTTTTGCATGTGAGGGTAATCTTGGTTTCATGGTTTGATTATTATTATAGCGACAAATAATAAAGTAGCTGGCTACATATATGTCGGCACGAAGAAGTTATTAACTTTATTAAGCGGCGCCAAAAACCTCAAGAATTCAATAATTACCCACATTTTAACTTTTTATGATTTTGCTAACACAATTTAGCCACCAACAATCAATTTTGTATAAGCATGTTTTGTGCTATAAATACGGGCGGTCGATGCCTTTCGCGGATTCTTTCGCTCGAGACGTCGGACTGTTCGCACCTCTTAGTTATTATCGCAACAAAAGTGTAAACCGGCAAGTTGTGGTTTTAATTACTATGAGCGAAAGTAAACAAAATGGTGACGTCACCCTTACAAAAAAACAACTCTGACGCCCTTCACTCGACAATATAAACTGACTAGATGACCCAGTAAACTTAATATGACGACCATTTTAAGGAAAGTCCAATTAAAGTATTACAAAAATAATATTAAGAAATAAACAAAATCAAACTCGATAATTGTTTGACCGATCAAGCGATTTAGATAGTTTATACGTGTGATAGTAGATAATATTAGTACAAAGAAAATGTAAAACTTAGGAAGAGAACGAGTGAATTAATTAAATAAATTACTTATCACTCTGAACGATGTCGCAGAGAGGCTAGAACTATTCAGTTGTAATCTGAGTGACCTCAAGAGTAACATCATGGATGATATGTTACCGGATTTAAATTTAGGCAATTTATATATATATATACTTTTATATTAGGCTACTCTAGCAAATTAGGTTTTTATCCTTTTAAGCTAGAATAAGAGGAGATAAATAAATAAATAAATAAATATACGTTATCTAAATAATTTTTTTTTAATAAGTTTCGAATCATCATCATCATCATGATCAACCCATTACCGACTCACTACAGAGCACGGGTCTCCTCTCAATATGAGAAGGGTTTGGCCATAGTCCACCACGCTGGCCATGTGACTTCACACGCTTTTGAGAGCATTATGGAGAACTCTCAGGCGTGCAGGTTTCCTCACGATGTTTTCCTTCATCGATGAAGCAAGTGATATTTTAATTGTTTAAAAACGCACATAACTCCGAAAAGTTAGAGGTGCGTGCCCGGATTCGAACCGCCGACCTCTGATTAGGAGGCTGACGCCCTAACCACTAGGCTATCACCGCTTTTTTTTCGAATAGTGATATTTTAATACCAGCTGCTGTAAAAATAGTGTTATTAAAGCTTGCTTGTATTTTAAAGTTTTATCACGCGGGTTTATTAGCGATCGTTTGGAAATATCAATCTTTACTAACTGAGAGTGCAAAGAGCGGCGTCAGTCGCGCTAGCCTTTAACGTAGATAAGGTGCCAGCGCTAAAATAGCTGTTCGCTCCGCCATTACCCCTACTTTATGTTGACTAATGATATTTTTTTAATTTAATTTAACAACAAAATTTCTCATCATCATCGTCATCTTGATCAACCCATTGCCGGCTCACTACAGAGCACGGATCTCCTCTCGATATGAGAAGGGCATTGTCCATAGTTCACCACGCTGGCAATGAGTTAGCAGACTTCGTACACCTTTGAGATCATTATGGACAACTCCTTCGCCGTTGAAGCAAGTGATATTATCGAAAATTTGCTGAAATTTTTCAACATTTGTCAGTAACAAAAAAATGATCATCGTGAAGTTAAAGCTTTTAGAACATAGACTTCTGTTGGGTTCTATGAATTTTAAGCACATATTAGTGATAATAATGAGGATATACTGATTAACGTGTTCTCCGAGGCACGCGGGGATGGACACAACCATCCCAAATTCCGTGCTGGTACTGAGAAATCTAACGAAAAACTTTAAACTAAAACGAACTTTGGTTTGACACGCGTATCAATATCTGGAATATGTAATCAGCTTATTAAAACGCTTAACACTATCGGCCGTAATTAATCGTATCCAAAATCTTCAGATAGCAGATTTAGTTTAGTAGTGTTATCCTTTTCGTACTCTTACCTGTCGATGAGGATGGCGCAATTTCATGCAATCTATCTGAATTTATTGGATTATACTGATAGGGATTATCAATTGAACCTGCAACGTAACGTCAACGTTAAACAAAGACGCAGGTTAATTCGCTCAACTCATGAAGGAGTGCCGTCAAAATCCAACCCAGGTTGCTGTTCAACACTGAAATCCAACCAGAATTGTTGCCATCGCTCCAAATCAAACGACATGACTTGTATACCTACTTATTTGTTGTGATGATATTCGCAGGTATGATCTTTAAAACGCACCTGTTGTTCAAAACGCAGAAAAGTTCTGTGACCTCTTTTAAAAACGTAGTTTTATGCAGAACTGTCAGAGATGTCGCAGGTGTTTCTGAGAGCATTCAAAACTGAGCAAATTTTATAAACAGGCGCATGCTGACCAGCCTTGGATCGACAAAAAGTTAAATTACATTTTAATCTGCCATTTCCGCGTTTTGTGTCTAAGCACTGATTTACTTTAGAGATTCTAGAGATGGAGTCGACAAGGATGGCGAGTTCGGGTCGAGTTAAATGAGTACCGGTCAAGCCTTTCTCATTACTAGTCGAATTCCTGTCGGTCCGCTATAAACCGGGGTCCTGCGGGGCGCAATGTAAAATGGGACTCGTTTTATGTAGACGCCGCTTTGATGGCCTTTTAAACAGCGCTCGGACGGCATCTAACCGACCGTGTCTGCGACTCGCTGCGTACGTCGCGCGCCGCGAGTATAATGAGCGAGCTGTGATGGTGTCGAGTACAGGACATTACGTGACGGCTTCTTTTTATAGTGGGTAAATCCTCATCCTCAACCGAGCGAAGTGGCTCGTGAGGCGTGCAACATCATGATCAACCCATTACCGGCTCACTACAGAGCACGGGTCTCCTCTCAGTATGAGAAGGGTTTGGCCATAATCCACCACGCTGGCGTCAGCCTCCTAATCAGAGGTCGGCGGTTCGAATCCGGGCACGCACCTCTAACTTTTCGAAGTTATGTGCGTTTTTTAAACAATCAAAATGTCACTTGCTTCAACGGTGAAGAAAAACATCGTGAGGAAACCTCTACGCCTGAGAGTTCTCCATAATGTTCTCAAAGGCGTGTGAAGTCTGCCAATCCGCACATGGCCAGCTTGGTGGACTATGGCCAAACCCTTCTCATATTGAGAGGAGACCCATGCTCTGTAGTGAGCCGGTAATGGGTTGATGATGAGATGCAGCCTAAGATTGTGAGCTAACCACACAAAAAGTTTAATACCGGTAGCCAGTTTATAGAATTTGTAATATTTCTAAATTTACTATACGCCTGGATAGGTTGTCGTCATCATGATCAACCCATTGCCGGCTCACCACAGAGCACGGGTCTGCTCTCAGTATGAGAAGGGTTTGGCCATAGTCCACCACGCTGGCAATGTGCGGATTGGTCAGACGCCTTTGAGTATATTATGGAGAACTCTCAGGCATGTAGGTTTCGTCACGATGTTTTCCTTCACCGTTGAAGCAAGTGATGTTTTAATTGTTTAAAAACGCACATAACTGTGAAAAGTTAGAGGTGCGTGCCCGGGTTCGAACTCCCGACCACTGATTAAGAGGTGGACGTCCTAACCACTAGGCTATCACAGCTTCATTAAGACAAATATTTATATGAAACTAGCTGTGACCCGCGGTTTCATCCGCGTTGTTCCCGTTTCCGTGGAAATACCGGGACCAAAATATTGCCTAATAAATTGCAAATTGACTATTTGAAGTCAGGAACACACCTACATTTCTAAGACAATTGTGAGTGATTATAATTTAATGTGAACTTTATTGAATAGCAATAAAGTTCTAATTGACCCTACACTTTATTTAGAAAACGTTTATATGGGAAAAAGAAAAGGACTGTTTTTTGGGTCTTTCCGGCAATTATTCGAATTTTAGCGAGTTCTCGAGTTTTAGCGAGACTAACGAACAGCAATTGATTTTTATATATATAGATGAATAAAAAAACGGTCGTGCCCGAAGAGAAGAAATAGTATAGAAATATTTTTTGTTGTGCTTCGTCTAAATTGCTTTTAGTCTAGGCTATGGTTAATGGTTAATCTTTGCAATCAAATAAATTTGGAGCCAATAATTGAATAAAAATGTATTCCTATGAATCCTTTGTATATAACCGCGAGCTTAGCCTAGTGCGGAGATAATGCAGGATTTGGAATACAAATATTTCAGGTCATCGAGAAAACGTTTTCCAGCACTCACAGTGGTTATACTGGTAAGAAAGTAGTCGAGCGTTTTAAAGCACTCAGCGGTCAAACCCTAAGCACGAGTTTAACTTCTCGCAATCGTTTGTAGTTTTCGAGTATACTATATGAATTTAATTTACTTCCCAAAGAGACTCGATATTGTTTGCCTTTAATAAACAAAATAAAATACAGCGGAAATATCAAGGTAGCGTATAGCGCAGGAGATTTGACAACCAGAGACAAAATGGTTTTACATTTTTCTCACCTATGTTCCCATAATCTAAGCTTAAAAATGAGAACATTATGAATAAACAAATTTTAAATGCACAAAAAATCCTCTCAAATATTGTGATTATTTTTGACCTTGTTATTTTAATTAACGATGCTTAATATTGAAATTAAATGTGAAAGTAAGGAGGACATCGATTATTAGATCCCTTTTAAATGGTTCTGGGATCTTGCGAAGACCGTAAGCGTGAGACCTCAAACACACAAACACTCACAAATCACAAAATCAATTCCGCCTATGCAAGTACTAATGTTTTCACTGTTTTATTTAACTATTAAGGCAATTTGTGTCTCAATAGTTAAATGAAACAGTGAAAACAAACCTAAAAGTCTGTTTTGCTTCTTTACTTCTATTGAGTTATTTCTACTTCATGTATGTATAATGCTTTCGTACTAAGGGTGTTGACGTTGACCGCAAAACTATCATCGATACGAGACCATCTAAGAATAAAAAATATTAAGTAAATACTGCGTATTTTGCCAGCATTTGACTGGACCCCGTTTAGAAGCGTTTGACTTTGAGTAATAAATGTTAAAAACCAATTACATTTTACACTGTAGACTACTTATTGTATTTAATTCTATTTTTTACGTTCATGTATCCCTAATTCGTAACATTATAAATAGGCAAGTGTGTTTGTTGGTTTGCAAGTTGATCGATTAATTTATGCTGAAATAACATAAATTTTGGTCATAAAATTCGCTCTAATGTCATATAAAATCACTCAATATAACTAACTAAGTCAGGCTCCTAAAATTAGTAACACGAAAATTGGAACCACGCTTCCAAGGTGGCGCATAAACGTACTAAGGTCGCAGAAGAAGCGCAGAGCTGTCATTCGATAACAAACCATCTAAGAATAATAAATATCAAGTGAATACTGCGTGCCAGCACTTGGCACGCGTCCGCGCGCCGTCCCCCGACTGGCTTTGAGTGATAAATGTGACTCAAATATTATAAGGCGGTGAACATTTCACCATGGAAACTCTTTATTTCGCAGCATCCTTTGTCTTTGAATACTATCATTGCGTTGTGAGTTACTGTCGCAATTAAAATCGCAGAACAGGTAACTTGACATGACAAATTGATTTATTTATTTGGACATCCAACAAAATTACACGTTAAATATATAAACTAAATTAAATTTAAGGTAGCACATGTGATTCCATAGATATATAGGTTGGCTACTATCATGCATAAATATTCTAAAGGTCATACTTATTATATTATATACTAGCTGACCCGGCAAACGTTGTTTTGCCATATAATTTATTTCTAGGCAATTTCTATTGTAGAAAAAAATAACTATAAAAACGTGTCGCCAAGCGATTTAGCCCGACAAGATGTCGCGTAGAAATCAATTAGGAGTAGGTTTACCATACTCCGAAGCGCATCATCATTAGACGGCATCATCACTAACCATCAGGTGAGATGCCGTCAAGGGCTAACTTGTGGTTAATAAAAAAAATTTATTCAACGTGTGACCAATTCAATGGTACGTAGTTGGTGGGGAAACGCGGTCCGACAATGCTCACGTTATCTCCAACAAGAGTAAATCAGGAGGGATTTGATACGGCCTGAGAAATAGTTGTGGGTTCGATCGGGCTCGTAAAACTCTCTTTTATTGACTCTCAAACAACTTTTGGGGCATCCCCAAGTTGGAGGTCGACATGACCTTTATACATACACCATAAGCTAAATTTATATAGAGGTAGCGCAAAAAATCCCACTTTGGTGCATTATTCATAATTAGGTCATATTTGATTTATATATATATGTATAGATTTCCTAACGATTAATTCCTAGCAAGTGATATTTTAATTGGTTAAAAACGCATAAACCAATTATACTAAAAATACATCATCATCATGATCAACCCATTCTCGGCTCACTACAGAGCACTTGTCAATATGAGAAGGGTTTGGCCATAGTCCACCACGCTGGCCGTGTGCAGATTGGCAGATTTTACACACCTTTGGGAACATTATGGAGAACTCTCAGGCGTGCAGATTTCCTCACGATGTTTTCCTTCACCGTTGAAGCAAGTGATATTTTAATTGCTTAAAAACGCACATAACTCCGAAAAGTTATAGGTGCGTTCCCAGGTTCGAATTAGGAAGCTGACGTCTTAACCACTAGGCTATCACAGCTTCAAAAATACATAATGAATAACATATACACGTATCAATACAAATAAATAAACGATTAAAAGTTCGTAATGTCGAATTCATTTACTTTGAATTCCGTTCAATTTGTAAACCAAGCTCGGCTGGAATCTGAAAGGGATCTACATCGCGATCCATCCGTTCCCAAATGAATGAATGGGCTTACGGACATCTTTGTTGATTTAATTGGATATCTATTGTCTTTAGATGTTTATCTTCAACTTTTAGGGACTGAGTAAAATACTAGAGATGCGATATTTTTGGTCGTCAGTTCGGATTGGGTCATAATTTTTTTTTTTTTTATGATCTTTTATTCATCGCTATGCTGGACAAAAGCCATCTCCTATTAAAGTGAGTCGTGAAAAAAATACAGCCCTAACCCTACCATGATGAACCATAGTAGTTTAATGGGTAAAAATAATTATTACCAATTTCAAGTAACCAGCTCAATTCAAGAATTTAAAACTTACATGTTACAGATTTGACTAGTTGTCGAGGGATCTAACTTTTCGGAGTTATGTGCGTTTTAAAAAAAATTTAAAATGTCATTTGCTTCAACGGTGAAGGAAAACATCGCGAGGAAACCTGCACGCCTGAGAGTTCTCCATAATGTTCTCAAAGGCGTGTGAAGTCTGCCAATCCGCACATGGCCAGCGTGGTGGACTATGGGCAAACCCTTCTCATATTGATAGGAGACCCGTGCTCTGTAGTGAGCCGGTAATGGGTTGATCATGATGATTGCAAACTGTTTTTTTTATGCACTACATGTTAGCCCTTGACGGCAATCTCACCTGGTGGTACGTGATGATGCTGTCTGGGATGGTAGCGGGCTAACCTGTTAGGAGTAGGATGAACCCACGCTCCTAATTGGTTTCCACGCGACATCGTGCCCGAACGCTAAATCGCTTGGCGACACGTCTTTGTTGGTAGAGTGGTAACTAGCCACGGCCGAAGCCTCCCACCAAACAAAAACTAAATGTTCATGGTATCTGCAAGATTTACGAGTATACCCATTTGTGAAGTGTACAAACAAAACCAAAAAGGACACTGAACGAAACAACAGTAGGTAGGTACACTGAGGAAAAAAAGTGTTTAATTTTGACACGCACGCGGCTTGCCAAAGTAAACAAATGTGAAGACGGGGGAGGCTGGGGTCGAGGGGGCCACCCGCCCGCGTGTTATTGAGCCGGCTTGCCCGATCTACCTGCTTCACAACCCGCCAAGGGAGGGACCTGTCAATAGCGACGCTCGGTCAAAGTCAACGTCGTAGGCCGCCAGTGCGCGTACTTCAAGAATTGAACGCTCGCCATGCTTGAGTTGTTCGTTTATATCGAAATACAAATTCTGAATCAACTGGACATTCACGATACTTCGTCTATACACTACAACGATATTATGATTATAAATCTATTACTTAGGATAAATATTGTAACCCTATCTTCAGTGCATCTCTAGTGTTAAGAATAAATTAAGAAACTGCAATTAGTTTTTGTAGTATTATTATTTCTCTTTTGTTAATTTATCGTCTAGGTTAATATTAAGTCATTATTATTTTATTATTTTTAACGGTTTGTACCCCATCTTGTGCATGCTATGTTCGCATCGCGAAGTCAATGTTGTACAATTAAGATATTTTTGTATTCTAATGAACTACGACTATTGCAATTATTCACAGTTTTGCGAACTAATAAAAAAAAAACCCTGGCTTTTGCCAGCAATTCTTATGTTTCTGAATTCGAAACTGAACTAAGGATGAATTAAAAAGAATAATTATTTTCCTCTGACTTAATAATAACTATCTTTATACAAGCACGTATGTGCGTTGATAGATTAACCGACTTATGAATTTAACCTTATCTGTTGCGCATTCTGATCATAAAAATCTAAATCAACTTATGATTGAAAATCTATAATATTATTAGATAATTATTGTAATTCTACTATAAGATTGGCTTTTGCCAGCAGTCCTCGTGTTTCTGTATTCGAAACTGAACTAAGGATGAATTAAAAAGAATAATTTCTTCTTCTCTTACTTTATAATAGCTATCTATATACAAGCACGTATTTGCGTTGATAGATTAGCCAACTAACCTTATCTACTGCGTATTCTGATCATAAAAATAACAATCAACTTAATTCTTGTTCTTTGTTTATAAACGCATATAAGACGAAGAGGCTTCCTGCAGAACCTCAAGAGGTATAACACGTCCTTGCATATTGCTTTGAAGGAAAGGCAGTCTGAAGATCATAACAAGCTATGGGATCCGCCGAACTGAACGGATGCAAATTGGATAGGAAGGGGGGACAATCGCACTGGGGTAAATTTACCTGCCATGTACCACACGTTAGGAATATTTCTCTTTATCTGTCTGTGTATCCCAATATATGAGAATATTAAGAAAGAAGAATCGTCAATAGATCTAGAAATAATACCATAATACTCTAGGCTCGAGTAGAGTAAGCGGTGATAGCCTAGTGGTTAGGGCGTCAGCCTCCTAATCAGAGGTCGACAGTTCGAATCCGGGCACGCACCTCTAACTTATGTGCGTTAAGTTATGTGCGTTTTTTTAAGCAATTAAAATTTCACTTGCTTCAACGGTGAAGGAAAACATCGTGAGTAAACCTGCACGCCTGAGAGTTCTCCATAATGTCATCATCATCATCATGTCTCATCTCAAAGGCGTGTGAAGTCTGCCAATCTGCCCATGGCCAGCGTGGTGGACTATGGCCAAAACCTTCTCATATTGAGAGGAGACCCGTGCTCTGTAGTGAGCCGGTAATGGGTTGTTCATGATGATGATGATGACTCTAGGCTAAAAAAAAATTGTAGAAAAAATTAAGACACATTCATACTTATCGCTGTTTTTTTTACTACAACCATCATCATTAGTCTTATTTAGTTTCCGGTGCTCTTTTGGGCACAGTTCTCCTCTCTCTCTAACCGCGCTGCTTCGCCTCAAATATTGAAGAGCACTTTTCTACACATATATCTTTAATGAATTAGTTTAATAATTGCCTATAATATTTAACTCTCGATTCGAACTGCTGATCTGGATGCGTAAAGTTCATATTTTTGTGTTATGAAAAATCCGCACGGGATGTGAGCGACCTAAATGTCAACAAAACGGTACATTATTTATCCGCCGGTAGGAGTTTGAGACACAAAAGTGAGTTGTTAAAACTGTCCGGGGCTTTGTTTCAATAGCCGACGGGGCGATTACATCGGACGAAAAAAGGGACAACAGAACTAGACTGTGGGCGATAATAAACAATGGACGGTGGAGCATCGCGTTTTCGGGGACGCATCGATGACCGAAGCGGTACAACTAAAGTAAACTAACGGCCTATTACGTAAATACCGCGTAAACAACGATCTCTTTGGCTCATTGGTGAGCGCTGTGGTCTTATAAGTGGGATGTCCTCGGTACCGCCCCTTCCCAGGACATCCTACTTATAAGACCTCATTTCCAAATCATCCAAGACCATATTTCCTTCCCAGGACATCCCACTTATAAGACCTCATTTCCAAATCATCCAAGACCATATTCCCTTCCTAGGACATCCTACTTATAAGACCTCATTGCCAAATCATCCAAGACCATATTTCCTTCCCAGGACATCCCACTTATAAGACCTCATTTCCAAATCACCCAAGACCATATTTCCTTCCCAGGACATCCTACTTATAAGACCTCATTTCCAAATCATCCAAGACCATATTTCCTTTACCTTTATTCACCTGAGTAGGGGCGATTTGAAAATTTATAATTATTGAATTTTTCCTGTTATCTTTTACTCAATTAGCTATGAGAGGTGCGTTATATAAATAAAGTCATATCTTTAATAGGTTAGCCCGATACTGTTATAGACTGCATCATCACTTACCATCAGCTGAGGTTAAGGACATGACTAACTCATTATTTTTCGGTTTAAGTGTTGACTGCGATTCTGTCATTCACTACTTGTTGGTTGAGGGCTGGACACGTGTATTTACCTCATCCGGATTGGCACTGAGAAATCTATAGTAACAAAGAAAAGAGTAGTAGTCTATAATGAATTGCGAATCGCAGTTCAATTTAAATTTAATTTGTTCAATTAAGGATCTCACGATTCTTAATTGAACAAGCCAATTAGAAGACCAAACGAGGCTGTGAGTTTTAGAGAAAAACATACTTAGTGCTTCCAATAGAAAAACATCCTGTTGGATTGATTTCGGGTTTGATAGATCTTTCTAGAATGTGAAAGCCTTATGATAGCGTAAATTGGTGCTGGACACGTGCGTTTGGAAGCTGTTGGTGTCAGAATTTATGATCTTGCCTCCCTGAGTCATTTGATGCTTCAATACAGGCAAAGTTTAGCAAACGATAAACATCATATTACCTATTTAGAAATAGTATCTTGTACCCATTGACCTGTGTAAGAAGGTCATTGCTTGTACCATTTGATGTTCCGTTGGAATCCTTTTGTTGAACAGACGCCATCCGTGGCGAAGTGCGTGCGCTGTCGTTTTATAAAGTTGGAGGTCCTGGCTTCGATTCCCGGCTCGAGTCTGGTGTGGTGGTATGCTTTGGCCGTGGCTAGTTACCACCTTACCGACAAAGTCGCTAAACTATTTTGCGTTCCGACACGATCATCATCATCATCATGAACAACCCATTACCGACTCACTACAGAGCACGGGTCTCCTCTCAATATGAGAAGGGTTTGGCCATAGTCCACCACGCTGGCCATGTGCGGATTGGCAGACTTCACACGCCTTTGAGAACATTATGGAGAACTCTCAGGCGTGCAGGTTTCCTCACGATGTTTTCCTTCACCGTTGAAGCAAGTGATATTTTAATTGTTTAAAAACGCACATAACTCCGAAAAGTTAGAGGTGCGTGCCCGGATTCGAACCGCCGACCTCTGATTAGGAGGCTGACGCCCTAACCACTAGGCTATCACCGACACGATGTCGCGTAGAAACCAATTAGGAGCGTCGGTTTACCATAACAGGTTAGCCAGCTACCATTCTAGACAGCATCATCATATACAAGGTTAGTTAGCGGTCAACTTGTATTGTGTATGAAAAAAAAAGGTTCCAATGTATTTTCGGGATGCTTATCTCTGTGTCATATTGCATCACAATCGGTGCAGTGAATGCGCCGGATATGATGACAAACACAAAAAAAAACAATCACTCTTTTTTTTTATTTAGTAGATAATAATGTTAAGTAAACGATCCACATTGGGCGCCAACTTTTTGGAAGCGTTTAAAAATGGCCGCGATTATGTTTGTTCTCGCAGGCGAGAGTTCGGTGAAATACCGCTCGCCGCCGCCAAATCGATGACCAAAGCGGTATATTAACTTTTATCGTTTCGCGTCGTCCATAACTTGGCACCCTCCTCGTTCGCCGAAAGCCAGTAAGTATGTAAATTACGGTCGCGAGCGGCCGTCCTCGGGTGCCCACTTATCTATTCAAATTTTAGCTCCGGGAGCAGGGTTGCGTCGCCGGCCTTCGCTAATCAAAATCCGATCAGCCATTAAGTCCTCTCGCTATCTGTGCTTAGTTTACGAGCGGGGGTGCGCGGGGGTGCGCGGGGGTGCGCGGGCGGAGCGGGGCGATCACTTATTTATGTGGCGGGGCCGCGAAAAACTACCCTTGGAGGCGAGCTGCTGCACGGTACGCCGCGCCGGTACGCGATGCGCCCGTAATCCCGAATAGGGTTGCCAGGCTCAGTCCAATTGCAGGATGAATGCTTTTAACATGAAAATTCTTAGGTGGCGATTCATTAATAACTATAATCATCATCATCATTATCAACCGATTGACGTCCACTGCTGGACATAGGTCTTTTGTCGGGAGTTCCAATGCTCACGGTCTTGGGCCGCTTGCTTCCAGCGCCTCCCTGCGACTCGTCTGATGTCGTCTGTCCACCTAGTTGGGGGTCAACCAACGCTACGTTTACCGGTGCGGGGTCGCCATATGATAACTATAATATTAATAACTAATAATAACACAGCTATAATAACCTTGAAGTTAGTCGCCTCCTAATCAAAGTTCGGAGGTTTACCCTAACTTTTTGTAGTTCTGGCGTTTTTAGCAATTGAAATATCACTTGCTTAAGCGGTGAAGGAAAACGTCGTGAGGAAATCTGCACGCCTGAGAGTTCTCCATAATGTTCTCAAAGGCGTTTGAAGTTTGTAAATCCGCACATGTCCAGCGTGGTGGACTATGGCCAAACCCTTTTCAGAGAGAGAGGAGTCACATGCTCTGTAATGAGCCGGCAATGGGTTGATCATGATGATGATGATTCGATAATTTTTTGCACGAGAATTGAGTCTGTATTTTTGGTTACATAAATAATTAATGGTTTAAAGTTTAAATGTATATTTGGTAACATATTACTTATATAAGAGATAACGTATATTTATATCTACTATATTATATAATGTCTACAGGATATCTCGCATGCTCGATTGACGCGTTGACAGTTGACAGTTGACAGCACCGGACGGATTTACACGAGTTTTCTAAAGGAGCTTCATCACATCTGTAAGATTCAAATTTCAATGGACATCAAGCTTACATTGTTTCAGTTCGCGACGTGTAATTCGACGGAGAACAAAGCGTTTGTTCTAAGGGTATTGTATTACGTCGTGATAGGTGAGCGGTACAAAAAATACCGCCTCATGTTCAGTTATTTTAATTTGCAGCAAATACCCGCTTTTCCACTTTATTTGCATAGTATTTTATCGGATAATTAAAAAGTGTGCAAACACGGCTCTCGGTAGCGATTTATTTGGGAAAATCATCACGTAAGGAAATAGCGTTATGCCGCCTCTATGCTCGGATACTATTATATTATTATAGGTGTTTTTTTTTTCAACTGGTTTAAGTGAGGTACAAAAAATACGTTAATTTTCTAGTGAATTGACGACCTTTTAAAGTTGGAGGTCCTGGGTTCGATTCCCGGCTCGAATCTGGTCTGGTGGAAGGCTTCGGCCGTGGCTAGTTACCACCCCACCGACAAAGACGTGTCGCCAAGCGATTTAGCGTTCCGGCATGATGTCGTGTAGAAACCAATTGGGAGTATCGGTTTATCATACCCTAATAGTTAGTCCGCTACCATCTTAGACCGCATCATCACTTACCATCAGGTGAGAAAACGTCAAGGGCTAACTTGTCGTGTATAAAAAAAAAGAATGCAGTTTTCGATTCGGGACCGTTCTTTGTGATGCGTGATACCTGGTGACAGTGCGTTCTCGACGCCGTTTTGTAATCAACCGTGCCGCGGTTTTTACGAGCTCGCCTTTTGCAGTCACCGCGCCGGTATAAATTTAGCCCGCTATCTGATATTGAGGCGCCGTGTACCTACATGTATAATGCATACAATTGTGTGTAATCGCATAATCCGATAGATCAATGCGCGTAAACATACGCGGACTTCGGACTGGTACCAGAGCGTGTCTCGTCATTTAGGACCGATCGTTGGAGATTAGCGAAAGCTTAGACTATGGAGTTATACGGCAGTTATAGGCACCTAATCTATGTGTGAAAACTGTGTACAGCGAGAATATCTATTCAATTCTTGGATCGCTTTCGAATGAGCTAGCGGTCGGAATGCCAATGAAGTTGTAGAGCATAGTTGAAAACAGGTAGGGTCAAAGATCGTAATGATAATAATATTTCAGTAGAAAACTATTGTATGGATATAGCGGAGATTTTACTGAGGTTTATTAACAAGATGACACGTAGATAATTTATAATTTGCTGGCTATTTTAAAAAATAAATAAAATATCACTTGCTTCAACGGTGAAGGAAAACATCGTGAGGAAACCTGCACGCCCGAGAGTTCTCCATAATGTTCTCAAAGGCGTGTGAAGTCTGCCAATCCGCGCATGGCCAGCGTGGTGGACTACGGCCAAACCCTTTTCATATTGAGAGGAGACCCGTGATCTGTGACCCGTGATATATATATAGATAAGTTTGCATGCATGCTAGTTAATCAGAGCCGTTAAACCGCGTTTCAGTTGAAAGAACCCATTCCACAGCGGGAATGGCACATTGGCGGCGGCGCGCTGTTGCATTTTCTCTCAGTAGGTAGGTTTCCGTCCCCGGCTATATTTACCGCGGGTCGGACTCGCTAATGAGCGAACGACGCGCTTGCACATATACAGATATACTATGCAGCTATGTAGGAACGCTATAGTTGCGACGCGATTCCACTATCCGGACAGTTGGACGACGAGCGTCCCCAATTGGTAGTTGTGGTAATGTTATGTATCAATCCGACACCCCAACCCTCTCGTAATTGCGGCTTCTTTTTACTCCCCCGACCTAAGCGCTCCTCTCCGAAAGAGGAGACCTAAACATATCCTTCATGACCCTGACGATCAGATGACTACTGACAACACACTCGTACCACCTACCACACAATCATACGCTACACACCGTCTTCGCCGGCGAAGACGAGGTCCCCGCTATCTTACGTCATCCGGAATGGGCTCCATTCACGGCCTCGGAGACGTACGGACCACTTACCGTCCGACCCCCCCGTTATCCCAAACGTCGCCTAAGCCGAGGTTCGGCCTCAAAGGAGGCGCCCTTAGGCAGTCGTTCCCATAGTTTCTTCGAGCCCTAGGGCTCAAAATTTCTTCTGGCAGAGCTTCTTTCCAAAGCTCGCCAAACAGCCCGGTTACGCTGTGGCAACCAATAGGGTTTGTACAGCTAATAGACAGTCCGAAAAAAAAAAAAAAATGTTATGTAACAAGGTTAGGTAGGGCTTTGAAACGCTATGCATCTTTGTGTCTCTCTGCTCAGGCACACATATCATCATGTATCTCCATTGTCAGCCTTAGAAGTCCGGAAGTTATATTGAATTAGAAATGCATACAATCTGCCGGGTAGGCATGCAAAAATAATATTTTAATTATTCATGTTTATGGCAAATCAATAGCTTGTATGTTAAATGTCAAATTTAATTGTTTATATATGACGATCTTATTCTAATTAAGTTTGTTTTTTTTTATCACGCTGGGAAATGCTTTTACGCATCCCCTCCGGAGGCGACGCAGGCAAGACTGCGCCGCTACCGACAGGGTATGTGGGACTCCCCGGCGGCCAGACTGTCGACCACTAAAACCCAGCGATGCTCCTTCGCGTCGCCTGGTGGCTGGGTCACGAGAATCGCGTGTGGTGGCGCGCTCTGGTAAAGGCCTATGCCCAGCAGTGGGCGTCTATAGGCTGATTGATTGATTGATATATTTGTACGCATGCACTATTTCAATCGTTTTTCGTGTAAAGCTCGTCCCACTGTACGGTAGGTGTGCTGTGCGCGTGGAGTGTAGCTAGTGAAGTGTGAGCCGCGTGGGCGGCGGGGTCTGCGTTATCGCTGACGGCCACGAATCGCGTGTATTTTTGCGTAGGCAATACTGACGGCATGATATAGTCATGAGCGGAGCGGAACTTTTTGTTTTACTTTTTAATTCTACAAAGTTTTTAGTGGGTAAATAATATTAAAAAAAAAAACATTATTAATAAGCAATGCGTAGACGGACAGACAAACATCATGATGAACCCATTGCCGGCTCACTACAGAGCATGCATCTCCACTCAATAAGATAAGGGTTTGGTCACCACGCTGACCATGTGCAGATTGGCAGACTTCACACGGAGAACTCTCAGGCACGTTTCCTCACGATGTTTCCCTTCACCGTTGAAGCAAGTGATATTTTAATTGGTTAAAAACGCACATAAACGCACTTTAAACACAAGTTAGAGGTGCGTGCCCGGAATTGAACCCCCGACCTCTGATTAGGAGGCGGACGTTCTCACCACTAGGTTATCACAGCTTGACTTATAGATCACCGGTAAATAATGTCACGATTCGTGATTAGCGAGAATGAACCCTATAAGACAAGTCATAAGCACATATCAAAATACAGGGGTTTAGGCTCTGAATATGATATAGTCCTATTTGGTGTCGAGACCCTTGGTCCGTGGGGTCCGAGCGCAATAATGCTTCTTAAGGAAATAGCAAAAAGTTTAGTCGACATCACAGGAGACCGAAGAGCTGCCAGCTACCTCGGACAACGAATTAGTCTCGCTATTCAAAGGAGGAACGCTGTCAGTGTTTTCGGAACCTTTTTTTTTATGCACTACAAGTTAGCCCTAGACGGCTATCTCACCAGGTTGTAAGTGATTATGCTGTCTAAGATGGTAGCGGGCTAACCTGTTAGGAGTATGGTAAACCCACGCTCCTAATTGGTTTCTACGCGACACCGTGCCGGAACGCTAAATCGCTGGGCGACACGTCTTTGTCGGTAACTAGCGGGTTATAACTAGCCTCCCAGCAGGCTTGACTCGAGCCGGTATCGAACCCAGGACCTCCAACTTTATAATGTGACAGCGCACTCACTGCGCTTTGACCTTGCCTAAAGGGACTCCTTTTAATAATATATTTTAGTTATGGTATTATATTTTTTAAGGTTTTTAGTTTTAGGTTAATCTAAAGTTTATTTTACGTTTCTTTTTTCTGTCACATGTTGAAGCCTGCATATCAATCAAAATAATGTTGATCTGAAATTCAATATAAATAAAATACAAGGGAACTAGATGTAGCTTCTGCTCGCTTCCGCTTATCGCTTTGCCACAGGCGTCAGCCAGCGGAGTAGGCAATATACGGCATTATCGTATTTTTACCGAGATCGATGAGCTGCTTCGCGCTCCACCTGTGCTTTCACGTCTCCGAACATCCATTACGCCTTATACGCCTCCAAAGAATACCTCCATGAGTCTGTACACTCTACGCGAATAAATAACCAGCGACTCAGTTCTTGCCAATACAATCTACCCATCTATCTATACAATCTATATTTCTCTACACACTACACGTTATCCCATTGCTGCAATCTCGCGGGGAAAGTCTTTTAATGCAATGATATCACGATTGCAATAAATGAAATCATAGTTCTTGTAAAAAAAATATTTTCAAAAGAACACATCCATTACGCCGTATACGCCTCCAAAGGATACCTCCATGGGTTTGTACACTCTACGCGAATATATAACCAGCGACTCAGTTCTTGCCAATACAATCTACCCATCTATCTATACAATCTATTATTTTCTACACACTACACTTAATCTCATTGCTGCAATCTCGCGGGGAAAGTCTTTTAATGCAATGATATCACGATTGCAATAAATGAAATCATAGTTCTTGTAAAAAAAATATTTTCAAAAGAACACATCCATTACGCCTTATTCACCTCCAAAGAATTCCTCCATAGGTTTGTACACTCTACGCGAATAAATAACCAGCGACTCAGTTCTTGTCAATACATTCTACCTATCTATCTATACAATCTATATTTATTTATAGGTATATCTAAACTCGCGGAACAAGTCTGTTCATGCAATTATGTCACAAATGCAATAAATGAAATCTTAGTTGTGGCAAACAAAAATTTTCAAAACAACATATTAAACATTAACTTTAACTATTTAGGTAATATACTAAACATTAAATCAAACAAAGTTTTAGGCGTGCAAAGGCGGCCTGTTTGCTACGAGCAATGTCTTACAAGCAACCCTAGTTTGAAGAATCTGTTACAATAGAACGGAATACTGCCAGCAGCAAACAATGATTACACATATCCAATACTATTACTAAAAAATAATAATATAATTATGCGTATATAATATAAAAACATAACATTAAAACATATTTATAACATACATGATAAGTTGTAAAAGTTTTCTAGTCAAGAGTAAACTCAAATTGAATATGCATATGATTTTTGTTCCATATTTCATTGGACGACCATTGAGAAATGATTGCTAGCAGATATGGGCTCCTGGTATTAACATCTGACATCTAAGATGGTAGCGGACTAACCTGTTAGGGGTCTGTCGATTATATTATACCCATACCCCTAAATGGAGCATAAGGAATGCATCAACACTTGTCACTTACAGCTATTTCGATCTAAAAATCTGTCGATAAACGTCTTTGCACGTACTTGTACGTATATGAATAGCCTCGCAGAATACTGCACCACATTAATAAAGTCATCATCATCATAATCAACCCATTATCGGCTCACTACCGAGCACGGGTCTCCTCTCGATATGAGAAGCGTTTGGCCATAGTCCACCACGCTGGCCATATGCGGATTGGCAGACTTCACACACCTTTGAGAACATTATGGAGAACTCTCAGTCATGCAAGTTTCCTTTAGATGTTTTCGTTCACCGTTGAAGCAAGTGATATTTTAATTGCTTAAAAACGCACATATCTCCGAAAAGTTAGATGTTTCGAACCCCCGACGTCTGATTAGGAGGCGGACGACCTAACCACTAGGCTATCACAGCTCACACCCTACACACACAACAAACAAGACACAAGTAATAAAGTGTTTCAAATTAATTAAAAAAGTTTAGACATAAAATTTTATTTTATTGCCTTTCGATTTTTCTTGCCACACATTTTCTAAATCATTTCTCGATATTATTTTTTGTTATCAGTACAGTATGTTATCGTATTTTGTCTGGAAGTCAGTCAGGAACGTGTGATGGATAGATTCGCTGAAAAAACTCGCCGATTTGGATGTTGTTTGGAAAGTTTCCAATTTTTTTTTATTTGGTCGCGTCTAATCGATGGCCAATTCGAGAGACGCGTTTTAGTAGCGTGATTTGGCGTGTTTGCCGGCGACACGCTTAACTTTTTAGGGATGGCGGATTTCTTCGATATAAACTAACTACTACTGTCGATATGTTGCGATATTTTTACTAGGTACTAATTTGTTGATCGTTACTTATATTTGCCATTGAACAATAGCGTTAGATTTTGTTGTACTATAGTGATTGGAGGTTGACATCGCGTCAGCTAGCTAAAAGGCACCGCCCTTTAAATTATACCGCTATTATAATTTTTTTGTATCTATTACAGTACGAACAGGCCAATAACAATTTATTATAAAACTGCCTTCTACTAAACTATAAAGCTAATAAATATACCTTGGTATAAGATCATAGTAGATCAACTTAAAGCTTCCCAATACCTACTTGTAAAAAGATATTCAATTTGAGAAATACATTGAAGAGGAAAACTGATAATATAGTTTTTATACCCATTTTCCACGCTTAGGTTTTATTTAAAATAACTTTCGTGGGCCATCTCGGTGTAAACCTACATACTTTTTTTGTTTTAATATCTTGTGTTGTATCAGTTTGATACCTATGTTGCAATGAAATTATTATTTCTTTTGAAGATTCGTTTTCAGCCGGAAAACTACTGCATGCCTGTGTACCTCTTCCCATTCTCTAAAATATCTATTATATCTATTATATCATCATCATATCAACCAATTGACGTTCACAGCTGGACATAGGTCTTTTGTAGGGAGTCCAATGGCCACGGTCTTGGGCCGCTTGTATCCAGCGGCTCCTTGCGACTCGTTTGATGTCGTCTGTCTACCTTGTTGGGGGTCGACCAACGCTATAATCTATAGGCCAAATCTATTACTATTTTGTACTACTAGTTGTTTTATAGGCTTATAAGTTTTCTGTACTTTTGGCTGGTCTACAATAAAAGTGTATTCTTCAGTAATCATTGTTTCATTGATTTTTCAGTTTTCTGTACTTTTGGATGGTGTGAAATAAAAGTGTATTCATTAATTATATCATGAATAAAAGCATGCGTTACTTTGCAGAAGTCTATGTTAAATAATAAACAGCAAGTATAATTTGCTATATTCCGCCGACAACCGGGAGATTTGTATTATATAACACCACACAAAATCTTCCACTAGAACCTCTACGCACGTTTCGACCCGACACCGGATCATCCTCAGGAGATGTTGACCTCACAAGAGGTTCTAGTGGAAGATTTTGTGTGGTGTTATATTATACAAATCTCCCGGTTGTCGGTGGAATATAGCAAACTATACTTCATCATCATCGTGAACAACCCATTACCGGCTCACTACAGAGCACGGGTCTCCTCTCAATATGAGAAGGGTTTGGCCATAGTCCACCACGCTGGCCATGTGCGGATTGGCAGACTTCACACGCCTTTGAGAACATTATGGAGAACTCTCAGGCGTGCAGGTTTCCTCACGATGTTTTCCTTCACCGTTGAAGCATGTGATATTTTAATTGTTTTAAAAACGCACATAACTCTGAAAAGTTAGATGTGCGTGCCCGGATTCGAACCGCCGACCTCTGATTAGTAGGCTGACGCCCTAACCACTAGGCTATCACCGCTTCAAATCTCTGTAAATTATACTTGCTGTTTATTAATTATATCGATATGAGAAGTGGTAGCGGCACTGTTCGCGACCGCGAGCGCGGGCGTCGCGTCCGGTCACGCTATCGCGATCGGAATCGTTGACATCGCGCCAGCTCGCGGCCGCGCTCGGCCGATGACCGCGCGACGCTAATTGTCGCGTCACCTTCGCAAGGGCGGCCTCGCTGACAGAAACAGCCCTCCCAGCACGGGGGAGACGCTACATGAAATCCTCCCCTCCACGCAACTATCTGACCAGCAGGTCATAAACGCTTAAAGTTGTCGTGTCACCTTCGCAATGGCGGCCTCGCTAACGAAACAGCCCTCCCAGCACGGGGGAGACGCTACATGCAATCCTCCCCTCCGCGCAACTATCTGACCAGCGGGTCATAAAATAAGCGCTTAAAATTGTCGCGTCACCTTCGCAATGGCGGCCTCGCTAACGAAACAGTGCTCTTAGCACGAGGGAGACGCTATACGCTACGCTTCCCTCCACGCAACTATCTGACCAGCGGGTCATAAAATAAACGCTTAAAATTGCTGCGTCACCTTCGCAAGGGTGGCCTCGCTAACGAAACAGCGCTCCTAGCACGAGGGAGACGCTACACGCTACGCTCCCCTCCACGCAACTATCTGACCAGCAGGTCATAAACGCTTAAAGTTATCGCGTCACCTTCGCAATGGCGGCCTCGTTAACGAAACAGCCCTCCTAGCACGAGAAAGATGCTACACGCTACGCTCCCCTCCACGCAACTATCTGACCAGCGGGTCATAAAACAAACGCTATACGCTTGTAATTGTAGTAACATTTTGCGGTAATGTTCTGACTTTAACGGGATATGTATTCAACGTTTTTTTATTAAAAGGCACCAACAGACTAGGAAATGCTGTCGCGTTATAAAGTTGAAGGTCCCGAGTTCGATTCTCGGGTCGAGTCTGGTCTGTTTGGAGGCTTCGCCAGCTGAGCCAGTTGTAGCCATGGCCAGTTATAGTTGGCTCATTTTTAACAACATTCACAATGTTGTGGAAGTAGTGCTAGTAAATATTCCTTATGTGACTAAATTTTTTTTGTTATACACTACAAGTTAGCCCTTGACAGCTAACTCACCTGGTGGTAAGTGATGATGCAGTCTAAGATGGTAGCGGGCTAACCTTTTATGGTTACGGTAAAGAAACACTCCTAATTGGTTTCTACGCGGCATCGTGCCGGAACGCTTCCCTTTGCGACACTTCTTTGCCGGTAGGGTGGTACTAGCTAAGGCCGAAGCCTCCCACTTAGCCAGACCCGAGCCAGGAATCTAATCCATGACATCCAACTTTATAAACCGCTCAGAGCGTTCGTAAAATCTATTTAAAAATAACACTAATAATGTCGATGGATAGCATCCATGTCAGCTTCAGAGTGTTGCTCAATGCAGCCTCGCGACGACCATTCCCCCCTGCCTCCCCCTTGCACCTACCGGCTAACCCCCCGATAACGTCCTCGTCACGCCACACGGTCAAACACCCGCCTTGTTTTTGTTGTAGCTACCTGTACATCCTATAGATAGGCATGACAAGTCTCGAAGGTCTATTTTGAGGCACACTTCTGGGTATTGATGACCTTAAGGCGCATTCAAATTAACTGCATCAGCTGCGATGTTGCTTTAAAACCCCTCTTAATTTGTTGTGGGCTTCTTCTTAGACCTGGGCGCGTATGGAACCCTCCTAGCTTTAGTTTAAAGTTGGCGAGTGCAGTTATCACCATCACCTCTCAGATATATGAAAAATATATTGTATGTGAACGTTTGATAGATTTACATTTGTAAAAAAAAATCGATATTTTTTTTATAAGTTGAGTTATACACGGATCCATGTCTTTCTGCCAACGGTTAATCAAAATTTTGTAGAGAAAGACAAAATCATGTGCAACTTTACAAACGTGAAGCTGTGATACCCTAGTGGGTAGGACGTCAGCCTCCTAATTAGAGGTCGGGGATTCGATCCCGGGCATGCACCTAAAACTTTTCGGAGTTATGTGCGTTTTTAAGCGATTGAAATATCACTTGCTTCAACGGTGAAGGGAAATATCGTAAGGAAACCTGCACGTCTGAGAGTTCTCCGTAATGTTCTCGAAGGCGCGTGAAGTCTGCCAATCCGCACATGGACTATGGCCAAACCCTTCTCATATTGAGAGGAGGCCCGTGCTCTGTAGTGATCCGGTAATGGGTTGATCATGATGATGATGATCATACAAAAGTTAAAAGTTAAACAAAGTTTAACGTTCAGATATTTAGTCCGAGTAAAACTGTTGTGAGTTCTCTCCAATTTTAATTAATAAGATATTAGAATACTTGGCGAGTTCAGATTCAGTTCCTGGCCCCTCTAATCGTTTATTTATAACTTGGTTCGCCTTTTGCTCGCGCGCAATGTAAGGAATACATTACACTTAAAATGTTGCTGCGTGAAAGAAGTCTAACAAGTGAAAGAAAAAAAAATTTAAAACATTTGTATAAAAATAAGTTCGATAACACACAAAATAACAAGCTTGTCATTATTAAATTTCGGGCCTTCATTTTAAAATGTCAGTAATGTCTTTTTTGTATCTGCCTTCTGTCTATCTGACTTCGTCAAAAATCTTATTGTAGGTGTCCATCAATCGACATATAGGTGAACGGGCTTCCGACTATTAAAAATTTAACAGATACAACTTTATCATGATCAATCCATGACCGGCTCACTACGGAGCACGGATTTCCTCTCAATATGAGAAGGGTTTGGCATTAGTCCACCACGCTGGCCATGTGCGGATTGGCAGACTTCACACGCCTTTGAGAACATTATGGTGAACTCTCAGGATTCCTCACGATGTTTTCCTTCACCGTTGAAGCAAGTGATATTTTAACTTTTTTTAAAACGCACATAACTACTCCGAAAAGTTAGAGGTTCGTGCCCGGATTCGAACCGCCAACCTCTGATCAGGACGACCCAACCACTAGGCTATCACCGCTTGTATAATATTAACAAGTTTTTGGAGCTTATTCGAAGGCCTTAAACTCGTTGGATTAATGTTTTGCTTCGTAACAATGAACACCGTCCGTTTGATGAATCAACCGTATGGTCCGCTCCGGTACCGGATGGTCTTAAAAGCATTGCTATGTTGAACTGTCTAATAGCGACTAGATTTCTACGGAAGTGAAAATTAGTTCTGTCACTCTCCGACCAATAAACTTTGTCCATGCAAAAAATATTCTCTCGTCGATCATTCACGCAGTTAGGTAAAAAAGGCGTGGAAGCATAAAACAACAAACAAATTCAAATTCAAAATAATCTTTATTCAAATATTCCTTAAAAAGGCACTTTTGACGCGTCAATAATTTACATAGTAGTTATTTCATGGTGATAACTATATTCGTAAACTTAAAACTAAAGATGTGAGGGTTCCAAACGCGCCCCGGTCTAAGAAGAAGCCCACAACAAACTTAGCCGGAGTTTTTCTTTTTTTTCGTTATCACCATCTCACATAATGAATAACGCACGCACTTTTGCATTTCAGTTGTCGTTTTAAAGCAGGGCCGTTGATTATCTTCATCATCTGACAGGCCTTCCCTCTCTCAGTCTAAGAGGTCCAGAATTGCCAATCTCTCTTTTTCTCTTTTGGCCTTATCACGCCGTGTCTATGCAGGTTGTTATATCGATTTAATATTAATTAAAAGGAGCACCAATGAATTACGTAAGCAAAATCGAAACTATTTTTTTTATAGGTACAAGTTAGCCTCTGACAGCTATCTCACCTTTTTTTTTTTTTTTGTTTACGGGGGGGAAATCTCCTAGTGAGATACCCGACTATTGCTTTGGGGAAAAGCTCGGGTTATGTGGGATTTTTACCCACTAAAACCCCCTCGGTGGCCACCATCAGCATAAAACAGTGGGAGGCTCCGGGATCTCCTAGGAACGCACCGGTGGTGACAGCTATCTCACCTGGTGGTAAGTGATGATGCAGTCTAGGATGGTAGCGGGCTAACTTGTTAGGGGTATGGTAAACATCATGATCAACCCATTGCCGGCTCACTACAGAGCACGGGTCTCCCGTTTTCACCGTTTCACCGATTCACCGTTGAAGCAAGTGATATTTTAATGTTTTAAAAACATAAATAACTCCAAAAAGTTAGAGATGCATGCCCGCATTCGAACCGCCAACATCTGATTAGGAGGCTGACGACCTAACCACTAGGCTATTACCGCTTATAAAATAAAATACGTAAATAAATACGTACAACAAAAAAGCAATACTTAGGACCTTCTTTTGACTACAGGCGAAAACTTACAGGACGTTATGTAGGTTGTGAGAATTTCCACACGCCATGGTTTATGGCATTTTCACTTCAAGCAACGTAGAGAATGTCTAAAGCATCATAATGTAAAGTGACTTTTTTTTTTAATCTTGGAAAGGGGTACCCCCGTTAGGTATTTGACCTATAAGTTCATATAAAACGTAAGCTTGTAGAAAAGTCCTACTATAGTGTAAAGGAATATGTAAATGATAAACAAGCATGGGTATGAAATATTGCTCTAATAAGATAGCTCTTAATATAATTTTAAGTGGCATGTGTGATGGTGATAACAAAAAGAAAATCTACCTGGCTAAGTTTTTTGTGGGCTTCTTCTTAGACCGGGGCGCGTTTGGAACCCTCATAGCTTTAATTTTAAGTTTACGAATGTAGTTATCACCATCGAATCACTACTATGTATATTATTGACGCGTCAAAAGCGCCTTTTAAAGGACTATTTGAATAAAGATTATTTGAATTTGAATTTTGAATTTATATAAAGAACGAAAAAAAAAGAAGGAAATAGACAGAAAGAAATACCCGCCAAAACTTTACCTATCTAAGTACGTTTTCGAACAGTCAAAACATCTGAAACGTCTCAAGCAATTCATTCAAATTCATTCATCGCGAACTTTCAAAATAAGAATAAAATAATAAAACGGTATAAAAGTTTACGAATAAAAAAGTGAAATGTTTTGATAGCGATCCGCTTTAAACTCCTGCCTCTTTCACTTTCATTCATGCCCATTGCCCAACTAAAACAAACTTTATTCCAATTTGCAAGTGTGTGTGTATCGCTATACCGTATTGGGTTGAGATTGTGTGCGTTACGACACAGATTAATGTGGGGGAATGAAATATTCGATTGTTTCTATTGTTGCCTATTACCGAGAGTCTCTGAGAGTTTCATATTATTGATCACATGAATTTATGTGTTGGCAACACTCAGCGTACTTCGCAATAAAAAAATTCAAGATCGCGTTGTAATTGAAATGTAATTTTTTTGTTAGGCTCTTAGGTTGGGTGAAAATGTTAAAGTTATCCTAAAATATTCTCATAAATCGTTAAATAACTTACGTTAAACAAAAAGTGCGCGAAGTGTAGCAAACTGCATAAACTATAACGCGACAAAAACCTTTGATGCCTGCAATTTATCGCCTGCATCGCGATATGCCTATTCCCCGACTTAAAACAACGTTATTCCAAGTTTTAAGTATCTTTATAACTTTACCGTATTGCACTTAGTTTGCGTGCAAATCACTGCAGAATAATATGAAAAAGGTAATATAAGTACGCAATAGCTAATTTCTCTCTAAGAGTTCTTAATGGTTGCTTTCATTAATGACCATTGTTGAAAACAAATAATCTTAAATACTATAATTAACTTCCAGTTGTTGCCAATAATATATCTCATATTAAACTTGGTTCCTTGTCCACGCCGAACTAAAACAAACTTTTATATAACGATGTTAAGTGTGTTTATTTCTGTATGATATTATTTAGTTGAGTTTGTTTGCGTTTTGCAACAAATGCGTATTTGAAAATAAAATATTCGAACGTTTTTACCTACGAATATTCTTACGACAACAGCATGAATCAACCACGTCCGACACGTTTTGATGACATCACTTCGGCAAACTCGAGCTGAATAATTAGTTTCGTACAGATTTATGGACAAATTAAAGTAATTAAAATACACATTCTGAAACTTAATTTCTATCTACCTGAGCCTTCAATTATTAAAATATCACTTGCTTCAACGGTGAGGGAAAACATCGTGAGGCAACCTGCACGCCTGAAAGTTCTCCATAATGTTCTCAAAGGCGTGTGAAGTCTGCCAATCCTCACATGGCCAGCGTGGTGGACTACGGCCAAACCCTTCTCATATTGAGAGGAGACCCATGCTCTGTAGTGAGCCGGTAATGGGTTGTTCATGATGAGCCTTCAATTCGTAACGCATGACGCATAGAGCGTGGAACTATTAATAAGTAAGGGCATCGCAAATATTGAACTTCGCATTATATTAAAGTTTTTAATCTTTGATGGTAGTCACAAACATAAATATGTAGGAGGTATCGCCGCAGATAAACTTGTAAAAAGTTATGAATGAAACCGAGAGTGCCGTAGTAGAGTTGTAGACTCCCCCCCCCCCCCGGACCCCGGCCAACCCCTCGCCACCCTCCCGTAGTCGACGATTTGTTTCATGCATTTAGTTTTATTACGTTTTCAACATAATTTATGGCATCATGTAATCGCGCAATCGCGCTGGCTGAGGTGAGCGTAGATTCTTTATTTAAAAAGCGCGGGATTATTTGCAGTATTGTTTTTTTTAATTGTCTTTATTGTGGTTGGTCAACTTTTATTTTTTTAGTTTATCAACGGAGTAAAGGAAAAAGGTTTAGAGTTTTTTTAAATTGGTTTGCCAAATTGATTTCTTGAATTTTGCGTAGTTGATTTTTGAATACAAATAAACAATAAAATAGAATTTCGATATGAATATTTTTATTTCATTTTTTCTTATCAATTTTTTTGGGTGCATTCTCTAAGACGTTTGACATGGTTTTATACAACGCTACAGTTTTATGGAGATCGGCTAATATTTTACAAAGATAGCATTAAAATATACATCTGAACCTGAATTCGTCGAAATTAAAGTGTAATCTTAATTTTAAGTACAAATAACTTTTAAAGATCCGTTAATTCATAGTTATAGCTATTAATGTTATTCTTTAACTAACACTATTTTTAACTGTAGGTAGCATATTTTATCTTTAGGTAGATACATAGAGTAGCCTCTATTAGGACTATTTCCACATGGATACCTAGACGTCTATAGGTACACATTCAGGGGAAGTTAGACACGTGTGGTCGCTCGCACGCGGCACATGGCAACTAGGTCAACCTCACATGTGTCTACGTACCGTCTTAAAATACACTTTCGTACACACAATTAACGCTTTAAACGCGTTGAAAATAAGGCTCATATTCCTTAGTACCTGTGTTATCGTATACATGTTCATATAGAATTCTTAGAGCATAGAACATAAAGTGCTTAATTCTGGAAAATTGTGCACAAGTGGGTAGGTTTTCTTTTTCGTGTATTTAGCTGCTCACGCTTCTTGCTAGTGTGGAGAAATGCTGAAAATTTTAAGTATTCTTAAAACATAAAAGACGAAATTCAGTGTTGATATACTCTTATTTATTGATTGCAATCGATTATAACATATTTTAACAATTCTCTATATGGGTTCTTTTTAAATACTTACTATATATTTAGAATTTTTTTATACTTCTGATGCTCTTAAAACTTTCCTTTCAGAGATGTGTTCACAGCGACAAATTTCTTGTTAAATATTAGTTTAATCGGTGATGTTTCAAATATCCACAATAACGTAGTATTAACATTCTCATAGAACTTAGAGTAGTTATACCCGCATCAATTGTCGTACTACACTTAAATACTTAGTCTACATTTTTAGTGCTAGGCGATAGAGGCCTTGAATCCAGGGCCGTAAAATTATATTTTAAAAAATCAGTGCTGACGAGCGGTTGGCGCGAAATCATACGACTGCCTACCTACATCTAGTTGTATTTTTTCTGTGATTATTATTTTCGTATGGGTTTTTGTAGATAATTTAAAGTTATTAAATAAATTTCTCTAAATTGATTTTTTTTCATGACATATGGCCTATGTATTTTGTTTTTGTTTATCCTTTTGTTTGTGGAACTCTGTATTTATTTTTTGCATTGCAAATTTTTTAAACATGTTTTTTATACTGTATTTAGATTGATGTATCTTTGTTACTTATACTGTGATAATATATTATTTTCTAGAAATTACCTACCATAGTAAATGTAGAACTTGGTGACATGATTTAAATTCATAAGGTATCTGCACATTCGGCGCCTTTAGCTGTATGTGGTGGATTCAGCCCCTAAATCAAGGGGTGGTATCCGGGAAGACAGGTTATATATCCATGCGGGGCACAGCGCAGGTCCTTTAGATGTCACATGGCTCCGTCCATTTCTACGACCATGGGCCGCGGACTTAGTGGAATGAATAGCGTTTTAAAACGCAGCATTAAAACTGTAACTTCCTTTAAAAAATGATATCATCATCATCATCATGATCACCCCATCACCGGTTAACTACAGAGCACGGGTCTCCTCTCAATATGAGAAGGGTTTGGCCATAGTCCACCACGCTGGCCATGTGCGGATTGGCAGACTTCACACGCCTTTGTGGAGAATATTATGGAGAACTCTCAGGCGTGCAGGTTTCCTCACGATGTTTTCCTTCATAATTGAATATATGATCGCTTGACAGCAACTATTGGGATACTTACTTCTATCGTTAGTTTGTCTTGAGATTCGATATCCCTCATTCTCAATTTACTTTATATTTATTAGTTCCAAATGTTTATATCAGTATGTATATATTATAGACATTATTTATTTAAACTATTTCTTAATACTAATTATTATTAGGCATGTGCTGTTTGTTAATCAAAAAATTTTGCATAGCGAGATATTAGCGTGGACTTAAGTTATTAGGCATGTTGTAGTTACCTCTAAATTAATTTATATTCATATCCTAGCACTTAAGGTTTTTAAAATGTTAATTTTTTTTACATATAATTCTGTTGGTGGCGCTTTGAATAAATAAATGTATATATGTACAAAAGGTCCGACCTTATACATTTACATATACTGTATATCTGTCGGCTTCTTTCGAATAGGAAGAGATCGCTTTTAGTGATAAGATCGCCTTTTGCTTATCTATATATATAAAAATCAATTGCTGTTCGTTGGTCTCGCTAAAACTCGAGAACGGCTGAACGAATTTGTCTTATTTTGGTCTTGAAATGTTCGAGGAGGTCTAGGGAAGGTTTAAAATGTGAGAAAAATTCGAATAATTGACGGGAAATTCCTAAAAACAGCCCTTTTCTTTTTCCCATATAAACGTTTGCTAAATAAAATGTAGAGTCAATTTGAGCTTTATTGCTATTCAATAAAGTTCATATTTTAATCACTCACTGTTGTCTAAGAAATGTAGGTGTGTTCCTAACTTCAAAGATTCAATTTGTAATTTATATTTAGGCAATATTTTATCCCGGTATTTCCACGAAAACGAATACTACGCGGGTGAAACCGCGGGTCTCAGCTAGTGTCTTATGTATTTTTTTTCCACTTTTCTTCTGTGTGTCCTTATATTATGCAATTAAGATGTTTAAATGAATAAAAGCAAGTCGCTATCCTTTGTTCTGTCGCCGCTACCTTACCAGCCTAGCTTCTACTAACGTCGTCATTAGGAGGCAGCGCGGTAAGCGCCCGAGAGCAAAGCGTCCGCGGCGATACCGACCGTGATGTTATAGCCGTATACCTGAATGTAGCGGCAGGTATACCTGAACAGGTATACTTGCTGCTGCATATAGTTTTTAGTCGTGCACTGAATACAGAACTGGTGTCTTCAATTGTTAACCGTATTTCCCCTCCTGCTATTCTCTTCATCCTAGTCTTAACTATGTATTTAACTCGCAGTTACGTCCGCACATATACCCTGGAATATCAACTCGATAATACGGAAATTTTCATAAAAAGTAATGAATATTAAAAAAAAAAAAATTGAAACTTTTGTTTACGACCTGTTGGTTGGCGCGTGCGCAGTAGAATATTGTTTTTTTTTTTACCACTACAAGTTAGCCTTTGACGGTTATTTCACCTGATTGTAAGTGCTGATGCACTCTAAGATGGTAGCGGGCTAACCTTTTAGGGGTATCGTAAGCCAACACTTACCTTGGGAGGTAAGGGAGAGCACTTCCATCGTAGCACTCCAAAAGCCAACCTCACCTGCTCGTGGTACCACCTGCTGATTGACGGACGAGGCTCTGGCGACCGATGAATGGCGGGATAACCATTCTAAAACTAGCTAAACTTGAAAAAAAAATGTCGATGGCTGGTGTCGGGCAGCAGCGATACCAGTGTTAGTCAGGTTTAGTCCTGCGATCGCCAACCCGCCTGCCCAGCGTGGCGATTAGGGCAAAATCCTTATGAGTAGCATAACAACAAAAAGGCCCCTAGTTCCCGGTAGCCCCACTTCTTTCGGCTTTGGTAGCAGTCGAAGAGATTGTGGGGCGGGGGGTGCTAAGAATCTCCGGGTGACGGCAGGCTACCTAAATCAACTGACTTTGGCGACGTATAACGGACGGACACTTAGAGTCGATGAAAGCATCGCAGAACTCGAGGAAGAGTTGGAAAATGTTAAATGGCATGTTCTGGGATTGAGCGAAGTCCGTAGAGAAGGAGAGGATACCACAACTTTAGAATCCGGACACCTTTTCTACCATCGGCAAGGAGACAGCCCATCACAAGGTGGAATCGGATTCCTCGTCAACAGAATCGTCACTAATAACGTTGTCGAAATATCTAGTGTGTCATCACGTGTTGCGTATCTTATAATAAGACTGACCAAGAGATACTTGTTGAAGGTGGTTCAAGTGTATGCACCAACATCATCATACTCGGATACTGAAGTCGAAATGATGTATGACGACATTGCTACAGCCTTAAACAACACCACTAAGACCCACTTCAACGTTATCATGGGAGACTTCAATGCGAAGGTTGGCATGCAGAGCGGTTCTGAATCTGTTTTAGGGCAGCATGGATATGGTACCAGAAACCACAGGGGCCAAATGCTAGTAAATTTCCTTGAGATGAAGGGCTTTTACTTGATGAACTCATTTTTCAAGAAAAGTCCTCAAAGAAAGTGGACTTGGAAAAGCCCAGACAGTAAAACAAAAAATGAAATAGACTTCATTATGACGGATAAGCGCTACATATTTAACGATGTCTCTGTAATCAATAAATTTAACACAGGAAGTGATCACAGACTCGTTCGAGGCACACTTAATATAAAATACAAGGTAGAAAGAAAACGAATGATGAAGTCTACGCTCCGGCCTACAATGCTTCAGACCGACGCTGGCTCAGAACGTTTCCAGATCGAACTTAAAAACAGGTTTGAAGCTTTGCAACCTTCGGTTGATATTGACGAGGATTTCGAAACCGTGGCAAAAATCATCAGAGAAGAAGGTGGCAGGTTCTGTGGAAGGAGATCTGTTGGCAGAAAGTCTAAATTCACAGGTGAGACTCTACAACTTATGAAAGAGAGGCGCGAAAATGTTCTTTCTACTGTGGCAGAACAGCAAGCCATGAACAAAAAGGTCAAAAAATCGATACGCCGAGACCTTCGGTGCCTCAATACACGAAATATCATTAAAGCTATAGAGGCAAACAGAGGCACCAAGGTGTTTACCCAAAATCTTGGAAGAAGCAATATAACTAAGCTTAAGACCTCAAGTAGCAGAATTGTTAGCACAAAGCCCGAGATACTCGCCGAGATAGCAGACTTCTACAGTCAGCTATATGAGTCGCGAGTTCCTCAGCCTGAGGCCAGCGACCAAGACCCCCGAGCTAAGCTTACCCGCCACTTTACTGAAGATCTTCCGGAGGTAAGTGTGGATGAGATTGCGTTGGCCCTGAAACAACAAAAAAATGGAAAAGCCCCTGGTGAAGACGGGATCACCTCAGAGCTTCTAAAAGCTGGAGGTATACCCATACTGAAGGAGCTACAGAGGCTATTTGATTCTGTTATTCAGAATGGGAGAACTCCAAAGGCGTGGAATAGAAGCATAGTGGTTTTGTTTTTTAAAAAGGGTGACAAAACTCTTTTAAAAAACTATCGTCCTATTTCGCTCCTTAGTCACATTTATAAGTTGTTTTCAAGGGTCATCACGAACCGTCTATCACGAAGACTCGATGATTTCCAGCCACCGGAGCAGGCAGGGTTTCGGAGTGGCTACAGCACCATAGACCACATACACACATTGAGGCAGATTATACAGAAGTCCAATGAGTACAAACAGCCTCTGTGTCTCGCATTCGTGGATTATGAGAAAGCGTTTGACTCCATCGAAACCTGGGCTGTTCTGGAGTCCCTGCAGCGATGCCAAGTAGATTGGCGATACATCGAAGTGTTGAAATGCTTGTACAGCGCAGCGTTTATGTCTGTCCAGTTACAAGGTGCGTCTACAAGACCGATCCAATTACATCGAGGGGTGAGACAGGGCGATGTTTTGTCTCCGAAACTCTTTTCTAATGCTTTGGAAGATATCTTTAAAACGCTTGACTGGAAAGAACAGGGTATAAACATAAATGGCGAGCTCATTTCACACCTCCGTTTTGCTGATGATATCGTTATCATTGCAAGTTCGCTGCAGGAACTTCAACAGATGCTCGATGACCTACACAATGTTTCCCAGCGTGTCGGACTCCGGATGAATTATGACAAGACCAAGGTTATGTTCAATGATTTGGTTGTTCCGGGGCCGATCACAGTCTGTCAGTCTTTTCTCGAAACTGTTCAAGAATATACATACCTTGGACAAATTGTTCAGTTAGGAAAAAACAGTTTCGAGAAAGAGATCGATAGGAGGGTGCAGCTAGGCTGGGCCGCGTTTGGCAAACTCCGCCGAGTCTTCTCTTCATCCATACCACAATGCCTAAAGTCAAAAGTTTTTGATCAATGCGTCCTACCCGTCATGACTTATGGTGCCGAAACATGGACACTGACAGCGAGGCTAGTCCACAAACTTCAAGTCGCTCAGCGTGCTATGGAAAGAGCAATGCTCGGAATCTCTTTGAGAGATAAAGTCCGTAACGAGGTGATTCGGCAAAAAACTAAGATAACCGACATAGCTCGAAGGGCTTGCACGCTGAAGTGGCAGTGGGCTGGTCACGTTTGTCGGAGAACCGACGGACGTTGGAGTCGGAAGGTCCTCGAGTGGAGACCACGTCTCGGCAAACGGTGTGTGGGCCGTCCTCCGGCCAGGTGGAGTGATGACCTCCGAAAGGTGGCGGGCATCGACTGGATGCAAAAGGCCGGAGACAGGAAGAGTTGGCGCTACTTAAAAGAGGCCTATGTCCAGCAGTGGATTAATGTTGGCTGATGATGAAGCCAACACTCCTAATTGGTTTTACACGTCTTTCTCCTCTGGGTGGAAAATATGGGACGTCAATAAAATCGGAGGTCCTCGTTTCGATGGTCCTCATCCTCTTTGCAAAGGCAAGACTAATCACTAATCATCAGGTGAATGCACGTTTGCCAGTGTTGAAAATACAAAAAAAAACCCGTTGTAAAATGATCTCTTATTGTATTATGTATGTAATCTGGTTTATATATTAGTGTGTAGTCATTCATAAGCAGGTTTTTGTTTATATTGCGCCTTCTACTTTCTATTTCTTAATTATTTAATATTGCCTGCTAGAAATCGCTATTAATTGATAAGGCTGCCTTTTGTATCGTGCTTCTTTTTAAATCTTTTTTTCTTATTATTTTCTTTAATGTTTTGGTGAACAAATTAAGAATAATAATTATTATTATCATGTTTTTTTATTTTAATATTTTGTAGCTTACGAAAGTGCCGTTATAAATCGTTGCGAAAGAAGTACCGGTGAAAATGACACAAAGACAAATTAATGAAATTTTCAATAGATTGATTCAAAAGCTTAAAATAATAATACTTAAAAACTTAAAACAAAATAAAATTAACAACCATAGAAAATTTTACGTAACGTGTCTATGAAATTTGATATTTTCTATAAACGATGTTTAGTTTAGTTACCGCGTGATTCAATTAACTGGTTAAATTGCATGTTAACCTGGTATTGTGTCGTCTCAGGCGGGATTATCGGACCGATTATCTTCGGTCAAATAGGCATTAGTTTAATGGAGCCTGCCTGTCTTAAGAAGTCGTGAAGATGAGGAGCATTTAGATGTGCAGGTTTTGTATCACCTATATGCAAGGCTAGTTGGAAACGAGGTAGGTAGTGAACAAAAAAACTACTATGTTTTTATGATAATGAAAAACTTTAATTTCCACTGAAGGAAACCTACATTTGAAGGAATTATAGTATGATCTACTTTGTTTTACTTATCTTTTATGATATAATGCAAAAAGCGTTACTTTTTACTGTCAAATAGGTTTTTTAATATAAAAAAAGCGTTTACATTTTTTGTTTTGATGTTTTTAAAACAAAAACGTTTTCTTTTTTTCAGTATAGTCACATACTTACGTCCAAACTAATTCCATCAAATTACTTAATGAACTTGCGTGTGTCTGTAAGCGGACTGTATCTCATTTTTTTTACGGCTCTCGATTCAAGTCCTCTATGGCTTATCCAAAAAGTGCGAAATTGCTTAAAAATTCTTATTACAATTTTTAATTTCAAATTTAAACATTTACATGGTATTATGTATAACATTGTGACAGGGACCTTATCTTATTAACCTCGTTAGTTAAAGAGAGTTTTTATTGTTACTGTAACAATAAACAATGAAATATTTAAAAAAAAACGTAAAAGTATAAAAACGTCATCATATAGTGAAGTATATTCATTTACTATATATATATATATATATATATATATATTTAATGTAGTTATATTTCTATAAGGCGAAAAAACTAGTCGACATAATCATTTCGTGATGGTTGGAATCTTGTTAGCCCTACTGGATAGATATTACATTGCGGATTAATTCGCGAGCAAAGTGTAGTGTAGCATGATTAGTAAAGGTGAACGCTGTGTAGAAGCTATATAACGGTAGCTATATATGTTTATATGCTACATAAACTGAACGAAGGCTGCCCGAGCGTAGCGGCCAAAATACGGGCACCTGACGCTCGCCGCTCCACGAGTTAGAGTTCAGGGACATAAACGCATAAGAGGCAGCGATTTAGGAATAAAGAAATATGACGACCTGTCACATTATAAAGTTGGAGCTAATGGATGTGATTTGATGGTGATAACTACATTCGTAAATTTAAAGTAAAGCTGTGAGGGTTCCAAACGCGCCCCGGTCTAAGAAGAAGCCCACAACAAACTTAGCCAGGTAAATTTTCTTTTTGTTATCACCATCTCACATGCCCCTTAAAATTATAATAAGAGCTATCTTATTGGAGCAATATTTCATATTCATGCTTGTTTATCATTTACACTATAGTTAAATATGTCGTGGAAGTATTGGTAGTAACTATTCTTCATGTGACTAACATTTTTTTGCACGATGTCGCGTAGAAACAAATTGAGATTATCGGTCTAACATACCATTGACAAGTTAGCCCGCTACCATTTTAGATTGTATCACCACATACACCAGGTGAGATAGCCGTCAAGGGCTAACTTGTCTTTGTCCATAGGGCAATAGGCACGGCCAAAATCTCCCACCAGACCAGTGTCAAGTCGGGAACCGAACCCAGGAACTTCAACGTTATTATGCGACAGCGCACGCGCTACGGAGGTTGTTACGCCCATGTACGAGCTAACCTGTTAGGAGTATAGGTTTAACATACCCCTAACAGGTTAACACGCTACCATCTTAGGCTGCATTACTTACACCAGGTGCGAATTCAAAGGCTGACTTGTAGTCGACAAAAAAAAATGAAAAAAATATTGTAGCAATACAATAAAATGCGAATGTTGAGATGGATGTGTGGTGTGACAAGAATGGATAAGATAAGAAATGAATATATAAGGGGAAGTCTAAAAGTAGCGCCAGTGACAGAAAAGATGAGGTGTAACAGGCTAGCATGGTCGTATAATGCGGAGGGAAGAAAGTGATGTCACCAAAAGAACATACATATATTATATATGAACATGGAAGGGCAAAAGTGTAGAGGAAGTCCAAAGCAGTGTGGGTAGTGAGGTGACGGCTGAGTGGAAGAAGAAGACGTGTTGTGCCGACCCCACATAATGTGGGATAAGGGCAAGAAGAAGAAGACAATAATTTCTCAGTGTGATTTTTTTGACGGCTATCTCACCTGGTGGTAATTGGTGACGCAGTCTAGGACGGTAGCGAGCTAACCTTTTAGGGGTATCGTAAACTCACTATCCTAATTGGTTTGCGACACGTCTTCCTCCTCTGATATCAACATTGCCAAATATGGTAAGGTATAGCCCAACGTTGAATTTGGGTCGACGTTTATAAAGGTGTCACTCGCTTCGCCTGTCAGCGTAACCTGCTTGTAATTGAGCAACCCGCACAAAGGCTATTCGTGTGGTCGCCCGTCTTACCAGAGCTTGATTGTGCTATACATTTGCTTATATGCCGTGCGGACGTGTAGCTATATACCCACGGCCTGTTGACGTGCCTGGAAGGGGCTCCACGTTATGTATGTACATATTAAGATTTAAGGCGACCTTTCCAGCCTCCACCAGCGATGCCGACCGATAGGATCGATCCATTTTGCGTGACGTAGCTAAGCTTAGCTCTGATGGAAAGGTTCAGCTTAGCTATGTTTTGTATATCTTCTTTTTACTCCCCCGACCTAAGCGTTCCTCTCCGAAAGAGGAGACCTAAACATATCCTTCATGACCCTGACGATCACCCTGCTGTGGCAACCAATAGGGTTTGTACAGCTAATAGACAGTCCGAAAAAAAAAAATTTAAGTCACTCAGTCGCCGATTGTTCGTCACGAAAGACGCCCGTGTTTGTGCGAAAAGAAACAAAAGCAATTTATTGTAACGATTGTGATTTGGTACGAGTATGTCTATGACATAAAAGGCTTTCATGGGGATCTTAAGAATATTCTTTTTTTTTTATAATTCTGATACATTTATTGAACACATTTTACATTTTTTCATAACAAAACACACAAAGAAATACATTGCAAAATAACAAATATAGGATGTACGTAGGTTCCATTGCCGACAAAACGAATGACTAGACATCAAGACTTTACGATACTTATTATATTCACACGTGTACGTATCTGAGGGCAAAAATTTGTTAGCGTTACTTCTGCTAAGAAGAATTTATTTCTTTATAACGGAAAACCAACAGCTTTTACATTTTTTCATAGCCATTCTTTAACTTTGTGAGCTAGTGTGAATGTTTAACTTTTTTTCAAAGTAAGATACGTCTTAATTCATTTATTTGCTTGAGTCAATATACAACAATATACAGTATCTAATAATAATAAAACTGCAATATAAATGATAAAAAATTAATCACAAACTAATCACGTAATATTAAACATTTGAAACATACAACTCAAAAATTGGTTACCTAAACTTAAAAAATATTTTTATTAAAATTATTTCAGATTCAGAGGTCAAGTTTTAATATTAATTTATAAATATCTATTACAATTATAAGATTTCAATAATTTTACGTCTAAAGCCAATATATTTGTCATGAAGTAGATCTATTTCTTTTTGTTTTTTCACTCAGGCACTCTTGCCAAAGGAGAATATTTGAAGTATTTATTACTTCTAAAGGGCTTGTGATAGAATAAATTACACGGAAAATACAATATAATACAATAAATTTATAAATTAACTCAGCCCTTCATTTCAGCTCTAATTTTAGAATCAGCCAATATTCACAGTAAACAAACACAATATTAAAATTTTCAGATAGTATCTTGCCAATATCATCAGAATATGCAGTATCGTAAAGATTTAATACTGTATAGTTCATTTGCTCGAAAGCTTAGTGCGTTATACATTAAACCAAATGGTAGGTTATACGTGAAGCGCGCATACCAACGGTCTTTCTATAATGTACGTGCTTAACTAACCGTAGTACCTGGCTTCTCCTAGGTAAAACGCAAGACACTTGACTGTTTAGCTATTGTAAAGTGTCTACAACTCTTACCACTACCGATTATAAATTAAACTTTACAAGAAGTTCATACTTGAGTCAAATCAAATCGAAATATCTTTATTCTCTCACATCTCAGACATCTATAGTTTGTTGTTGTTATAAATTGTTTAAAAAAAAATATATTACATGCTTCAACGGTGAAGGAAAACACCGTGAGGAAACCTGCACGCCTGAGAATTCTCCATAATTTTCTCAAAGGTGTGTGAAGTCTGCCAATCCGCACATGCCCAGCGTGGTGGAATATGGCCAAACCCTTCTCATATTGAGAGGAGACCCGTGCTCTGTTGTGAGCCGGTAATGGGTTGATCATGATGATGATGATAAATTGTTCATATCACATTTTACATTATTTTTATTCGTGAGTCATGGTGATGACTATAATCGCCAACTTAAAATTAAAGCTTAGAGGATTCCAATTGCACCCAAATCTAACAAATTTAAATAGGTTTATTTTGTTATCACCATCTCACATAATCAATATGGAGTTAGAGCAATTGACACCCACCATGGGTGTCAATTGCTCTAACTGTAACTCCATATCTAATTATAATATATCGTTTATATAATACTTAATTTCGTAATAGGACTTTTCTATAATCTTTCGATTTATAAAAACTTTGAACTTATTGCGAGACATCTCCAAGATATCAATAGGTAATTTATTATAAAATAAAATACAATTTCCTTTGAATGAGTTACTAATTTTGTGCAGCCTACTAAACGGTACTACAAGTTTACTATTAATAGCGTAAGGAATTGAATTCTTGTTTGATTGGGCTATCTGCAGGTCGTTTTTTTAAAGTTTCAATGTTTAGAGACACAAGGAGGCTTGTGAAATGAGATGAGAGTAAAAGAAATGTTTCGAATGAATAAAGCTTTTACTGAAAGTTTAATAGATAGTTTAGTTTTCTCAATTTAGGTTCAGAGATTTCTGTATAACGAATCGGCATTTAAGACACCTGTTTATTATTCAAGTTAACGTGACTTTGTAAGTACGTAGTTAACGGACACAAAAACTTGTTGTGTATCCGGGCAGGTATGCTCAGTCGCAGCGACATAAAACATCAAAACAACAGCGGGGAAACGGCCCACTAGGGTGTGTTAAGACGGTGAGAAAACTTAATTGCATCTCGGGACTTTCGAAAGGTGTCCGCTTGTTTTATTACTCGAACTGTAATGAGATTTGCACCGGCGTTTATTAACTTGGCCGCAAACAAACCGGTGAGCCGGCAAATGCTCCAACGGGCCAGTAATTTCAGATTGTATTGAGTGTTTTTTTTTTATCCATTACAAATTAGCCCTTGACGGCTATCTCACCTGGTGTAAGTGATGATGCAGTCCAAGATGGTAGCGGGTTAAAGCTATGGTAAACTCATACTCGTAATTTTTTTTTTTAAATAAATCGCTTGCCGACACGTCTCCCACCAGGCCAGACTCGAACCGGTAATCGAATTCATTAGCTCCAACATTACAATGAGATCGTCATATTTTTTTAGTCCTAAATCGTTTCCTCTTAGTGTTAATTTGTTTCTACGCGACATCGCGCTGGAACGCTATATGTTGTAATCAGTACAAAACCTAAACTAGACTGAAAATAAAGCAATTGATTACGATAATTTCAATCATTCCTTTTAAATAAACGTAGTCGAGTAATTTCTCTTTATTTTTTTATTTATTCAGTAGCTGCAGTTATTCTGTTTTAAGCGTTTGCATTTGGATTTTTTTTTTTTAACATTATACAGAAGGCAAAGAACCGCCGTTTTCGCCGCAGCCTAAGCAGGCACTTATCAAAGAATCTTTCATTTACCGATGCCGGGTTTACGACAGACCTGAGCGGAGACGTCCCCATTGTTATTTGAGTGCCTGTGTGCATACATACGTTTACTTCCACAGCCTTGTTTGCGATCGTTTCCTTGAGTAAAATTTGCTGTTTGTCTGTTCGAGTTGTGAGCGATTTGGCCGCGTATGCCGCGAGAAACCTATTAGAGGGATGGTTTCAGCCGGTTCTGAAGATTCAGTCTGGTGCTGCATATGTTCGAAAATCGGCTCGTTTGCGCTCGCAGGGTTTGCTACAATAGTTGTATCGGGTTCCCCGGGCGTTTAGCAAAGCCAGGCTACATATAATTATATTATATTCTCATAATATTAAATTCTACATAATATCAACTTTGTGAAGCGGTGATAGCCTAGTGGTTAGGGCATCAGCCTCCTAATCAGCTGTCGGCGGTTCGAATCCGGGCACACACCTCTGAATTTTCGGAGTTATGTGCGTTTTTAAAATTTAAAATATCCCTTGCTTCAACGGTGAAGAAAAACATTGTTAGGAAACCTGCACGCCTGAGAGTTCTCCATAATGTTCTCAAAGGCGTATGAATTCTGCCAACTCGCAAATGGCCAGCGTGGTGGACTATGGCCAAACCCTTCTCATATTGAGAGGAGACCCGTGCTCTCTAGTGAGCCGGCAATGGGTTGATCATGATGGCTTGTTAGGCCGATATAAAGCATGGGTATGTTAACGTAGAACTGATGTTAACTGCGTGCATTGCTTTGAACGTGTAATTATTGCGAATTAATTCGATTTGCGCTGCTCAGCCCTGTTTTGGCACGCCGCGTACCGAATGCGTGAACTATTGGACCGATTATGTGCCAAATAACGTGCCAGATTAGTTAGGTTAACTTCGCCCCGACATTAGTTGTCATACAGTAAGGCTCTGTTTCACAATCGCCCAATAAACTTTATGCTACAGTAAGCATTTCAAATATTGACGCGGTGGTTGCTTCACTATTTGTTTTGAACGGTCTCTAAAAGGAGGGGGATTCTGAGATCATCTTCATCATCATCATGATCAACCCATTACCGGCTCACTACAGAGCACGTGTCTCTTCTCAATATGAGAAGGGTTCGACTATAGTCCACCACGCTGGCCATGTGCGGATTGGCAGACTTCACACGCCTTGGAGAACATTATGGAGAACTCAACAGGCATGCAGGTTTCCTCACGATGTTCTCCTTCACCGTTGAAGCATGTGATATTATAATTGTTTAAAAACGCACATAACTCCGAAAAGTTAGAGGTGCGTGCCAGGTTTCAAACCGCCGACCTCTTATTAGGAGGCTGACGCCCTAACCACTAGGCTAGAGGATTCTGAGATATGGCACGCGAATTGGCTGTATAATTATATCCCTCAGGGATTCCCCTCAGCGTATAGCCTATACGGGTAGAAAGATACTCCTAGTCAAATTACCAGCAATACCCGTTTGTGGATAAAAATACTAAGGCATTTTATCTGTTACAAGTTAATAAGGCATTTTTCACAGCCAGTTTGCACCATAGCTTCCGTTTACTACCAACTCGCATCTAACTACTACACGAGATATAATAAAGTCGCCGTAAATAAGAAAATATTCCACTTGACGCAAGGAATTTTTGCTTGGGCGACATGCATAACGTTTCCCTCCTCTTTATAATATGGAAACGTGACTGACTGAATGATCTATGAACGCATTACTTAAACCCATCAGAATTATCGGAATGATGTTTTGTATATACTTAGAAGCTGTCATAGACTTGTGAAGCTGTGATAGCCTAGTGGTTAGAATGTCCGCTTCCTAATCAGAGGTCAGGGGTTCGAGATCTAACTTTTCGGAGTTATGTCCGTTTTAAGCACTTAAAATATCACTTGCTTCAACGGTGAAAACTATGACTATGGCCTAAGAGGAGATCCGTGGACCGTATTGAATGTAGGCTTAGAATAAATTTCGTTGATTAGTATCGCTGTGTTCAAATAAAATATTGCATTGACTTTAGCCTTTACAGTATGTTTTTTGGACTTACAGTTCAAGAAATAATAAATTTTCAATTTGGATTACCATTGCGACTTTAAGCTTATATGTAAGGTACGCGGCTCATATTGTTATAAATAGTACGTACTGATTCTCATAATTATAATAAGTTTGTTTCACTAAGACTCATTTCTTACTAACATAGCATAGGATGAAGGTATGTACTAACATACCTTAATTCTATGTTAGAAGGAAAATTCAAAGTATCTACATATATTTTTTTAATACATTTAGTATGTGAGTTATTCTTGCTAAGTCAATCCATTAAAATCGCATCAATGACTCACAAGTTTGCGGTCAAACTTACTTGAGACATCCATTTCAGGATGCTATTGTTACTGCACTAGAGTCTATGCATCAGGGACACTCACCTGTTTCGTATTGTGGCATAAGTCAGCAGTACACGCGCGCCTACGCGAACATCCTTGAGCGCTGCGAAGACGTGGTAGTCCCAACACCACCCTGTTAGCGTTGTTCAAAAATCAATATTTCAAAATTCTAAATTACAAAATTTTCGAAGTAGCTTTATTCATGTAAACCTATTACAGGCATCTATGAATCGTTCATAAATATCACATTTTCACTATTTCTATTCGTAAAATGATGGTGATAACTGCATTCGCCAACTTAAAACTAAATCTAAGAGGGTTAAAACAAACGCGCCAAGGTCTAAGAAGAAGCCCCACAACAATCTTACCCGGTTTTTTTTTTATTATCACCATCTCACAAAGTCAATAATAAATTATAATTAGCTATGGAGTTAGAGCAATCAACACCAAATTTTTTTATAGCATCCTTAGTTAAAACGCGGATGATACGATGTGAAACACACTACAAAAAGAAAATTCTGATTGAAGGAAAAATAAAAGATTGTTTTAATTTGCCTAATTACATACAGTATTCCAGATAGTCGATCTAGAGCGTTTAATTTTACAGTTTGATTCAAATTTTCATTTGGGTTTTTTGAGAACATTTCCCGGGGAGCGGCGGAACGTTTTTTTTTTGACCCAACATTGCAGGGTTCAATGGATTTTTCAAAGAGTTTTTGTGTATCGCCGGAGGCAAAGGATTTGAATAAAAGTTCCGAGAGAGCCGAACGTGTTCGTTGCCAGGTGCTGGGATATGGATTGTTGAGTGTCTTTCCCACTGGATCAGCATAATTTTATTTCTATTATATACTAGACTTGGATACCTGCAAAGACACATTTATATTTTTTCAAAACTATCTCACACATTACAAAGCCTCCATATTGCCTTCTTTAGAAATGAATTAAAGTCCTTTATTAGCTCATATCGTTATGCTAAATATCAGGTAGATACATTTTATTGGTACATTTTTGGATCAGTCACTTAGTCAATCATCTTTTCCATTTAGACCATACAGGTTGAGTTTGTTCATGATTTTTTCTAGATGACGATGATAAATGAATATTTCAGAAGGTGAAGATCATTATTAGGTGCTATTCAAGTGAACTCTAAAATAAATTAGCTCATTTAACTCTATCGGTTAATCAATTAAAAACGTATCTTTATCGATATAGATAATACCATAACGATACAGATAACAAAAACTAAAAACCTTCAGGTATGTATAAAACCTATTGTACTTGGTATAGGATATGTGTGGTGGCTATCTCGTTGGTCTCTGGGGGGCCGTGGGGAGTGAGATCTTGCTCTTTTTGCCTCTTTTACCTTTCTTTCCGATGCAAATTCGCCGTCACTGCGAACGCGGGCAAATGGGAATTGAGAATTTTCACTAATGTACCTATTTTGACCAGCTCGTTACTCTGCTCGGTGAAAAGATTTTTGTAGCTACGTGCCTGAAATGGGGGGGGGGGAGGGGGTATGGGACTTTTTTCATTCAATTGTGTCGGGAGTAGAAATTGAAATTTCGAAATGGATGATGGTATTATAAGATACCAAACAACCGTTAGTATTTTGGTTACGGTTAGGTCAAAGTTAAGAAATGGGTAATAAATACTTATTCCATCTATTTTTTGTTACATTGCACTCTTGTTCCGATAATAAGGTATCATGTCCCCGAAGTCACTGTAAAGGTTATGGGAAGTCATTTACTGTTAATGCTGTGCTGCTGTGGAATAATCTGCCTATTGATGTAAGAAGTTCGGAATCGTTAAACATTTTTAAAAGTCGACTTATACAGTTTTATTTGTCTAAATGGCATATTAATGAATAGTTTATGTGTATTGATATATATTTATTTATATACAAAAGTATATATTTATATATTATATTTATTGATATTTTATATTATGTTTTGAAAATTGCGCCATTACCCTTATATTTTAATTGATTCTTTGCCCAAGGGTTGTCTGGAAGAGATTGCTGAAGCAATAAGACCGCCTTTGCATACTTATGTGTTAAGTGTTTTGTGTTGTTGTTTCTTTTAAATTGGTGTGCAATAAAGAGCATTTATATTATCTTATGTTATCTATTTATGACTAAATAAATAGAAGCATGCGGTCTATAGATGCGGATATAAGTCTACTGGTTCTGAAATGTATTTTTTTAAATATGATGTATGATTGTAGATTGTCCGTCAAGTCACATTGTTTTGAAGTTAGTGACATTAAATTCAGATTAAAACTTCTTAATCAGGATTTTTATGTCTATATATTTATTTTTATTGTCTCTATAGTGAATACTTTCCCGTATAGAAGTTAAATAGGGCTTATGAGAAACAAATTTACCATCAATTTATTCCATTATTTTTATCGGTGAAGAAGATTCTTCCTCACCAATAAAATAGTTATCACCATCAGGTGATAACGGCAATCGCCAACTTCAAAGAAGAAACTGACAACAAACTTAGCCAGGTTTTTTTTGTTAAAACCATATCACATAATCAATAATAAATTATAATTACGTATTTGAGCAATTCACACTCAAGCTTTTTTATCGTTTATATTATCCTTAATTTCGTAATAGGAATTAAACTTTATAAAAATTTTGAACTTATTGATAGACATTTCCAAGATATCACTATTGATATCTTGGAGATGTGATGTGTTATAAAATAATAAGTTAGCCCCATGTTACTCCGTAAAAGGTCGACACTGTCAGAATTAAAATTTAGTCCGAGAGACGAGTTCTCAAGCTGGGTTGAATGTCAAGTCTCTTCTAGTCTTTTAAGTACAAGAGTGCGTACTCTTGCATCTCATCATCAACGAGTAGGTGTGCTAACTCTCCGCACCGCTTACCCCACAAACGTACCAAAGTGAAAGAACTCCAGCGTCCTTGAAAACTGTATACGTGTTCCAATCGAGCCCCCATTCAGTCGCCACCTTTATTTGCAAGGAAGGTGTCAACATCGCCTTCGGGATCCTAATTAAAAACGCTCATCGCCGGAACCGGCAGGGGGTGAGGGTAGGGGCTGGGGGGTGGGCAGGGCGCGGGGCGGAGACGCGAGGGTCCGCGTAACGAACGCACTAATTAATAAGGGTCCGCCGATATTGATTCACGACGTACCGCGTGTGAGCCTCAGGCGTGACTCGTCTTGTTTCTAAGCCAGCCTCTGATGATATTAACAGTAAATATTTACGTTGTGCAATAAACATAAAGCTTTGCTATGATCTGTACCTAACAATCGGCGTCATTTGTAATGATAGGCAACACCACACAGACCTCCCAAAACACACGCTCTACGCACGTGTCGCTTTGAAATCTGTGCATCCTCAAGGGATGTAAATAACAACGCACAATTGTCAAGTGACGCCGATGCCAAATTATGCAAAATAAACCCCATTTAAGCAATTAAAATATCACACGCTTCAACGGTGAAGGAAAACATGGTGAGGAAACCTGCTCGCCTGAGAGTTCTCCGTAATGTTCTCAAAGGCGTGTGAAGTCTGCCAATCCGCACATGGCCAGCGTGGTGGACTATGACCGAACCCTTTTCATATTGAGAGGAGACCCGTGCTCTGTAGTGAGCCGAGAATGGGGTGATCATGATGATGATGAAACCCCATTTACATTTAGAACCTCTGATGGTAAACACTGTTGAAGCCAAGCTAAAAAAGCGAAGGCAGCTAAAAAGTAGCAAAGCAGTGAAGCGCTTTATAAGCGATCGTCTACGTAATCCTTGAGATGCATCAATGGTAAGAAGATGAGGAAAGGACTGATTGTTACAAAAACTGTGTATAGATATATTATTAAAAAGTTATAACAACTTGATCAACATTTACAGTTTTTTTTTTCACATTTCTATTTTTTTAGCCTTGACTGCTTTTCACTGACGTTTTCGTGGTGAATGATAAGGCAGTCCAAGATGGTAGCAGGCTAACTGTTGGGGGTATGGTTAGCCATTAGGATATTGGTTTCCACGCGACATCGTGCCCGAACGCTAATTCGCCTTTGTCGGTAGAGTGGTAACTAGCCAAGGCCTACTAGCCACTAGACTTTGACTTTGTAAATCGACAGCGTACGCTCTGCATCAAGAAGACCATCTAATGCATTTACGAATAAAATGCAGCTAAGCTAACTAAATACCATATCATACGAAAAACTACTGAACCTACCTTTTACTTTGGCAATAGGGTCGTTAGGCCACTATTTAAAAATTCGGCCTTTCAACGAGAAAGAGTCACTTCTTGTTAACCATGGACTTACGCGACAGTAAAAGTTAAATCTCACCAAAATCAATCAAATTAATCCCGTGGACATCTTACCCGTTTGTTCTTTCGGGATAAAAAATACCTTTTGTCCATGTCCAAGATGCAAGCAATAGTTAATTATATTCTAGATGTCATCGAAATCGGTGCAGTAGTTGTGCAGAGCCATTGAATTGGTAACACAGCAACCAAAGAATAAATAAACAGACACACTTTCACATTTATAAAAACAGTATGTTTTTTTTTAATTCTTAAATACAGCACAGATTCATCTGTATCTGACAAAAGCCACAGAGAAAAAGAACCATCGATTTGACATCTCTTTAATAGTCACCAAATGTTATCACGTCATAGCGTCACAGTTCATCATCATCATCATCATTTCAACCGATAGACGTCCACTGCTGGACATAGGTCTTTTGTAGGGAGTTCCAATGGCCACGGTCCTGGGCCGCTTGTATCCAGCGGCTCCCTGCGACTTGTTTGACGCTGGCTGTCCAACTTGTTGGGGGTCGACCAACGCTACGTTTACCGATGCGGGGTCGCCATTCCAACACCTTGGGCTACCCCTACGCACAGTCACAGTATAAAACTTAAATTAATCTTTACAAAATTTCAATAGTGGAATAATTTATAGATCGAAGCCTGTTAAGTCTTAGTTCGATCGTGTATTTTTATTGATTTGAGTCGAGCAATAATTAATTTAAGCCTTAACTGACACAAAAGGGACCGAATAATTATGTCACCCAGAGTATAACCATCTTTCAGATACGTTACAGAGACTTCGGAATCCTTCAAAGCATACTTTACGGGGTTCAGTTCGGCGAGGTCCAGAGGAAATTTAATTAAAATCTACATTACGCTGGGCGAGGCCTTCTTTGTTTTGGCGGGCAGATACTTTGGCTGCGGATGCTGCATAGTAACGGGAATAGGCGGGTACTGTGTCAAAGTCTGTAAGAGGCAGGGCGAATAATTAGATATCTATTGCGAATCTATTACTAATTTTTTTCGGAAGTTAAAGATCAAATTCCTATTTATATTAAAATAATATTTTACACACACGTTTACATACATGCACACTCAAATACACCTGTAAATGTGATGATATTATCATGATCGACCCATTCTCGGCTCACTACAGAGCACGGGTCTCCTCTCAATATAAGAAGGGTTTGGCCATAGTCCACCACGCTGGCCATGTGCGGATTGGCAGACTTCACACGCCTTTGAGAACATTATGGAGAACTCTCAGGCGTGCAGGTTTCCTCACGATGTATGTCCTGCACCGTTGAAGCAAGTGATATTTTAATATAAATATATTAAAATAATATGTTACACACACGTTTACACATTCATGCACACTCATTAAATACACCTGTCGATGTGATGACACGTCATTACATATGCATTTTTTAGGGTTGTTCTTTCTTTCTTCTGTTATTTTTTATGTGAAATTGAAATATAGGTTTTTTTGAAATTATAATAATGTCTTTATATATATTATGTATCTCTAAATAATCTCATAATTATAAAAATATTAGTGTATGAGTTGCAATTTGTACAGGTATATTGTATTTTTCATAGTTAAGGTACTCCTCAAAATCGTTGTTTGAAACTTTCGTGTTTCTCAGATATATTTTTAAATGAATTTTCTTATAATGGAATGACGGAAATCGTCACGTAAGGAAAAATCGTTTCGCTCTCTCCTTGGGTGTCGTTCGGTTATACTTATTTACGTCGCATGTTAGTGAAATGTGATTTTTTCTCGTCAGAGTTAAGTGTGAAACATCATTTGTTACAGACGGGTCATTGATCCCAAAAGTGTATTTTTTTAATTAATTTAATTCGATTTTATCAAAAATTTAAATAAGTTTTCTATGCACCCTTCGCTTCGTCATCTTCACCATCACGTGTTACGATTGACAGACTTATGTAAGTGTACCGAAAACAGGTTCATTATCCATCGACTACACCGTCGGAAGTTAGGAGCGGAACCTTCTCACACGTACACGGCCGTGCTGCGTCATCAAGAAAAGATTATCGGCCGATGTTGTAAATCGGGAGCAGGCCGGAAGGCGGAGCGCAGTCCCCGCGGGCGCTCGCGTCCGGTGCGGCGTCAATTAGACGGGGCGGCTGCCCGTAGGGTTGCCGCTCTCCACATTTTAAATTTTTTATATTACAATCGAGCAGACGGCTCACCTTATGTTAAGTGATTACACACGTACTGCACCAGAGGAGCTACCGAGGCTGTTTGACGACCTCCGTGGCGCAGTGCATGCGCTGTCGCATTAAAAAGTTGGAGGTCCTGGGTTTGATTCCCGGCTCGAGTCTGGTGGGAGACTTTGGCCGTGGCTATTTACCACCCTACGACGTGTTACCAGTGTTCCACAAACAAAAGGATAAACAAAAGCAAAATACATGGGCCATATGTCATTAAAACAAAACAATTCAGAGAAATTATGATACTAGATAGATAATTTATGAATGTGTGTAATTGAATGCGGTGAATGTTTGTGTATATGTAAGTGTTTGACAAAGTATACGTAATATAATATTGTGTGAGTGTGAATGTTTACATATTTGTGTTTATACAAATGTAATGTGTGTTCATTTTATTTATAAGACTTTTAAAGTTTTTCTGTTTCATCATATATAAATATTATGAAACTGGGCCTAACATAACATGAAATGCAACATGAACGGCAATTCTATGTCTTCACCATAAAAAATTAATCCTATGCTGTGTTTATTTATACATGATACTACATATACTATAAAATGCTAAAAAACAATCCCTACCACATACCTATAAATACGTGTAGTGTTACACAAAATAAATTTAGATGAACTACAAAAAAAATTACAAATTAAATCTGGCAGGCAGCAGGCAGAAAGGAGGTTTTCGACCCTACTACATTTGACGTACTTGAAAACTGGGGCAAGTTTAACTGGACTTGGCCGATTGACAACCCTACGCTGAAGGGGTAGCCTGAAGGATGGGGGTGGGCGAGGGCCGCGAGACGCTGCCCACGTATCTACATTAGGTATATGCTTGGAAATTCGAGCCTATATGTACATGCCACATAGCCTTTGGCAGCGTAATTAATACCGCTTGACGCTTTGCTCTGTGCAGAACCCACGCTGTGGTGTTCAGTTCTAATTACTTATTCGTATTTATGGAACCGCTTGCATCTAGCGGTTTGTAGAGGGCATCGAGATTACTACGGAGAAACGAATGAGGTGTCCAAGGTCACTACGGCAAACCACTGTCGAACCAAGCGTCTTACCTAAGTTTAGTTTAGTTATTTGACGACCTCCATGGCATAGCGCGTCTGGTCTGGTTACTATCAAAATGAACCGCAAAACGGCTGCTTTTTTGTTTTGAAAACCTAAATTGTTTATTGAAATCCTAAATGCAATGATTAGTAAACAAAAATCATGATAACTTTATTATAATTTTTGTTAAATAAAAAACAAAGACATTAAACTCCAAATTTAACTAATGTTTATTAACGAATTTTACAAATTAAACCTTGAAATTACTTAAAATTAATAACGCGTGTTACCTCCTCCGACCCTGATGACCGCCTGCATGCGATCAGGCATGCTGTGGATAATGTTTTTAATGTTCACATAGAGCAGATTCAGAGCACTGAGAGCCTCTGGGGGGTTAGGACTGCCTCGGATGCGCCTTTTTAGCATGTCCCAGACGTGTTCTATTGGATTCATGTCTGGGCTTCGAGCTGGCCACTCCAATTTAGGAGTTATTACCTCTGAAAGATAATCGTTGACACATCTTGCAGAATGTTTAGATATTTGAGAGGGTTGTGATTTCACCTAATTTATAGAGACGTTCATAAGCTAAGATAAAAAGTTAACATAAAAATTATTAAAATTACTCGGACTGACCAGTCGACCGATCAGTCGTCCATGGATGAGTCCATCGATCTGTCGATGGATCAATCGATCGACTGATCAGTCGACCGATCAGTCGATGGATCAGTGGATCAATCATTCGATCAGTCAGTCGATCGATCAGTCGATGGATCGGTCGATCGATCAGTTGATCGATCAGTCGATCGATCAGACAATCGATCGACCAGTCGACCGCTCAAACCACTGGGCTGTAACGCGATGTCGGATATCGCGTATCGCGAACAACAAACAAACTTAAATATTGCGATAATGTGAGATGGTGACAACAAAAAGAATAGTTACACTTATTATTGATGTCAGATGGTGTTTTTGCAATTTGATGCCGATGTAACATGTAATTGCAAAAAATATCCCACGCAACCTTCTTGTATATTTAAATTAAAAAAATAACAGATCTAAAGCCTATAAAGACATTAGGAATTCGACGTGATTTAGGGTTATTATACTAGTAAGTAGCTACTGCTAAGGATGAATAAATCAGTGTTTAACTCAGCATTTTCCTAGCATAATTTTTCTCGTTTATTTGATCAACAGATGAAAGGAATAGACGTCTCGAATCGACGGGAGGTAGTCTTTTTTGAATTGTTTGCGCGAATCCAAATTGACGGACGTTCCTCTCATTACGAATATCGAGTTAGCGCTTTATTCCCGTCACGTATTTTTTTTATTTATCCGGGACAGGTAGGTACGGAATCGATGTGATTTGAATGTTTTAGCCGAGTGAACCCGGATCGTCTCGTTGGTCTGGCATAGCATGTAATTTTAATACACTACAAGTTAGCTCTTGACGGCTATCTCACGTGATGGTAAGTGATGATGCAGTCTAAGATGGTAGCGGGCTAACCTGTTAGGCATATGGTAAACTCATACTCCTAATTGGTTTCTACGCGACATCGTGGCAGAACGTTAAACCAATTGGTGACACGTCGTAGGGTGGTAAACAGCCACGGTCGAAGCCTCCCACCAGACCAGACTCGAGCAAGGAATCGAACCCAGGATCTCCAACTTTATAATGTGACAACGTATTGGGGAATTGTATTATTCCGTCCGGAATTGGGGAATTTTGAATGTTTTCTCTCCATATATGGACACATGTCAGTCTTAGTAAATTAATTCAGATAATTCATTATTCATTATCTGCAGTGATAGCCTAGTGGTTAGGGCGTCAGCCTCCTAATCAGAGGTCGGCGGTTCGAATCCGGGCACGCACCTCTAACTTTTCGGAGTTATGTGCGTTTAAAAAAAATTTAAATTTCACTCGCTTCAACGGTGAAGGAAAACATCGTGAGGAAACCTGCACGCCTGAGAGTTCTCCATAATGTTCTTAAAGGCGTGTGAAGTCTGCCAATCCGCATATGGCCAGCGTGGTGGACTATGGCCAAACCCTTCTCATATTGAGAGGAGACCCGAGCTCTGTAGTGAGCCGGCAATGGGTTGATCATGATGATGATGATTATTCATTTATGCTTTGTATGCACTTTTAACGTCAACTCTACCCACTGTTTTTTTTTTTTTTTTTTTATCCACTACAAGTTAAGAGTTACAAGTACAGAACCGCTAAGGTTAGTAAAGCCGATTCTACTACTGCAGAGAAGCTGGGAAGAGTCTTAGCTGTTGTTCCAATAAAATTTAACGATTCTATCTTATGTGGGGTGAAAACGAAGGGGCCTGTTCCAGACTTGCTGTTTGAGTTTTCATTCGCATAACTCTCGTTCTCTGGGAAATACAGATTTATAATAAAACCAATGTTACTCGCTTAATTTGCCTCCATTGGTGAAAGGATTTTCAAAATCGGTAGATTACCCCTAACAGCCAAAACTCTGCAAATTTAACTTTCACAGTTAAAAATAAACGCTATAACAATAAATTAACATAGCAAGATATACACGTTTAACCGAAGATAGATAGATAAAGTCTTTATTGCACATTTAAACTTAGAATTTAAAACAAATAATAACAAAAAAGTAGATGAGAAACATAACGCGCAAAGGCGGTCTTATCGCTTAAAGCGATCTCCTCCAGACAACCTGTTGTGAAAGGAACGATTTACAAGAAAAATGTGATAGTGCAATAGTATATAATATATGCAAAATAATGACGACAGTTAAATTTGTCGCGCATGAAAACAAAAGCCAGATTTACCAAACTTGCCCAGACGCAGGGTCGAGTGGTAATATACAGACAGAGTTGACTCTGTGACCACTGTTTATTTATTAGGATCCATCCGTATCTTTTATGTCCCACAGAGCGATAGAAGTGAGGGTCTAGGATAGCATACCTTATCGTTATTAACGTGGTATAATGTCTGAATAGTTATACAGTATTTTATCCCATTCTAACAATAGAAAGATGACCCAGAACATTGCACAACAAAATTGCACATTGCACAACAAATGGCGGCAGCGTTCCAGTGATCGGCTTTAATTATTTATTTAAATATCTTTAAATTTTCAAATTCAAATAAGCTTTGTATCTTCAAATAGTCCTTTACAAGGCACTTTTGACGCGTCAATAATCTACATAGTAGTGATTCGATGGTGATAACTACATTCGTAAACTTAAAACTAAAGCTATGAGGGTTCCAAACGCACCCCGGTCTAAGCAAAAGCCCACAACAAACAGCTGGTTTTTTTCCCTTATTACCATCTCACATAATCAATAATAACTTTATTGCACATAAATTACATGTAAACAGAAAGAAAATGATACAATTGCACAAAAAAGCGATCTTATCACTAAAGGCTATCACTTCCTACCTATTTAATCATCATGATCAACCCATTCTCGGCTCACTAGAAAGCACGGGTCTCCTCTCAATATGAGAAGGGTTTTGCCATAGTCCACCACGCTGGCCATATGCGGTTTGGCAGACTTCACACGCCTCTGAGAACAATATGGTGAACTCTTAGGCGTGCAGGTTTCCTCACGATGTTTTCCTTCACCGTTGAAGCAAGTGATATTTTAATTGCTTAAAAACGCACATAACTCCGAAAAGTTATAGGTGCGTGCCCGGGTCCGAACCCCCGACCTCTGATTAGGAGGCTGAAGTCCTAACCACTAGGCTATCACAGCTTCAATTAGCCTATTTAATAGGATGCAAATATTTGTGACATTTGTGGTTTACTCAGTAAAAAAAATAAAAAATACCAGGATCGCTTACTAAACTAAACTAGTAGAAATTTAAATTAAATGAAAATTTTCAAACCTTTTATTCTAATATTAATAATGACCATATAAATGACCGAAGCGGTGATAGCCTTGTGGTTAGGGCGTCAGATTCCTAATCAGAGGTCGGCGGTTCGAATCCGGGCACGCATCTCTAACTTTTTGGAGTTATATGCGTTTTTAAACAATTAAAATATCACTTGCTTCAACGGTGAAGGAAAACATCGTGAGGATACCTGCACGCCTGAGAGTTCTCGATAATGTTTTCAAAGGCGTGTGAAGTCTGCCAATTAGCACATGGCCAGCGTGGTGAACTATGGTCAAACCCTTCTCATATTGAGAAAAGACCCGTGCTCTGTAGTGAGCCGGTAATGGATTGATCATGATGATGATGATGATATAAAAGTATGTTAAAAATGACGGTACCTATTCCCTAAAACTAAGAACAAAGTTGGAATATCCAGTGAAATAAACGCCAACGTAATAAAAGTTGGGTCGCCAAATTGGGTCAAAGTTACAGGCATTGTACATAATTGTAAGTACTAGCTGCTATATGCTTAACAGCGCCGTCTGGCGCAGTCGTCTGAATACGTAATGTAAAATGGCCGACGCATAATGTTGCCTGTGTAAATATATCTGACGGAATAAACAAATAAATGCTTTGTAACGAAGTTGAAGAAAGGGATATATATATTTTTTAAACGCACTTAAAACATAAGTTAGAGGTGCGTGCCCGGATTCGAACCGCCGACCTCTGTTTAGGAGGCTGACGCCCTAACCACTAGGCTATCACCGCTTCTACCGCCATAGTATGGCAGATTATAAATTGTAACAGCCAAAGTATGCAATCACCACCCTACCGACACAGACGTGTCGCCAAGCGATTTAGCGTTCCGGCACGATGTCGTGTAGAAATCAATTAGGAGTGTGAGTTTACCGTACCCCTAACAGGTTAGCCCGCTACCATTTTAGACCGCATCATCACTTACCATCAGGTAAGATGCAGTCAAGGGCTAACTTGTGGTGAATAAAAAAAAAAATCAGCAAATAAACGATTTGATCAGAGTAGTAGAGTAGAAACAAACGCAATAAAAGTTAGTTCGCGAGAATTGGGTCAAAGTTACTGGCACCGTAGCTACTGGTAAGTATCAAACGCTTGGAGAGCGTCTGGCGCAGTCGTCTGCCAATTAGGTGACGCGCCGTGAATTTGTAATTTTAAATAGCTGACGCTAACTTTTGTTGTGACGCCGCTTGAATGATGAAATGACTTCACCCACACAGTGACACTCACGCGTTTACGTTTTTTGAACGAACCTGTTGCATTGCACTATTAAAATACATGGCAAAACGTTTTTCTTTTTGTATACAACACAAGTTAGCCCTTGACGGCAATCTCACCTGATGGTAAGTGATGATGCGGTCTAAGATGGTAGCGGGCTAACATGTTAGGGGTATGGTAAACCCGTACTCCTAATTGGTTTCTACACGACATCGCTTGGCGACACGTCTTTGTCAGTAGGGTGGTAACTAGCCACGGCCGGAGCCACCCACCAGACCAGACTCGAGTCGGGAATCGAACCCAGGACCTCCAACTTAATAATGTGACACGCTGCGCCACGGAGGTCGTCAAACGTAGGCATTGTATTCATAAATTTTTGAGGGTAGTTGTAAGATATCTCTTATAGCAATATTTTCCTTTGTACACCCATTATATATGTAGGATGACTACGGGGCGGGGGCGTGTCTTCGTCGCTAATTTGGGTAGACGTGGGTAGTTTCGGGCGAAGAGACCAGATACTCTTGGTAGAACAGAATTACAATTATAAGTATGGTGATTTATAAGGAGCGACTATACGCTCCACCAAGTACGACTATGCACTACCGCGACTCGACCACCGATCCGAACCGACCGAATGCAATGCGTCGTCCCGCGCCGGTGCGTCTTTTAAGAACCTGCATAACCCACTTAATGTTGCGTAAAGAGAGGGGGCGATTCCACTCTCTTGTCTATCGTACATGATTCTAAAACTGGATCGCGCTATTCTCCGACTGCCGCCATATAAGTGTTTGTCAACACATGTCTGCTTCAAAAATAATTTAAAAAAAAATCTTAAGATGGTAGCGGGGCGACGTATTAAGGGTATGGCGGTTAATTAACTTACACTGATACCAGATCGCTTGATCACTTGGCGGTTCGACTTCGTCTGATGGGTGGTAACTAACCACGGCCATTGCCTCTTACCAGACCAGAATCGGAAATTGTTAACTCCCAAATTAAACAATAAACTGCAAGTATAATTAGATATAAGTATACTTTACATGTAAAGTAAGTCTTTACTTTTCGCGCTTGTGAAGTCAACATCTCCTGAGGATGATCCGGTGTCGGGTCGAAACGTGCGTGCGATTTTGTGTTATATTATACAAATCTCCCGGTTGTCGGCGGAATATAGCAAATTATACTTGCAGTTTATTGTTTATCATGGACTTCCGCAAAGTAACGCCTGCTTTTAATTCCCAAATTGACCTAGTCGTGGATCGGCTTGCAAGCCGAACCGATGATGGCGCAATTTGGTAAATAAATTTCATTGCATTCAAGGAGGAGTAGCTCCGGTTCAACATATAATCCCATGAATTCCGGGATGAAAACTATCCTATATGCACTGCACGGTTCCATTGAGAGAGGGGATGAACGTCAAAATGTGTATTTAATTGTAATTCATTAACGCGTAATCCGATTTCATTGATTCTTTTTTTCTTAGAAAAGAGATATTTTAATATTTATCCTGTGATTATATTAAGGTCGTTGGCTAAGTAATCCATTGTTCCTGATTGGAAGACAAACAAACACACTTTGACACCCACTAATTCAACGCAGACGAAGTCGAGTATTTACAATAGTAAAGTTATCCAACAAAATAATAATGGTATCAATTAAGTAACAAACAATATCTAGAACCCAATCAAATAATTAATTCCTAATTAGACTGTGACCACGACTTCTCTGGAAACACCCGCCCTATATCTGCCGTAAGTCCGTACAACTATCTTTGGACAGGGATTCCACAGCTGAAATCATTTCATGCGATATTTGTCCTTACACCTTTGGTATAAAGTTTGATATTGTGTGAAGATTTTCGTCATCAATCGCAACTATTAGGTTGCGGCTGGCTGTACACACGTTCTATCTGCGTAGGTAAATCTGAATACAAATGAAGACATTAGGCGAAACCCGCGCGGTCTCTCGTTAACAACTACCCACGTGTCCGGAGATATGTCTATGCTGGATGTGGCTTGTGTGGGGTAGGGGCTTCAGGGGGGTGGGAGGATATGAAGCGGTGATAGCCTAGTAGTTAAGTTAGCGTAGTTAGCGTCAGCCTCCTAATCAGAGGTCGGCGGTTCGAATCCGGGCACGCACTTCTAACTTTTCGGAGTTATGTGCGTTTTAATAATTTAAAATATCACTTGCTTCAACGGTGAAGGAAAACATCGTGAGGAAACCTTCACGCCTGACAGTTCACCCTAATATGACCAAACCCTTCTCATATTGAGAGGAGACCCGTGCTCTGTAGTGAGCCGGTAATGGGTTGATCATGATGATGATGATGATGGGGGGATATGTGGGATTGACCCCTGCACATGAACTAAAAATAAACTTTATTCAAATAATCCTTTAAAAGCCACTTTTGAATCGTCAACTACATAGTAGTGAGTTTGATGGTGATAACTACATTCGTAAACTTCTAATCCTTTACACTATAAAACGGCTGTTTTACATGAGAAATAATGAAGTAGGTATATTAATATGGTTTAAAAACGTATTATAAATGCCCAATGGAGTCCGTGTTTCTGTCTGTCTAACTGTATATCAGTTCGTCTCGTTTGTGTCATTATGTGTTTGTTACATATTTTCGGCTCAACTACGAGTAACTAGCTCGTACTATACCGATCTTTATGACATTTCGACATTCGGTTAGTCCTTAAAATGCAAATGGATGCATTTTTATCCCGGAAAAGCTCCTACGGGATTTAAAAAAAGCATTTTAATATCTTCATCGATTCTTCCTGACAATTTTTTTTCATCGGGATAAATCCCGATACCCGGTGGACTTATACTAAACTAAACAATAGGAAAACCAAAGTTCCTTAAACTGCAACTCATAATTATTTAAAAAGTTAAATTCCTAATAATAAGAGAAAGACTTTTTGAAGCGTGCATAAAAATTTAATTGCTGTGAAATGATGATCTTAACTAAGGCTATATAAGATAGGTCTTAACGTAATTTTAATTAAGTTTGTTATGGGCTTCTTCTTAGACCAGGGCGCGTTTGGAAACCTCATAGCTTTAGTTTTAAGTTTACGAATGTAGTTATCACCATTGAATCACTACTGTGTAAATTAAAGACGCGCCAAAAGTGACTTTTAAGGGACTGTTTGAATGAAGATTATTTGTATTTGAATTTCAATTTAAGGCTAAAATTATTATTGCGTCCTGTAACTTTTCTTGTCACGATTTTAATTACGTTAGAATGACACAATGATGTCGGACAACAGACGTAATTCTGTCTCGTTTTTTACTGGTTCTTATGTCTAACCAAAGTCAAAGCCTTTTCTAGGTTCTGTATTTCTATGCCGAAAGTATCGGAAGGCGAATTTGTTACGAAAATAGATTCATCATACGATATAATTTCCCATGAGGTGTGACGTTTAAGCTCCCTAATAGCTATAATACTTGTGCGTAGTACGCTCTTAGTTTTATTTCAAAATCTAAACAGCAGATTATTCGTGGATTTAAACTATTGAATACTCTATAAAGTACTTACTTTTCTTAGCACAAATAAGCTATACGGAATCTATGAGTATTTAAACTTCTCCAAAAATATTCGACGTCTACTTTATAATAAAGATATAAAATAATGACCATGCCATTACAGCATTTTAATTATTTATACAAATAATCCTTTAAAAGGCACTTTTGACGCGTTAATAATTTACGTGGTAGTGAGTTGATGGTGATAACTAGATTCATAAACTTAAAAACTAAAGCTATGAGGGTACTAAAGCTTCTTAGCTTCCTGGTCTAAGAAGAATGCCACTAAAAACTTAGCCAGGTCAAAAGGTTTTCTTTTTGTTATCACTATCTCACATGCCACTTAAATTTATTACAGTAATATTTCATACCCATGCTTTATCATTCGCATCATTCTTTACATTTACATATTTAATCAAAGATCTGAGTTTTATCAGTAGGTACTAATAAAAACATAACCAAACAAACAGAACACAGTTATTTAAAATCCAAGATTTCTAGCCATGCAAATTTTTACAATATTAAGTCATTTGTGTTCTCCAATTTCTCTTCTAATTGTGCAGCGAAGAGAGAGTAAGGAACCCCAAACTTTTGCAAGAATAAATTAAGCATTTTCACAATATAAAGTCATTTGAGTATGATAACTTCCAAAAAACAAAGTCATAATTGACCCCAGATATCTATCCATACCCGATATATATTATTATAATATTAGATACCCAAGCTTATCGTTTACATAATCCTTTACATTTACATCTTTGATCTAGTTGATCTAAGATCTGAGTTTTATTAGTAGGTACTAATAAAAAAAAAATAACTAAACAAATAGAACACATAACTGTTTTCTAAAACCCCCAGATTTCTAGCCATGCTAATTTTTACAAAATAAAGTAATTTGTGTCCTCAAATTTCTCCGCTAATTTTGCAGGGAAGAAAGAGATTAAGGAACCCCAAAATTTTTCAAGAATAAATTATCTTTTGAAATTTCTGGATATGCTTTTTTTCACAATATAACGTCATTTGTGTCCTCAAATTTCTCCGCTAATTTTGCAGCGAAAGGAGAGATTAAGGAACCCCAAAATTTTGCAAGAATAAATTATGCGTGTTTTGAAATTTCTGGCCATACTGATTTCCACAAAATAAAGTCATTTGAGTCCCCGAATTACTTCGCCATGCAACTTCCAAAAAAACAAAGTCATAATTGACCCCATATATCTACCTATACCCTATATATCATATGATATATATTATAATAGTAGATACCCAATGTTATCATTTACATAATCCTTTGCATTTACATCTTTAATTAAGTTGATCTAAGATCTGAGTTTTATTAAAATATTATTAGAGATTTAATAAAAACATTAATTAAACAAACAGAACACAGTTATTTAAGACCCCAGATTTCTAGCCATGCTAATTTTCACAAAATAAAGGTCATCCATGTCCCCAAATAACTCGCCATGCTAATTTTCACAAAATGAAGTCACCAGTGTTTCTAAATTTCTCGTCCTGCTAATTTTCACGGGAGAAAGTTATCTTTAGAGTCGATAGCGTCTAAGAGTTGCTAATATCGGTAATGGCAACTGAGGCGGGCCTGCATCGCCCACATAGCTCGCATGTGCGCGCCGTATAATCCTTATAATTCACGGGGGCACTGTACCTACACGTGCAATTTACTCAGGGCTGACCGCATATCACTTTATCTATCTATCTATATATATAAAAGCGAAAGGTCACTTAATTCAAAATTCAAAATAATCTTTATTCAAATAGTCCTTTAAAAGGCGCTTTTGACGCGTCAATAATTTACATATTGATTTGGAGGTGATAACTACATTCGCAAACTTCAAACTAAAGCTATGAAGGTTCCAAACGCGCCCCGGTCTTACATACTTACATACTGATTAAACACGAGATCTCAAAAACTACTGTACGTATAAAGCTATAATTTAGCAAGTAGGTAGTTGATAGTTAAGAGATGTCAGCTAAGAAAGGATATTTGGAAATTCCACCCCTAAGGGGGTAAAATAGGGGTTGGAATTTTGTATGAAAATTCATAATAATAAATAAAGAACATGTACATATTTTATTTTTTTGAAATATTACCTGTAGTTAAGGGTGGTAAAAAAGGGTAATAAAAAGGGTAAGGCAAAGTTTTTGCTTATTTTTTTATTATGAAGTCTATAAGCTTGAAATTTTGAAAATAGGTTTCTTTTAGGGCGTAAGTATAAAATAGGGGTTTGAAGTTTGTATGAAAGTCCTATGTTTTTTAATTTAGAAACACGAAATTCGGCAATTTGACATTTGCCTGTAGCTTATTTTCTGAAGCAGGGCACGTGCAGGGAAGGCAGGAAGCAGGGCAGGGAATCACGTGAAATCAGCAATTCTACTCAGTCAGTAAGCGCAGCGTAGGACGACCACCTGCTCGCTGGACCGACGACCTGAAAAGGATCGCTGGTGGCGGGTGGATGAGGTAGGCAGAGGAACGTGTGGTGGCGTGCTCTCGGAAAGGCCTATGTCCAGCAGTGGGCGTCTATAGGCTGAATGATTGATTGATTGATTGATTATCATCACAGTATGACTTACTTATTAACTAGCTTCTTGCTGGACTTCAGAATTGGGTCTAAAACCAAGCTAATAGCTCGTTAACAATCTTCCCACGCGAACTATTTGAGAGATCGGTGTAGAAAATACAAGTCCTTTTATATAGCATAGGTGACATGCATACCAAATTTCAAAGCTCTCTGCCCGCGGCTTAGCTCGTAAACAATTTTTAATTTTCCCTCGGGAACTACTTAAGGAATCGGGATGCCAAATTTCATCCAAATACGTTTAGCCGTTTTTGCGTGATTGAGTAACAAACATCCAAACATCCACATTTTCATATTTAAAATATATATAGGATAGGTATAGGGTAATTAATATGATGCTTTTATGTTGGGTATTATCATCACAGTATGATTTATTTATTTATTAAGGTTAAACAATAACTAATACATTTTTTCATAACAAATTTTTAACATTGTGTGCTAATGTGAATGTTTAACTATTTACAAGTTCTCGCAACGTTCACAAATAGTTTTAAAGTAAGAAACACCTTGAGTTATTTGCTTTAATCAATATACATTATATAATAATAGTAAAACTACAACATAAAAGATATGTCGAAAATCAATCATATAACATAATAAATTTAAAATTACTTTAGAATTTGAACTCTGAATAAGAATAAATACTTTTCTTTACAAATGTTAATTGAAATTAGTACTATTATATGATATGTCAGATCATATGCTTTTCATACTTCAGGTTTGAATTGCGTGTTTCTATCTCGGACTAACACGCAGTAATTACGTTGCGTGGTAATCTGAGATAGAAAGAGACAGGCATATTAATAATATAAACTTCTAATTTTTTGAAGTTTTATGCGTTTTCAAGCAATTAAAATATCACTTTTTTTAAATTGATAGCAATCTTACCTGGTGTAAGTGATGATGCAGTCTAAGACGGTAACGGGCCAATCTATAAGAGGTACGGTAAATCCATATTCATGGTTGGTGGTCTACGCGACATCGTGCCGGAACGCTAAATCGCTTAGCAACACGTCTTTGTCGGTAGAGTGGTAACTAGCCGCGGCCGAAGCCTCCCACCAGACCAGACTCGAGCTGGGAATTGAACCCAGGACCTCCAACTTTCCACTAGCGCCACGGAGATCGTCAAACACTCACTTCAACGATGATGGAAAACATCGTAAGAAAACCTGCAGGCCTAACAGTTTTCCATAATGTTCTCAAAGGCGTGTAAATTATGCCGATACGCACATGGCAAGCGTGGTGAACTATGACCAAACCATTCTCATATTGAGAGGAGACCCGCGCTCTGCAGTGATCATGATGACGACGATCAAAGTTTGAGCCGACCGTATCGACATAGTATTCGCATTTTTATCTAACAGTTATATAAAACTAAGCTTGCTCAACATAAATCTCGGCGAACAGCTAATATTTTATGAGCGCAAGCACAGCCCTGCCGGCGGAAGGGGGCCGAGCGGGCGCCTTGACAGCGCAGCGCCGTTAATTCCTGAACGCTCCTCGCGCGATTGACAACGCGGTCGGAATTTATCGACGCGCATGCAGACCGCTAGGGACGAGCCGCTGACGTTGTTGTCGATAAATCAAATCGTCTATTCACCGTCATTATTACATCCTTTTTTTTACAGTACAAATTAGCCCTTGACGCCTATCTCACCTGTCATATCGCATTCAATATTAACTGGCGTCTTTCCACCGTCATTAGCAATAACAATAGAATTTTAAGTCGTGGCGGATGAATTCTTTATATTGCAAAACACGTGCGGCGCTCAAACGGTGTTTCAAACGTTTTTGATACTTTCCCTATGTTATCTTCCTTTAAATAATATAATGAAATAGAAATTCCGGTCAGTTGTTTTTTAAACTTTGAAGAGATTAGTTTAGTGGAAATATTACGTCTTCCGATATGTTTCGTCCTTGGATGAAATCACCTTCCACTGTACCATGTGAAAATAATAAAGACGATAAGCCGAATGTGTTCAACAAGCATCTAAGTTGTGACGCACAAATAATTCTCTTGAATGTTTATTTTAATTTAATTGCAGTTCAGAGTGCGAAAGATGCTCTGAAAGAAACTTCCCGCTTGACAAAAGTATCCGTACGAACGATACAGCGAATTATTTCAGATGGACCAATTACTTCTCCTCGGAAAAGAGCTAAAATAGCGTTTAACAAAATTGAATGTAATATAAGTGATGATGCAGTCTAAGATGGTAGTGGCCTAACCTGTTAGGGGTATGGTAATCCCAAACTCCTAATTGGTATATATGTTTTATTTTTATTTTTAAACAGTTTGTAATTGTAAATATTCATTTCTACAACAGAAACAATTATCTTAAAATCCTATAAATATATTTAATCTTAAAAGCTTGGAGAGGCAGGGCCTGTATCTGAGGAGGTAACCTATTAAACAACATTATAGCCATGTAATAAGCATTTGTTTTTTAATATGTTTAAATTACATTTTGGCGTATAAATTTTGTTTGGATACCTCAAGAGAGAAGAAGATGTAGAAGGAAGAAATATTCTGAATAAAAAGGATTTTGTCTTGTGGGAGGCTGCGGCCGTGGCTAGTTACCACCCTACCGACAAAGGCGTGTCGCCAAGCGATTAGGCGTTCCGGCACGATGTCGCGTAGAAACCAATTAGGAGTGTGGGCTTACCATACCCCACAGGTTAGCCCGTTTCCATCCTAGACCGCATCATCACTTACCACCATGTGAGATAGCCGTCAAGGGCTAACTGTGTAAAAAAAGGGATAGAATTAAATTGAGCGACGCGTATCGACATCTTGTACTCGAGCGCGTCCCAGCCCCGCTCGCGCTTCTGTTCACTTCGCCGTCAGCTAGCCGTATATACCCGCTATGTGCGGCTCCGGTTAAGTAAATAGGGGCTCGCCTTTCAGATCTGACCCAAGTCAGCCAGCCTCATGCCTGGCCGGTGCCCGTTGCGCCTAAATGCTTCCACAGATTAAATAATAATGACGCGCCGCCGACGACCAAAGCCGGCATCCATTGTATGCGTAGCAGGCCGGTCTTTAGATACTTTGAGCTAAATTGAATTTACGCTCAGCCTTCGCAGTAATAAGCGGCTCGGTTTTGGGAATTCTTCGTGCATTATTGTTAGTTAACGTAAAGCTCGGCGCAGGCCATTCCCTCACTCTTCTCTCATCGTAACGTTAGGTTTAAAGATCTCTATTCTCAGAAGAAACAATTTCACTTAATGAGAAATTAATAAAATAAAACAGTTAAAAAAAAAAGTGAAATAGTAGGCCAAAAGTGGCGTGTTTATAAATCTAATTCAAATTCATAATAATCTTTATTCAAATAGTCCTTAACCTTTTTAAGGACTATTTGAATAAATCTTTATTCAAATAGTACTTTTGACGCGTCAATAGTTTACATAGTAGTTATTTCATGGTGATAACTTTATTCGTAAACTTAAAACTAAAGCTATGAGGTCCCCGCCCCGGTCTAAGAAGGAGCCCACAACAAACTTAGCCGATGATATAAATTTACACAATGCTTTTTAAGTTTCATTTTGAACGATGCAAAAGACTTTTCGCAAAAAATATCTTTGGGTAAGCTATATTACATTTGTTGTGTATTATATAACGTTGCCAGCCGCTATCAAAATAAAACATTAACCTATCTTTAATTTCTGAGATAATAGTATCTACATTACTCACTACCTTTTTTGTTTTCTTTATCCACTACAAGTTAGCCCTTGACGGCCATCTCACCTGATGATAAGTGATGATGCAGTCTACGATGGTAATTCACTGTTCACTCATAAGCCACCAGTTACGGTAATAAAATAATGAATATACACTAATTTCTTAAACATGTGCCGATATATCCTTATTTTAAAAATACGCAATTTTTATTATATCCACTACAAGTTAGCCCTTGACGGCAATCTCACCTGATGGTAAGTTTAGACTTACCATCGTAGACTGCATTAGTGCAGTCTACGATGGTAGCGGACTAACCTGTTAGGGGTATGGTAAACCCAATACCCTAATACGTCATCCGGACGTGGGCTGTACGGACCACTCACCGTCAGACCCCCCCGTTATCCCTAAGGCGAGGTTCGGCCTCAAAGGAGGCGCCCTTAGGCAGTCGTTCCCTTAGTTTCTTCGAGCCCTAGGGTTCAAAATTTCTTCTAGCAGAACTTCTTTCCGAAGCTCGCCAAACAGCCCGGTTACACTGTCCCAACCAATAGGGTTAGTGTAGCTAATAGACAGTCCGAAAAAAAAAGACACGGAGGTCATCAAAACCATTCAATTCTATAATGAAAACAGCTGTTAGATTAAATTCTAACACCACAACAACACAGCTACAAACCAGAAAACCTATGTTTAAACGTGTTCATGATGAACCCATTGCCGGCTCACTACAGAGCACGGGTCTCCTCTCAATACGAGAAGGGTTTGGCCATAGTCCACCACGCTGGCCATGTGCGGATTGGCAGACTTCACACGCCTTTGAGAACATCGTGGAGAATTCTCAGGCGTGCAGGTTTCCTCACGATGTTTTCCTTCACCGTTGAAGCAAGTAATATTTTAATTGTTAAAAGCGCACATAACTCCGAAAAGTTAGTGGTGCGTGCCCGGATTCGAACCGCCGACCTCTGATTAGGAGGCTGACGCCGTAACCACTAGGCTATCACCGCTTCACTTCGCTAACGTGTATTAAACGTTAATAACGTCGGTGCGACGTGCGCGGTTCAGTCCAAGGCAGTTAAACAGGATGACGCCTTGCTTGGCGACCTGTCAAAACTCATTAGTGACCGTCGATTTATGCACCTATAAATTGGACGCAGTTATGCAAGGAGGTTCCAATCACAAAAACAATCTCCAAATAAGTAATAGTTTTAGATGTGCTGTAATTATATTTTTTAATCATGTGACGTCTTAGGTCCAAAGAAAACAAAATCAATTAAAAGGCGCTATAGGATTTTTTCTCTTTGTAGCTAATGAATTTATTTTTGTATAATTTCTCAACATTAGGTACTGAATATATTTTTGTGTATATTCTCCCCATTTACACTATTTGTGCTTGGTTATAAAATGAAATCATCATCATCATGATCAGCCCATTGCCGGCTCACTACAGAGCACGGGTCTCCTCTCAATATGAGAAGGGTTTGGCCATAGTCCACCACGCTGGCCATGTGTGAATTGGCAGACTTCACACGCCTTTGAGAACATTATGGAGAACTCTCAGGCGTGCAGGTTTCCTCACGATGTTTTCCTTCACCGTTGAAGCAAGTGATATTTTAATTTTTAAAACGCACATAACACCGAAAAGTTAGAGGTGCGTGCCCGGATTCGAACCGCCGACCTCTGATTAGGAGGCTGACGCCCTAACCACTAGGCTATCACCACATCCAAAAATAATCATATTGATATCTAGTCTTATATCACATGCATGAGTTAAAGACATTAAAATGACAATTAGGTAAAAATTAATTAGTCGGGCCCAACTCTGGTATTGAAAGAATAGAAAGAAAGAAAAGTGTTTATTTGAGACACAAATAAATTTATATCAATAACTATTGCAATTCTGTCTTAGTGCTCGTAGTTACGAGTAGATATACTGTTGCAAAATAAGAATATTAAAAATACTTTTTTAAAAATAAAAGTTTCCGAGCGAAAAATAAACAGAACTGAAATAGGCACCCATGATATTAGCTTGCCTCGTTTCGGATACCAAAGGAAATAATATTAAATGTCAAATTCACTCGCACATACAAATATTGTGGTAATGGCAGAGACTATGGAAGATCTAAATAGAATAATCAATGAGAACAGATTATGTCTAACGTTCTATTCTATAAGGGCCTGGATGGGTTCGAAACTAGACGGTAAATATGATTGTAAGCCAATGCTTGCAGTTTTGCGAAAGGTATAATACCACTATGTCTCTATCTTAAGTATTTTTAATTTTTTGTTTTTTGTCTCTCTTGTCTGTTTTTATTTTGTTTTAGTTTTGTTTTTTAGTGTATATTTGTTTTGTTTATACTTCGTTTCTGCTATAATGTTATTATGTGTTATCAGTGAATTTAATTAGTGTTATTGGATACTGTCCGTTCTAATTAAATAAATAAATAAATGACGAAAGTTCAAGATAGGCCAGCCATAATTGATTTAGGAAATGAATTTGACTCGCAATAGTTTAAATATTAAACTTTAAACAAAAAACATTATTTATTTTCCGTTTAATCAATCAATCAATCAACCAATCATAATCTTTATTTAAATAATCCTGTAAAAGGCACTTATGACGCGTCAATAATTTACATAGTAGGGAGTTGATAGTGTTAACTACGAGTACGTTAGTAAACTTAAAACATAACCTATGAGAGTTCCAAACGCGCGCTGGTCTAAGAAGAAGCCCACAACAAACTTATAAAAGGCAAATTTTATTTCACCTCACCATCTCACATGCCACTTAAAATTATTTAAGTTCTGTGCGTGCCGAGGCCAAGTCTTCACCACTTATTTATCGCTTTTATAACATCAAAGTAATACTGGCACATATCCGGGTGTTAGTGATTTTTCTGTCAATACCATAGACAGCAGTACCTCTAGCTACGATAGTCGTAAAGTTGTTTTTTTCTGTTCGGCCTCCACTCCGGCGAATGTAATTCCCCGCTGACGCGGAGAATTCACCGGCGCTCGGCCCTCGGGGAGGAGAAACGGAGAAAACTATGAAAGGATGTTACGTCACTTGCGCCTATATCTCGACTTTTATTACTTTCAGCAACTCTCGATATTTACATCGCGCCAAAATAATTGCTCTTCTGGAGCGATCGGATTAAAGTTAAAATTCACGATGAACTGTGGTGTTTATTTGGTCTGGTCTGGTGACTAGCGAAATGTGAAACTGATTAGAAGTATGGGTTTAATAAAACTGCCTTATCTAACAGGCAAGCCCTATAACCATCTAAGACATTCACCATTTTTTTTTTTTTATACACTACAAGTTGCCTAGCCCTTGACGGCTATCTCACCTGGTGGTAAGTGACGATGCAGTCTAAGATGGTAGCGAGCTAACCTGTTAGGGGTATGGTAAAACCACACTCCTAATTGGTTTCTAAGCGACATCGTGCCGGAACGCTAAGTCGCTTGGTGACACGTCTTTGTCGATAGGGTGGTAACTAGCCACGGCCGAAGCCTCCCACCAGACCAACCAACTTACACCAGACTTACACCAAGGTTAGAGCAGTAGGGGAATAAAAATCCGCTACAACTAGACTCTTCTTTAGACGCCACACCATAGAGATTTTTTAATATCAATTTTGTTTCTGAGAAGATACTTATTTATATAAACATAAAAAGCAAAACGTTAGCTAACTTTCTTCCCAATCGTTATTTCCAATTTCGATATAGGAGATATAAAAATATTCATTTTGCTTATAAGTATAATTATTTAGTTCTTAGTGCTTTTATTTTCCGTTTTCTCAGACAAAAACTATGTATATATAAATGTAAGAAGAGGAATGTAAAATTTGATCCAAATATTTTAGATTGTGATTTTTTTTTTATCTTCTTTGATTTCAAAACGCACACAGTTAACGCGTAAACATATTAATTATCAATTCTGAAGTCACATCGGAGCTCAATTGGTTTGATTTACTTCTGCCCACTTTGTCTATTTGATACATATGATAAAGTTCACTGGTCTCCTTAGATCTACACATACTGTGCCAAAACGATGGGTAAGACACCCAATGCCCGTAAAAGAACCTTAAAATGGGCTGTGAACATATGTCATCCTAATTCATTTTGGACGCTTAAATGTGACGAACACCTTCGATAGCGTTGCACTCTGAGCACTTTGGCGAAAAATTACCCAGGAGGTGTGTAAATCTATGGAATATCTGATGGAATCTGTTCGGACTTTGTCTTAAGGCTATCGCAGTTACCACGACTATAGTGTGAGAAATGGTTTTGTACCAAATTCCATTACTGATAGGTCTGTCATCAAAATTCCTTCCACACGACAAAACTCTTTTCCTTTCTTGGAAATGTCAGATCACTAAAAAAAAGGGTAGTTCAGCATGTACTAAGTTGGAATATAATATGATTACTAGCTGACCCGGAAACCGAAACGTTGTTTTGCCATGTAAATAATTTTTAGGTAATTTCTATTGTAGCAAAACTAAATAATTTACTATGTGTAAGGATGTGGTGTACGAGTGAAAGAGGCATGGAGCGCTGTGAACGATGAGGGAATATAAAAATAATATAAATATTGTTTATGTTAAAAAAATAGCTTTACAATGAAATCTCATTGTAAAGCTATTATTAAGCTCAGGGAAGTTTTAGTCGAATTAGAGTGAAAATCATTCACAATAAAGAAAATAATTGTCCATTTATCGAGCGTTGTTTTATCATTATCTATCGAATTTGATAACTTTTAAACGCTCACAGATATACCTGTGACAATTAAGTTGACGTTGACCACCTTATTTACTCTTGATTATCTTCCCTTTGCTTTGTTTAGTGTTTAAGGTATTTTTTCGTTATATTTTAAGAGGGTAGCTTGGAATGGTGTGGTGTACAAAGATTGAAGATATTTTATACCATGTATATATAAACTGTCTATGGCCATTGTATAACGTAGACTTTTACAATGTAACTCCTACTATTCAGTAAAAAAAAAAAATATTTAATTTTAAATGTGTAATGCATGATGTGTAGTTAAACTTAAAGCTTTCAATGTCATGTAAATATTCATGAATTCCTCATCTACGTTTATCTCGTTTACTTTGGGTTTCTACCAGTTTAATGAGCAATAAAGCCCGGCTAAGTTTGTTGTGGGCTTCTTTTTAGACCGGGGCGCGTTTGGAACACTCATAGCTTTAGTTTTAAGTTTACGAATATAGTTATCACCATAAAATAACTACTATGTAAATTATTGACGCGTCAAAAGTGCCTTTTTAAGGACTATTTCAATAAAGATTATTTTGAATTTGAATTTAAAAACCCTATAGCTATCAATATATATATATACTTTGTGCTAGTTATTTATAGTTAAGCTGAATACATTAGTAATCTTTGCATGCAGAGCATCAAGTGTAGAGAAACCCTTACAAGGGGGACATGGGGAGGTCCTTAGCCATTAGCACGGCGACGTCGTCGGCGACCGTCCGCGAGAGATCCGTCCGCAGCCCAACCTAAAACCAACCTTACCATCATCCGAATAGAGTTGCCTAGTGCTTATTGAATTCTCAAGTGGGTAAGGCTCCGTGCATAATTTACGCGCGTCCGATAGACGGTCGCGATTGTTATTGCGTTCGGATATTGGATTCGGCTGCGCTGGCGTCGGGGAGATAATGCTGGATGTTTAATAAAGGCGCGCACTGCTGGCGGGTTTTCAATTATGGCTGGCAGGTGCGTCATTAGCGCCAGGAGTGCCTGCCCGCCGCTCGCTTGTTAACTCTATTAAGCAATCGGGTACTGGAATACAGTGCTGCCAACCTATTAGAAAGAAACAAATTTTTTTTATACACTACAAGTTAGCCCTTGACGGCAATCTCACCTGGTGGTACAATACAGTCTAGGATGGTTGCGGGCTAACTTGTTAGGGGTATGGTAAACCCACACTCCCATGATCAATCCATTACCGGCTCACTACAGAGCTCGGGTCTCCTCTCAATATGAGAAGGGTTTGGCCATAGGCCACCACGCTGGCCATGTGCGGATTGGCAGACTTCACACGCCTTTGAGAATATTATGGAGAACTCTCAGGTGTGCAGGTTTACTCGCGATGTTTTCCTTCACCAGCAAGTGATATTTTAATTGTTTAAAAACGCACATAACTCCGAAAAGTTAGAAATGCGTGCCCGGATTCGAACCGCCGACCTCTGATTAGGAGGCTGACGGCCTAACCACTAGGCTGTCACCGGTTCGCCAACCTATTAGAAAGAAGCAATTTTTTTTATACACTACAAGTTAGCCCTTGACGGCAATCTCACCTTGTGGTACAGTACAGTATAGGGTGGTTGCGGGCTAAACTGTTAGGGGTATGGTAAACCCAGACTAGGTCCTAATTATTGTCATATGGTGTTACGCACAGTACATCTTATTCTAATCAGATGTCTGTCTGTAACACCAACCAGAAAGGGTGTACAGCTGAGCATATGCCTTGTCTTATATGAAAAACACGACACTGATTTTCAGCTGAGACCAGAGTGAGTGTATTAGCCTTACTACATACGTTCTTAAACGGTTTAATAATTTTTTTTTTATTCCACTACAAGTTTCGTGATAGCAATTTCACCTGGTGGTAAGTGATAACGCGGTCTAATATGGAAGCGGGCTAAAATGTTAGGCGTATTATTAGTAAACGTATACTCCTAATTTCTGACTGCGCGATATCGCTTGGCGATACTTCTTTGTCGTTAGCTTTCTAGCGATAACTAGCTACCCGCCAGACAAGACTCGAACAGCCGGGATTTGAACCCAGGACTTTATAATACGACAGCGCACGCCTCTCGCGACTGAGGTCGCCTCAGAGGTTATGAAGCAGATTCGCTAATCGACTATTAATTAACGATCCACTAACGTACAGCTCAGATGATTTGCGCTGTTCTGGCTTACGGATAGCCATTTTAAGGAAGGTGTACGTTAGCAAAAGATTCATGTTTAACACCTGAGGCTGACCAGACCAGGAGGTTTCGGCCGTGACTAGTTACCACCCTACCAACGAAGACGTGTCGCGAAGCAATTTAGCGTTACAATACGATTTCGCGTAGAAACCAATTAGGAGTGTGGGTTTACCGTACCCCTAACAGATTAGCCCGGTACCATCTTAGGCTGTATCATCACTTACTATCAGGAGAGATTGCCATCAAGGGCTAACTTGTAGTGGATAAAAAAAATAAGATTACAGGATCGGCCAAAAAATTTGTCACGTTCTGCTATATTCCAGCGAGCGTCCCTGTACCATTTCTCATTTGTTGAGACGGATCATCATAATCAACCCATTACCGGCTCACTACAGAACACGGGTCTCCTCTCACCAAGTTAGAGGTGCGTGCCCGGATTCGAACCGCCGACCTCTGATTAGGAGGCTGACGCCCTAACCACTAGGCTATCACCGCTTCGCCAACCTATTAGAAAGAAGCAATTTATTTTTATACACTACAAGTTAGCCCTTGACGGCTATCTCACCTGGTGGTACAGTGCAGTCTAGGGTGGTTGCGGGCTAACCTGTTAGGGGTATGGTAAACCCACACTCCTAATTGGTTTCTACGCGAAATCGTATTGGAACGCTAAATTGCTTCGCGACACGTCTTCGTTGGTAGGGCGGTGACTAGTAGTGGATAAAAAAAAATAAGATAACAGGATCGGCCAAAAAATTTTTCACGTTCTGCTATATTCCAGCGAGCGTCCCTGTACCATTTCTCATCTGTTGAGACGGATAGTGCAGAGATTTGACGTGTGGGGTAGGATAGTGTTTGGTAGTGTGGGTAGGTATGGAGTAGGCTGTAGCGCATGCCGAGCAGGCGCCCCCGGGCATAACGAGTCACACGCCATCTTAATGACTCGCGTCGCCACCACGCCTGTGTCCGACGAAGGCCAAATCACCCGGACGCAAGGCGCGCTATACATCCCTCGATTAGGTTTTGCCTTAGTTCCCCCTTTTTTTTATTCATCATGATCAAGCCATTCTCGGCTCACTACAGGGCAAGGGTTTCTCTCAATATGAGAAGGGTTTGGGCATAGTCCACCACACTGGCCATGTGCGGATTGGTAGGCTTCACACGCCTTTAAGAACATTATGGAGAATTCTCAGGCATGGTTTCCTCACGATGTTTTCCTTCGCCGTTGAAGCAATTGATATTTTAAAGTCTTAAAAACGCACATAACTCCGAAAGTTATAGGTTCGAACCCCTGACCTCTGATTAGGAGGCTGAGGATAAAAAGGCTGTGATAGCCTTGTGGTTAGGAAACCACAAGGCTATCACAGCTTTTTTATTACTACAAGTTTATGTGAGATTGCAGTCAAGGCGTAATGTCTCACATGATTATCTGAGATTGATGACTTGTAGTGAAATAAATAAAAAATATCAGTCTGTGTTGGTAGCGGGATAATCATTTTTTTTTATGTACCAAAAATTAGCCCTTAACGGCGTCTTACCTGATGGTAAGTGATGATGCGGTCTAAGATGGTAGCAGGCTAACCTGTTAGGGGTATAGTAAACCCATACTCCTAATTGGTTTAGGTTTAAAGATCTTTATTCTCAGAAGAAACAATTTCACTTGATGAGAAATTAATAAGATAAAACAGTTTACAATAAAAAAATAGTAGGCCAAAAAGTGGCGTGTTTACAAATTTACACAATGCTTTTTAAGTTTATTTTTGAACGCTGTAAATGACTTTTCGCAAAAAATTTCTTTGGGTAAGCTATTATACATTTGTGCTCCCTCAATCTGTATTGTTTTACTGCCATAATTTGTTCTAGTTTTGTATAATCTTAACTTATGTCTATTTCGTGTGTTTAAATGTGATTTGGTTTTAAAAGTAATTTGTGTGTGTATGGTTTCGGTTAATATTTTTCTAATCAGTATACATGTTTTAAATTTATATAATTGGTTAAGGGAAAGTATGTTAGTTCTTTTGTACAGTTCTTTAGTTGGAAAACGATAATCTAGGTGGAACAGGGTTTTTAATAGTTTGTTTTGAGATATTTGAAGAATTTTTAGGTTTGTTTCATATGCACTTCCCCATATTTCTATAAGGTATTCTAATAAGGGGTTCACTAGTGATTTGTAAATAATGGTGCGGACTTTTTGAGGTATGCATCGAGTGGATCTACGCAAGGCGCCAGTGAGTGATGCTATCCTACCTTGGAGGTATTCTATATGGCTACGCCACGTTAATTTAGAGTCTAAAACTAAACCAAGGTATTTTTCTGTATCAGAATGTTTGAGTACTTGATTATTTATCGTTAGTGGATCAAAAGTTGGAATAATTTTATTTTTTGCAGCAAAGAGCATAAAGGAAGATTTAGTAACATTTATTGTTAAAAGGTTATATTGAAACCAATCGTTTAAAGAATCTAGGTCGCTTTGTGCGTCAGATATTATTTCGTGTATTGAATTACCAAAATAGAATATACATGTATCATCTGCATACAATGATATTTCTCCGGTTAGCTCTAGAGTACCTATGCTATTTATGTAGATCAAGAACAACAAAGGACCTAAAATGGATCCCTGGGGAATACCACAAACAATTTCTTTTGGTTTACTTTTAAAATTTTCAATTTTTACTATTTGTTGTCTATTTGTTAGGTAAGATTCAAAAATTTTCAAAGCCGATCCAGTTAGGCCAATAGTTTGTAATTTTTTTAACAAAATAGGATGAGATACAGTATCAAAAGCCTTTTTTAGATCAATAAAAATGCCTAAAACTAGATTCTTTTTATCTATATTCATTTTTATTTTTGTTATTAAGTCAATTGTTGCCGAAAGTGTATTTGATTTGTTTCGAAAACCATATTGTCCTTTAAATAGAAATTTGGCATCTGTTAGATAATTATTTAGACGTGTATATAAAACTTGTTCAAATATTTTAGACATTACAGGTAAAACGGAAATAGGACGGTAGTTTCCTGGATCAGTCTTTGAACCTGCTTTATAAATGGGGCTGACTTTAGCTATTTTCAAACTGTCCGGGAAAACTCCATCTCTCATACACTTATTTATACATAAACTTAAGTTCTCACTGATAAGATCATTAATACATTTTATTGACTTAGGGGTAATACCATCAATGCCTGTACTGGCATTAGCTTTCAAATTATAAATTATCTTTTGTATTTCTTCTTTAGTGCATGGCTTGAATTCAAAAAGTTTATTTGTTTGTGTGTGTGAAGTTGATTGGCAATAGGCAATATTAGTGGTACTGTGATATTTTTGCGGTATTTTATTGGCTAGAATTGTACCTATAGTAGAAAAGTAACAATTGAAGGTTTCACATATTTCTATAGCATCAGTGATAGTTTTAGCATTTACAATAAGTTTTGGGGGAGCACAGTTACATTTGTTTTTGTTGTTAGAAAATATGTAAATTAATTCCCACATTTTTACACGGTATCGTGCTGCAACGCGAAATCGCTTGGCGACAAGTCTTTAATTTGTTAGAGGTATGGTACACATATACTCCTAATTGGTTTCTACATAACATCGTGCGGGAACGTGAAATCGCTTGTCGACACGTATTCGTTAGTAGGATGGCGGATAATAAAATAAAAATAAAATAGTGCAGATATTCATTCACCAACATATCATGTTGGGTGACATAGTGTTTGATAGTGTGGGTAGTTATAAAAATAAAATAAAAAATAAAAAAAATATGAGTTATACAGAACTTTGAATGAAAATCGGATCGCTTCAGGCAGTCGACCAACATTTTTATCAGATTTTTCAAAAATATACTGGCCGATTTTCACGGCGTTTCGACGACCTAAATGAAGCATCATCACTTACCACCAGGCGACAACGCCGTCAAGGGCTAACTTGTAGTGGATAAAAAAAAAGATTACGGGATCGGACAAAAAATCTGTACGTTCTGCTTTATTCCAGCAACCGTTCCTGTATCTCATCTCATATCTCATTTCTCATCTGTTTAGACGGATAGTCCAGAGATTTGATATGTTCGACACGTATTCGTTGGTAGGGTGGTGGATAATAGAATAAAAATAAAATAGTGCAGAAATTTGATATGTTGGGCTCACCCAACATATCAAATTTCTGCACTACAGGGCACGGGTCTCCTCTCAATATGAGAAGGGTTTGGCCATAGTTCACCACGCTGGCCATGTGCGGATCGGTAGGCTTCACACGCCTTTAAGAACATTATGGAGAATTCTCAGGCATGCAGGTTTCCTTACGATGTTTTCCTTCACCGTTGAAGCAAGTGATATTTTAATGCCTTAAAAACGTACATAACATCGAAAGTTATAGGTTCGAACCCCCGACCTCTGATTAGAAGGCTGACGTCCTAACCACAAGGCTATCACAGCTTTTTATTACTACAAGTTTATGTGAGATTGCAGTCAAGGGCTAATGTCTCAGATAATGATCTGAGATTGATGACTTGTAGTGAAAAAAAAAAAAAAAAAAATCACTCTGTGTTGGTAGTGGGATAATCATTTTTTTGTTCTTTTTTTTATACACCACAAGTTAGCCCTTGACGGCGACTCACCTGATGGTAAGTGACGATACGGTCTAAGATAGTGTTTGATAGTGTGGGTAGGTATAAAAATAAAAAAAATATTATGAGTTTTATACAACTAAGGATGCAGATCGAACGCTGTCGGCTCAAGACAGTCGCACAGTGCATGGGCGGCCGAGTCGTGCCCGCCATAATACCGTTCGGAATTATCAGCTCCGTCCGGCGCTCGTAATCACTAGCGGCGAGCACTCACGCGTAAATTACGCGCCTTGTCCGCTATACTCAGACCGTCCTCAGGCGACCCCTCCACAGAGGAGCCGCTCACTGTTTGTAGCGAGACACAGCGTAACAATACAAGTATAACCGCCATACCTTATTTTTGTTTTCGTACGGTGTGTAGATGGTTACGGTTGGCCGCGGTGGGAAACAAAGAAAATTATCCGAATTTTCTTTGTTTCCCACCGCGGCCTTTCAATTAAGATTTAATTAAGTAATTACAATCTGAATTTGTTAATTTTTCAAAAATGGGCTTCTTCTTTTGTTGTGGGTTTCTTCTTAGACCGGGGCGCGTTTGGAACCCTCATAGCTTTAGTTTTAAGTTTACGAATGTAGTTATCGCCATCAAATCACAACTGTGTAAATTATACGGCTACGGGTAATATGGCGGGCTGTGCTATAGCTTTGCGCTTGAAGACGATGAAATTTATTCACATAAACCTATTACGGGCATCTATCAAACGTTCATTTCATTATTCCTATTCGTGATGGTGATAACTACATTCGACAACATAAAACTAAAGTAAAAGGGGTTCAAATCGCGCCCAGGTCTAAGGAGAAACCCACAACTAACTTGGCCGGGTTTTTTTTGTTATAACCATCTCTCATAATTAATAATAAATTATAGTACCTATTAGAACGAGCAATTCACACCCAAGCTTTTTATCGTTTATGACATGAGAACACGATCAAAAGCTGACTAAGAGACGTGCAGAACCATTAAACGTTTATGTACATTAATGCTATTTAAACTAACAATCCCTGAGTGATGTTGCTGGTTAGTTAAGACTGTGGCTTTAGCATAGCCAGCAGGGTTAAACTACGGAGGTCTCCTTACGCTGGTCTTTCGCAACCTTCGTTAATGTCGCTTAGAACTCGCGTTTCAACACAATGAGACCCTCTAGGCGACGCAAGTCATTGATTGATCCGATTAAAATGTATCCAATTTTGGAACTGATTTCAATATCCGTTGCCACAGGCTATGTTTTAGTTATTGTTACGGATACCCGCTTCCCGATAAAACGTCTCAATAATAGATTAGTTCTCACCCATTGCTTTTAAAACACCAAAGATTTTGGAGTTTCATTTTCTTGTCTTTCATCATCATCATTATGATAAACCCATTGCCGGCTCACTACAGAGCACGGGCCTACTCACAATATGAGAAGGGTTTGGCCATAGTCCACCACGCTCGCCATGTGCGGATTGGCAGACTTCACACGCCTTTGAGAACATTATACAGAACTCGGAGTCATGCCGGTTCCCTCACGATGTTTTCCTTCACCCGAAAAGTTTAAAGTGCGTGCCCGGGATCGAACCCCCGACCTCTGATAAGGAGACGCTGACGCCTTAACCACTACTCTATCGCAGCTTGTCTTTATATTATTATTTTTTATACTTTCTCAATTTTTTTTCTATTGTATAATTTCATACTATTTGTTGGTTTGGAGGTGGGCAATATTGGTAGCGCCACAGTTTAAACAACTGCAGCCGTTATTGCAAAACACCATGTTTTTCATTGGCTATGTGTAAAAAAATAAAAAAAATCCTAACTAATATATTATAAATGTGAATGCAAGGATGTTTGTTACGCTTTAAAGGAACACCACTTAACATGTCATCATTAAACTTTGTACACATATTCTCGGAGGTATAAGAAGTAACAAAGAATACTAACGAAAGATAAAAAAAATTGTTTGTTAAAATATATTGACAATATTGATTCGTTCTATTGTAATTATCTCTGATACTTATTTAATGGCTTCAATGCGAGAAAAGCCGCGGGTAAAATCTAGTATATTTATATAATAAGTGGATAATTAATCTGCCTGTTTCTTCGCGCGGTATTCCTTTCTATGTTGGGATGATTAAAAGATACATTTATTTATCCATTCATTCATTCATACAAAAAGATCACAATTTATTTACTACTACTTAACTTAGATACAGTTTGGCCTTTTTTTAAGCGACTTTGAAAATGTAATTCTGTTCTCAGTTACTGTTGATTCCCAGGTTTCAAATTCAAATTCCTAGGTTTCAAATTCCCAGACATACTCAGTATGTCTTGGTGCATGCTGGTAAATGCTTATTTTCTCCACGTTACTGCTCTGTAGTCTGTAGTGAGCGAGCAATGGGTTGATCGTGATGTTGAAACGAAGGTGATTACACGCGCTGTTTATTGATATATTCTCTCAAAATATGTCCACCAACGACCTTTGCCCAGCTGTGGGACTTCAATAATAATGTGTTCTGTGAATAATGATGATACTTTTCCCATTGAAAGCTGTGTAAACTCGTGCCAGAGGTACTAGGGGCTCAGCGGATCCAGCGATCGATCGCGCGACGCCCCGAGGGCGCGTCAATTTGCCCTCGCCTCGTCAGCGCTAAATTATCCCGACATCTTTAAATGGAATTCCGCGGCTCGCGTCCGAGTCCCCGCACGTTTCTGTTAGGCGGACTCCACACTGGATATCCAATGTTTGTTTTCACCCTAATAAGAGTTATTGTTAAAACTATGAAGCAAAAGGAGGTTACGTTAGGTTATTCTTACAGGTCGTCGTGATCAACCCATTACCGGCTCACTACAGAGCACGAGTCTCCTCTCAATATGAGAAGGGTTTGGCCATTGTTCACCACGCTGGCCATTTGCGGATTGGCAGACTTCAGACGCCTTTGAGAACATTATGGAGAACTCTCAGGCGTGCAGGTTTCCTCACGATGTTTTCCTTCACCGTTGAAGCAAGTGATATTTTTTTTTTTAAACGCACATAACTCCGAAAAGTTAGAGGTGCGTGCCCGGATTCGAACCGCCGACCTTTGATTAGGAAGCTGACGCCCTAACCACTAGGCTATCACCGCTTAGTACAGGTATCGAAGTATTTTTAATAAAAGTTTAACTTAATAAAACGCTAGACATCTGACGACTTTTGTGAGACTTTGATCAGCTTTTCAGAACGTTCCAGAACACATTTCCAATCCAAAGTGACCAGGTAACACACTTAAAAATTTGAATCGTTTGGAAGTTGATTCGCTTCAGTCACAAAACTGTAGCAACGACGTACTACGCTTTACGCTTTCATATTCCGTCTCTAAGGCCTAGAACATTCCTATCCTTAGTGGTTTAGATTTGAAAAATATCCAAGTGCTTTCGACACAATGTCTAACTTACTCGTTTTCATGAGTGATTATGATTTTTTTTTTTTTTTATCCACTACAAGTTAGCCCTTGACGGCAATCTCACCTGATGGTAAGTGATGATGCAGTCTAAGATGGTAGCGGGCTAACCTGTTAGGGGTATGGTAAAGCCATACTCCTAATTGGTTTGTACACGACATCGTGCCGGAACGCTAAATCGCTTGGCGACACGCCTTTGTCGGTAGGGTGGTAACTAGCCACGGCCGCAGCCTCCCACCAGACCAGACTCGAGCCGGGAATCGAACCCAGGACCTCCAAGTTTATAATGCAACAGCGCGCGCGCTGCGCCACGGAGGTCGTCAAATGAGGAGGAGTATGGTTTGTAAGAAGCATAGTTTTGTCATTACTTAATTTTAAGCAATTTGGATTATTAAATAGTATACTAGCCGAAACAATTACTTTTTCGGCTTCGGCTAAGATTTTATTTAATTTCTATATCACAAGTGTGAAAAATTGATAGGTAGTACATATATGCAGAAATATAAAATAATATAACGAAAGAGATTTTCTTCGAAAAGTCCTTTGTATCTTTCGAGAAGAAACTTAAAAAGCATTGTTTAAATTTATAAAAGCGCCACTTTTGGACTACCACTTATTTATGTAAACTGTTTTAGTTTTATTTTCTTAAATTTGTGAAAAAAAATTGTCGCTCTAAAAGTTTATAATAAGGTACGATAGGACTGTCATTTTTTATGTCATTATTGTATAGAAGTCCTGAAAAATGAATAAAGATATAAAAAGTAGCATAGCTAGGCTGCGAAATGGAGATGGCGGAATAAAAATGCTTCTATACATAAAGTTTAGTGGCGCCAGTATGAACTCTGCCTAGCGGTTCTTCAATGCGACTGCGGGGGTGGCTTACGGGCAGCTTTCGGTCCCCGAGCCTCGCACGCGACGTGCCACCTGCCTGTTACAGTTTGCTGAGCGCACTGCGAAGCGACAACCTACGTACGACCTACACGTTATAATGGGTCGGGGAAAAAGTTTCTTCGCGTTTCATATGAAAACTCAAGACATTTTGCTACATCGAATTTGTGTATTTCTTCCGTAAAGTGGTGGTAAGTGATGCTGCAATCTTTGATGGTAGCTTCTTACGTTCTGTGTCGCTATCTTCATGGCTGACCCGGAGATTCTTAGTACCCTCTGAACATCTAAGGTCTGCTGGGGACTGAGGGTCATTCCATTATTGTTTTCTGCCATATTTTTTCCTGGGAACACATTATGTGGTGGTATTCCGTTGCCTTCCACTTCACCAGTGGTTTAATATGAGCTCAAGATCATTGTTTAGGGTGGTAGTGAACAAGATCCAATTAGCCTTAATGATTGCCGACCTCCGGTAGGAGATGGTACTATGAGAAGAAGAAGAAGAAAATGGTAGCGGGCTCACTTGTTAGGGGTAAGGTGAACACATACGCCTAATCGGTTTCTACGCGACATTGTGCCGGAACGCTAAACCGCTTGGCGACACGTCTTTGTCCGTAGCGTAGTCACTAACTACGGCTGAGGCTTCCCACCAGAGCAGACTCGGGAAACGAACCCAGGACCTCCCAACTTTATAATGCGACAGCGCACGCGCTGCGTCACTGAGGTCGTCAAATCTATATATATAAAAGCGAAAGGTCACTTACATACTTACATACTGATTAAACACGAGATCTCAAAAACTATTGTACGTATAAAGCTATAATTTAGCAAGTAGGTAGTTGATAGTTAAGATATGTCAGCTAAGAAAGGATATTTGGAAATTCCACCCCTAAGGGGGTAAAATAGGGGTTTTGAAGTTTGTATGAAAGTCTTATGTTTTTAATTTAGTAACACGAAATTCGGCAATTTGACATTTGCCTGTAGCTTATTTTCTGAAGCAGGGCAATCACGGGAAATCAGCAATTGTACGCAGACGAAGTCGCGGGCAACAGCTAGTAAGTATATATATCTTGACCTCCTGAGCACTCCATTCGGCGATGACGCACATCAATTCCCTTCGCATGCTATCACGTGGCACCCCGGCACTGCCATTCCGCCTGCGGTCGGATGAACGAAAGCGCCCCGTTAGTTTAGAGTGACAAAGGATTTAGTGGGATAGCCGAAACGGTCGCTCGTCGAGTGCCGTTGATCCCATATCAGAGGAACTTGACGCAGCTCGTGTCCACTGGACCCGCTTTGACGTCACAAATGTTTAATGTCATTTGTGATTTTCATCATGCATGACTCGATTCGAAGGGCCATTCACCAGACGGAATAAAAGCGAACTTCCATTGGAATCCATCTTTGGAAGCGGCGCGTTAATCTGATCAAACCGACCTCCCTAGTTCACTTATGAGCGCTTTGGTCTTATAAGTAGGAATCCTCAAGTTCAATTCAGTATTTTGGAATTAATAAATTCTGAATTTTCTCTTGTCCGGTCTTGTGGGACGCTTCAAATTCAAATTCAAATTCGTTTATTGCATGAAAGTGGTTGAATGTATCAAGATCTTAAGATTAAAGGCTAGCCAAACACATTCTGCCTAAAAGGCGTGCAACAAAAATCTTACAACGAAAAAAACAATAATGTCAATTTAAAATAAGAGTTATGAAATCAATTAATAAAATGAAATTAAATAAAAATAAAGATTTAAATATTAATTTAGGCTGAAATAAATTGTATACTGATTCGGAATGTCATAACCAAAATCGCAATCAATACCTGAACAATACCGTTATCCTGCAAAAACTCATAACTTACTTACTAAAGGTATTCGGTAATTCCGTAATAGCATTTTTGTATGAGATGCTCTTTTAACTTGCTTTTAAACTTGAAAAAATCATCTATCAAACGACGTCGTTCAAACGTACCTAGCTACCACCTGGAAGATTAAGGCGCGCCGGCATGAGATTTAGCTTTCGATCCCTCGTAGAAGCTATTTAGGGGTAGGGGTTTAATATGACTGACATACCCCTAGCAAATTATTCCGCTGCCAACATCACTTAATAGCATTGACATGACATGACATTGTTGTCAAGGGATAACTTTAGGAGAATAAAAAAAAATACTGTTTCGTATGCAGTACCCGTACGTCGTATTTAGTGAGCTGTGATAGCCTAGTGGTTAGGACATCCGCCTTTTAATCAGAGGTCGGCGGTTCGAACCCGGGCACACCTCTAACTTTTCGGAGTTATGTGCGTTTTATAAGCAATTAAAATATCACTTGCTTCAACGTTGAAGGAAAACATCGTGGGGAAGCCTGCATGCCTGAGAGTTCTCCATAATGTTCTCAAAGGCGTGTGAAGTCTGCCAATCCGCACATGGCTAGCGTGGTGGACTATGGCCAAACCCTTCTCATATTGAGAGGAGACACGTGCGCAGTGAGCCGTTAATGGGTTGATCATGATGATGATGATGATTGTACTGTTTGTATGAATAATACCAGAAAAATTAATATGACCGTCTGTCTGTCACTAGATAGTTGAAATTTGAACACAAAGTAGGCAAATGTAATTAAAATGTTGGAGGTGGGTATTTAGATTGATGATGATAAATTTTAATCAATAATTATCTAATAATGCCTATTATTCATATATAGCTTATCTGTATTATTTTAATACGTTTTAAAAAGCTCCTTTCATTTCGCCATCCCATCCTTGGGATCAGAATAATAACGATCTTTCCGTCTCAGCGACGGCGACAGATTGAGACGCTGAGGGCAAAATCTCTCCCAGTTTCCTTTTGTATAACCCTAACTTACTGTTTTCGGAGACTTTGTCCGCGTTTAAAAGAGTAAATTTAGTAAAAGTAAAACAGTATAATAAATGGGGGGTTGGCTGGTTGAAAAATTTAAACTAAAAAAAAAAAAATTTTACCCACCTTTGACCAATGTCATTAAAATGTTGTGGTGTGCCGAGTATTGAGCTAACCGCGTTAAGCGTCTAAAATTGTGTATTTTTTTTTAAATTTACATCGCAGACAAACGTATTTTAAAGTGGGAGGTCCTGGGTTCAATTCCCGGCTCGGGTCTGGCCTAGTGGGAGGCCTCGGCTGCGGCTAATTACCGGCAAAGTAAAAGTAATAATAACAGTAGTAAAAGTTAAAAAATAAATAAAAATCTTTATTGTGAACACTTAAGCCATACAGAATAATGGCACTGTATTAGTAAAAACTGTATTGCAAGAGTTGCCGCCCACCTCCAAACCTTATATTAATAACTAGTCGATGCCCGCGACTTCTTCCGCGTAGATTAGGGGATTAGGGGGTTTTAACCACTCCTATGGAAAAAAGCCACCAATTCGTAGAAGTTTGCTATGGCAAGCAGAAGCTATTGCTAACGACACTTTTTTCATAAATCCCACGGGAAATGTAATGCGATAAAAAGTATCCTATGCCCGTCTCCTGGTTCTAAGCTACCTCCCAACCGATTTTCAGTCAAATCGGTTCAGCCGTTCTTGAGTTCTAAATAGTGTTACTAACACGACTTTTTATTTTTTACTTTATTTATTTTATTTTTATTGGATCATTAAACTAGTCACAATCAATATAAAAACAACAAAAAACATTTCAGAAGAACAAACACGAGATAGTGACTTTCTAGAAATGACCACAGCATGCAACCTTAAAATTAACCTTACATCTAAATAATTCAATTTATACATTTAATGCAGTAATAGACAGTCTTACTTGCTTTTTAAAGGAGGCTACAGAACTACAGGAGATGTCGCAGATATTCCTGTGATCATTCAGCATTGAGCATATTCTATATATAGGCGCATGCTGACCAGTTTTGGTTCGACAAAACGGTAAATGAAACGGTTTTCGATTCCGGACTTTATTTTATATATATAGATATAGTAAAACTGTAACAGGACGAATTCTGTACATTAAATATATTTTGAAAATTTCAATTGGAGGATGATTTACCATCGATACTGAGCCCACACAAACAAAACTTTTTATTTTTATTTTTTTGTGTCTTTCCGTCTGTCTGTCTGTCTGTCTGTGTGTATCTTGTCCGTACATCACGCCGAAACGACTGGATGGATTTAAATAAAATTTGGTATAGCTTTAGCTGATACTCCGGTTCAACATATAGGATAGTCTTTATCCCGGAATTCAGCACGGTTAAGGGAATAGGGAGAGAGGGGATGAAAGTCAAAATGTGTATTTGTTTTTTTTTATCCACTACAAGTTAGCCCTTGACGGCAATCTCACCTGATGGTAAGTGATGATGCAGTCTAAGATGGTAGCGGGCTAACCTGTTAGGGGTATGGTAAAGCCATACTCCTAATTGGTTTCTACACGAGATCGTGCCGGAACGCTAAATCGCTTGGCGACACGCCTTTGTCGGTAGGGTGGTAACTAGCCACGGCCGCAGCCTCCCACCAGACCAGATTCGAGCCGGGAATCGAACCCAGGACCTCCAACTTTATAATGCAACAGCGCGCGCGCTGCGCCACGGAGGTCGTCAATTTAGTTGTAATTCATTAATGCGTACTCCGATTTCATTCATTCTTTTCTTTTTAGAAATGAGATACTTTACAGATTATCCTGTAATTATTTCAAGGTCGTCGGCTTAAAATTGCTTTTATCCCGAAATTCAGCACGGTTCTCTAGGAAAGGGGATGAAAGTCAAAATGTGTATTTAGTTGTAATTCATTAACGCGTACTCCAATTTCATTCATTCAATCCAATTTTTTTGTCAGAAAGGAGATACTTTAATGTTTATCCTGTAATTATTTCAAGGTCGTCGGTTTATTAATCCATTGCTTCGTGATTGGATGACAAACTAACTCAACGATAAAAAAGCTTGGGTGTGAATTGCCCTATCTCCATGGGTACTATAATTTATTGTTTATTATGTGAGATGGTGATAACGGAAAAAAAACCAGGCTAAGTTTGTTGTGGGCTTCTTCTTAGACCGGAGCCCTCATAGCTTTAGTTTTAAGTTAACGAATATAGTTATCACCGTGAAATAACTACTATGTAAATTATTGACACGTCAAAAGTGCCTTTTTAAGGACTATTTGAATAAAGATTATTTTGAATTTCAACGCAGACGAAGTCGCGGGCGTCAGCTAGTCAGTGATATAAAAAGGAGTGTGGCAACAGCGACACCGCTGCGGGTGTGATGGTCGCGCAACCCTAGCCCGTCACCCGTCTGAGTGCCGTCGGGCCCTCATCAGCGGGATTCGACGACCCTCGTGTCTACTCGACCTTCTTTACGTCACAAAACCGCTGTCTTTGCGCAATTTGATATCAAACGCGTGCCTGGGACATTGTATTTATTTACATTTGTAACGATTTTTAAAGTAACGACGTAGTATGTATTTTACTATATGTTACATAGTTTATTCATACTAAATGAATAAATTATGTCACCATAGCTATATAATCACACGAATAACACGATTTTTTGAATTATTATTTATTTCATAATCATCATCCTGATCAACCTATTGCCGGCTCACTACAGAGTACGGGTCTTCCTTAATATGAGAAGGGTTTTACCATAGTCCAGCACGCTGGCCATGTGCGGATTGGCAGACTTCACACGTCTTTGCGAACATTATGAAGAACTTGCAGGCATGCTGGTTTCCTCCCGATGTTTTCTTTCACTATTGAAGCGAGTGATGTTGTAATTGCTTAGAAACGCACATAACTCCGAAAAGTAAGAGGTGCGTGCCCGGGATCGAAGCCCTTACCGCCACCAGGCCTTAACCACTAGGCTATCACAGCTTATGTTTATTACTTATTTAGAGTTATTTATATATATCTTGTCAATCAATAATAGATATTTATATAATTTAATAGGTATATTTTTTGCAGCTTACCTCGCTTCCCCGTTATATATAATTTGTTTTTTTAATCATTATTAATTTAATAAAAAAAATGATTTCGGTGTTTTCTTTTCATTGAACGTCACACTCGATCTTAATAATGTTGATACATATGTTTTATGTGGTACTTTGGTACGGAACTCTTCGTGTACTATTTTCAATTTTAAATACGTTTTCTGATTTACTGATTAAAATCATAGATTGTAGTCTATCGCAAATAAAAAACGTCGGCGTTTATTTCATGCCATGGGGCAGTTAACGTAAATACTTTTCATTGAGTGCCATAGGGATGGAACCCTTATATCGGATAAATTAATATCTTGCAAATAAAAATCGTAATGTCGCCTATCTAGCAGACAATTAAAACGCAAAAATCCTAGTCAATGTTATGACAAATATATATATATATATATATACATATACATATATCTATATATGATAAATACTGGGTAACTATGATACTAAATATTATAAATGTATACGAAAGTGTCTCTTACTTTGTTGCAGGGCTCTTTCGCTTATCTATTCTTGAAGAAATTCGGTACAAAGATAGCTTGTATTTTAATCACAGTTACGTGGTATTTAGGCGGGCGGAACTGCGGGCAAATCAAGTCCAGTCCAATCCTTCACCCTGTGCAAATTTTACTCCCAATTAAACCGTAATAATATTATGGCATTTGGAAAATTATTCAGCGCTGCCTATTTATTCATAACGTCTAAATACTTAGTTAACACTGTTTGATCTTTCTGAATTGAAATTTAATACGTATTTATCAAGGAAATAGAATTTCCCGAGCCCGGTAGGTATTGGAGAGGGCATTCAAAGCACGGCAACGGTATTTTTTCGCCGCCGTGAAAGCCACGCCGTGTGCCTCCGAAGTCGTTAGCGGAATTTCGCTTTATCCGTGAAAATCTTTGCACCGAAATACCTAAAAGTTGTTTTTTTTTTCGGGACACTACCAATGTTATAGGTTTCAAAGTGGATACTATAATCATGTTTAAAGGGGGAGTCTAAAATCTTGTACCTCAGTAAGTTCTAATTACCATAATTTCGACCATCAACATAAATATAAAAATAACGTGGAAAACGCTGTGCCAATAGAGTGTTAACGAGTCTTAACTTAGTGGTAATGATGGTCTTTTGTACCACACATTTTTATTAGAATCGATAGCACGGAGAAATAAAATGGTGAAAAAAGCTATCATATTGTATATGAACGCTTCCTAGATGCCTTTTATAGTTTTACATCATCATCATCATGAAAAACCCATTAACGGCTCACTACAGAGCACGGGTCTCCTCTCAATATGAGAAGGGTTTGGCCATAGTCCACTACGCTGGCCATGTGCGGATTGGCAGACTTCACACGCCTTTGAGAACATTAAGGAGAACTCTCAGGCGTGCAGGTTTCCTCACGATGTTTTCCTTCACCGTTGAAGCAAGTCATATTTTAATATTTTAAAAACGCACATAACTCCCAAAAGTTAGAGGTGCGTGCCCGGATTCGAACCGCGGACCTCTGATTAAGAGGCTGACGCCCTAACCACTAGGCTATCACCGCTTATAGTTTTACATGAAGATATTTTTGCTTTGATTTTGATTTTGATTTAAACTGTCATACTTTTTATCTTCTAACAATAAAACTGTAACAGGACGAATTCTGTACATTAAATATATTTTGAAAATCTTAATCGGAGGGTGCATTACTATCGATACTGAGCCCAAAACAATTTGTTTTTATTTTTTGTCTGTTTGTCTGTCTATCTGTCTGTATCTTGGCCAAAAGTAAACTAAGCTGTTGTGAGAAAATGAGAATGATGAAATCAGTTCGAATTTCCGGTGATTGAATTGTGTTTCCTATCGCTCGATAATAATGCGATGACCTCCGTGGCGCAGTGCGCTCTCGCATCATAAAAGTCCTGGGTTCGAGTCTGATCGCCAAGCGATTTAGAACTCCGGCACGATGTCGATGTCGTAGAATATGTCCAATTAGGAGTGTGGGTTTGCAAAATTATCCCTGAATGTGACCCGAAAACAAAATAATACGGATTTTTTTTTCGGACTGTCTATTAGCTGTACAAACCCTATTGGTTGCCACAGCGTAACCGGGCTGTTAGGCGAGCTTTGGAAAGAAGCTCTGCCAGAATAATACGGAATGCTGGTAACTCCTTTAATGAAAAATAATAAAACCTGCTAAAAATCAAGATCTTAGGGACAGTCAGTACAGTACTTTGTTCGGCAAGTTTATAAAGTTAGCCAAACAAAGAAAACACGGCACGCTGCATAAAACAGAACGCGCTATGCTTTGTCTCAATTTTCTTACATAATCCATATATACGCTTCTCACGTGCACATTCCACACTGTTACACGACTTCATCTACATGATATGACGAAATAAAAGAACGGAAATTAAATCAACATATTCAATAAAGCTTTTCAGAAGGTTCATAACAGTTCGACAATTCCATTCTGTTTTCAATACATAGTGGGTAGGTAGTTGAACGAAAAAAAGTCCATTTCCGTTTTGAAACCGGAATCCCCAACTGAAACGTAACGTCAGTAAGGCACATATCTTTTAATTAGGCCGCCTTTTGTCTGGGCCTGCTTTCTATATAATTACGCGTATATAGGTTCGCAGGCATACGGAGCTTTCATGGAGCAATCTTACTCGCGGCACGGGGCTGTCCTTTTTTACATTGCCTCTAGCGGCGCCGCGCTGTCAAAGATTAATTTCGTGGCATACCCACGTGTAGAACCACCATCCACTTGCCGATCTTGCTTCATACAATAATCATCATCATGATCAACTCATTACCGGCTCACTACAGAGCACCGGTCTCCTCTTAATATGAGAAGGGTTTGGCCATAGTCCACCACGCTGGTCATGTGCACACACCTTTGAGAACATTATGGAGAACTCCCAGGCGTGCAGGTTTCCACACGATGTTTTCCTTCACCGTTGAAGCAAATGATGGTATATATTTGAATAAAAAAAAAGTTTCTTTGTTCCACCATAACTTCTAAACGACTGAACAGATACATGGAGTATCGTTAGAAACCTAATCTGCAGAATTCTTACCGGTTTTTTTATATTTATTATGTTGGCTATATGACGCCGTAGCACTATTAAGTAAGGTACCTCGAGTATCAAATACCCTTCCTGTGGTAGGTACGTAGCTAATAGGTTTAGCGTTTCTATACTAAGGCGATTAGGCGGCTGAATTCCACATACTCGTACCTATTACTATTCTATGGCACGCAAATAATATTTATTTTATAATATTCAGATAAATTTGTTTATGTACATATTAGACGTTTTTTTTACCGTTCCCTTACTTTAGTTCACAATAGTACGTCATGTGAACTTATCTAGTAAAATCGATGTGGTTTTTCATGGCGTTTAATATATTTCACACATGTTTTTTAGAAGACGATATTTGTTCATCTTAATAATAAAACCTTGTTTTGTTGAGAAAAGACTTTGTCTGTGTCTATAGTTTTTAAAATTATTAAGAATAATTAAAATTAAGGCATATTTATTATAAATTATTTAACTAGAATTAAATAACAGTAGGTATAGGTTGCGGACGTAGGACAAGCAGGGTGCACAGTTTTTTTTTAATCCACTACAAGTTAGCCCTTGACGGCACTGGCTCACTCACTGTTCATCACATACCATCTCACCTGATGGTATGTGATGAACAGTGAGGGTTTAGTCGGTAAGGGTCCGACATAACAAAGGCGCATTACCCACGTTCAAAAAAAGGTAGGTTGTGTTTTGCTTTAAGGCTTGTTGATAAGTATTGCTAGATTTCGGAATAAACAAATGTGATTATTTAACGAATCCGGAATAGGCTGCGTATTACGGCCTATACTTTACTTAGCGAGAAGTCTGTACTTGTAGTGGGCTGGTATAATGATGAGTCAATAATGATGATGAAGATTATTAGATCGGCCAGTTTAGTTTAGAGATTTCATAATCATCATCATGATAGACCCATTACCGGCACACTACAGAGCACGGTTCTCCTCTCAATATGAGAAGGGTTTGGCCATAGTCCACCACGCTGGCCTTTGAGAACATTATGGAGAACTCTCAGGCGTGCAGGTTACCTCACGATGTTTTCCTTCACCGTTGAAGCAAGTGATATTTTAATTTTTAAAAACGCACATAACTCCGAAAAGTTAGAGGTGCGTGCCCGGATTCGAACCGCCGACCTGTGATTAGGATGCTGACGCCCTAACCACTATCTATCTATCTATCACCACTTCTTAGACATTATTTCTTGGAGATTTATTGTTCAAGAAATCTGCACCAATATATCACTTCTAAGAGACTCGTCTGTTTATTTTCGGTCCTGATCTCTGACTTATCGGGCGGCAGTGGGCGGAGGGGGGTTTTAATTAGAGCGCGGACTCCGCGGCCGTAGAGCCGGACCCTCGATGTCCCGAACTCCTGACCAGAGCAGGCTATATACCAGCCTTATATATAACGCAGTCTGAATACTACGCCTAGGCCTTTGTTAAGACAAAAGCAAGCCAAGCTTTGTGAACTGTCGGTTGACCGCCGTTTTAATATAGCATTTTTAATCAAAAACATGTCTTATGTACTTTTGAATAAGGCAATCCATTGTGTGCCGGTGACCTCAAAATTGAAGTTTTAATTTGTATTAATTTACAGAGATAATACTCCGTCCTGGTATGCTAGAGTTTTATTTCGGTGAAAATAGGGCAATGGGCTAACGAGCACGAAGTTTTTGGAATCTTGAAGATTTCAAATCTTTCAAAGTTTTAAATCCGCCTCCTGATGTTTCATTTGTTTCCATTCGTCTCGCCTATATTTTACTATGAACATTGAACGAGGCAAACCTATTCAGATGGTGACCTCAAAAATTAAGTTTTATTTTATATCAATTTACAGGGAAAATGGTCTTGTCCTGGGATACTCGAGTTTTGTTTATCTAAAGATGGGCATATAGGAATATATAGATACTAACTTAAAGTTACATCTAGTTGCTTTGAATCCCACTTCTGATATTTATTTTATGTCACTTTATCTCAGTTAAATTTTAGTGTAAATATTTATATGCATACGTGAAAAACATACTTCGATACTTTATTAGGTAATATAAAAATTAACCTGTTGGAATACTTGATTATTTTTGAATAAGGCAAACCATTTTTAGGTGGTGAGATGAAAATTGCGCAGTGAAGTTTTAAATTTGCATTAACTTACAGGAAAAATGCCCTGTCCTTAGATGTTCGGGTTTGAAATGAGCTAACGTTACGAAGAATGTGCTAACAAAGGTGAGAGTTTTAAAATCTTGAAGCGTCAGCTTGTGGATTTTGAATCCCACTTCTGTAGTTTTATTTTATGATTTGCCTCAAATATATTTTATTATAAACATTGTGTATACAATCAGAGTTTAAAGGCCTTAGCATACTACTGCTGGGCATAGAACTCCTTTTTAATAGTAGAGAAGTTTTGTCGTGTTTAGAGCACTTTTGACGACCTCCGTGGCGCAGCGCGTGCGTTGTTGCATTTTAAAGTCGGTGGTCCTGGATTCAATTCCCGGCTCGAGTCTGGTCCGGTGGGAGGCTTCGGCCGTGGCTGGTTACCACCCTACCGACGAAGACGTGTCGCTAAGCGATTTAGCGTTCCGGCACGATGTCGTGTAGAAACAAGTTAGGAGTATGAGTATACCATACCCCTAACAGATTAGCACGCTACCATCTTAGACCGCATCATCACTTACCATCAGGTAAGATGTAGTCAAGCGCTAACTTGTGGTGAATAAAAAAAAAAAACTTAATGGTATGCACTTCTATCATCAATAATTAGCGCGGAAAGGGCATTATTTGCCTATTGGGCATTGTATTGTACCTGTATTCATGAAATGTAAAAAAACTTTTATTTCGTATCTTTTTCTAGGATACCTTTAGGGAAAATAAAAAAAAAACACTGTAAACATCACATTTATTTGCATTTGAAATAAAACGAGGTCACGATGCGGTCACTACACATAATTGTAATACAAAAATAAACGTTTTAGACTGTTAATGTCTAAAATTAAATATATAAATATAATTAAAATAATGTTAATATTTAAATTAAAAAAAAAGGGTTGTCAATATTTTAATGAAAAAATTATGTAATGACTAAAATTCTCATTACTTGAAATTATATTGATTTCTCAATATTAGAAATAATTTTAAGGGTTTTGTAGTAGAATGGTGCCAATGGAACCGTTACTAGGGCTCCGCTGTGCGTGCTTTTTTTTCTTTCAATTATTTGTTGTTACAATTATAGATCGATGTTTCGCGTTCCATTACGGTCGTGCCAAACGGCCCAGCATATCAAGAGACCCGGTGTCTCAGACCCACTAACAGGCATAGATGGGAAATATGTTCATCTGCCCCGGTCAACGAACTTTAGCAGTGAAGGAAAACATCGTGTGGAAACCTGCATTTCTGGGAGTTTTTCATAATGTTCTCAAAGATTTTTTTGTTTTTTTATCCTCTACAAGTTAGCCCTTGACGTCAATCTGACCTGATGGTAAGTGATGATGAGCCTAAGATGGTAGCGGGCTAACCTGTTAGGGGTATTGTAAAGCCATACTCCTAATTGGTTTCTACACGTCATCGTGCCGGAACGCTAAATCGCTTGGCGACACGCCTTTGTCGGTAGGGTGGTAACTAGCCACGGCCGCAGCCTCCCACCAGACCAGACTCGAGCCGGGAATCGAACCCAGGACCTCCAACTTTATAATGCAACAGCGCGCGCGCTGCGCCACGGAGGTCGTCAAGATGTGTGAAGCTTGCCAATCCGCACATGACCAGCATAGTGGACTATGGCCAAACCCTTCTCATATTAAGAGGAGACCCGTGCTCTGCAATGGGTTGATCATGATGATGATTGGTTATGCACTGAAAAACTGAATTTTTGTTTGCCCAAACTGTACATAACGACGATCTCTAACGGCGTATACCTACATATTCATATAGGTATTACTAGTACGTTAGGCACCATGTTACGGCCGGCTAGCGACGTCAGCTGCGTCCACCCCCCCCCCCCCCCCCCCCACACTCCCACAGCTCCGTCCGTTCCTCAAGTTTGAAATCCACGCTAAAGGACTGCAGGTACATATGGGTACGTAATGCCTGATAACGCTGAGAGAACCCGATCAGAATACTACGTACCTACTTACTGTGGCATCTAGACGATATACGAGAGTGTACTCGCGAAAATAACGCCACGTTTTCAAATAAAATAACGTGTGTGAAATAAATGCGATGTGATTGCTGTTAACTTGGACTGAAGTTAAAAAAAATCCTATAAAACATTGACTGGCAGACAATGCATAGCCTAAATACAATGGGAATTTTAAATTTCGACAGCTTATTTCTGAAGGAATGCACTAAAACATATTATATTTTGCAAAAAATCCGTCACTAATAGTGTGAAATAGGAAATTTATTAACATTGGGACCTACTCACCAAAGTACAATATGAAACATTACATATTACTGACAATATTAAGGTCGACAAAAAAATCCCAAAAATACGTTTCTTATATAAATATTGAGAATAATCTTAATATATAAAAAAATATTTACCCTTCCATTACTGACTGACTCGTCAATTTCTAGACAAAGGTTTCTTTTATGTTGTGAATGGCAGATAAGGCCGTCTTTTGAAGTAAAATCTGTGAAACTTGTTATATTGCCTTTCGGTTAAAAATTAAAAGAGCAGACATGTTTCAGGATTTTACGAATATCTATCTAATGGTGTAGAATAATAAGAAATGAAACTTACCTACTTAAAAAAATATACCTACTTATCAAAAGTTATACGCAGTTGCGGGGAATCGCTAGTTCAGAATAATTTATATTCTTTCGATCGATCACAACAGGTTGTTATATATTGATTCGTCATCATGATCATGATCAACCCATTGCCGGCACACTACAGAGCACGGGTCTCTTCTCAATATGAAAAGGCTTTGGTCATAGTCCACCATGCTGGCCATGTGCGGATTGGCAGACTTCACACGCCTTTGAGAGCATTATCGACAACTCTGTTGTGCATGCAGGTTTCCTCACGATGTTTTCCTTCCCCGTTGAAGCGAGTGATGTTTTAATTAACTTAAAAACGCACATAGCTACGAAAACTTAGAGGTAGAGACCCGGGATCGAACTGCCGACCTCTGATTAGGAGATGAGGTCTTAACCACTACCACAGCTTCATTATAATACATTAATAATAACAAATTGCTCTACACTAACTTTATAATATTACAAAAGTTGTTACACGCAAGTACCCTCATATTATTATGTAAATACAACTGAGCAACAGGTTGAGTTTAGACGGTTCGTTAAAACACACTTATTTGCACTTGCGCTTTAGAATTACCGGGTAAGGGAAATTTTAATACAATAATTATAATATTAAATTGCATAATTTCTACAATTATTTAATAATTTTTGATGGTGCCTCTACTAACGAATGCATTCTATTATTTACATACAAGTCGGTTGACTTGAGTGAGTTAAAATACACTGAATGAATTAGCTATAATAAATACTGTAAAAACTTAGATAAACATAGCTTTATCGAAAATTGTAAACAGCCCCATTAGTTGCTTATAATGCTTTTGTAAGCGGTGATAGCCTAGTGGTTAGGGCGTCAGCCTCCTAATCAGAGGTCGGCGGTTCGAATCCGGGCACGCACCTCTAAATTTCGGAGTTATGAGCGTTTTTAAAAAATTACAATATCACTTACTTCAACGGTGAAGGAAAACATCGTGAGGAAACCTGCACGCCTGAGAGTTCTCCATAATGTTCTTAAAGGCGTGTCAAGTCTGCCAATCCGCACATGGCCAGCGTGGTGGACTATGGCCAAACCCATCTCATATTGAGAGGAGACCCGTGCTCTGTAGTGAGCCGGTAATGGGTTGATCATGATGAATTCTTTTGTAAGTTCGTTTTTGAGATATTTGAAAAGATGACTTTTGGGGTAATTCGGTCAAGCGGGATCGTGCGTTCCAAGCAAAAAAAAGGGTATAAGATCTGTATGTGGCTTAAAACAAACAGACAGTTGCAAGCCCTACTTTAAAGATCTTAAAATCAAAATTTTAACCCTACCTAGTTTATATATATACGAATTAATATTATTTGCCAAAAAGCATATAAATATGTATAGAAATATAACGAGTATGAGACATAAGAACGAGCTATGTATTCCACCGTCCAGAACTGTACAATTTCGTATCAGTTCTTAAATCATGTTGCCAAAACTTTAGACATATTATTATTACCAACCGAGTTCCATAACATAGACATTTTTTTCAAGTTTAAAAGCAAGCTAAAAAAGAGCATATCATAAAAAAATGTTATTATGGAATTAGCGAATACTTTAATGAAGCGGTGATAGCGTAGTGGTTAGGGCGTCAGCCTCCTAATCAGAGGTCAGCGGTTCGAGTCCGGGCACGCACCTCTAATTTTTCGGATTTATGTGCGTTTTTAAAAATTTAAAATATCACTTGCTTCAAAAGTGAAGGAAAACATCGTGAGGAAACCTGCACGCCTGAGAGTTCTCCATAATGTTCTCAAAGGCGTGTGAAGTCTGCCAATCCGCACATGGCCATCATGTACATTTACATTATATGTAATATAATGTAAATGTACATGTAGAGTACATACGAGTTCATATTATTATGTCAATAAAACTAAGCAACATGTTCAATGAGATGGCACGTTAAAATTCACTTACGAGCATTAGCGCCTTATTAGCTAACATAAGTACAGCGTTGAGTAGTAAAATTCTTAAAACTTTATATTTAATTTGTTATTTAATATATTAACTTAATAAAATTACTTGAAACACTCAAGCATTCACTTAAACGTTCACGCGAGTACACCATATTATCGAGCAAATATAAATGAGCAACAGGTTGAGTTGAGACGGCTCGTTAAAATACACTTATTAGCAGTAATGAATAATTACCGGCATGAAAAAGGTTTTCATTCAATTACAGTTTGAATGTTTGAATTACAGAATTATTTCTCAATTCGTTCTGAGTTTAACCTAAGAATTTAGTTACTTAGAATTTGGTTTAGCATTCCGGCACGATGACGTGTAGAAACCAATTAAGAGTATGGGTTTACCATACCCCTAACAGGTTAGCCCGCTACCATCTTAGACCGCATCATCACTTACCACCAGGTGAGATGCTGTCAAGGGCTAACTTGTGATGTATAAATAAAACTTGATCTAACTAGGTACATAATACATTTACATTAGGTGCATGGCAATTACGGCTCCGTACGGGATTTGATTTTCCGGTAAATTTTGGTTAAAGTCATACAGATATACTGTTCATTATTAAACAGGTTACATGATTTATTGTTTTCTAAAACTAGAGCCCCATTCATGTAAATTCTCCTTTTCATGACCTCCATGGCGCAGTGCGTGCGCGGTCGCATCATAAAGTTGAAGGTCCTGGATCTATTACTCGAAGTCAGGTTTGGTGGGAGTAGATGTAAGACGTATCGCCAAGCGCGATGTCGCGTACAAACAAATTTAGGAGTGTGGGCTACCATACTCCTAACAGGTTAGCCGTCTACAATCTCTGCATCATCACTTACCACCAGGTGAGATTGCCGTCAAGAGCTAATTGTAATATGTAAACCTACATCACTGTTCGAGGGTTAAATATCACCTGACCTGGTGGTAATGGTTTTATATGGAGAAGACCAGTGAACAAGTTTAGCATGCAATTACCGCCTGTTCCTGCAATATCTTGAAGAAATGAAGAAGACGACCATGAAAAGAGAGAATAGATTTAACATAGCTACCTACCCACTTTGTGGAGGCAAACAGCATAGTTTTCCTTAACTCTCTCGGCGTGCGACCCCTTTAAAGATTCAAGAGCGCCGCGGGCCGGACAGCCTCGGCTTTCGGACCCCTTTGAAGATTCGCCTTCATTAGAGGGGGCAGTTGACCCCGCGGGGACGTCGCCCGGTAGCTGTAATTGTACAAGTTTCTTAGTTTGATTACCGTTCAACCTCTGTGATGATAGGTGTATCGTGAATTCGCTACGAGTATATTTACCTCATTATTATAATGAAGGAATGTGTGGATGAAGCCCACAAACTATGTTTATTACTGAACGCACTACGAATTCAAAATGAAATGATTTATTGAAAAAAGCATGCTTGTGTTAAAACACAAATTTAAGCAATTTCCAAAAGTCATGTTGGTCTTGTGAAGCAAGAATTACTAATTATTAATTTTATAATTTTAAAATTAATTGTAGTATATTGAAAGTGTAACAGTGGCTGATTCCAAGCATATTTATTATAAGGAATTCATCAATTTAATTGTAATCTCGCTGCAAAAATTGGTATTGCAATTTATGCATTCTAATTCTTGCAATCCCAGTTCGTGATAACCTGTATGGTATCGAATGATAACCTATATGGTAAACTTGCTATAGATATGTTATTGAGGAACCTTGAAGCATGTGCCTTTGTCTTCAAATAAACACCAAGCAATTAATGTAATATAGTTCCTAGGATTCACCAATGCACCAATTAATAGTTGAACTCGACTTCTAGTTTGTAACAGATTAGGTCTCGTCTACGGTGTGAGCTTTGTGATATTTTTTATTTAAAATTTATTGCACAATATAAACAAAAGAAAAGTGGAATAAAAAAATACATAATTTTTTCATTTTCATTTTTTTCAAAAGCAAAAGGCGACCTTATCACTAAAAGCGATCTCTTCTAGGCTGCTTTTCGAAAGAAGCCGACAGATATATAAAGGCGGTAAATTATACATATTATATACATACTAATAATTACATACTACAAAAAATAATATAAATAAATAATTTCTATAATGAATACATACTAATATTAAAATATGGAAATAATAAATATAAATTATATTGACAGATAATGCTTCAAATAATAGATACTTAAATTACTCGTAACTAATGGCTAAGAAATTGATGTTAAGCAGTAATTAAGTTTATGATTTCGACTTCGTTTAATGTTCAATCAATCAATAAATCATAAACTTTATTCAAATAATCATTGATAAGGCACTTTTTACTCGTTAATAATTTACATAGTTCTTTGTTTCTCTTATTTCTGTGCTTAAAACTTAAGCTATAAGATTTTCAAACACGCACTGTTCTAAGAAGGTGCCCACAACTAATTTAGCGAGGTAACTTTTCTTTTGTTATCACCATCTCACATGCCACTAAATTTTTTTTAAAAGCTAACTTATTACAGCAATATTTCATACCCATGCTTGTTTGTCATTAACATAATCATTTACACTATACTAGGACTTTTCTACGAGTTTATGTTTTATATTACTTTTAACTTATTTAAGAAAATAATAATGATCTACATACATGCTTAATTCTCAAAGATTAATATTGTTAATCCTGGGGGCTGGTTTCCCGGGGTCAATGATGCTCCAGTAATGAATAGGCTCTCCATATCGGTCAAAATGATATCACATTCCGGCCCGCGGCCATCCTTAATATTTAAGGGATTGCTCAAAGGGTCTTACAAGAAAATATCGTATGACTTAATTAATCAATTATAGAAGTATTAATTACGGCTAACATTGCTATAACACACATACACACACAGTAAATAACTATAACATTTAAGTTAAAATTTTAAATTGTTATATACCTACCCCATTACAGAATTTAAAATTGTAACATACCCCATTACGAAAATAACATCTGTCTAATCTTAATATGCACAACATGCATTTTCATTTATATATAAATATCATGATCAACTCATTGCCGGCTCACTACAGAGCACAAGTTTCCTCTCAATATGAGAAGGGTTTGGCCATAGTCCACCACGCTGGCCATGTGCGGATTGGCAGACTCACGCACCTATGAAAATATTATGGAAATCTCTGAGGCATGCAGGTTTCCTCACGATGTTTTCTTTCACTGTTTAAGCAAGTGAAATTTTAATTGCTTAAAAACGCATATAACTTCGAAAATTTAGAGGTGATCGAACCCCTGAAATCTGATTACGAGGCGTACGTCCTAACTACAAGATTGTCACAGCTTTTAAAAATATTTAATGCGAATAACTAATTCCTTGGTTATTATTTAATAAGTAAAGTATTTTAATGTTATAAAGACGATTGCACTACGGATGACCGCTGCATATTTTGCTTTGACTTTGACTTTGACTTACGCATGTGAACTATGTACGTGATATTTTCTTGAAACTCTCCCGCCGTAAGTCCTTCAAAGATGCAAGAGTCGAGATCGCCTCCGGCTGAACTGTCGGGCTATTTTGACCCCTTTGAAGACTTGCGTTAATTAGCGCGGGGATCACTAGCTGACCCCGCGGGGGCGCTGGGGCAGGTACAGAACTAACTCGCTATTCGCTCCCAAGCCACCAGTTAGGGTACTAATACATTATTTGTATGTCGGCGCGAAGAAGTTACTAACTTTATTCAGCGGCGCCAGAATTCAAAAATTACCCACATTTTAACTATTGATGATTTTGCTAACACAATTTAGACAGTAACAATCAATTTTGTACAAGCATGCTTTGTGCTATAAATACGGGCGGTCGATGCCTTTCAAAGATTCTCTCGCTCGAGACGTCGGACTGTTCGGACCTCTTAGTTATTATCGCAATAAAAGTGTAAACCGGCAAGTTGTGGTTTTAATTACTATGAGCGAAAGTAAACAAAATCGTGACGTCAGCAATGCTGATGTCACCCTTACAAAAACAACTCGGACGTCCTTGAGTCGACTTAATTGTGAATATACACTAACGAGGCTGTGATAGCCTAGTGGTTAAGATGTACACCTCCAATGAGGTCAGGGGTTCGATATTCGATTGTTGGATGACTCTCAATAAGTTCAATGTTTATATACAAAGTACGCTTGTAGAAAAGTCCTACTATAGTGTAAAGGATTATGTAAATGATAAACAAGCATGGGTGTCAAATATTGCTCTAATAAGATAGCTCTTAGTATAATTTTAAGTGGCATGTGAGCTGGTGATAACAAAAAGAAAATTTACCTGGCTAAGTTTTTTGTGGGCTTCTTCTTAGACCGGGCGCGTTTGAAACCCTCATATACCCTCATATCATCATGATCAACCCATTACCGGCTCACTACAGAGCACGGGTCTCCTCTCAATGTGAGAAGGGTTTGGCCATAGTCCACCACGCTGGCAATGTGCGGATCGACAGACTTCACACGCCTTTCAGAACATTACGGAGAACTCTCAGGCGTGCAGGTTTCCTCACGATGTTTTCCTTCACCGTTGAAGCAAGTGATATTTAATTTTTTTTCTTTTTTAAACGCACATAACTTCGAAAAGTTAGAGGTGCGTGCCCGGATTCGAACCGCCGACATCTGATTAGGAGGCTGACGCCCTAACCACTAGGCTATAGGCGCTTCCTATTATTATTTATACATATAAATCATTAATTAATATTAAAATATCATATGATTTGAGAACGTGATGACAAAACGAAATGTGTACATACTTTAAATAGCTCGCAACCAATAATGCATTACAGAGTAAAAGTATTTTTCATTTCCCAATTTTCGACAAAAACCGAGCGGAATCCAAAAAAAAAAACACAGCTGCACCGCTCTCCACATGCGCAATTCTTAAAGCCCGTCGCCTCATTGGAGTCGTATTTTTTACGCCAGGTCAACCCCCCCGTCGTCGGCGGGGGGCCGATGCGACCCTACTCGCGCGGGGGGGTTAATTAGTCGCGAGCGCGGTCCGGCTCACTCCATCTAACTTGCTTTCTTTATTTGCCCACTTGATACAAATGTGAGGATTCGACGGAGGAGATTACGTAACTCTGACGCTGTGTACATCGTATCCATATCCGTGGCTAATTGTAATTGGTTGTTGATTATGTGAGATGGTGATAACAAAAACAAAAGCCGGTTAAGTTTGTTTTGGGCTTCTTCTTAGACCTGGACGCGATTGGAACCCTCTTAGCTTTAGTTTTAAATTGGCGAGTGTAGTTATCATCATCACACCGACAAAGACATGTCCCTAAGTGATTTAGCGTTCCGGCACGATGTCGTGTAGCCAATAGGAGTATGGGCTTACCATACCCCTAACAGGCTAGCCTGCTACGATCTTAGCATCAAGTAAGATGTCGTCAAGGGCTAACTTGTGGTGTATAACAAAAAACTTCACGAATAAAAATAATGGAAAATGTGTTATAATGCGCCTCTAACTTTCCGCAGTAATGTGCATTTTGTTTTTTAATTAAAATATCATTTGCTTAAACGGTGAAGGAAAACATCGTGAGAAAACCTGCACGCCTGAGAGTTCTGCATAATGTTCTCAAAGGCGTGCGTGTGAGGTCTGCCATGGCCAGCGTGGTGGACTATGGCCGAACCCTTCTCATATTGAGAGGAGACCCGTGCTCTGTAGTGAGCCGGTAATGGGTTGATCATGATGATCTAAACCTATTACAGGCATCTAGGCAGGAAAGTGTTCATATATTATAACACATTTTCCATTATTTTTATTCGTGAAGTTTTTTTTTATACACCACAACTTAGCCCTTGACGGCATCTCACTTGATGGTAAGTGATGATACGGTCTAAGATGGTAGCGGGCTAACCTGTTAGGGGTATGGTAAGTCGTAACCGAAATTCCGGTGTGTTACTATAAAAGTATCTATCACGAATTCCGTAATACAAGCCGGGCTATAGTCCTCCGGGCTATAGTATAGTCAAGTGCGGATGATGTGACGAGGGTCGATAATGACTGTAATATAACTGCGAGTGTGTTTACGGAACACTTTATGGATCAGCGCCATAGCGCTGTGTTATATTCTATGCGGCTTTTTTGTCAGACCTCCGGAAGGAAGTTTATCAACTAATCAAGCGTGTAGAAAAGTCCTCCTATCATCATGATCAACCCATTACCGGCTCACTACAGAGCACGGGTCTCCTCACAATATGAGAAGGGTTTGGCCATAGTCCACCACGCTGGCCATGTGCGGATTGGCAGACTTCACACGCCTTTGAGATAATTATAGAGAACTCTCAGGCGTGCAGGTTTCCTCACGATGTTTTCCTTCACTGTTGAAGCAAATGATATTTTAATTTTTTAAAAACGCACATAACTTCGAAAAGTTAGAGGTGCTTGCCCGGATTCGAACCGCCGACCTCTGATTAGGAGGCTGACGCCCTAACCACTAGGCTATCACCGCTTCTAATAGTGTTAAGGATTACATAATGATCTCGGAAATGATGGTCTGTTAACTGCAACTCAGTTTTTACTAATATAGTTATGTAACAAGGTTATTTTTATATACTGTATTTTCATGTATTTTGTTCCCAATAAATAAATAAATAAATAAATAATAAAAAAAAAAAATATGGAACTGATAAACAAGCATGGGTACGAAATGGTGCTCTAATAAGATAGCTCTTAATATAAGTGGCATGTGAGATTGTGATAAAAAAAAGATAATTTACCTGGCTAAGTTTGTTGTGGGCTTCTTCTTAGAGCGGGGCGCGTTTGGAACCCTCATAGCTTTAGTTTTTAAGTTTACGAATGTAGTTATCACCATCAAATCACTACTATGTAAATTATTGACGCGTCAAAAGTACTATTTGAATAAAGATTATTTGAATTTGAATTTCAGTAGTAGATTGTTTTGTTTTAATCATGATGTAAAGAATCACAAGCAACCCAAAATAAAAATTTCCGTTAAAATATTACCAGACAGTACCAGATATTTACTAACTAACTGGTGATGTCCAGCCCCGTGCTCCGGAGAGCATGTTAAGCCGGCTATAAGCACTAATATGTGATAAGTAAGTAGGTATCAAAATAAAGCGATTAAGACTCTTTTTCTCCGTCACGTTATTTGTATTTTTTAATTATTACTTTGTGTTGCTGTGACGTCACTCGGGTCAGCTAAGCCTATAACTGAATTCTTTTTGTAGATTAAGTATATCCTTATTGCATAAATGGGATGCATTTAACATCAAAATCGAATTATGTATATTTATATTATATTTATTATTCTCCAATATATATAACATCCTAACTAATTAATTTTAACAAGTTTCATGATCAACCCATTGCCGGCTCACTACAGAGCACGGGTCTCCTCTCAATATGAGAAGGGTATAGCCATAGTCCACCATGCTGGCCATGTGCGGATTGGCAGACTTCACACGCCTTTGAGAACATTAAGGAGAACTCTCAGGCGTGTAGGTTTCCTCACGATGTTTTCCTTCACCGTTGAAGCAAGTGATATTTTAATTGTTTAAAAACGCACATAACTCCGAAAAGTTATAGGTGCGTGCCCGGATTCAAACCGCCGACCTCTGATTAGGAGGCTCACGCTCTAACCACTAGGCTATCACCGCTTAATTTTGTAACACTACTAACAAAATTCAACTAACTCACAAATAACTCTTAACTTGCCAAGTTAGAGTGTTAAGTGATTGACCTCCTTACAATTTGGCATAATATCTTAATGTAACTGCTATTTCTTGTGTAGTATTTTTCAGAAAGAGGATATCACAATTTTTATATTTGTCGTTACATATGACAATTAAGGTTATTACCTAACCTTGATAAAAAAAAGAAAATTTACCTGGCTAAGTTTGTTGTGGGCTTCTTCTTAGACCGGGGCGCGTTTGGAACCCTCATAGCTTTAGTTTTAAGTTTACGAATGTAGTTATCACCATCAAATCACTACTATGTAAATTATTGACGTGTCAAAAGTACTATTTGAATAAAAATTATTTGAATTTAAATTTCAGTAGTAAATTGTTGACAATTAAGGTTAAGATATAGGGTACATAGAGTTAGTAACATTAAGGTAAGTAAGGGAGCAAGGGCATTATTGACATTTACCTCTAGATGCCTGCTTAACCGAGATTACTAGATCGCTCCCCGAGGTAGCCATCTACAGTTCGCCCCCGTTGTCGATAATTTGCAGCTGCATCTAATAATGAGGGGGCTTTATCTCGTTTGAACAGAATAAAAACGGGGGAAACAAGCACAATGCATGTTGGGAAAACAAGCAAACGTGGCGTATAAAAATAAAATGGTTCTGAATTCTTTGTTTATAAATTTGAATCTAACGATACGGTTGGTTGAATGTGTCAAACATGTTCGATCAACTTACCTTGCATTCATTACGCCATTGCCAAATCATGTAAAAGGCAACTTTTTACTAATTAGAGAAGGGAAGTGCAAGAAATCTGTCAAGTTGTTTTTAAACTGAGTGCTTTTGCAGTCCTTAAGAGGTAAAAGGATACATGCGACTTTTCATTTATCAACGGCTCGACCGATTCTTATGAAACTTTCTATGCATATTCAGTAAGTCTGAGAATCTGCAACTATATATTGTACAAATCCCTAAGTGACAAGAGGTGTCCACCCCAAAAAAAAAAAATTTTTTTGGATAATTTTTTTTATACTATGAGGCATTGAAAAATACATACAACCATAAATTTTCACCTATCTATCTCCAACCCCTTTTTAATAGTCATATAAGTAATGTAATCATTTGTCATTCCTCTCGATACCTGAACAATTATCGTCTTTATAGTAAATGTTTTTCACTGCAATTCGCTAAATCGCTTCGCAACACGTCTTTGTCGGTATGGTGGTAGCTAGCCACGGACAAAGCCTCCCACCAGACCACACTTTTTTTTTTTTATTGTTCAAAAATAATTTCAAAAACATTTTACTTGTAAAGCTAACCGCCCTCCAGAAACTTTACGTTTATGGGGAGGACGGCGAGTTCACCTTAAGATAAATAATTACATTAAAGAACTTAAAACTAATAATTACTAATAATTAAAGATAACTTAAAAAATGGTTTTTACATTTTTTTATAAATATATGCTTCCCAACGTCAGGAAATTGTAAGGAGTTCGACACACTCGAGCCGGGAATCGAACCCAGACCAACCCAACCCAACCCAACTTTATAATGCAACAGCGCACGTACTGCGCCACGGAGGTCTGCGTCTATAGGTCAATTAGGTTTACATGGATAAAACATTTTTTGATTTGATTTTGATTTCGACCAATTCGTTACCGTACATACCTACTCAACGCGTTACGAAATTCTCACGTGAATTTAGCGCCGGCCACCGTCGATGCAGGGCAAGGGTTACGAATGCAAACGTAAAGTACAGAATTGGCTACTAAAGGCTATAAGAAGTTTTATCACGGCTATTATCAAAATTCTCACGTAAATTTAGCACCGGCCACCGTCGATGCTGGGCAAGGGTTACGAATGCGTACGTAAAGTACAGAATTGGCTACTAAAGGCTATAAGAAGTTTTATCACGGCTATTATCAAAATTCTCACGTAAATTTAGCGCCGGCCACCGTCGATGCTGGGCAAGGGTTACGAATGCGTACGTAAAGTACAGAATTGGCTACTAAAGGCTATAAGAAGTTTTATCACGGCTATTATCAAAATTCTCACGTAAATTTAGCACCGGCCACCGTCGATGCTGGGCAAGGGTTACGAATGCGTACCTAAAGTACAGAATTGGCTACTAAAGGCCATAAGAAGTTTTATCACGGCTATTATCAAAATTCTCACGTAAATTTAGCACCGGCCACCGTCGATGCTGGGCAAGGGTTACGAATGCGTACCTAAAGTACAGAATTGGCTACTAAAGGCCATAAGAAGTTTTATCACGGCTATTATCAAAACTCTCACGTAAATTTAGCGCCGGCCACCGTCGATGCTGGGCAAGGGTTACGAATGCGTACGTAAATTACAGAATTGGCTACTAAAGGCCATAAGAAGTTTTATCACGGCTATTATCAAAAGTGAGTGAGTTTACGCCCTTCAGGCCCGAAACTCTCGGTTCACATAAAGCACTTCGCGACTGGCGCGGTCGTAACTCGCATATTTACGATCGCGTCAAAGGCCGTTAACGTCCGCAGGTGTGCTCTGCGCCCTTATTTTTCTTATAACCCGACATTCGTTTCAGAGGCGCTGAAAGTAGGTGCAGCCTAGACCACGATCGATTATCAAGTACATTTTTTTTTTCTTTATACACTACAAGTAGGCCGTTGAGAGCTATCTCTCATGGTGGTAAGTGATGATGCGGTCTAGGATGGTAGCGGGTTAACATGTTTTATCCTATTGTAAACCCACAATCCTAATTGGTTTGTACGCGACATCGTGCCGGAACGCTAAAACGTAACGTCACCCAAACTGGGTATGTGTAAACAATATGCAACGAAACGTGTCGCTACACGTCTTTGTCGGTAGGGTGGTAACTAGCCACGGCCGAAGCCTCCCACCAGACCAGACTCGAGCCGGGAATCGAACCCAGGACCTCCGACTTTATAATACGACAGCTCACGCACTGCGCCACGGAGGTCGTAAATTGATATAATATGTTGATAGTCTGCAATTTAAATTTTACGTATTTTTACAGCACCCAGTTTCCCAATAGAATTTAAAAGGCTTAAACGGACTTCACAGATTGAGCAAAACAATTGTCTAATACATACACCACTAAATATATAAAATAATAACATTACAAAATATAAAACATTAAATAAGAAATACGTGAAATAGATATCTGTCAAATGTAACCAAAACCTCAGCTAAGTTAATTGAAGATTAAAAATTAACAGATTGATTAGTAACTTTTCCATGAATAATGTACAATATATGATGGACTTATATAAATAATCTATAATAAAATTCTTCTAATTATGAAATATTCTATTATACATATATCTCTTTTTGATTTTTTACATAGTTATAATAACTGTTTAAAAATATGTCAGATATTCTTGATAAGCGAGAATTGTATTTACTAGTTAGCTAGTGTAGTTCTAGGGTCTGTGATACAACAAATTATACGGAAACCGAGTTGCCTTTTGCGTGGTGTCTAATCGCAAACCTGGTGAATCAGTCCAATGACTGATGCACCTGATATTGCATCTCCCTGCCTCTCATTGCAGAGTAGTTCAGACCACGCTGCTCTAAAGCGAGATGGCGGGCTCAGCATGCGAGGGGAAAGGGTACACACACATTATTATTATCCTACCTACCTATTATGTAACGTTATGCCTCAAGGGACGTTGCGGACTGCGGCGATCGCGGGCGGAAGCGCCGTGTCGGTGGTCGTGAGTCCTTCGCGGCGAAGTATAGGGGGCGGGGAGGGGTGCGGAGGCCGGGGGGAGACAGGGAACAGGATGCGGTCATGCACGTCGCGAGATTTTATCGCAGCCTGAGGGACGTCACGCGATTGTCGCGGGAGAAACCGCGGCCGTAGTGCCGCTCTGCGCTTTACTTGCAATCACGGTATCGATGTCATCGACATCGACATTATCAAAAAAGTCCATATATTTTTATCTTAGTTAATAATCAAATCATCATCATCATCATTTCAACCGATAGACGTCCACTGCTGGACATAGGTCTTTTGTAGGGAGTTCCAATGGCCACGGTGTTGGGCTCCTTGTATCCAGCGGCTCCCTGCGACTCGTTTGATGTCGTCTGTAATAATCGAATATCCAAGTTTAATTATTACTCAAAAATCTAAGTAAGTTAAAAAATCATTGTACTACTACATACGTGAATTTTGTCTCACGTTTCTTTTATTCCATTACAAATTTGATAAGTCTAGGATGGTAGCGTGTAAACCTGTTTACACATTTAATTGGTTTTAAGTGGCATCGTACTGGAACGCTAAATCGCTTGGTGTCACGACTTTGTCGGGTGATACTTATCACTGTTTATCTATTCTGAAATTATGATTTTCTATTTTATTTGGCAATCATAACAAAATACAATCAATGATGTAATAGTTTTTTTTATACATAAAATGGAATTGCCCATATGTCTAATATGAACTGTATATGTAATTATTTATAAATACCAATAAATAGTTGCCGAAGTATTTTTGGACGCAAATTATATTGTATCATCCTTTTAAAATATTTCTTTCAACTTTCACCATTACATTCCATAGATGTTGGTTAAGATGCTCCATAGTATCTGAATGTACAACTCTTATTTACTGTCCTGACTATTCCTTGAAATTTCTTGATAGAGTAAGCTCCAATACAAAACTTGCTATCTTATATGCATTAGACAAACGAGATAAAATAAATAAGCAGGGTTCTTCTATTGGTCATATGATGGTAACTGGGCGAGGGAAGCGAAGTTTTTTTTTTATCCACTATAAGTTAGCCCTTGATGGCAATCTCACCTGATGGTAAGTGATGATGCAGTCTAATATGGTAACGGGCTAACGTGTTAAGGGTATGGTAAACCCATACCCCTAATTGGTTTCTACACGACATCGTGCCGGAACGCTAAATCGCTTGGCGCCACGTCTTCTCGGTAGGGTGGTAACTAGCCACGGCCGAAGCCTCCCACCAGACCAGACTCGAGCCAGGAATCGAACCCAGGACCTCCAACTTTACAATGCGACTGCGTGTGCTCTGCGCCACGGAGGTCCGAGTTGACAATAGTGGCGTTCTTAACAAAGCAACTTGTTAATGGATGTAAGATAAAAGATATCGACACCGAATCAATTGTGTCGATAAAGAACAGCCCTATAAGCGCGCGCGCAGCTGGGAGGCACGTCGCGGCCTCCCGTGAGAGTGACACCTCCCTTCATTGCGATGCCGAGCGCATCTGCCGGAGAAATTGCATCGCGATTTTTCATTATTAGTTAGCTTTAAGGTACTGACAAACAAAAAATAAAATAAAAAAAACACTTTTAAGTCTTACAGAAAATGGCAAGGACGGCATTACAAAAACAGTAAAAAAAACTGCATTCAATTTGGTCTGACGCGTAGCATCGGTATAATTTAATACATTGTAGTGAGATGATGATGATGATGATGATTACATTATTACATTAGTAACCTAAAACTGTGATAGCCTAGTCCATCTCTTAATCAAGTCGGGGATTCGAACCCGGGCACGTACCTCTAACTTTTCACCTTTAACTTCAACGGAGAAGGAAAACATCGTGAGGAAACCTGCACGCCTGAGAGTTTATCATAATGTTCTCAAAGGCGTGCTAAGTCTGCCAATCCGCACATGACCAGCGTGGTGGACTATGGCCAAGCCCTTCTCACACTGAGAGGAGACCTGTGCTCTGTAGTGAGCCGGCAATGGGTTGATCATGATGAAACCTAAAACTAAAGCTTTGAGGGTTACAAACACCAAGACCCTGGGGGCTAAATCAGCTATTAGCAATTGTTTTTCAGTGGTCGCTCAATGATATCATAGTACTTACAAAAAAAAGCCTGGCCGGCGCAGTCTTGCCTGCGTCGCCTCCGGAGGGGATGCGTAAAAGCATTTCCCAGCGTGAAAAAAAAATAATAATAATAATATTTCAAGGTAATACTTAAGAGGTTTATGAGTGAAGAAGCAATCATAACTACATTTCCTAATTTCACGAGTGCTAATTTCTCACAGTATCGCGCGCGCGGTTGATCCCTCACTTATCTCTAAACTTTTACTTAACTTAAGTGGACAAGTCTAAAAGTAGTTCTTTGTGGAAAATGTAGTAGTGTTTTTCAGCCTACCATTTGAATACGTTCAGAGTGTGACGGGCTTCATGATGTGGTAATAAATAAATAAAAATAAGGTGGTTAATCACCATCAAATCATTTGCGATCTTCGAAGCTTTCATTTTATATTTATTAATCTCTCCCTCCTATTAGAGAGGTGCCCAGAGACTCTAATAGGCTGAGGATAATTTCCACTAACAATAGTCAACAGATAGATATCTGTTGACTATTGTTGTAAAAAAAAGATTTTCAACATTTACAGTCCAAAAATACATATTCGATGTGCATAAAAATTTACAATATACAACAGATAACCTAAAGATAAAGAACAAATGCAGCATATTCCTTTAACGTCTCAAAAAAAAAACTTTGACAGCAAAAAAAGCTTTGTAATTTTTTTCATAAATATAAATTAATTATTAAGAAATCCTCCTCTCTATTAACAGAATCTCTGCACTTTGGCAGGGTATCCAATTTCAGAAATTACTACCTACTTATAATCAATCTTTATTCAAATAATCCTTTAAAAGGCACTTTTGACGCGTCAATAATTTACACAGTAGTGAGATGATGGTGATAACAACATTCGTAAACGTTAAAACTAAAGCTATAAGGGTTCTATAAAGAAGAAGCCTATAGCAAACTTGGTTAGGTAAACTTTCTTTTTGTCATCACAATCTTACATACCACTTAAAGAGCTTATTTATTTAAAAGCTATCTTATTAGTGCATTTAAAAAAAAACAATACAATTATAATTATATAAATTAATATATACTATGAGATGTTTGATGACATTCAATTAAATAAATGAAATAGTTTCTACAACTTAAAAACACTCGTAGTGCCGTTGTGCAATTTAAAAAAAAAAAAAAACAAACAGAAAAAAAAACAGAAGGAACATTAATATTTGAAAATGGAAACATCACAGACCGGATGTATCGCAGCTCGCAACAAAACAGCCCGTGACTCGTACAAAGCAACAGGTTGCGTCATTACGTGATATTTTATAGCGAAAACTTAGCAAGTCTAACTGGAAGACTTTCATCTTCGGGCGAGCGACATTGAACTTCATTTTATTGCGTCGTTATGACATAATTGTTTATTGTGAGCGAAAGTGTTTCACTTTACTCCAGTTAATGCACTCGAATTTAATCTGCGATATTGTTAAGTACAGTTTGCTATCTAACCATTGTCGGATACAATATCGTCAAATTCAAATAATCTTTATTCAAATAGTCCTTTAAAAGGCGCTTTTGACGCGTCACTAATTTACATACTAGTGATTTGATGGTGATAACTACATTCGTAAACTTAAAACTAAAGCTATGAGGGTTCCAAACGCGCCCCGGTCTAAGAAGAAGCTCACAACAAACTTAGCCAATTAAAATTTCTTTTTGTTATCACCATCTCACATGCCACTTAAAATTATATTAAGAGCTATCTTATAAGAGCAATATTTCACACCCATGCTTGTTTATCATTTACATAATCCTTTACAATATAGTAGGACTTTTCTACAAGCTTACGTTTTATATAAACTTTGAAGTTATTGAGAGACATCGCAGAAATTTCATTTGGCAATTTGTTATAAAATTGTATACAATTTAATACCTTTAAATGAATGAAGCGGTGATAGCCTAGTGGTTAGGGCGTCAGCCTCCTAATCAGAGGTCGACGGTTCGAATCCGGGCACGCACCTCTAACTTTTCGGAGTTATGTGCGTTTTAAAAAAAAAAAAAATTTCACTTGCTTCAACGGTGAAGGAAAACATCGAGAGGAAACCTGCACGCCTGAGAGTTTTCCATAATGTTCTCGAAGGCGTGTGAAGTCTGCCAATCCGCACACGGCCAGCGTGGTGGAACATGGCCCAACCCTTGCGTATTGCTCCTTGACAGAATATCTCAAAAGCAACACTTTCCCTGAATCGAGAATTCGAACCCCGAACTTCACGATCTATATTCGCAATGTTGGACTAAACACGGGGTTTCACTACAGTCAATGATTGAAAATCACCATTAAGCTGTTGACATTAAACAAACGGCCAAAGTTTCTTCATCAAAGTTATTGAGACGATCTGAAATTGTAAGGTTCCCATCTTCATGCCGGGCGTTGTAAAATATATCTTAATAGCAACCTGTTGCTATTCCAGACCTAAACACACGAATCCCTACCGATATTATAACTTCCTTGCTAACTATACTGTAGGGTTTTGACGACCTATGTAGCAGAGCGCGTGCGCTGTCGCATTATAAAGTTGGAGGTCCTGGGTTCGATTCCCGGCTCGAGTCTGTTCTGGTGGGAGGCTTCGGCCGTGGCTAGTTACCGCCCTACCGACAAAGGCGTGTCGCCAAGCGTTTTAGCGTTCCGACACGTTCTCGCGGTTACAGGTTAGCCCGCTACCATCCTAGACAGCATCATCACTTACCGCCAGGTGAGATAGCCGTCAAGGGCTAACTTGTAGTGTATAAAAAAAAAACATATGAATCCCTACCGATATTATAACTTCCTTGCTAACTATACTGTAGGATTTTGACGACCTCCGTTGCGCAGCGCGTGCGCTGTCTCATTATAAAGTTGGAGGTCCTGGGTTCGATTCCCAGCTCGAGTCTGTTCTGGCGGGTTAGTTACCACCCTACTGACAGAGGCGTGTCGCCAAGCGTTTTAGCGTTTCGACACGTTGTCGCGTAAAAACTTATTAGGAGCGTGGGTTTATCATACTCCTAACTGGTTAGCCCGCTACCATCCTAGACAGCATCATCACTTACCACCAGGTGATATAGCCGTCAAGGGTATATATCCTCAGGATGTTCCTTCACCGTTGAAGCAAGTGATATTTTAATTGTTTAAAAACGCACATAACTCCGAAAAGTAAGAGGTGCGTGCCCGGTTCGAACAACCAACCTCTGATTAGGAGGCTGACGCCCTAACCACTAGGCTACATGTTTTTGTTTACATTTAAATATGTTTAAGTTAGATATTATTATATTTTTTTAAGTTAATACGTGCGTGATTTTACCAATACTGAGACTCCAACTGAAATCTTGATGCTGCTTATGCTGAGGATATCAGCATATAAAACGAAAGCTTGTAGAAAAATCATATTAAGATATTAAGGATTATATGAACGATAAAAAAGCTTGGGTGTGAATTGCTCTATTTACATAGGTACCATAGTTTATTATTCATTATGTGAGATGGTGATAACGAAAAAAAAAACCCGGCTAAGTTTGCTGTGGGCAACTTCGAAGACCGGGGCGCGTTTGGAACCCTCATAGCTTTAGTTTTAAGTTTACGAATATAGTTATCACCATGAAATAACTATGTAAATTATTGACGCGTCAAAAGTGCCTTTTAAAGGACTATTTGAATAAAGATTATTTTGAATTTGAATTGAATTTATGTATATCACGTCAAATTTTCTTTCTTTTTTTTTTAATAAATAAATAAAGCTCTCCCGCGCGAAACTATTTCGACCGAATAGTGAAAAAAAAAAATTAACGAAAATACGCGCTCCACCGGCGAGGTAATTTCACGAGAATCCAAATTAGGGCTGCACGCACGTCGTCAATCGATATCGCGTGATTATCGGGCATAATGGCGTGCGGCTCCCACGGACGGCGGCGAGGCCCCCGACCGCGGCGAGTAATTTGAACGGAGGTATTAGTTGGGGGACGCGATTAGATGAAACGGAAGAAAAAAATACACGTCCGTATATCGCGGAGGCGATGCGAGGCCGGCATGGAAGCGGTCGGCGCGTTGGTTTAGATCGTCCCTTGCAGTCCCATAATTTATTTATTGATTATGTGAGATGGTAACAACAAAACCCCGGCTAAGTTTGTTGTGGGTTTCCTCTTAGACTTGGGCGCGATTTGAACCCTCTTAGCTATATAGTTATCACCATGAAATAACTACTATGTAAATTATTGACGCGTCCAAAGTGCCTTTTTAAGGACTATTTGACTAAAGATTATTTTGAATTTGAATTTGAATTAGCTTTAGTTTTAAGGTGTGCGAGTGTAGTTTTATCCATCACTAATACAAGTAATTAAAATGTGATATGTATATATGAACGATAGGATAATATTTGTATTGTGTTCAATTGATACGTTTTTAATGTAGGCAATGGATTCAATTACAAATATCCCAATGTTGAGTAACGATCTCCTTTCTTACAAGATGGAAAGATATAGATCTTAATCACTATTACGATTTATTCACTTACCTCGGTAAGAGATTGTTAAAGTTCTCTGCGAAGTACGGGGTCGATCAACACAAAATTTCCAACTACGGGCTTACAATGAGAATTGATTAACGGAAAAACACATTCCCTAAAAATTTTGCTATACTCAGGAACTGGCTCAGCAGTTAGTGCGTAAACGTCGGAGTGCCTCGACTACATGACTAACCACTAGATTATCGAGACTATGGAAAATAAAAAACTTAGTGTGACTAGTTAAAATTACTATTTCATCATCATGAACAACCGATTACTGGCTCACTACAGAGCACGGGTCTCTTAATATGAGAAGGGTTTGGCCATAGTCTACCACGCTGGCCATGTGCGGACTGGCAGACTTCTCACTTTGAGTACATAATGGAGAACTCTCAGGCGTGCAGGTTTCCTCACGATGTTTTCCTTCACCGTTGAAGCAAGTGATGTTTTAATTGTTTTTAAAACGCACATAACTCCGAAAAGTTAGAGGTGCGCGGATTAGAACCGCCGACCTCTGATTAGGAGGCTGACGCCCTAACCACTAGGCTATCACCGCTTAAAATTACTATTTGAATGAGATATAATTTTTGATATTGTTCGAATAATGTGAATTGGGGTTGAATAAAGCTCGAATCACTTGAACACTATTCGCCGCTTGTGTATCGACACAAAAGCCCATTATCAAGTTTTTGTTTACGATCGAGTTGCATTCTTTAAAGTCCACGATAGTCCTGGAGACGGATTACTCCAATTGTGGAAATAAAAAGATATAGAACTAAATTTGTAACATTTAGTTGTTAACTGTTTAGGGAAAGGTCTCTTCCTTTCGATGGTGGGAGTCATGGGGAAATTTCATTTGTTCGCCGAGTTTGGGGAAGCACGAGTTCAAAAGTTGCAAGCGTTACGGTTTTTCGCGAAAGTATTGGACTTTTCGACAATGAAGACTTTGTAATCAATTCAAGCTGATTCAGTTCCCTAAAAACAAGGTTCGAAAGCGAAAAATTGCAAGCAACCTACTTGTGATCGTGTGAACATTCCTAGAACGAAATTTTCCACAAAAATACTCTTAATTTTTTTATCAAACTTACTTAAATAATAGTTTGTATGTAATTTTTTACAAGTAATCTTACTTTTAATAAATATACGTTTTTTTTTTTTTTTTTTTTTTTATATATACAAAGCGAGCAAACGAGCAGGCGGGTCACCTGATGGTAAGTGATTACCGCCGCCCATGAACATTTGCAGCACCAGAGGAACCGCCAATGCGTTGCTGGCCCTTGAGCAATTTGTTAATCCGCCCTTTGAAGATCCCCATATTATAACCATTAGGGAACACAGAAGATGGAAGCTGGTTCCATAATTTGCAGGTTCGTGGCAGAAATGACCTGGAATAGCGGGTGGTGGAAGAGGTCCAGGCATCCAGGTGGTGAGGATGAAATTTATTTCTGCGACGAAAAGTGCGACTGGAGAACACGGAAGGTGGAATTAGATTAAATAGCTCCTCAGAGCACTCTCCATTGTAGAGACGATAGAACACACAAAGAGAACTAACGTCTCTTCGGTGCTCTAGGGACTCCAGCGTGTAAGTAATCTTGGGATCATCCACGAGACGAACTGCCCGCCTTTGTATCCGGTCAAATGGAAGGAGCTGGTACTGGGGTGCTCCGGCCCAGAGGTGAGAGCAGTACTCCATGTGGGGCCGCACTTGCGCTTTATACAGCAGAAGCCTGTGCTTAGGCGCAAAGTATCTTTTCGCTCTGTTGAGCACCCCAAGTTTTCTCGAGGCTAGTTTAGCTTTACCTTCCAGATGCTCGCGGAACTGGACTTCGTTCGATATGCTAACACCGAGGATCCCTATGCTGTTAGATGGAGTCAGGGGAGTGCTCTGGAAGATAATAGGAGTTGTAAAAGCGGTCTTTTTTGCCGAAAACGCGCATACTTGTGTCTTCGTGGGGTTGAAGTGCACAATATTTTGTGAGCCCCATTGAGATACTTGGTCGAGACAGAACTCGATATTCGACACAAGCGTACTTCTACACTCCTCCAGCTGAGCACGAGAAAGCTGTGCACGACCTTTATATAAGGCATCACCCGTACTGTCGTCCGCATAGCAATGAACATTGTTATTATGTAACATGTCATTGATATGCAGTATGAACAGCGTGGGTGAAAGCACAGATCCTTGCGGAACGCCAGCATTGATGGGCTTCAGTTCAGAGCAAAAACCGTCAACAGCGACTTTAATGCTACGCTCGTTCAGAAAACTGGCGATCCAATCACACTGCTTCTCGGGGAGTCCGTAAGAAGGCAATTTGGACAGAAGTGCCTTATGCCAAACCCGATCAAAGGCCTTTGCAATATCCAGGCTGACCGCCAAAGCTTCCCCCTTGCTGTCGATTGCCTCCGCCCAGCGGTGAGTGAGGTAAGCTAGGAGATCACCAGCTGAACGACCGTGGCGAAAGCCATACTGACGATCGCTAATCAGCTGGTGCTCTTCCAGGTAATGAAGCATTTGGGTGTTTATTATACGCTCCATAACTTTAGAAAGCAGGGAGGTTATCGCAATTGGCCTGTAGTTCGATGGGTCTGAATGATCGCCCTTCTTTGGAATAGGGTGGACTAAGGCAGTCTTCCAGGAAGACGGAACAGTGCCGGAGGAGTAAGACTGCCGAAACAGGCGCGTTAAGACCGGAGTCAACTCAGGAGCACACATTTTAAGCACTACGGCAGGGATACCGTCAGGCCCGCTCGCCTTGTTGACGTATACGTATGACGTTTTAGTATGGACCAGAGAAGCTAAGGAAAAGAAGACTTGGAAAGAGCTGGGGGAGGCCTACGCCAGAGAGGCGACTTCTACCAAACACTTGTAACGATATTATAATATAAAATTTGACTGAAACTTATAAGAAAAAAAAAACATTGACATAATTTATTATTTTTATTGACTTGGTAGTTGAATAAATGGCTTTTTTATTTTATTTATGACGTTTTAGTAATCTAACTTACTTTTTAAATCAATCATCCAGTGCCTATATAATGTAACATGAAAGAAGATGAAGGCATGTAAGTAATAATAAAATGATTTTCTTTGCGAAAATTGTCCTTCACGTAAATAGACGCGGTGGGATACACCTGTCCTCCGAGGCAACTCATCAATAAAGGTCCGCACAAAATTCCATCTCGAATATCTTCGGCGGCCCCTGTTTGTCCGTGTACACGCAAAATCCCTCTAAAGGTACGCCGCGGTCTCTAGACATGTGCGGGACATAAATTTGGCGAGCGTTACGTAGGTACAGGCCGGCTATGTGCCGTGCCGCAGTACATAAGGAGCTATGTACCTCCGGAGCAACACGGGCGTCACTTATCCGCGCAGAGGATGCGGTGGCCGTCCGATCGCCTCCCGGCTACCCCCTGCGGGCGCCTCCACACCCCCCTCGCGATTCATTAAGTCGGGCGCGGCCGACGCGGCGGACGCGTCGCGGAGTCTCCGTGAATTCAAATTAGAGGCGGCTCGGACGTCGTGTGCTAGGGATTGGGCAAACTACTTGTTCATCGATAACTTTGCAATTTCAAGACATATTCGCCCGCTACCATCCTAGACTGGATCATCACTTACCATCAGGTGCCGTCGAGGGTTAATTGGTAGCCCTCGACAGCTGTAGTTTTTGCATTTTAAAGTTGGAGGTCCTGGGTTCGATTCCCGGCTCGAGTCTGATCTGGTGGGAGGCCTCGGACGTGGCTAGTTAACACCCTACCGACAAAGACCATGCGATTTAGCGTTCCGGGTCGATTTCGTACAGAAACCAATTAGGAGTGTGGGCTTACCATGCTCCTAACAGGTTAGTCCGCTACCAGCTTAGACTGCATCATCACTTACCATCAGGGATTTACTTGTCATGGATAAAAAAAAAGCATATAAAAAGGTGTAGTCCTTTTTGGAACGCTATATACAAGTATATAGATAAAGTCTGGATATTGATATGTGAAGTGTATTTCCATTGATAATGATAATGAGTACGCGTCCCGAAGTGCACTGTCTTAACGAAAAAGAAACCTTAATAACTATCTGTTCTATTGCAATTTTATTTCAAGACATATCTCCCGTTAGACATATCATTAGTTTACGAATGTACTGCTATGTAAATTATTGACTCGTCAAAAGTGCCATTTAAAGGACTATTTGAATAAAGATTATTTGAATTTCAATTTCTTATCACGTCTGTGAGTTTACCAATATTAAGGCATCGTTGATTTTCTACGTCTATTATCGAATCCCACAGCAATATAATATCGAATACAGAAACTTCATAACAAAATTTTGTTCCAATGAAGAGTTTATTCTATCGATACCCACGAAACGTTCGCCTCCCTGTTGCCCCTTTGTCTCGGCAAGACAGACGCGCTCGTATAAGCGCGGGTGGCAGCGGCAGGGGGACGGGGCGGGGCGGGAGGGGGGGGGCGCACGTGTCGGACGGAAGTCGCGCAGGGCTCAAGCCGCACCGCGCTAAATGATTCAAAACTCGCCCGGACCTGCAAGATTTATGCCCCTACCCGATCCCGCCTAGATTAAAGATGTCGCGCCTTTATTGAAATACGCTAAAATATTCCCGAAGGCGCTCCCGCCGAGCACCGCGGCGCCGGCCCGTTCATTCGCATTCAACTCTCGCACTCATTCCATTCAGTTCTTTATTGTTTGTTTTATGCTGTTTATTGCGCTTCATAAACGCTTTTGTTTCACGACGAGCGAATATTGTGGAGTGAACTGCTACTGAAAACCGCCCGACCTCCCCGTTATCCCAAACGTCGCCTAAGCCGAGGTTCGGCATCACAGGAGGCGCCCTTAGGCAGTTTAGTTTCTTCAAGCCCTAGGACTCAAAATTTCTTCTCGCAGAGCTTCTTTCCGAAGCTCGCCAAGCAGTCCGGTTACGCTGTCGCAACCTTCAGGGTTAACTACTGAAAAATAGTTTCGGTGTTTGTCGGTAAGACAAAGACGTGTCGCCAAGCTATTAAGCGTTCCGGCACGATGTCGCGTAGAAACCAATTTGGAGTGTGGTTTTACCATACCCCTAACAGGTTAGCCCGCTACCATCTTAGACTTAGAAAAAAAAGGGACTTGTTACGGAGCCACCTCTGTTTGAACGCACGATTTCTACACGAAACATCGATACTAAGTGGACGGTTGTGACGGACATCCCTAATAATTAATGAACTAGCACAAAAATAATTCGAACTTATAATAAATATAGGTGTTAGTTTATATTACTAATTATTCCTGAGATCAATACTTCTAGAGAAATAAGAGCACTTACAACGTTACGCTGTGACAACCATAACATCAGCTGATATAAGGTCAAATGGTGTTAGATAGCTACTAATTAAAAAAAAAACATTCATCTCGTTAAATTTGGGACCCAGGGTAAAAAACCTAGTAATATTCATGCAAAATAATATGTATGCAAAAACCCTAGAATGCAAAAACTCTATTCAATTAAGTTCAAATAAATAAAATTTAGAAACTGTTATAGCCTAGTGGTTAGGATGTCCGCCTTTTAGTCTGAGGTCGGGGGTTCGAACCCGGGCACGCACCTCTGACTTTTTGAAGTTATGTGTGTTTTTAAGCAATTAAAATATCACTTTCTTCAACGGTGAAAGAAAACATCGTGAGGAAACTTGCATGCCTGAGAGTTCTGCATAATGCTCTCAAAGGCGTGTGAAGTCTGCCAATCCGCACATGGCCAGCGTGGTGGACTACGGCCAAATCCTTCTCATATGGAGAGGAGACCCGTGCTCTGTAGTGAGCCGGCAATGGGTTGATCATGATAAAATAAAACTAACTACCTAAATGAACCACAAAACCATCTAATCAACTTGTAAAATTACAAAGCTTATTCCAAAAAAACTTAAACTTGGGAAAGTGATGAAATTATTAGTAATTTAAAGTTATTGCGAATTTATCCCCCTACACAGGTTTTGTCCTTTATAAACGAATGCGGCGGAGACGTATAGAAATTTGCTCGTGAATTTCAATAGAAAATCTCGGGAGGGTCGTAAATCGGCCAAGTGCAGCGCTCCTCTGTCCTCCGAGCCCGACATGGGAGAGGGAAAGTTCACATTTGCATATCGGCGTCGGCCTTCGTCGCCCAACTCAAACAAACTTGCCAACTTTACTTCGCGCATTCGTCCGCACTCCGCGACTACTTGGCTGTGCCGTTTGAACTTTTAATTTACTTTGTAGCGCGAGTTAAACCCTCACGACTGTTTCAGTGGGTACTTCACGAACGGAAGGTGTCTGGGGTAATAATGGTGAACTTTTCTTTGTTAATAACTGCTGTCTTTATTGATAACTGAATCAGTTCGGGGGAAAACGCGATATAGATATGACATTATCTCTATTTAGCTACGCACCGAGTTTTACTTATCATTACTCACCGTCCGACCCCCGCCCCCGTTATCCCAAACGTCGCCTAAGCCGAGCTTCGGCCTCAAAGAAGGCGCCCTTAGGCAGTCGTTCCCCTAGTTTCTTCGAGCCCTAGGGCTCAAAATTTCTTCTGGCAAACTAAACTAAAACAGCCCGGTTACGCTGTGGCAACCAATAGGGTTTGTACAGCTAATAGACAGTCCGAAAAAAAAAACTTATCATCATCATCATGATCAACCCATTACCGGCTCACTACAGAGCACAGGTCTCCTCTTAATATGAGAAGGGGTATGGGGCCATAGCCCACCACACGGCTTTGAGAACATCATGGAGAACTCTCAGGCATGCAGGTTTCCTGACGTTTTCCTTCACCGTTTAAGCAGCTGATATTTTAATTGGTGAAAAAAACACAAAACTTCAAAAAATTAGAAGTGATCGAACCCCCGTCCTCTGATTAGGAGGCGGACGTCCTAACCAGGAGGCTATCACAGCTATCAGTTTTACTTATACTTTGATTTATTTAATACTAGCTGTTGCCCGCGACTTCGTCTGCGTAGAATTGTTGATTTTACTTGAGATTGAGGTTACCCGTGCGGCCAATGCCCTGCTTGAGAAAGTAAGCTACAGGCAAATGTCAAATTGCCGATTTTCGTATCTCTAAATTAAAAAACATAGGACTTTCATACAAACTTCAAATACCTATTTTACCCCCTTCGGGGTTGATTTGGATGAAAAAAAATTTTAACCTTATACTTACGCCCTAAAAGAAACCTATTTTCAAAATTTCAAGCTTATAGACTTCATAATAAAAAAATAAGCAAAAACTGTCATCCCCTTTTTTACCACCCTTAACAGGTAATATTAAAAACAAAATTATGTACATGTTTTTTATTTATTATTATTAATATTAATGCAAATTTTTGTGTCTCTAACTCTAAAAACAAAGAAATTGCATACAAACTTCCAACCCCTATTTTACCCCCTTCGGGGTAGATTTGGATGAAAAAAAATTCTAACCTTATATTTACGCCCTAAAAGAAACCTATTTTCAAAATTTCAAGCTTGTAGACTTCATAATAAAAAAATAAACAAAAACTATCATCCCCTATTTTACCACCCTTGACAGGTAATATTAAAAAAAAATTGATATACATGTTTTTTATTTATTATTATTAATGTTAATGCAAATTTTTGTGTCTCTAACTCTAAAGACAACGAAATTTCATACAAATTTCCAACCCCCCTTTTACCCTCTTAGGGGTGGAATTTCCAAATATCCTTTCATAGCTGACATCTCTTAATTACCAACTACCTACTTGCTAAATTATAGCTTTATACGTACAATAGTTTTTGAGATCTCGTGTTTAATCAGTACGTCAGTAAGTCAGTATGTAAGTATGTAAGTGACCTTTCGCTTTTATATATATAGATTAATATTATTGAATAAGCAAGTTTGTAATCTCACCTGATGGTAAGTGATGATACAGTCTAGGATGGTAGCGTGCTAACCTGTTAGGGGCATGGTAAACCCACACTCTAATTGGTTCTACGCGACATCGTGCCGGCACGCTAAACGTGTTTGTCGGTAGGGTGGTAAATAGCCACCGGCCGAAGCCCCACCAGACCAGACTCGAGCCGGGAGTCGAACCCAGGACTTAATAATGCGACAGCGTGCGTTTAATACCTTTTCGGATTCATCATCAGATGTACTGCGCATAGCTACCTTCCTTATATAAAACAATCCCTAATCTATAATTCCTCTATCCACATAGATTGAGGGTATATAAAAAAATCCTGTGTATGTTTTAATCGAACATTATTTCACGTTACATTCCTATTCCCATTCAAATTTTCGCTCCCTCTCCCTCGTGATTATATTTATAAATCTAATATTAAGGGTGTGTAACTAAAACGTATAAACAAATACACCGAATTTATAATTGACCGTTTAACATCATTAATTAAACTTTTGCAATACTTAGATATTACTAGCTGACCCGGCGAACGTTGTTTAGCAATATAAATTATTTCTAGAGAATTTCTAGTGTACAAAAAACATAACTAACTTATTGTGCGTGTAAGGATGTGGTACGTGGTATATGAGTGAAAGAGGCATAGATCGCTGTGAACGATGAAGGAATATAAAAATAAGGTAAATATTGTTTACGTAAAAAATTTTAGCTTTGCAATATGCTCAGGGATATTTTAATCGAATTAGAATGAAAATCATTCACAAGAAATGCGATAAATGATCGGTTATTGAAAAATTATTATATTACCAAAATGACAAATAATGAAGGGTGAACATTTAGGGTTCTCTGTATTTTTAATGCCACAATAAATAAAATATATTGAAAAAAATGACCAAAAATTAAAAATAAGTTAGGGGTGGACAAACCTTATAACAGGGGTTCGAAAGATAGATAGTAGCGGATTCTCAGACTTACTGAATATCCCGTGGAGGGTCTGCCTCGGTGGACGCCGCTGGCTGGGCCGCGGTCGAGTGCACAAGTGTTCCCGTGACCCAGCCTCCAGGCGACGCGAAGGAGCATCGCTGGGTTTTAGTGGGTATTCTGGTCGCCAGCCTGGCCACCAGGGAGTCCCACATACTCCGTCGGAAGCGGCGCAGTCTTGCCTGCGTCGCCTCCGGAGGGGATGCGTAAAAGCATTTCCCAGCGTGAAAAAAAAAGACTTACTGAATATGCATAAAAAATTCATAAGAATCGGTCGAGCCGTTTCGGAGCAGTATTGGAAGGAACATTGTGTCAGGAGAATTTTATATATTAGATTGTATAGAGTTGCCTATCAGATAGACCGCTGGTGTAATTCCATGTAGGCGTCTTGCTAGTGATCCGAGCCGAGGCAAGGCGGCTATCTCAGTTCGTATCACCTATTCGGTTTCTGTTTCCGAGACCCTACCTACGTTCGCGTAATTAACTTGATTGCAGCGTCGTATGCACTTGCTACAGAGATGTAGGCTACACATCCTTTGCTTGCACGTGGCTAAATTAGCCATCCCGTCTTATGTAACATTTGTGCCAGCGGATAACCTGTCACCATCTAATTATTCTTCTCTTCGCTTGCTTAAGGAGCTCATTCTAGAACAGTGTTTCCCAATTCGTGGTACGCGTAACCCCAGGGTTACGAGAAGTTGCATCAAGGGGTACGCGCGGCTATCAGTAAAAACAAGAACAATTTCCAAAATGTTTGTTTAACGATCATCATCGTAAAAGCACCGAGCTCTATCTCGCGCCAGATTTTCAAGAGCTGTACAAAGAAAAACGTGGACATTATTTTGTCACATTATTTTTACTATCGCTCTGTAATTTGAAGATAATAAATGTTATTTAAACTGACTTTTTTAATATATCATTGCTACAATAAGGGGTATGCAGGTTTGAGGTCTTTTTTTAAGTTCTACGCAGCAAACACTAATTGGGAACAACTGTTCTAGAACGAAGTTCCTTATCGCGCGTTGTGAAAGGGGGCTGACGGAAAAAATTCTTACGAAAAGTTGTCACGACAATTTTTGTTATTGTAAGCTGTGCGGCGTCGCATGTTTCTCTGTCTGTCTCTCTCTCTCTTATAGAAAGCAAGCCAGATATTTTCTTTCTATTTCGCATTGAACAGTGTGGTGTCGCGACGATTATTTTTGTTGAGTGTATACAGGTTTTTTGTAAATAATAAAAAATAATAATAATAATGAATCCTGAACTATTCTAGCGAATAAACCTGACATCGTGGTGGTGGACCGGGCACAGTCGAGGGTGTTTTTGGTGGACATCACCATTCCATTTGACGAAAACCTCGTGAGAGCTGAGACGGAGAAAAAACGTAAGTATCTCGATTTGGCTCACGAGGTTTCCGACATGTGGCATGTGCAGTCCGCTGAAACCATCCCAATCGTCATATCTGCGAATGGGTTGATCCCAGTCAGCCTCGCTCACCATCTGAGGCGGCCGGGGTTCCGTGGCAGTTCGCTCGCAGCCAGGATGCAAAAAGCGGTCTTGCTGGACTCGGCTAGGATAGTCCGCCGGTTTCTCAACCTGTCGCCCTGACCCCCGGCCGTTTGGTCTCCCCTGCCGGGGTGTAATCCTCCGCCCGGTGCAAATATGTATTTATGTAATGTGTATGTAGGTTTATTTATTTTTATCTATTTAAGTTTATTATATCTCTTTTGGCTGTTTATATGTATTTATTTTGCACACGGGCGTGAGAGCTAGTATATAACGATAATGAATCCTGACAGTGTTTCTGCACAAGTTCCGGATATTGCTGATGGAGTACAAAATTGAGCCTACTGATTAAGTTTATATAACATTATATATGTTAATAAGAAAAAAAATATTATTATAACTTAAATAAAATAAAATTTTATTACAATTCCTTCACTAATTAATCGAAAGGAACTTCGTTCCATCCGGGTGTCCCTTGACACCTCTCAAGTTTTTTATTTTTTTGTTCTTTTATCGAACTATAACTATGCTTATAGTTCGATAAAAGAACGGCAAACTCACATTTGACGACCTCCGTGACGCGCGCTGGCGCATTGTAAAGTTGGAAGTCCTGTGTTCGATTTCCGGCTCGAGCCTGGTCTGGTGGGAGGCTTCGGTCGCGGCTAGTTACCGCCCTACCGACGACGTGTTGCCAAGCGATTTAGCGTTCCGGCACGATGTCGCGTAGAAACGAATTAGAAGTATGGATTTACCATTCACCACTTTCCTCACAGACGTTTAGTTTAACGTTAACTGTGTAAGCCCTTGCATAAACTTAGGTATTTAATTTCGGCCATATTCGGGCCGCAAATAGGGTTGCCAGATGGCCGGAAAGTCCATTAAAGTACCGTAATTATGTGACGGATCTCACTTACCATAGTGTTTTTTACACAAGTTAGCCCTTGACGGCATCTCACCTGATGTTAAGTGATGATGCGGTCTAAGGTGGTAGCGGGCTAACCTGTTAGGGGTATAGTAAACCCATTCTCCTAATTGGTTTCAACACGACATCGTACCGGAACGCTAAATCGCTTGGCGACACATCTTTGGCGGTAGGGTGGTGCGCTGTCACATTATAAAGTTGAAGGTCCTGGGTTCGATTCCTGGCTCGAGTCTGGTCTGGTAGGAAGCTTCCGCCGTGGCTAGTTACCCTACCGACAAAGACGTTTCGTCACGGCGTCGCGTGGAAACCAATAGGTTTAACATACCTCAAACTGAAAATGAAATGAATGGAAATCTCAGACTACATTTTACCATCATTCAGATTGCAGTTAAAGGCTAACTTGAAGTGTATCAAAAAATACTGAAAAGGAATCGATCCCAAGACTTTTCGACATCTTTTCTTTCTTTCTTTCTTTCAGTTGTGAAAAAACGTAACCAAAGCTTGTATTGAGGCATCTAGGATTAGAACCGCAGTTGGGTCGGGCAGGCCGTGCTAAACGCGGGGTTGGGTGTATCAAAGCGATCTGCCGGCGAGCGAGTCGGAACTCGAGGCGCAATTCGGGCTCCTTGCGCATATTGCATGCACGTACCAATGAAGTTTGCTTTGTAGGCGGTAATCTGCGGGGGTGTATCGGCGCGGGTGGTGGGTGGCGGCCGGGTTATGTACACACGCGTCCGAGGCGTCGAGGTAGACAAATGGCCGGCGAGCGAGTGCGTAGGCCGAGATCTCGGCGATATCGATCCGCGGCCGGTCCGACGCCACGGACGCTGTCGCGGCGCCACCCTCCCGCCGCGGCACGAAAACATCTCCTTTGTTTGGAGACGCGGCCAAAGCCCCGGCCGGCGGTCGCTCAGCGCGGAATGGCGACGCTGCAAAAACCCCGCAGCCCGCCTGCGCCACCTGGGGGCTGTTGCCATTTTTATTTATTCTTTATTTGTACACCACATATTAATAGAAATAATAAGAAAAACAAGAAGAAACAGGATACAAAAGGCGGCCTTATCGCTTAGTAGCGATCTCTGCCAGGCAACCTTAGGATTAGGAAAAAAGAAAGTAGAAGTAGGTGGCGTAAGTAGTAATATAAGCAAAAACCTGCGTACTAATAACTACATACTAATACATACATACATAAATAATACAATACATAAATAAATATGAAATAAATTTTTACCTGAACGCCGGAAAAGCGGAACGTTCCAATTCTTTTAGAAGTTGGATCAAAGTTAGTTTAAAGTTAAGTGCGTATACACTCAATTATCGTGTTCAATAATTTTGGTGGAGTACTGCCGCCTGAAATAATTCAAATATTATAAGGCACTTTTGACGCGTCAATAATTTACATAGTAGTTATTTCATGGTGATAACTACATTCGTAAACTTAAAACTAAAGCCATGAGGGTTCCAAACGCGCCCCGGTTCAAGAAGAAGCCCACAACAAACTTAACCGGGGTTTTTCTTTTTTTTCGTTATCACCATCTCTCACATAATGAATAAAGTGAATAATAAACCTTTCAATTCACACCCAAGCTTTTTTATCGTTTATATAATCCTTAATATCGTAATGGGATTTTTCTACAAGCTTTCGTTTTATAAAAACTTTGAACTTATTAATAGACATTTCCAAGATTTCAATAGGTAATTTATTATAAATTCTTTATTTGTACACAACATATTAATATAAATAATAAGAAAAACAAGAAGAAGCAGGATACAAAAGGCAGCCTTATCGCTTAGTAGCGATCTCTGTCAGGCAACCTTGGGATTAGGAAAAAAGAAAGTAGAAGAAAGTAGGTGGCGTAAGTAGTAATATAAGCAAAAACCTGCATACTAATAACTACATACTAATACATACATACATAAATAATACAATACATAAATAAATATGAAATAAATTTTTACCCGAACGCCGGGAAAGCGAAATACTCTCCAATTCTTTTAGAAGTTGGATCAAAGTTAGTTTAAAGTGCATATACACTTAATCATAGTGTTCAGAGAGTACCTACTGCGGCCTTAAATACAGGTATATACTGTCGCATTATAAAGTTCGAGGTCCTGGGTTCGATTCCCGCCTCGAGTCTGGTCTGGTGGAAGGTTTCGGCCGTGGCTAGTTACCAACCTATATTTACCCTATATTTTCCGGTATTTGATAAACTACCTTCAACAATAGATTAAGGAATAAAATTGTGAACGAATTTGGAATCGGTTTTAAAAAAAGTAAATAAATTGTGTGAGGGTGAACTTAAAACCATTCCAAAGTAAACCATAAAAATTGTTATAAAGTATGTAACAAATTTGACGACCTCCGTGGCGCAGTGCGTGCGCTGTTGCATTATAAAGTTGGAGGTCCTGGGTTCGATTCCCGGCTCGAGTCTGGTTTGGTGGGAAGCTACGGTTGTGGCTAGTTACCACCCTACCAACAAAGACGTGTCGCCAAGCGATTAGGCATTCCAGCACGATGTCACGTAGAAACCAATGAGAAGTGTGGGTTTACCATACCCCTAACAGGTTAGCCCGCTACTATCTCAAACTGCATAATAAAAAAAAATAATGAATAGAAGCAGGCGTTACTTTGCGGAAGTCCATGATAAACAATAAACAGCAAGTATTATTTGCTATATTCCGCCGACAACCGGGAGATTTGTATAATACAACACCACACAATCTTCCACTAGAACCTCTACGCACGTTTCGACCCGACACCGGATCATCCTCAGGAGATGTTGACTTCACAAGCGAGAAAAGTATAGTCACTTATAGCAATTTATACTTGCTGTTTATTGTTTTAAAAAAAAATGACTGAAAATCTTAATAGATGAGCAAGAATTATTTTACAGTACAGGATGCTAGATGAACAAAATTCCTGCGAAAACAAACTACCTTATCTGACACAAAAATCTCGAAAGGAAACGTTACGTAAACGTTGATGCGGCAAATAAAAAAGCACCTAATTAATACATTCATGATCAACCCATCGCCGGCTCACTACAGAGCACGGGTCTCCTCTCAATATGAGAAGGGTTTGGCCATAGTCCACCACGCTGGCCATGTGCGGATTGGCATACTACTAATACATTAATTGAACCCCGGCTAAGTTTGTTGTGGGCTTCTTCTTAGACGAGGGCGCGCTTGGAACCCTCATAGCTTCAGTTTTAAGTTTACGAATGTAGTTATCACAATGAAATAACTACTGTGTAAATTATTGACGCGTCAAAAGTGCCTTTTTAAGGACTATTTGAATAAAGATTATTTTGAATTTGAATTTTGAATTTTTGAATTTGAATTTGAAATAACTACTATGTAAATTATTGACGCGTCAAAAGTGCCTTTTTAAGGACTATTTGAATAAAGATTATTTTGAATTTGAATTTTGAATTTTTGAATTTGAATTTGAAATAACTACTATGTAAATTATTGACGCGTCAAAAGTGCCTTTTTAAGGACTATTTGAATAAAGATTATTTTGAATTTGAACTTGAACATTATCGATGTCGATAAAAAAAAGTGTTGTACGGGCGCGTCACTAGCCCGCGTCGCGACCGCGCGGCGTCGCGTCGGCGGCGGGTGGTGCAAATCACTCGCGCGTACTGCCGTTCTTGGAGAGGACTCCCTCTCGTGCTTTGAGCTGCAGCTGTGCTATGTTTTTTTTAATCGATTTTTATCGATATTTCCGAAATTTGTTGCCAAAATTTGAACCAATGAACATTAAGCTTAACCCATTCTTATAAACAGATAATTAGTTTGCGTTTTCATAGTGCTATTAATTAACGTCTGGTAAGCATAGCCTAAGCGGTGATAGCCTAGCGGTTAGGGCGTCAGCCTCCTAATCAGAAGTCGGCGGTTCGAATGCGAAACCTCTGACTCTTCGGAGTTATGTGCGTTTTTAAATAATTGAAATATACCTTGCTTCAACGGTGAAGGAAAACATCGTGAGGCAACCTGCACACCTGAAAGTTCTCCGTAATGCTCTCAAAGGCGTGTGAAGTCTATCAATCCGCGAATGGCCAGCGTGGTGGACTATGGCCAAACCCTTCTCATAGTGAGAGGAGACCCGTGCTCTGTAGTGAGCCGGTAATGGTTGATCATGACGATGAAGCATATCCGTAAGGTTATTTGATTTACGTGATTTACGTGATTTTTTTGTGTATGTACCTCGATATATTCGAAAGCATCTCACCTTTGTCCTGTTATGTTACTGTTGTGTGTGTTTATATTTTTTGACACCTAAACCGCTAGACGGATTAAGGTAAAACTCTGTCAATGATATGCATTGCATTTTGGAGACGGAGTCCTCCCTTATAGTTGAGCCGTAAGCGCAGGGCGTAGCGACATTAAAAGATATGCTCTCACCGTCCGACCCCCCCGTTATCCCAAACGTCACCTAAGCCGAGGTTCGGCCTCAAAAGAGGCGCCCTTAGGCAGTCGTTCCCTTAGTTTCTTCGAGCCCTAGGGCTAAGTATTTCTTCTGGCAGAGCTTTTTTCCGAAGCTCGCCAAACAGCCCGGTTACGCTGTAGCAACCAATAGGGTTTGTACAGCTAATAGACAGTCTGAAAAAAAAAAAAATTAAAAGAGATGCATTTATGTGTGTCACTCAGCGGGCCAAATGACATTTCACGGTACATATTTCATAATAATTTCATCTAAAAAACTTTAAACCAAAAATCGGTTTTCTGTAAAGTTGGTTTACTGACGATAGTTCAACGTGACAACGTCATAAGAAAATACTGATGCAATAGTTTCATTTTTCAAAAGAAAATTTTAATTTTATTTGTCCACGCGGACGGATCGCTCACTCAAGTAGGAGAGAGACAGATGTCGAACGCTGTCGAACACGGAGACCGATTGTGCCTCTTTGTCGCTCGTTGCGCGCTCTCGCTTGCACTTCAAGCCTTAAATGGAACGCCTCAGAGCGAGGTAACGCCGCATGAGTCATGCTTTTTCGTGCAGCCGGAGCCATCGAATTACAAGACGAAGATGGATACCGGAGCACATGAAATCCTAAAATTCAAAATAGCATTAATCGAGTTTTGACGACCTCCGTGGCGCAGCGCGTGCGCTGTTGCATTTTAAAAAGTTGGAGGTCCTGGGTTCGATTCCCGGCTCGAGTCTGGTCTGGTGGGAGGCTTCGGCCGTGGCTAGTTACCACCCTACCGACAAAGACGTGTCGCCAAGCGATTTAGCGTTCCGGCACGATGTCGTGTAGAAACCAATTAGGAGTATGGGTTTACCATACCCCTAACAGGTTAGCCCGCTACAATTTTAGACCGCATCATCACTTACCATCAGGTGAGATGCCGTCAAGCGCTAACTTGTGGTGTATAAAAAAAAAAGTTAGTATAAATCGTGCGATGATGGTGAAAACGCATGAAACTTTGAAGCTCATAGACTTGAAAGACAAACTAACAAAAAACAGTAAACTTTAACACGCTACCCAGTTACCAGTCTGCACATTATAAGCAGCAATTTTTTTCTTTTAATTTAAAAAAAAAAACATCGACAGTCGATATCGCCAAATATCGCAGCGCATTCAATTAGAGACGAAGAACAGGCTTGCACGAGTGGCGTTCCAAAGTCGCCCGCGGCGCGCACCCCGCCTTCCCGGCTCTCCGCCGCTATCTAGCCGGATCGATACATGCGATATCGATAACGCAGCGGCACATCCCTAGTGCGGCGAGCGTCTTGTTGGAAATTCGAATAACGCTTGGTCAAGCGCAACTCAAAGCGAGGAACGTGGCCCGGTCTAATTTGTGCTCGCAGCCGCGCCCGTGCTCTGAGCTACGGAATATCTTATGTACTTTGTGTACCTACGGGCACGTCTATGTGCCTACACGTACACACGCGGTTGAAACGCTTGGTTCGTAACTTCATTGCGGTACAAGTACATACATTATGACCAACCCATTACCGGCTCACTACAGAGTACACTCCTCTCAATATGAGAAGGGTTTGGCCATAGTCCACCACGCAGGCCATGCGCGGATTGGCAGACTTCACACGCCTTTGAGAACATTATGGAGAACTCTCAGAGAGAACCTCGGAGAGAAGCTCTGCCAGAAGAAGTTTTGTGCCCTAGGGCTCGAAGAAACTAGGAACGTTTCCCTAAGGGCGCCTCTTATGAGGCCGAACGTCGGCTTAGGTTACGTTTGGGATAACGTCGGTCGGACGGTGAGGTTACCATCACGGCTTCAATACGCATATATATAAGCATATGTATGTACTTGAAGAAGCTGTGATAGCTTAGGTTAAGGCGTCAGCCTCCTAATCAGAGGTCAGGGGTTCGAATCCGGGCACACACCTCTAACTTTTCGGAGTTATGTGCGTTTATACAAAATTAAAATATAACTTGCTGAGAGTTCTCCATAATGTTCTCAAAGGCGTGTGAAGTCTGCTAATCCGCACATGGCCAGCGTGGTGGACTATGGCCAAACAATTCTCATATTGAGAGGCGACCCGTGCTCTGTAGTGAGCCGAGCAGGGTTGATCATGATGATGATGATGCGTATTGAATTATACAAATCATATTACGATATTAACGATTATATAAACGATAAAAAAAGCTTGGGTGTGAATTGCTCTCTCTCCATAATTTATTATTGATTATATGAGATGGTCATAACGAAAAAAAACCTACTAAGTATTTTTTGTGAGTTTCTTCTGGTATTTGAAGTACGAGTTAGACAAGCCAACTGAGGTTTCGGTACCGCAGAAAGAAATTAATAATTATTTACCTTCTTACTCGACCGTTTCTAATATTACGAACGTAACAATTACCGAAGCTTAGAGAAGGAATTATTACAGAAAATAAGGAATTATTAGGGATTTAATTCCAATAAAGTGTTCTAATAAAAGGCATGGTTTTATTTTCCTGTAATATTAATATTAAAAAACTCTATCAACCCTTATTATGAATTTAGAATATTAACTCGGCATTGAGGTGTTAAAACTATTCTTCTTTTTCATATCATTATTTGTTTGAATAACCTGTGATAGCCTAGTGGTTATGACGTCCGCCTTTAAGTACAGAGTTCGGGGGTTCGATCCCGGGCACGCACCTCTTACTTTTGGGCTTTTTTCTGATCGAATGCCCCCTAATACAATAACGCACAACTAAAACGACCATCGTGGCGCAGTGCGTGCGCTGTCTCATTATAAAGTTGGAGTTGGGTTCGATTTCCAGCTTGAGTCTGGTCTGGTGGGAGGCTTCGGCCAAACGAACTAGGAGTGTGGGTTTACCATACCCTTAACAGGTTATCAAAGAAAGAACGGATGAAAGAAGAGTTCATGCGACAGAAATGCGAATGTTGAGATGGGTGTGGTGTGACAAGAATGGATAAGATAAGAATATATAAGAGGAAGTCTAAAAGTAGCGCCAGTGACAGAAAAGATGAGGAGTAACAGGCTGGCATGGTATGGTCATATAATGCGGAGGAAAGAAAGTGATGTCACCAAAAGAATGTTATATATGAACGTGGAAGGGCAAAAGAGTAGAGGAAGACCAAAGAAGAGATGGATGGATTGTGTAAAAGAGGATATGCGGGTAAAAGGTGTGGGTAGTGAGGTGACGGCTGATAGAAGTGAGTGGAAGAAGAAGACGTGTTGTGCCGACCCCACATAAGTGGGATAAGGGCAAGAATAAGAAGAACAGGTTATCATGGAGTGTGATGATGCAGTCTAAGATGTTAGCGAGCTTACCTGTTCAGAGTATGGCAAACCCTATTTAGTTTGTTCAAGACCGGAACACTTAATCACTTAGCGTTACTTCTTTGTCGGTAGGGTGGTAGTTGTCACGACCGAAGCCTCCCATTACACCAAAACCAGACCACTCGAGCCGAGAACTCGCCATGGAGGTCGTCTTGTCGTATGCCGAACTGAACTGTATGAAATGTTGAACAGTAACAGAACAACTATACTGAAAACAATTAACACAATTGGCTCCACTTCTACATAAAATAATAATATCAAAATACATCATCATCATCATCATCATCATTAACAACCGATTGACGTCCACTGCTGGACATAGGTCTTTTGTAGGGAGTTCCAATGCTCACGGTCTTGGGCCGCTTGCTTCCAGCGGCTCCCTGCGACTCGTCTGATGTCGTCTGTCCACCTAGTTGGGGGTCGACCAACGCTACGTTTACCGGTGCGGGGTCGCCATTCCAGCACCTTGGGACCCCAACGTCCATCGGTTCTCCGAGCTATGTGCCCCGCCCATTGCCACTTCAACTTCGCAATTCGCTGAGCTATGTCGGTAACTCTGGTTCTTCTACGGATCTCCTCATTTCTGATTTGATCACGTAGAGATACTCCTAGTATAGCTCTCTCCATCGCCCGCTGAGTGACTCTGAGCCTACTTATGAGGCTCATAGTGAGCGACCAGGTTACGTACGTACGGCTCTGAAACGTGGGCAAAATACATATTATGTAATAAATATAAAGAGTTCCCACTTTAACTACACAATAGAAAAACTTATGACAGAAAGCCTGGATTTTTAAATAAATTGATTCTATTATTTTCCTGCGTAAATGGATGTGAAGTATTAATTGTATGCACAATATATTTGAAAAAACAACCTAGCTCGTTTAGCACGGGAATAAAAAATAATATTCGTAAACAACATCAATGAAATAACATTCCCAACAAGGAGTCAAGAAATTCAGAGCTTGTAAACTAAAAACACCGAAGACCACTTAAACTTCGAAATAGTCAGCAAATCGTACTTCGTAAACAACAAAAAACTAAGAACAAGAGGGAATTGGGAATCGCGTTGCCAAGGGAATCGAGGGGCGAGGAACGAGGGAGGGGAGGGCGTTAAAAAGTTTTCAGCGAAAAGTGAAAGCCGTAAGTCGAGAAAGTTTGCGGCAACCGACTTTGTTTTCTCACAACTTAGTATTCAATTTGTAGGCTAAGGGTGGGGTCTGCCCGCCCGGCGCCCCCGCCCGCCCTACCGTAACAATGAACCGTTTATGGTTCTCGTTCGGATAACAAAACTTGTTGTTCGTTCCGTTCATATCTGAACTGGAGTGAATTATTTCTTTTTGTCTTTTTTTGCTGAAATATTGACGTTACAAAGAAAGGTGCAATTTTTAATAACAGCTCAAAATGTGATTGTAACGACGCATGTGACGAAAAGTGAAACGAGCGAGCTAACGTAAAAGCGACGCTCTACTAAAACTTCTGTCAAGTTAACAACAATACCTCACTTTTTTATACTGTTAAACGTCCACTAACGTAATCTTAATTGAATTTAGCTACATAAGTATTAATATAGAAGTACCACGGTGAACAGGTCACTAAAACTTATTAAGAAACTTGGATTAAATAAAACTTAGAAATAAAATTTAAAATACGAGAATACATTGTTTCACATCATTAAAATAAACTCACGTAGGTATAATTCAGATATATTTATAGCGGAATACTTACAGAGAAACATTACTAAAACTATAAAGTCTCATAGTTAAAAAGTTTTTAGAGTAACTCTAAGCAGTAATACCTACGTAGGTTGTCAAATCTGGAATTTCAAAATAAGTTATCTATACAATACAGGTAGTTTTTTATTTTCAATTTCTCATAACTACATACTTACTGTCCCCAAGATAATACAATTTTTAGGATTATTATAAGAGATAGAAACGGTATTCACGTGTAGTGCCATCTATTGGAGAGATGATGAACTTTTACGATCAAATCTCTTGCTTTATATGCACCACGAATATTTAACAACCCTTGTGCCAAGTGGGTAGAGCATGCTTGAGCACTTTTCTTTTTCATAATAAATCCAAAATAGAGTTTTTATAAGCAAAAGGAAAAGTGTTTGTTAAAAGTTACCAAAGTGCAAAAGACCCTTGGACCGCTTTTCATTATGATTTTTATTTTATTTTTATTATTTGTTACTGTTGTTTCTATTTCAAATTATTAATTGCCCATGTTTTTTCAGCCGGAGCGTCTGATGTCTCCCTACACCGCAATAGTGAGGCGCAGCGGTAACCCTTTCGAGCTGGCGCACGTGCTGGTCTCCTGGTTGGTCGGTGCTGGATACGAGGCCTTCGTGGTCGTGGGTTGTGCCAAACGTGACGTCTGCATGGCTATACGATACAGAACCGTTTGCCCAGAATTACCAGATGAGAATGAGGTAAACGTTATCGATTCTTCTCTTGTGTGGACTATGGTCTTCTAGAGCATGCATGATTAGTCCCGGTAGATAAAATATGTACGTAATAGTTTACCGACACATTAGGTAGAAAACTGTTTTTATGCACCGCGCTAAAAATCTTTCAAACTAAAAAGTCTGCGCACCTTTTGAATTTACACCGAAACCTAGAGATGCTGTCTTCATAACGTAGATACAAATGTTTAGTGTAAGCTGTGATAGCCGAGTGGTTAGGACATCCACCTCCTAATCAAAGGTCGGGAGTTCGAATCCGGGCACGCACCTCTAACTTTTCGGAGTTATTTCGGAGTAAAAAAAAATATATCACTTGCTTCAACGGTGAAGGAAAACATCGTGAGGAACCTGTACGCCTGAGAGTTCTCCATAATGTTCTGAAAGGCGTGTGAAGTCTGCCAATCCGCACATGGCCAGCGTGGTGGACTATAGCCAAACCCTTCTCATGTTGAGAGGAGACCCATGCTCTGTAGTGAGCCGGCAATAGGTTGATCATGATGAGTGTACACACACTGGTGTAAACACTACACATTGGTGCATAATTCTGTTCTCTAAACTAAACTTAAAGTAGTGCTAACGTTTTTACTGCTCCTTCTGGAAAAAGACGGTGCTTTTTAAGACTTAGCTATTCCTTAGATCAGTTTAGACAGTATAGTACAACCGAACTTGAGCTATTAAGAAAGACTTGTTTAGTTTTCGTGGACTATAGCAAATTAAGTTAAAGATTCATTAAATTATATTTTATACTTATTTCATCGGTCGCCAGCTCCTCGTTTAGTCCTCAGCTAAGGAGGGTGCCGCAGGTAAGTAATTGGAGGTAAATAAGAGGGAGATGGCCTCCGTAGCAGTAATGACTTGTAATTTGAATTCCAGGTGCTTTTTTCAAGATATTTTGCCCTTTAAGGTCATGATCAATATATATATTTTTTATCAACTACAAGTTAGCCCTTGACGGCAATCTCACCTGATGGTAAGTGATGATGCAGTCTAAGATGGTAGCGGACCTTTTAGGGGTATGGTAAGACCTGTTACTCTTATTACTTAGTCTTTATGTTATATTACTGTTCGCATATGAATCCTCTCATCTATGTAACTAAAAACACTGCCTTTCTATAATAGCCATTTGTTTAAGTTGACCCATTTATTCGTGAAGCTACATAAAGATAATTATCTAAAAGTGAATTTACAGTTATTAAATGTATCGTTATAATCGCAATATTTGGTCAAATTAAAGGTCACCGAGGAGCCTCCACCCCCAACAGAAGAACCCAGGTACCGGCTCGTTCCTCTACCAGATCTCACATCAAAGTACTGCAAAGAGATGGAACAGAAAGAGCAAGATAGGAAACAGAAAGAACTGGACAAAATAGAAAATGCGAGACTCAGGAGAATAGAGGTATAAATACCTTAAATATATATATATATATAAAAGCGAAAGGTCACTTACATACTTACATACTGACTTACATACATACTGATTAAACACGAGATCTCAAAAACTATTGCACGTATAAAACTATAATTTAGCAAGTAGGTAGTTGGTAGTTAAGAGATGTCCGCTAAGAAAGGATATTTGGAAATTCCACCCCTAAGGGGTGTTTTAGGGCTTAAGTATAAGGTTAGATTTTTTTTTCATCTAAATCTACCCCCAAAAAATAGGGGTTTGAAGTTTGTATGAAAGTCCTATGTTTTTTAATTTAGAAACACGAAAATCGGCAATTTGACATTTGCCTGTAGCTTATTTTCTGAAGCAGAGCAATCACGGGAAATCAGCAATTTTACGCAGACGAAGTCGCGGGCAATAGCTAGTATATATATATATTTGTGTATCTATTTACGACTATATTCCATACGAATAATAAAGGTGAAGTTTATTTATTCTTTGAACGTGCTTTTATTTGCAAGTACCTATTCCAAAAATGTTTTTTGTACATGGAATATCATCCAACTCTTGAGGAAGGTTAAAGCTATTGTATTTTTATACTCAATTCCGAGAAAATCAATAAATACCGGGGGTAGGCGACGCAAAGCAACATACTCTGTAGCATTTGGGTATAACATTATTCTTTAAACATGATATAAGCTCAATTGGGGAGTATCGGAAAGTCTAGAAAGGGTTTCAGAAAAAGAAATAGTCTCAGTCAAATCGCGCAAAGAGTTTGAAACTTTTCTGTAATACTTTACAGGAACTTGAGAGACCACCTCCAGATGAAGTGGACGGCTGGCGTACACACGCTTGGGTGATGATCCTACCAGGATTCAAGGGGATTGAGGAGCCATTCTTTATAGAACCGAGTGATGGGACTGCATATCCGTTGAACGCACCGCAATATCAGCACTTGGACAGCGTTTATAATCACGAGAATTATTATGTGAGTCTTTTGAATTAGTAAATTTCTATTCATCCATTCATTGTTATAAGTTTTATTAAAGATTTATTTTAGATAAATAATGATTTAACATTATTAAACATGTCTCGATGGTTGTTTCTATCAAAGTTTATATGACACGTGATCTTACAAGAGAGAAGAAATGTTAGCCATTACCTACGTTCTCTATTGTAAGTTTTCAATATAAGATAAAACAGTAAATTGGTTCAACTGACTGTGACAACTTTAATAGAAATGAAAATGTTAGAGAAATAGTTTATAATTTATATTTAGATCTAGCTGTTGCCCGCGACTTCGTCTGCGTAGAATTGCTGATTTCCCTTGAGATTGAGGTTACCCGTGCGGCCAATGCCCTGCTTCAGGAAGGAAGCTACAGGCAAATGTCAAATTGCCGATTTTCGTGTTTCTAAGTTAAAAAACATTTCATACAAACTTCAAACCCCTATTTTACCCCCTTCGGGGTAGATTAGGATTTAAAAAAAATTTTAACCTTATACTTACGCCCTAAAAGAAACCTATTTTCAAAATTTCAAGCTTGTAGACTACATAATAATATATATAGATTTAGGATTTCCTTTATTCAATACTAATAATCAGCTCGACGCTTTGATTCTGTCAGTGATTGCAAAAATTCGAAATACAGTTTTTCCAGTTAACGTATACCCGTATATATAAACTGACCCACTAAAATAATCTTAAGCAAACACAATAAGGGTGAGAATCCGATCTTTGATCGATGGTGGTTTATACGGGCCGTAGATACTTATACGTGATATTATTCATTAAAGGTAAATCTGCAAAGTTGCGATGAAGGTCTCGGTTCCCTCAACTACGACCTCAGTGACCTGTCCTGCTGGGAACACCTTTTAGCTGGTGAACCTTTTCATCGGAGGCAGCTGGTCGGCGTGGACTTAGCTGAGAAGAAGACCGCCGTTGATACTGAAAAACATTTGGACGTGCCAGCGAGTTGGGTTGAGAAATTGGATATCACTGCAGATGGTAAAAAAGACTTTTTCATTTACGGGACAGTTTCTGGCAGTACAAAACAGAGTAGTTTTCTGTAAAGCAGAATCGAATAATACCGTAAAACTTGATCATCATCATCATGATCAACCCATTGTCGGCTCACTATAGAGCACGGGTCTCCTCTCAATAAGAGAAGGGTTTGGCCATAGTCCACCACGCTGGCCATGTGCAGATTGGCAGACTTCACACGCCTTTGAGAACATTATGGCGAGCTCTCAAGCGTGCAGGTTTCCTCGCGATATTTTCCTTCACCGTTGAAGCAAGTGATATATTTTATTTTTATTTTTTTAAACTTGATAATTTGTTAAAATTAATATTAAAGAATAAGGTTAGTTTAGGGAGGAACACCTTAGATAAGTCATTGAGAAATATCTAAGATGTTTGTAATTTTTGATACATTACATTTTCACTAGCCCAAAAGCTATCTTACAAGATTTTCTCAGTACCATTATCTGTGGACGAGATTATGACGAGAAGCTGGATTGCCTGTGTTTATGGGCTTAGGCATATGTATATTAATGTGAAATTTGAAGTGGGCTCTTTTTGCTGTTCTTTTGCTGTTTGGGACATGAAGAATATAAAAGCAACAATCTCAAAATCTTATGACGTAACATAGATTGAGTGTTTCTGGGAAATAACTTTTAGGTGTAAACATATTCTCAAACCTCAAGGTCACCCGTATTCATTTACAGGGAGATAGAATATAGGTTTTTTTTTTCAGAATTTGATCAAAGATATCCCGGCAGCCACAAAGTGATCCATTACAAGAAAGTTTTGTTGGAGAAATTCTCGCCATATTCCGAAAGAGATGGAGTTATTAAGAGAATCAAAATATTTGAAGATTACGCACTCAGCGTACCACTTCTTACGTAACTATAATAATTTAATATAGGTGGAGATACTCTATATAAATGAGCGTGGTATGGAAAAATCCAAACTAGAGGTTTCTTTGAAGGATACAATAAGTAACTAAGTAATTCGAAATTACAACAAAATTAAAGTGAATGAAATCAAGTCCTATGGACGTTTTAAAGATCTTTGAGTAGAGTAAAGTTTTCGCGGTAAAGTTATTGTAAAAAGTCTTTCTCCTTCTCGGGGTTAATATATTAGCTGGCTGGTAACAATTGGAGAAGGTGATTTGATGGACAAAAAAAGTGAATAGATATTGGTAAAGATGGTCGGTTTAGAATAGTTAGAGGACTCAGATAAATGCAGTTAGTTTACATTGGGTATCCCAATTACATTCTACATCTAAAATAACACCAACCGATAAAATAAGTTTATAGCATTGAAATAAATTGGCAATGTCATGAAAGTTTGAATAACTTTATACTTTTATATAACCACTGTTATTTCCAGCTACGAATGGTACAAACACAGAGTAGACAAAATGGAGACAGTGAGAATCGATCACATAAAGAAGGAGATAAGGGAAACATTCTCAGTTGGGAGACAAGATCATCTCATAAGTAAGATATTGTAAAAGAAACCGTAACAAAATAAGTTCAGAATGCATTTGGGTTCAATTAATTTTACAATTTCCAAATTTTAACTAGTTATTACAAATTAGCTGAGATAAAATTTCAACACCCTCCTTTTTCTTTATGTAACTTATTCTTAAACACACCATGAATACTTCAATAGGTTTTAGGTGAGTCAATAACTTTTTGCGTTTATGGGTTTTGGGATATTTAAATCGATGGATTATTTTTCCATTAAATAATATACAATGTTTCTATCTTGTCCTATCTTTTGTTTTACCTTCACATGACTATGTCAACTTGTGCTATTCTGACCTTACCAAGGAATTGCTTTAAAACTCGAGCCCCTAATGTATGCATTCATACAGTTTTTGCGCTGCGTAAATTTTAAGACATCTCGGAGTAGGTAAATGATTACAAATCAGATAACATCCTGAACTGAACCTGCTAAATAATATGCTCTCTTCGTTGCTATTTATCGAAACTTCTACTATCCTACGTTCCGATAACCGTCCGATACGCTCATTCATGAAGTTCTTTTGTAGCTTTCACTTGTATGCCTTACATATTAACACATAATCTTATATATATATAATTCTCGTGTCACAATGTCTTTTTCCCATACTCCTCCGAAACGGCTCGACCGATCCTTATGAAATTATGTCTTTTTTATGCATATTCAGTAAATTTGAGAATCGGCTGATAAAAAGAGTCCACCCCAAAAAATTTTTAATAGTCATTTTAATAATTCGTGCGATAATATGTGCGACCGTATCTATTTACACGTTAACATTTAATCCAAAATGGCCAGAGATTACATCTTTGCTGTTGTCTGGCCAAAATGCAAAAAAAAAATATATTTTTTTATTACACTAGAAAACAACGTTTGCTGGGTCAGCTAATAGGTTATAATAACTGAGACCGACTGATTAAAGTACTGCCAAAGAAATCTAATCTCTTATCCTCACTACATTATTGGAGTTCATTTATCAGAACACACTTATGATATCGACGCTCCAACAACATCGGTGGAAGGCGAGCGTACTCTGGAATTCAACTACTATGCACGACTCGACCACCTCAGCAAGCTCATCTGCACAAAGCTCACATTCCAAGAATACTACACTGACAGGGTGGATAGGTGAGATTTTGTTTTCGCCCAAAAATTAATCAGTCTAATCCAAAATCTTGAGACAGCTGTTTAAATATTGTGGTACCATCTTTTTCCTTCTCTTCCCTATCGATAAGTCTTAATCTCATCATCATCATGATCGACCCATTCTCGACTCACTACAAAGCACGGGTTTGGCTATAGTCCACCACGCTGGCCATGTGCGGATTGGCAGACTTCATACGCCTTTGAGAACATTATGGTAAACTCTCAGGCGTCCTCACGATGTTTTCCTTCACCGTTGAAGCAAGTGATATATTAATTAATTGTGATATTTTATTGGGTCTTAATCTGAATAATGTCAATTAGATTGATTAATAATATCTGACGTTACACAGTTTTGATTTACTGTCGAACACACACAGATACCGTCTTTGATCTTGCTAAATAAATGAGACAAATTTATGTCAGATCCATAACATTATCTCGTCTTACCAGTTTCTTATGTCCAAGAAAAGCTAATCAAGCCTCAAAGTCGTCCCGCACTGAGCGTATCTTGCTGTGTATAATACATTAAAGTTTGGCGGAGGCTGTAGATAATGTGACTTAGTTAAGTTAAGAAACCTATGTCAATTCTGCCCTATGTTATCTCGGCTGTGTGTGAAGTAAATATGAATCTGCTAGATGCTTTCCAGAAAACAGCTTTTTTGAAGCAACATAGCATATGAAACAACTAAAACATAAATGACCAAAAATCTAATATATATATATTTTTTTTTATCCACTACAAGTTAGCCCTTGACGGCAATCTCACCTGATGGTAAGTGATGATGCAGTCAAGATGGTAGCGGGCTAACCTGTTAGGGGTATGGAAAACCCATTCTCCTAATTGGTTTCTACACGACATCGTGCCGGAACGCTAAATCGCTTGGCGACACGTCTTTGTCGGTAGGGTGGTAACTAGCCACGGCCGCAGCCTCCCACCAGACGAAATTGAATATTAAAATCGTTTTATTATAAAGAGATTAATATTGAATTTATGAATTACTCCGAAAAGGATGATTTAAATGAACATGAGCATGATACGCCACCCTTCTAATTTTAAGGTCGTACATTTGCATGTAAATTTAGATAAATTTTCTATAGGAAACTTCAAATTTACTCTAGCCGCGTATTTTGGTTTCAGGCTTGAATGCCGCTATATAACATATACGGAACCCACTAAAGCAGAGCCTAAACGACAAGTTAAAGATATAATCGAAATCTTTAGCCGTAACCCTAATTTACCGGCGAAGAATGATATCTGGAAGAAGATATTTCACGTTCAAGAGAATACAATCGAATTACTGTATCATTATGCGTACAACTTCGTTACGAACAACACGCGAATGTTTATTAAGCCTAATTTAGCTGAAACTGGTGGAAAGATACTGTTTTATCCGGATAAAACCTCTGGATATATTGTAAGTTAAAATAGAAATAACTATTTCTAAATTAATACATCTAAAGTTTAACTGAATTTACGGAACTGGTGACTGTTGTTCCAAGACACCGTCGTTATAAAAGACCAAACATATTATTGTATGTATTTTCACTCGATCGAAAAACCTAGAATAGCATCTGGCTACCCTTAGATGTTTAAGACAAGATCAGATCTATAAATTTAGATAAGCTATAACGTTAAGATTGCTGATGACATAATTTCTTAAAAAATCAACAATATTATCTTTCCCAAAATTTCCTTGCACGACACGGTATTAAATAAAGCTTCTCATATTATCCTTCAAAGAAGACGCTTTGCTACGTTTCCTTTAATCATAGGTACTACAATATAGAGCTGCGGTTTGTGATCTGAAGCAAAGGCTTCTCTTATTTTTGATTGTTTTTAACGGTTTTGTTTTTCATTGTTATGTTTTGACTTTACTGTTTCTTGTCGTTTGTATTCCTGTCAATAAAGGTATATATAATATGTACTTGACGGCAGTCAGAGAACAGCGCCATCTAGTTTTAGAATCATGTACGCCAGACAAGAGAGTGGGATCACCCCCTCTCTTTAAGCAAGACTAAGTGGATTATGCAAGTTCTTAAAAGACACACCGGCGCGGGACGGCGCATTGCATTCATTGCATTCGGTCGGTTCGGATCGGTGGTCGAGTCGCGGTAGTGCATAATCGTACTTGGTGGAGCATACAGTCTACTCCTTATAATTGTAATTACCATACTTATAATTGTAATTCTGTTCTACCAAGAGTATCTGGCCTCTTTGCCCGAAACTACCCACTTCTACCCAAATTACCGACGAAGACAGGCCTGCCTCAAAGTCATCCTATATACTTATTTTATTTAATCATGTTCAGGCAGATCCATGTGCTAATCAACCACGAGCACTGGAAGTGTATTACGCGCTCTGCGAAAACATGGAATTTGAGAATAAGTCTCGTAAACACATCCGAGATCGAGAGACCGATATAAATGGCTACTTGAAACAACGCTTACGAGAACTTACTGAACCAATACTCTATGTCGATCTATTTGATACTGAAAGGAATGAAGCTGCAAAGAAAGGCTGGAAGGAACAGGTATGTTTAAGCGAAATAACTCCTAATCATAATTGGAGGAACACTTATATGACACCTACATACTAATACATATTTTGTTTGTTTAGCTTTTCGCTACCTGTGTTCTTAACTTGTTGTGATTATGAATAGATAATACATCGCAAAAAAGGGTTTAGCCTCAAACGGGGGTTGGAAAAGTTGCTTAGGAGCGAGAAAAATTCTAACTACTAACCACATAAGTTTAATACTTAGAACTGGTAGTAATCCTCATGAAGCGCTTTATTAACTGGGGTATCATACAAATAATTCCTCCATTTATATCTTACATACACTGTCGCTTTCCGTAAATTGGGCATATGAAGCGACAACGTTAGTACCATGCACATTATTATGTTTAAATTGTTTTAATACGCAAAAACCAGGCAAATCTGCTCAATCAAATTTATAATTACTTCAATCTAATCGAACTTTTGACTCCGACATTTGACACGATGCTCCCAGCATACTAAGAATATTTTTTTTCCCAACATACAATTACTCAGTAATGTAACTAACTTACTAATGGTACGATTAAAGCAATTATATATTTCCCATAATTATATCAAAGTTTCATGTTCATTGTAAGTTATGGACTACCGTTAAAGAACCTACTGTTCTTGAACATAACCAATGTGGTTTCACTTTGACAAGAAGAGAAATGTTTGAGCATGGAGGGTCTTAATCATTAATCATAGCGACCAAAGGATTGCCATTACTGGCCATTGGTACTCTGTAAGGATTTCCAAGATCCTTTTTCCCGTAGGAAACTTACTGGTGCGGGGTTGCCATTTCAGCACCTTAGGACCCAAGCGTACATTGGTTCTCTGAGCTTTGTGGGGTAAACTTGTTGCCAAATCAGTTTTACAACTCGTTGAGTACGGTTCGATAACTTAGCCTCTTTTATAGATCACATGTCTTCATATTTGATAAAGTATTGCTCTATTCTATGCGAGACAAAGTCTGTGGCAATCAATAGGACATGCAAGCTGAGGATCATGAGATTGTTTATTTACAGGTAAATCAAAAAGCCGCAGTAACCGAACGTGAAACGGAAGCAGAAATAGATCCTCTGGCGCCATACTTAGCCCGCATGTTTGGCCCTGGGCTTGGTACAAGCTCCCCAATAACTGTGAAAGAAGCTACACTTGTCAGGGAGCAGTGCATAAACGATTTTAGAGCTAAACAACTAGCCCGACAGAATCTGGTGCAGGAGAGGTTTGATAAGGTGAGAAGGAGAGAAAATTAAAATGATAATTAAATTAAACTAACAATCTATCTATTCTTAAAGCTCGAAGAACGTACGAACGAAGTAGTACGAACGTGTAACGAAGAAGTACGTTTAAAGATAAGGGGTATGATTTTTTTGTAACTCTCATATCCATAACAGGTTAGTCCGCTATCATTTTATCTTACTACCAGGTGAGATTGTAAACAGGGCTTACTTAAGCAGGTGTTATTCGTACGTTCCATTTTGTAACTCCCATTCACATGGTGTTTTCTCTAGTATTCCCAGCTGTAGCTATGCAAAGCACATGAAATTGCTTTGCATGGGCGAAATACTATTATATAAGAAGCTGGGCAGGTCCACGTGAAACCCAAAAACTTGGCATGTGATCTACCAGACAAGTAATCAGGCTTGAGGACAATCGACCATCTGAATATAGTGATTCCACACTATTCATACATATCGTAAACTACGCATTTTAACACAATCCCGAATTTTTTTTTTACAGCTTAACACGGAGTACAAGAACAAGAGACTGTGGTATTTAGCAAATCAGTTTATCCTCTCGCCCGAAAAGGAAAGCGCATATTTTGCTACGAGGTTTTGTATCCACGTTTTCTGCCTCTTTTATATGAACTCAAATAACAATAGGGCTCAAATAGATTTTCTTAAAATGAAAGTTATAGTTAATTTGCTGTAATCCGCGTAAATATGGCAATCTGCACGGTTCAATTTGTAACTTCATCAATCCTTGTACAACCTCACCACACAAATCTTCTATAATGCAGAATACCATCTCCACATTTCGCTTGGACATCAGAGCATCCTCAGGAGATATTGATTTTACAACGTTCAATTGCTTAGAATTTAATTGGCAATTAGATCGCTAAGAAGTAATAAGTTCCACAAAATTGGTTGTTAGGATTAGAATATTGCTAAAACAATTTGGACAGCATAGATATGGTGTTGTTTAAATCACCGTGTTGGTGTTATAATTTTGCAAGTGAGCTTGCGAACTGATTAGTTCGATATAGGCCTATTTGAATACAGAATTTCCTTTGAAATTCCCAAGTTAAAACACCTTTCTCGCTCATGCTGAAAGTCAAGGACACTTTTTGTATCCTACTTCTGATACTGTTTCAAAACTTTTTATTTTCTGAACTTTTAAGTAAATAAACAGTTCAATTGAAAAAAATAAACTTTTCAGTGCGGAATTGGCATTCCAAGTTCACACCCTAGAGGTTCGTCTTACGAGACACAAGGATCTGTCTGCCCCAAGGTTCAAGGCCCTAGAAGATTATTTGGCAAAGCATCCGCTATTGAAAGAATTCAATCGACTGCGCCACTACTATCGCATGAAATGAAAGAAAATATTGTATTACATACTTATTCAATTTGTACAATTGGTTTTTGATGAAAATATTTTATGGTACGTTATTGGAAAACTGTTATATTACAATATAATTTTATGAATGGACTATTAAATGGACTTTTCTTGGGATAAAAGTTTTCTTTCGCTATTAAATGTTTCGATGGAGTCAGGATGGTACACCTATGAAGGGTCGAAGAATTTGAAATTTTCATATAGGTAAGTACATAAAAACTTTATATTTAGATATAACTATATATAAAAGAATAACAGGAAAATACAATGGCAAGATTTAACTGAAAGCAGATGTTTCAAAATCTCTTGAGCCTTTTGTCGATTAATGATAATGGAAATATTTATTAATCTATGTTTGGGGTGTATCCACGAGGGTTGTCGTTGGTACAACCCACTATTCCAGTTGCCTAGCCTGTCAAGACAGATGCAGCGATCGCCGGACAGCTAGTGTTGACTAGGCGACAAGTCCGAACGTGACAGTGGTGGACTATATCTTACCACCTGACTTATTAATGTTTGTAATCATTACCTAATATGATTAAAATTTCCAAACAGTAATTCGATCTTTAGCAAGTCGTTAATAAAAAAGAATTACGGCATGTTTCTAAGAAAAAATTTAAAAGGGTCTTACGGCCCGTGTAACTTTTGGCAAGGAAATGATACGAGATGTTGTGAATTTCATTATTATCTTATTAAGCTAGTGTTTCGGGAGTATCCACGAGGGTTGTCGATGGTGCAGCCCAGTGTTCCAGTCGCCCGCCCCGCCGAGCAGGTTGCCGCGACCGTCGTGTGTCGCGAGGGCCAGACGCGACAGTTTGTTTGCCAGACGACGCTGCGGCGAGTCCGGACGCGACAATGGTGGTAGGGAGATACTGCCTGTATCTTGAAGAGATAAAAAAATATCTGCACTATATCGCAACTTACAAAGTTTAGGTTTACAGCTACAATAGTTTACAATAGTTTTAAGAATGAATATAGTACCTGAATGATAGTCATAGTTGGCATGCTCGCTGGGTGTCTCTTGGCCGAGTCTCTTGCGATACTCTCCAGCGAAATGTTCCACCAGCGTGTCCATCATGACCGCTTGTCTGGAGAATACCTATGAGATTACAAGTTTAGTGAAATATCTATTCAAATGTAAAATGTATTAAAATGCCAATTTTGATGGATGCCCAAATAAAAATTCTTGCAAAATTCTTAGACCAGGGCTTAAATGGTACCCACGTAGTTATTGCTTTAAGTTTACGAATTTAGTTATCACCATCACTCATCACAATAGAAGTTATTGATGCATCAAAAGTGCCTTTTGAAGGATTGTTTAAATAATTGGATTTGTTGATGGATTGATTGGTTGACTATTATTGAATTTTTAGTTAGTCTCCTATAATATATAATTCAAGAATCAGAAATTTTGGTTGTCAGTATACATTCCAAGACTCTTGGTCTGTGAATGAAACTATATGGAAGCTCGCCATACTTCTATCATACTACGGAAAGTAAATAGGGAGTAAGAAGAGAAAGGAGGTAAGGAACGAAAGACTTAAAAATCCTAAACCCAAAATGCAGCGTTGGACGACTCTGCCCAAGAACCAGCATTAGATGCCCATCGGTTGAAAGCATGAGACGTAAAGCAAAGCAAGACTACCTACCTGAAGTATTTTAGAAACCCTCAGTCCATTCTCAACCACCATAAACTGAAGAAAGAGACACGGGAGGCACTCTTCATTATCGTCCGATGGTAGGCCAATATCCCAAGATAGTTCTTCATATAGAAGACCGAGAAGTACAGTCTGGAATAATAACAAATAATTTTGAGATTGAATACAGTTTTCAGTTCCATAACGCTGTTTAAAATCTGTAACCTGCGAAGGTATTATGGCGTAAGTTACTAATCTGTTGTACAAAAATATCTTCTTGATAAGTCCAAAAGTAGTTATCCTATTTCCCGTATATATGCTATTTGGAGTTCTCTAGAAGAACATGGGTTCAATACTCAAAAACATTAGACATTAAAAATGTACTCTAAACGAAACAGGTCTAGTGTGCATATAGATATACTCGTAGATTGGGACAGCTTGGGACACCATTTAAATTTTAGAGATGTCTAAGACAAGTTGTCCCGCTCTCTTGAAAGCTTTTTATAGCTTTGCTTGATATCCAGGACATTAAATTGGGACAATATCAGACTAAATGAGGTTTGCGGATAACAGAGATTCTACTTGTTTGTTTGCAGATTCCTCGATTTTAAGATTCTTTGATTCATACTGCGATTATACACACTTACTCACAAAGATATAAGTTAGGTTTGCAAGCAAACCAAGTGAAATAGTTCTCATTATTGTTATCGTCCCCTCTTAAAGAACTTATGTACAATAAAACTGCCATCACTTTGTGGCGCCGAATGATAAGCAAAGCCGACCCCGTATAACGGGATAAGTCGAGGCCAAAGAAGAAGAATTGCCATCACTTTACAAGAATGGTCACTGACTACATTATGTAAACCGCTATAAAGCTGTGTACCGAAAACTTTGAATGTCTTCAATTCAATTGATGACGGCAATTATTAATTAGCCAAAAAGAGCTAGAGCAAAAGTTCATAAATGACGACGGAACTCTCACGTGGTGTAAGTGATGATTCAGTCTAAGATGGTAGGGGTCTAACTTGTCAGGAGTATGGTAAATCCATACACCTAATTGGTTTCTACGAGACATCGTGCGCGAACGCTAATTTGCTCTGCGACACGTCTTTTTCGCTAGGGTGTTAACTAGCCACGGCCGAAGTGTCCCACCAGACCAGACTCGGGCCGTGAATCGAACTCAGAAAACCCAAATAAAATACAGAATAATCATAGAAAACAGATAGCACATATATTTATGGTTCTCGTGTTGTGTTATCATCATCATCATGATCAACCCATTACCGGCTCACTACAGAGCACGGGCCTCCTCCCAATATGAGACGGGTTTGGCCATAGTCCACCACGCTGGCCTTTTGCGGATTGGCAGACTTCACACGCCTTTGAGAACTTTATGAAGAACTCTCAGGCGTGCAGGTTTCCTCACGATGTTTTCCTTCACCGTTGAAGCAAATGATATATATGTATTTTTTAAACGCACATAACTCCGAAAAGTTAGAGGTGCGTGCCCGGATTCGAACCGCCGACCTCTGATTAGGAGGCTGACGCCCTAACCTACTAACTATCATCGCTTCCTGTTGTGTTAATTCTGTACCAATATCAAACAGAACTTACACTTTCAGTATCATCAATGACGTAGACTCCGTTTGAGTTGATCGCCACCAGCACGGGAATATCTTCGTGGGTGAGCAGGCTGGTCAGGCTTCTGACAGGCTGCTCAATCTGACCTTGGAAGAATGCAGCGCTGAGAAGTATCAAAGCATCAATTTAAACCCGTCTCCGGCCCAATACAGTTCACGGGTCAATTCTCAGAATGAGAAGGGCTTGGCCGTAGTTCACCACGCTAGCCAAGTGCGAATTGGTAAACTCTCAGGCATGCTAGTTTTCCTTCATTGTTTCTTTCATTTATTCTCGGTTTAGCAAGAGATGTTTAATTTAAAATGCTTAAATTTTAAACACGTTCCTCCGAACAGCAAGAGGTTATTGTCTGGGATTAATATTGGCTGGACTGACTTAGCGAAGTAACTTGTGAAGCTGCAGTGGAAAAGGTCCAAAAGACAAATGGATGTCCAGAGTTTCAAGATTTCTTTGAAAACCGTTGGGTTTAGACATTAACCAGTCAGGTGACTTTAAAAAACTGCAGTTCACAAGTGGTTCAAGACCTTGGAATATCTCTGAGCTCACCAGAACCGATTAATGTTGGGCATAACAAAGTCCAGCGGAGATTTGTTGATATGACGGCGATAAAAGGTTAAATATAAATTTCGTTTAAAATACGTTTTATTTTTTATATCCACTACAAGTTAGCCCTTGACGGCAACCTCACCTGATGGTAAGTGATGATGCAGTCTAAGCTGGTAGCAGGCTAACCTGTTAGGGGTATGGTAAACTCATACTCCTAATTGATTTCTACGTGATATCGTGCCGGAACGCTAAATCGCTTTGCGACACGTCTTTATCGGTAGGGTGGTAACTAGCCACGGCCGAAGCCTACCACCAGTCAATGTCACTTATTGATGTCACCATCGTTTTCGCACAGTGTAATTTTATGGCAAATTTAAGATTATTAGTCATCATCATGATCAACCCATTACCGGCTCACTACAGAGCACGGGTCTCCTCTCAATATGAGAAGGGTTTGGCCATAGTCCACCACGCTGGCCATGTGCGGATTGGCAGACTTCACACGTCTCATCATCATGATCAACCCACTACCGGCGCACTACAGAGCACGGGTCTCCTCTCAATATGAGAAGGGTTTGGCCTTAGTCCACCACGCTGGCCATGTGCGGATTGGCAGACTTCACACATCTTTGAGAACATTATGGAGAATTCTCAGGCATGCAGGTTTCCTCACGATGTTTTCCTTCACCGTTGAAGCAAGTGATATTTTTTAAATTTTTAAAAACGCACATAACTCCGAAAAGTTAGAGGTGCGTGCCCGGATTCGAACCGCCGACCTCTGATTAGGAGGCTGACGCCCTAACCACTAGGCTATCACCGCTTCGAGACACACGTCTATGAGAACACGTCTATGAGAACACGTCTATGAGAACATTATGTTGAACTCTCAGGTTCTCTTCAGGTTTCCTCACGATGTTTTCCTTCACCGTTGATGGAATGATATCTTAATTTTTAAAAACGCACATAACTCTGAAAAGTTAGAGGTGCGTGCCCGGATTCGAACCGCCGACCTCTGATTAGGAGGCTGACGCCCTAACCACTAGGCTATCACCGCTTATTAATAATAAAAATTAATACAAAATGTCAATTTTAAGTGGTCACATACCCATAAGTGGGCAAAGTTCTCGTGTGTGATAAATATTTGTGTCGCAGTTTTCGAGGTGGCGCCGCAGGCGGGCGTTGCGCTTGCTCTAAGAGCTTAGCTTCAGGACTTCCCTTCCTTCCCGCTGGCAACAAGCGAGCCCACCTGCCAGATCTGGCATGTCTCGGGAGGTATTTGTCTTGTTGCTCTCTGGAATACAACGGCCTTGGTTTAAAACACGACTAAATAATAAATATATGAAAAACAAAAGTAATTTTTAAAGAACTTACTTCTAAACTTGACGACCTGACGCGCAGTGCGTGCGCTGTCGCATTATAAAATTGGAGGTCCTGGGTTCGATTCCCGGCTCGAGTCTGGTCTGTCGGCTTCGGCCGTGGCTAGTTACAACCCTACCGACAAAGACGTGTCGCCAAGCTATTTAGCGTTCTGACACGATGTCGCGTAGAAACCAATTAGGAGCGTGGGTTTATCATACTCCTGACAGGTTAGCCCGATACCATGCTAGACAGCATCATCACTTTCCACCAGGTGAGATAGCCGTCAAGGGCTAATTTGTAGTGTATTAAAAAAAATTTTTTTTTGTTCGCCTACCATGGTTGTTTCTCCATGATCCAAGGTTGACTGGTGGATAATGCTTTTAGCATTAAGTTCGCCTTATGTATAGATTTATTGTGCAATAAAGTTAAAAAAAAAATAACCAAGGCCATACCATCCCCGACATTTTTTCTTATGTATTAATAATTAACATTTAAAGTAAAAAAAATCGTATAACATCTCTCAATACCTTGGCTTAAAGCATAGAATACTAATGAATCAAATTTCCATACCATCCCATATTTTTGTGTTAAGGCAACTTATAGTTAAATGACCCCTAATATAGCAATAAGCATAAATTAACATAAGAAAGAGAGAGAGCTAAAATCCTAAAAATGGATTACTATAATCTAGGGAAAAGCCTCACCTGAAAAATTTCGCCGTGTGTCTATGAGGGTCATAAGGTCCCAACTGAATCCTGGCCTGTAGACCTCCCAACATGACCGCTTGGGCACTTTCTAGCGGATACCTTCCCGTCACCACGTTGTGACGCGCTTCTTCGTACAGCAACTCTTGGATTCGGGAATCTCTGAAGATTATTTAGACATGATCATCTTTTAATATTACCCAGCTATACGATTTGAAATCACACACTATTTTAAAACATTATGGAGAACTCTAAGGCATACTTCCAACTTCATAGTCAATTAAAATAATTTTTTGACATGTGAGACGCTGATAACAAAAAAATGGTTAAGTTTGTTGTGGGCTTCTTCTTAGACCTGGAAGCGTTTGTAACCCTTCTAGCTTTTGTTCTAAGTTGATGAATGTAGTTATCACCTCACGAATTAAATAATGAAAAACATACGCCTCGTAGATACCCATAGTGTTAGGTTTATAAATATAAAACAATTTTTGACTTCGACTTTTGATTTTCCATTCCTCTGATGTTTTCTTTCACCTCTGTTGTTGGATGTTTCAGGCACTCAATTTATTTCATTTTAAATTAAATACAACTCTTTGTTTTTATTTGTTTTTTTTTTTTTGGGTTGTCTATCTTCATTTTAATAGGATGTCAGTTAGACCTTACTTGATTCCTTCCTCCAGATGTTTGGGAAAGAAGACATTCCTCTGGAGTCGTAGTATGGGCTGATCGCGTGCTCGACGCGTTTCGGACCCGTGCCCGTATCTCTGCAGCAACTTCTGCCAGCCCGCCCACATGCGCCACGGGCAGTGGTGAGGTTTAAGCTGGATTTCTGTTAAGGTTTTAATCCAATATTCTACTGTGGTAATTAATATACATGTGATAGATTTAGGTGATTATATATATAATATATTTATAAGTAGCTTTATTAAAATTTATTTACACTTAAATATAAATTGTCTTTGTTACATGAACCCTACTTTACCATTTTATTCAGAATCATCAATAATCAAGTAAACACACATAGTGACACACACCCACACACTAAAACACACACACACACACAAGCTCTCGTGACCACATACACGTACACATACACTTGCAATTCTTATAGATGTTAAAATTAGTGCTAATGTACCTACTGTCAAAAAATGTAGATTATAATAAGTAATGTTTTAAGTTTAAATAAAACCAAAGACATGGGTCTTTGGTTTTATTTAAACCGGTCGAGAGAGCTAATAACCAGTTTCTTACCTAGCAATGGGCTGCACATCCAAAGCGCAAATACATTAGTAGCCAAACTCCTTGCACTCGGAGTACTCAATCCTAATTCCTCAGTAGATATAACCGCGTTCAGGAATCTGGCAGATGTAACGCACGACGGCACCTCCTCAGAGCTCATCTCTACCATGACAGTGGTTTTAGACATAAGGTAAACGCACGTAACTGGGTTTGAAGTACTGCTGGCTGAAGAGGCGGTACTTCCTGACGATCCTGAAAAAACACGGCTATATGTTTTTCATACAATGTTATATTACAAGTACTTATACTTTCACAACCTTCTATCAATTCGTAAGATTATGAACAAAGCCAATAAGCACGAAATGAAGAAAGCGAAATAATTTTGAGATGAATAAAACAAGACCGCATAACAGTTTACCTATGAAAAAGACTTTCTGGAAACCATGCTTTCTGCCTCTTCTTATTCGGAGAAAATATCTTCCGCGCTACTGTGCCTTCACTTAGAACTTTACTATTATTTGTAAATTATTAAGTAAAGCTCAAGCCTTTCTAGCCATAAAAATACTGGAAAAAACGTGTAGGTTCCAAGGAGAAATCAAGTATCCTTATGTTAAAGATGAGAAGCATTGAAAAAGCATACAGCATATATATGACAGTAGCGATAAGAATTAGGTTAAGGGTTAAAGAAGTTATCACGTGTTCTCGTGACTCCGCCGCCATCAGGCAGCAAGTCAGAACTCCGTGGGAGTTTGGTTGGTAGCGGTGGAAAGTTCCAAAAACCCACAAAGATTTCCTAACCGTTAAATTAAATGGCCATGGACTTATAATAAGGTTTGTTAAGTCCATGAGCAAGATATAAATTATCAGTGGATGTAGCAACATATAACAGCAAAAATGAGACCCTCGAATACGTGGGTAATATTCGTAATCATACCTGGTAATGGAGGTGAAATGGCACTGGATGAACTACCCCCGCTAGTTATGGGTTCGGTGGTGCTAAAAGACCCAGCCGCAATGCTACTGGATCCTGTTTGATTGGAACAACTGCTGAGATTTGAGCCTGGAATCGTTGACTTCATTGAATACTGTTTTTTTAGCCTTTGTACTGAGCGCTTGATTCGCTGGTGTCTTTGAGAAATCCAAATACCCTTTAGATTATTGCTGAATATAAATTAAACCAACCTGAAGTATTCTGTCATCGCCAAAGAATACGTGATTCTCATTTTGGCTCTCTTCCTGCTATAAATATCCCAATATGTACAATGCGTATACCCCGAAATAGATGCGTATACCTTCAAATCATTCTAGATCAGTAACCTATTAGTCTAAACATCTCATCTCAAGAACATCGAGTAGCTCAGTGAAGAATACTACTCGATGTCCTTGAACCACAGATAAAGTCCCGTTGCAAATCTAAAATACAAATCCATCGCTCTGTAAAAAACTTCAGTGTCTTACCGATGAAAGAATTATTGCTAGCCGACTGAAGTTTTCATTGGGAGATTTGTGCCGCTGAGATATGTTTTGCTGATCTGATAGAGACGAATTCTGTGCGGGCTTTGTAGTAAAATAAACAGACTATGTTCCGATAGCACGATATCATTTGGCCAGCCGGCGGTTAAGCACTCTAGTTTCTAGAAGGTTTGCTTCTATAGACAACAAGATAGCAATGTTTGACGAGTTTGCCGCCTCACATTACACGTTTGGTCTGAGGCTTCAACCGTGGTTAGTTACCACCCTACCGACTAAAACGTGTTGCCCAGCGATTTAGCGTTCCGGCACGAAGAAAATAATTAGGAGCGTGGGTTTACATACTTCTAACAGGTTAGCCCGCTACCATCTTAGACAACATCATCACTTACCATCAGATGAGATTGCCGTCTAGGGCTAACTTGTAGTGGATAAAAAAAACGTGGTTTTATGATTATGACTGAGACCCTCGCAATACCATGCTCTAAAATAACAAAGAGAAAACGAGAAAGTTTGGTCGGTCACTCATCAAGTAACCAACTTGGGGCAGTGTTGAATAACCACTCAATCGAATTATTTGTGCTAACGTACTAACGCATCATAGTAATGCGCGAATCCTTTGGGCAAGTCATTGTTTAACTCTGTTAGAGGAATTATCCTTATGATCATTTATTATATGATATGGTCCTTTGCACGAATGCACCAGACATTCGGCCAGCAGAGAGAGGGTGGCAAATGCTTGTGAGGCGCATAACGTCTGGCCTCAAGGACATTGCTTCGTGATGACCACGACCGCTTTGCAAAGAGTGTAACGACGAAGAAGAAAGGAATTATCGGACATTATCCTGATCGCAATCATTTTTGGTCCACTACAAATTTCCCTTGATTGCAATCTCACCTGTTAAGTGATGATGCAATGCTAAGAGAGTAGCGGGATAACCTGCTTTGGTTTACATGTGGTATGCAGGTATGCAGTATTCTGGTACGGAATGCTATCTCTTGGCGGTACTGCATCGTTAGGGTGGTAATTATCTACGCGGCAATTTTACTTTCGGTGCAAAACTTACCCAGTTCAGTCATAATTAGTCTCCATACTCATAATTAGTTTTTTTTTTATATTGTTCTAATAACTGTAATGTACTGTTATGCAAATTTTAACCGGAGAAACTAGAATGCTGTATATACCTGCAATGATAACTGTACTCGGCTTAGACAAACATTATATTGCAATATTTTTAATGCTAATACAGTGTATCGATTGGTGTATCATGTGTAATAAATAAAAATAAATAATCGCTATTACTGTTCACAGAAATCTCGAAACTAATCTAAAAAGAAAATTTTCGAACTATAGCTATCCTTTTCGCAGTGTTAGTTATAGAAAAGGAAAGACAACTCTTAGTCCGCGCAGTCGCTCACATTAAACAGGCAAACTAAGATCGTGGCGCAGGAGGAACGTAGTCTGTTGGTTTAAAGTGCTTGGTAAAAATGTAACGTTAAACCAACCCATAACACTTTTGTCGAGGGAATCCGAGGAGTTGCTCTCTTTAGAGTCAGGCTGAAGTGGTTTGTGTGGATCATGCTTATCCCACTCATTGTGCCGGCCTAGGGGACTGTATGATAGATGAGGTAAACGCTGCGACACTGAGTATAAATGCGCGTTGACTTCGGCTTGGAGCTTCTGACTCTGAAGGCTGTAGTATTCTTCGCGTGACCTGAACTCGCTAAAACAGAACGAATGGGGGATTTTATTTCTAATCTGGCTTCCCTGAGCCATATTTGACCTTGAAACACTAATAGGGCCAAGAGTATCTTTTTTTTTTTCCACCAGTGATACATTGGCCTATGACACGATTCTTGTAAGTATGCAAAGACTCCTTGTAAAGTTATAAAAAACAAATAATTTATCAGTATTAAATAATCAAAATTTTAAGCTTACAAAATTTGTGATAAAACCATACGCATAAACTTAAGTATTCCTTAATATGTTTTTTATAATAATTTGCTTTCTTTATTAATTTAAGGTTTCAACAAAGAAAATCATATAGTACTTATGTTAATATTTTCTTGATACTTACTTATATTGATACTCTGCTTGCATAGGATATCCACGTCTTGAGTATTCAACTGGAATTATCGTTATATAATTCCCGCTGTTCTGGACATTGGAGTTCTCCCCATAAGCTCCCATCTCCGGATGATGTTCCATGTATTTCTAAATTTATTTATCTACATCCATACTTTTACACATAAAATAATAGCGTGCCTTAGAAACATCACAAAAACAATGCGCCGGAATATCGATCGACTTCGCGCCCTTTTTAGTGTTGTCTGATAAAATAAACCGTGTTGCAAGACTCATAAAATATAAGCTTTAAAAAAATAATCATCAGAACATAGTTATTAATTTCAATAAGATATGTAACGTTTCTATTGACAGTTTATTAGGTAGACCGGTACAATCACACGTTAAATACCATTGTGGATTATAAACATGATTATTTTACAAGTCAATCTCATGATATTACAATGTGAAAGTAAAATGTCATTGAGTGTCCTAAAGGGACTCCTTTTAATAATATATTTTAGTTATAGTTTTAGTTTTAGGTTCAATTTAAGGTTTATTTTAAGTTTTTAAGTGTTTATTATACAGTTATGTACATTGTTTTATTGAGTATTGACAGCAGACAGTAAGTTGACAGCAGACATTCAACGTCATTCAACGTCATTCAACATAGTAGCTTAAACTTTGTTTTTACTATATTTTGCAAAATAACTTTATATATTCTAGGTAGCTTTTTATACTCAACTAATGATAGTAATTGAATGCATTTATACTTCTTTGAGTATAAAAATCATTAATTAAAAGTAATAAGTAATAACCCTTGAAAAATTATGAAAGTTTTCATGTTTTTGTTGTGACGTTTCGTTAATTTTAGATATATAGCTATCTAATCAAGACAAATAAAATCAGGGTAAAATTATTGGTTATCAATAATAACATTTCCATATGGAGGCTAAACTGAGAGAGTATCGAGCACTCCGAAGGAGAAAAGAACTTATAGACAACGCGAAGGAAAAGCTTGAACAAACTAAAGATAAAATCTTTAATTTCCTAGTTCCGAATATTTTTAGAGACATGGAAAAGGACAAAAGTGAGGAGACGGTTTTGTTGGTAAGTTAATGGAATTAAAATAAGTAATAGTTGAATGTTTTTCACCCCGTTAACCTGTTTTCTGTCGAGTTATAATGGTAAAACTCATGTAATAATCTGCTAGAAATAAACCTAGAATAAGCTATATTAGGAATAATACATTTAATTTTAGACTAAATTGACATTGTCTAATAAAATATATTTAATTGTCCTAAAGGATTTTATTAAACAGAATTGCTACAAGTGACAACTAAATATTATGAATTACCAAATAGTAAATTCATTAATAGTACAAATCGGAGTGAGAAGCACGCTGATGTAAAGCATTACCAGTTATTTAGCTGAGCTCTGCTCTACAATAACTACTTGAATACAAAGCATGCAAACACTTGTGTGTTGAAGGATGTTGATACAGTGGCATGTAGATTTGTTAGCTCACAATTCCAGATTCATATTTGAAAATCAATACACACTAACGTCATAGAAAACTGTGACATATCTACCTTAAAAAACAATGTATGAAAGTTTGAATGAATTACGTTCAATACCAGTAAGAGTTAAAAAAAACATTAAGTCCATTTTAATTAGATTTTGATGTGTTTTGATAATTAAAAGAGACTTATAATGGGTTGCAAGTGTGCGAATCTTATTCTAAGCTTGTAAGCTTGTAAGGTCAAATCAAAAATATCTGTATTCATGTAAACCTATTACAGGCATCTATGAATCGTTCATATATATCATATTTTTCCTTATTTCTATTTGTGAATTGATGGTGAAGACTACACTAGCCAACTTAAAACTAAAGCTAAGAAGATTCAAATTGCAAGTTCTAATGGTGTGATATATGATGCTAAATAAAGAGAACTGGGTTTTTCTTATTGTTTGTTTCTAGTTGTCAATCCTCAGGCTTCAGGTTCTTAGCATGACCATAATTAAAGTCTTTATCATAATTACAGCTTCAAAATGAAGAAGAACCAGCCAAACAGGATGTTCCTAAAACAAACCTTATCATGGAAGATGTTGAAGATGAAACTGTAGTCGCAGAAAATCAAGAATCATGGAGATACTTTACAATAAAATGGCTGTTATACTCTATCATCTGGGTTACATTATATGTGATCTTCCTAAAACTACAATTTGGTGCAGTTTTTTTTGTTATATCCGCTCTAATAGGTATTTGTTTAAATACTAGGACTAGACCAAAAAAGAAAGGGGAGGTATCAGCTTATAGCGTCTTTAATGCACAGTGTGTCAGTATTGATGGAACTTTGAAAGCGGAACAGTTTGAAAAAGAGATAAGGTTTGGGGCTGGTAGTGTAAGATAAATAATTCAATCTCATAATAAAACAATTTGTTAAGACATTATTAAATTATTTTTAATATGATAGAATACGAAAGTATTAATAAATAAAAACATTTTATAATAAAGTTGTTCAGACTGAAGCTTATATATCTTGTATCATCATCATTGGCCCTATTCATCTTCGAAAGATGTTTTGAACAGCGTCTCATGGGCGGCGACATTTGTTTTTATGGCTTATGAGGCCAATACGAGAGCGACAGTGACGTCCGCATAGTTCACAAATATATACAAGATATCTCTCCTTGTAAAACTTTGTGCAATGAGGTTTTAAATGTTCCCCTTTCTTCTCATAATATCTGAATCATGATCAACCCATTCTCAGCTCACTACAGAGCAGGGGTCTCCTCTCAATATGAGAAGGGTTTGGCCATCGTCCACCACGCTGGCAGATTGGCAGACTTCACACGCCTTTGAGAAGGTGCCAGGTTTCCTGACGATGTTTTCCTTCACCGTTGAAGCAAGTGATATTTTAATTGATTAAAAACGCAACTCCGAAAAGTTATAGGTGCGTGCCCAGGTTCAAACCCCTGACCTCTGATTAGGAGGCTGACGTTCTAACCACTAGGCTATCACAGCTATAATATCTGAATAGCGTTTACAAATTTTTAATTTGTAGCAATTCCTGCAAACAGCCAACTTATTGTAAATATATTGTGTTAACTGTCAATGCAATGCCTTCTACCCTATAGTTTATTTTAGTAACTTTAGACCATGTACTATACGAAGCGAAAAGCTTTTGAAGCTTAAGCCAAGCTTAATTTAAGGTATTTTATGGAAAAATAAAACATTTATATGATAATATATTCTCCTTTAATTATCCTAACATTTAAAAATAAAATTGCAACATATTTTCAACAATAATTATTATCAGCAAGCTATCAAGAACCAACTTAGCACTTGAAATGAAGGAATCTGTATTGAGATATTGTTTTTCAAAATGAGCACCTACACACTGAGATTGCCACCAACGATAGAAACTATTTACCAAAGCAAATAATTATAAATATATATATATATGTGATCTCTATTACATCTGTTCTAATTAACCTAAATATCTAACATAGGTTGCTTGGTAACTTATTGGGCTGGCGGATACAAATCTCTACAATTAAAACTACTTTATAATAAATCTCCTATTTAACAATGAACCTAATACAAGAGATTGCATTACTGTTGGACTGGATATCAATGCAACACCATTTATCCAATTAAAAATATAAATAGAACACATTCTTTTCTTGATTATATTTTAACAGTCATATAGAATAACATTTATTCATTATCACATATATTATATAACATGAAGTTACTTATGTTTATAAAGATATAAGAAGATGAAAAACTATATTTGCGGAATGTGAAACCAATACACAGTATAAGCACCTTTATATAAATTATTAAAATACGTCAATCCAAGGATAGACTACGGCGTTGGTCACATAAAGATCGTTGAATTTAAATAACTAGGTAACATATTAAGCATATTCATAGAAATTAGGAATCTGTATTGATATAAGTTTTTTTTTTTTTTCGTTTTATGGCTTTACACAGATTAGCCAATGTCAAGTTTATTATTTTATTAGTTCTCTCTCTATGGCTTTGCACAGACCAGCCAATGTCAAGTTTATAGCAATGTAGAAGCTAGGGAGAAATGGCGGGAAACTTCGCAGTCTGCGGACGCGGCTTCTTCAAACCTTTCCCAAATTAATACATTAATTCAAGAAAAGCATGAAAAAACCGCGTCCGCCATATACGAAGTCTCCCGCCTTTCTCTGATATAAGTTAAACATTGGTCTTACAAATAAAAGACGTATACAGAGTGCATAGTATAACATCGATTTATCTACCTGTCATTAAGGATTTAATATAAGGAGAAATATCGATATAACACCACATTCGCATTTGCAACGTATATAACGTATAGGGGTCAACACATATTTATAAAACTAAGGCACACTGAGCATCAAACGTCATTAAAAGTCATGCTACGCTGAACAGGTTAATACCTACGCAAGTAATCATAACACATTCATTTTAAACTTCGAAAATGCAACTTGGGTATTTATGGTTAATTAAAATTGTAAATAGAACAAGTTTTCTAGTCTTACATATACAACAAAATATAATTGCTCAACTAAACTAACGTCAGGCTTAACCACATTATTTATCCTCCCTAATAAACGTTTTAAAACTGGTAAATACGTCTCCCTATCTGTCAAAGATTATTCCAATCCAAGGCAGAGCACAAAACATTGTGTACAAACATATAACTTTTATTAGCAAGGATTAATTTAACAAAAAAAAAACGCTAACGACGCGGTATGGTCCCTTTGATTATTGTTCTATTTTCACTCGAGCTTTAGCAAAAGTACTAAAATTTGATTAAAATAAGTTGGAAAGTTTTCTAATAGAAACAGTAATAATACCCCGTAATCTTCTTTAATAAACAGACAAATGTTTTCAAATCGAACTGAGATTTCCTGAGATTATCGTTCAACGTCTTCAGCATTTACACAACCTATCATTTGATAACAAGCACAACCGATCATTTCATTCTATTTCTATATTTGTGTCATATCCGCCATATTGGATTGTTCACGACGTCATGGTCGTAGCTTATATGACACTGCAGTGGAACATTCATAAACTTATATTACCCTTCCTATGCTTCTTTGTGGGAGCGAAAAAACTCGCGTGAATAGATTAAAGTTCCTACAACAAAGCTTTGACATTATTAAATTATATTTTAGTTATAGCATAAAATTATGGCACAAGTTTTAAATATGACTAATATGGCTTATAAATTGTGGATTTTCTTAAATCACGAGCGCCCAGATTGATGAAAAGAAGTAGTGACTACAGAGGGCGTTGCATTTAGAAGGCTAAAGGTAACGAGACGTTTAAGGCGAACCCAGACAGAGACCAAAGTTGATTTCTCTACCTTTTAAACCTCGCACTACTACAATATAACATTACGAAGATAACTATTGGAGGGAATTTTAAATATCTATACTCTATGGTTTGCTCTTCACGGGCTGTGGATACGTGACAATCAAAATATACAAATCAATGTAGACCAACTGTAATAAAATTTAACGTTTTAGTATTTAATTATAATATGACAGTAAAATTATTATAATATATTTGGATAGGAATTTATAACGGTGGTATAACATTATTGTTTCACATGTCATATCCGCCATGACTTTATATCAAAGCTGTGAATAGGCAGCACTTAACGAAACTAACAATCTATTCTCATAATTATCTACATAATAAGCATTTTATAAGGGTTATATTGTATTAATTCCATAGTTTTGTATATTTGATAATTAACATGAAAATAGACAGATTTTTTTTATTATTTAGTGGATACAAACAGGAATTCTTGCGTTCCTTATGTAAGAAAAGTTTTTGTGAGTTTTTACACACTTACCTACGATCTGTTTAAAAATATCTATGAGTATTGTCACATGAAAGCATTCATATAATTTTATTTAATCTCATAAAAAATATAATTTGTTCAAAAATCTTGACTAGGATAACTATGTAGTATGAGTGAACATTTTAATCTTACTAACTAGAAATTGTTGCACTTTGCATTGTTCATTAACAATCGACGGAATGAAAGATTGCCAGCCTTAAAAATACTAGTTACCATTAAAAAAAATAACAATGCACGCACTTTGTATCTCTTGTTAATATCAGAACTCTTACCAAAAAAGATCAAGGTCTGATATTATTTCCTGACCTTCGCTTCGGAAAATTCTTTCCATAAAGAAATACCACATGCATATGGGTAACTATACTTATCCTTCTAGACTCTTTCGGGATAAGCCTGGGTGAAACTTATTTTATTTTATTTGTTCTTTACTTAGTGATACGTAGACACCAATTTAGATACTTAACTTTACGGACTATGTGGTCGACTGCGATGAAAATAACTATAAAACGGCGATTTCAAATATTCCCGACTGGGTATAAACGGGTTTTCACCGCAACGCCTTATATCGGGCAGCAAGAAAACAACGCCCATAGCTATAATCATATGCCATAGGGAATGTACAATTTTATAATTCTGTTCAGTCTGCAAGAACGCGTAACAGATTAATCCAATTGAAACTAGAGTCAACCCTATTGGCATATATACCGAGTAATATGATTTTGGATACCTAAATAACCTTGTCTTTCTATAATTGAAATACCAACTGGCCAATAGCACGACAACTCCGAACGCAACCGGTAATAGAAAAGCTACTATCGAATGCATGTTCCATGTCGTTAATAAAGCTATAACGATTGCACCGATGATTTGTAGGAACGACTTTAATCTGAAACCGATAATGCTCATAGCTAGCAACGTCACCCAAAAAGACATGAGCCCGCAATAGAAATCCCCAAATTGCAGAATATTCCCCCTCATAATGCAATACGCCACTTGCCCTGGCGCATCACATGCGTGATAGAACGTAGAGAATATCATAGTTAATGCGTACATAACAGCTTCCACGTAGTATAAACGTATAGTTGCCACGTAGATGGAGAAGAAGAAGAGTAGATTGCTAAGTGTTAGAAGCAGAATTGATACCAGCATGTAAGCGTGACTTTCCACCCTGGAATTGTCGGAGCAGTCCCAACCTGAAATTAAAAAAAAAGTATTTATAAACCAATCGTTAATTTTTTTTTTTCGGACTGTCTATTAGCTGTGCTAACACTATTGGTTGCCACAGCGTAACCAGGCTGTTTGGCGAGCTAGGGCCAAAGAGTCCTAGGACTCGAAGAAACTAAGGGAACGTCTGCCTAAGGGCGCCTCCTTTGAGGTCGAACCTCGGCTTAGGCGACGTTTGGAATAACGGGGGGGTGTCGGACTGTGTGTGGTCCATACGTCTCCGAGGCCGTGGATGGAGCCCACGTCCGGATGACATAAGATAGCGGGGACCTCGTCTTCGCCGGCGATGATAGTGTAAATCGCTCAACAACAATACGAAGACAAGACCAGCTATCTCAAGGTAAAGAACGTCATTACACTAAATCCATAAAGGCTAATTTTATTGTGTTGTGTGCTTCTTTTTAGACCACGACGTGTTTGGAACCCTCGTAGCTTTAGTTTTAAGTTTACGAATGTAGTTATCGCCATCAAATCATTACTATGTAAATTATGGACACTTTGCAAAAGTGCCTTTTAAAGGATTATTTAAATATAGTTTATAAGATTCTTGTGGTTTAAATAAGAGAGATCCCTTTTCTTAAGAAAATTTTGATCTTGTAATTATTGCTTATTCACTACAATGTAAGTTATTGACACTTCGCAAAAGTGCCTTCTAAAGGATTATTTCAATGTAGTTTATAAGATTCTTGTGGTTTTAATAAAAGATAACCCTTTTCTTAAAAAAATTTTGATCTTCTAATTATCGCTTATTTAATAAGCGCGAAATATAGAGATTGTTCCCTCCTAAGCTTATCTTCGAAAAGTAATATTGAAACCTTTCGTTTGGTTTTAGTGTCTTTATCTTGGGCGCTACCATCTGGATTATAGATGAAACACCCTCGCATTTGCTTGGAATGAATCGGTAACGTAACCCACAATAAATAATCTGCTAAAGTGCTGTTAATAAGGCACTAGAAGGAACCCTACGCATTTAATGCGCAACGCTTTTAAATGCATTATCTTATCATAAAGTTTTCGTAGCGCACGAACACACACTTTTAGAGTTTATGAGATAAATGTAGAATTTCCAATATATTTCAGTCCATAGATCGCAAAATGCTTATATCTTTTCGTGTCGGAAATGGCCAGTTCCTAAAAAACAAATTTGTACCCCAAAAGGTATATATACAACCTACATACGTTATAAAAAGCTTTTCAATGGTATAGTAACAAAAATTTGCCATTTACTTGAAAACAAAGCTTCAGTATTAATAACTAAAATCTGATAATAGTAGTGAATAATAGAATTAGAATTTAAATGGGATTATCTCACCTCCATATCCTGCAGTACACGAACAAAATGAAACCACAAGCCCACTGAATGTATTCAATCCGCAGTTGCCATTATTGCTACACTTCCCGCTCACACAGGAAGCGGAAGAAAGAGACAGCAAGGCAGTCGCATTACACTCTTTCTGCCCTTCCCTCGTCACATTCGAAAACATGCTCGAGTTTTCAGCCTTCTCCGTCTTGCCAACGTAATATTTCGTGCCATCGGTCGAAGTGCGACAGGGACAGACAACGCTGTCGCAGAACAAACGCATGGTCATATACCACATCCCCGCCTCTGGATATGGAATGATAATTTTCTCGTATATAGTATCAGAATCCGTGCTGTTTAGCACAATAATCGCAGGAGTCACTCGATCGTTAAACCTGCACTGACCAGATTGTAATGGAATGCTAGCGTGACCAATGTTTAAACATATGACGACCTTGAAAAACTGGTTATCTTCCGTAAAACCGAGAAGAGACCCATTAAGAAGCTCTCTCTTGTACCCACCGTAATAACCTGCACTCATCAGTAAACTCGCTTCAACTGCTAAGCTTCCGCCTATATCTATAAATTGATTGATTTCGAATCTCAGTACTCTTATTTCGCTTGAAGACAAGTTGACTAAACTAGTCACATCCTGTAAATCTGTAGTTGGTAACCCGTAGGCGAAAGTAAAAAATCTGTCTTGATCATCTCGCATAAGATCTGTTAGAGATTCAATTCTATCCTCTTTTTCATCGAAACTTCTCAGATCGTATGATTCACAATCCTTAATTTGTGAGGTGTTCCCTTCAAATATGTCCAGGTACACATATTGCGCTGCACCTGGGTGGGTATGGAAACTTATAATCTGTTTATTATTTAATCTTGGATCAAAAACACAGTATAGTAGATAATCGTTGTCAGTCGGCGAAGATACTGATTTGATTCGAACGGTTATGTTTGCGCTGCTCATTGTAGAGTTAATTATGTTTAATTCTAGTTTAATGGGCTCTAAGTTGTCATCAGCTATACATTTGTAAAGTGCAGGTAACTTGGCATAGTCCACGTTTAAACTTTTATAACAGTTCATATATAGAGAGGTTTTGTCGACTTTTAGTTGTAGATCGGTGTACAATATTGTATGACAGTCTGCTACTAGACCTGAAAAGAAAGACATACAATTGTATAGGAATCGATCGTGGAAATTATTTCTGGAAGTTCGTTACCCCATCTTCAACAATCTTCCATGACTGCCTGTTATTTTTCAATCAACAGCAGATCTTTGTTTTTAATGATAACTTTACACTTTACAATCAAAGCAGCCACGCAGATCTTCCAAAATACGCTCTCATAATTACTAATTATAGCTTTGATAGCCTAGTGGTTAGGGCGTCAGCCTCTTAATCAGAGGTCAGCGGTTCGAATCCGGGCACGCAACTCTAACTTTTTCTTTGTGCGTTTAAAAAAAAATATCACTTGCTTCAACGGTGAAGGAAAACATCGTGAGGAAACCTGCACGCCTGAGAGTTAATAATGTTCATAACTGCCAATCCGCACATGGCCAGCGTGGTGGACTATGGCCAAATCCTTCTCATATTGAGAGGAGACCCGTGCTCTTTAGTGAACCGGTAATGGGTTGATCATGATGATGATGAATTACTAATTTATGTGAAGTCAATATTTTCAGAAAGCCCTTTGATGTCGGAGCGAAAGAGGCGGAGAGCGTTCTTTGGAAGACATGTGTGGTGTGGTGTACCAAGAATAAACAATTTTAGATTACATCGTACACCGCGGACATCAGGAAATTCAGCTTTGTTCATAAAATATTAACTTCCGTAAACTATCTATTCTATTCAAATTTTTGCCAGTTAACCCATTTGTTACACGATGCAATCATTGAATACTGTAGAGGATTTGGTACATCCAGCAACAAATCATAATGCCCTAACGTGACCTCGATTGCGCGCCGCTGCAATTGTTACAGTTTCCGGCCTACTCGGTGGTACTTCACTTGTCAGTAAATAGTTTGTAAATTTTAAATTCAAATAGTCCTTTAAAAGGCATGAACCTCCTTGTTGGAAAGAGGGCCTAGTTAATCGAAATCTAGTGGTTCGTTTATTCCACGTTCGGTTGTTTGTATTTGGTTTGCTATAAAGACATTTTCAGTACAAGGGTTTTTCATGGTCCACCCCCACGCCTCTAATAAATAACTTTGTGAAAATTATCGCTAAAGCCCCGAGCCAAAACCCACATTTGAGCAGAGCGGCGTCTCACGAAATCTTTCTTCTAGGAGGATGCCTGCGTGCAGCAGGGAGACGCAAATAGACTAAAGATGATTTCAATGATCCACTAACCATAAGGTCGAATTGAGAGTTGGGTTTGGAAGTAGTAAGCGCATTACTTGTAGAGCAGTTTCCATGGGAAATCAGTTCGTCACGTCACGTGGGTAACAATGATATCATGCAATAATTATTCGAAACAAATGCTCTCGGGTAACATTCAGACTTAAAGTACACGAGATTGTAATTTGAGGTTCCATTTTATCTAGCTTCAATCGCCAAGTTAGGTATACATTATTCATCACAGCAAAAAGCGTAGCGAAACTACTCGCTTTGCAATCTTAACCGATGGATGTCGGATGCTATACGAAGGTTTTATTCGAGAATTATTACTTCGCAATCTTATGCTATGTGTGCAGCGATGCGGTAATTGTAAGATGCCGTCTGCCCATCTAGTCAATGTGTTTTCCATTGCGCGGACGCCCAGCATCGTTTATCGGTTCTCGAACCCATGTTTCCCTCCTATGGCTAGGACAACTCGTAACTTAGAAACACATCACATTAAATGTTGACGTACGCATCGTTCTTACCTTGCTGTTCCACCTTTTGTGATCTCGGATCTTGCCACTTTATATAAGCCAGTGCGTACCATATCCCAGGCTTGGGGTATGGTATAGAATACGTCAAGTTAGTGCCATCAGAACGGAGTTCCAACGTATGTATCGACTCCTCTCTTAATGCAGGTTTTAGGAAGCCCTTAGGGAAGCTGTATCCATCGGGGTTAACCGCCGGGTAAGATCCTTGCTTAAGATGAATTACTACTTCTTGGGGACTGCAAGACCCTGAAACAACAGGATGATTCAAATACATTTATTTTTGATCATCTTCAACATCGGCCTTCTAACGTCCATAGACTACGGGGCTAGTGCCCAGTGGCCGCAATCACACCTTATGATAAGTGATGACGCAACTTAAGGCGCGCTTGCCTAGAAAATCCTTGATTTGAGGGTACTAATGCTATATGTAGTGGTGAAAGCAGAAGATGGACGGACAAAACTATGTTTGTCCTTCTCCAAAATGTACTCGTATCTCTCTCTATGAAAGATTTCGCCAAGTCATGTTTAGCTATGATGCCGTGCATTGGTAGCAAAAGGGTATTTTAAAATCACTCGAGAACTTTATCTAGGTTTATTTCAGTATAAAAACGCAAGCTACCACTGTGGCAAATTTCGTCAATATCGGATTAGGATAAGTAATAAACCATCAAATAAAAACACCTTCGCATTGTTAATATTTGTATGGAGTGTTTAGGCCGCAGTCCACGACGTTGGCCGAGTAGTATAAGTAGACTTCACACCCTTTGAGTACTTTATGGGGAACTTTTAAGTATGCATGTTTCCCTCTGCCGTGAGGCATGTGATGTGAATTGCTTTAAACACGCATAGCTCCCAAAAATTTGAGATATTTATTTATTATTATTTATTTATTACGAAGCGGTGATAGCCTAGTGGTTAGGGCGTCAGCCTCCTAATCAGAGGTCGGCGGTTCGAATCCGGGCACGCACCTCTAACTTTTCGGAGTTATGTGCGTTTTTAAAAATATCACTTGCTTCAACGGTGAAGGAAAACATCGTGAGGAAACCTGCACGCCTGAGAGTTCTCCATAATGTTCTCAAAGACATGTGAAGTCTGCCAATCCGCACATGGCCAGCGTGGTGGACTATGGCCAAACCCTTCTCATACTGAGACGAGACCCGTGCTCTGTAGTGAGCCGTTAATGGGTTGTTCATGATGATGATGATGATGATTTATTTATTTATTATTAAAATACAAGGAATATAATTAATTATACAATAAAGGCACCGAAAAAACCAAAGAGGTTTGTCCTCGGTGCTAATCTGTAACTTAAGATTAGGTTTTCCGAAATCGGAAACGACAGGTGTCTTCTGAAGTCATATCCATTTGATACCTTTGAATTATAGGCATATTTTGCACCAAGCAGGGCAATAATCCGCTGGGTTAAATACGAGTGGTTTCGTTTACGAAGATATACCAGATAACAAGTACTAATTTCCTGACATTTTGCGTGGGTTAACGTGCAAACAAGGAGGTATTCCTTGCAACTGCGTTTATTTAATCAAACTGGATTACTCAAGCTGTACCAATTTAAATAGTTGCGACATGCAATCTTTAAAAGTAGGTACCACATGATGCAACTACATGCTGGTTCGGAAATGTTCCTGTCCCCAGCGGGTAACTTCCATGCTCAGCTTCCTTCATATTCCAGGGGTTTACACTATTAAAAACCCACATTTTCATAAATCTTAGCTCCTCTGAATGTATTCAGCATTTAAGCTTTCTCTCGTTATGTGATATCTGATATAACCTACAATGTTTTCCCCAATTTATGACTTGTTTGTAGATGAAGATGTTAATTACAAATTACTTTACAAGCTGCAGTTACTAATTAATGTACCTATTATATTTAAAAGACCAATAATTCTAGAAAGTTTATATCTATTGCGTAAATTGGAAACAGCCATAATATGTATCATGATCAATCCATTACCAGCTCACTACAGAGCATGGGTCTCCTCTCAATATGAGAAGGGTTTGACCATAGTCCACCACACTGGCCATGTGCGGATTGGCAGACTTCACACGCCTTTGAGAACATTATGGAGAAGTCTCAGGCGCGCCTTTGTTTTGTTTTGTTAGGTTTCCTCACAATGTTTTCCTTTACCATTGAAGCATGTGATATTATATATTATTTAAAAACGCACATAACTCCGAAAAGTTACAGGTGCGTGGCCAGATTCTAACCCCCAACCTCTGAGGCGGATGCCTCAACCACTAGGCTATCACAGCTTCAGCTTAATCTACATGGACTAGTGCAATATATAAGAGGAAGAAATGAATAGCCACTAAAACCAAGATTCTTATATATTAATATATATAAGAATCTTAAATCTAGGTTAATACCTAAAATACAAAAGTAAACAAGTTACCTTAGCTGAGGAAAACCCCACAATATTATAAACATTAATGATACTAAATGTTTTCACAGAAATTGATAACGCAAAAAAAACACAACTATTAATAAAATTATTTGACTTATAGAGATAATAATTTCATCAGCTAAAAACACAACCATGTATTTTATTGCTTCTTTGATTTTAATATAAAACAGGTTTTTTTATAGTGTCCAAATGAACAAAAATAACAATGAAGTTTCTGTCTTCTATCTTGAATCTTTATCTAATATCAGGAAGAACTGAATCAATTTAATCATGAATTTCACTAGTAGATAGAATATTATATATTATAGGTGAGTATAATTCATCCATATAAACTCTGTGCCTGGGTTTAATATAATTACTAAATTGAGGATTTTTGTCCCTAACTTTGAAAAAATATAGGACATTCATCAAATGTTCCAACCCCTAATAGTCAAACACGTAAATAAGACGAACTAAAAAAAAATCAACAAACATCAAGGGTTGTGACAATAACTCAGTAAGATATACACACCTATGTTATTCAAATGAAGCTCCTCGCACTGGAACGTAAACCGTGCATCACTTGGGTCATATAAAACAGGATAAAAAACAACGGCAACAGTTCGATAGCTCCTGTACATATAAACATCGATTGCCACATGCCTGGTTACCAACTGATACCCTGGCAATATAACTGGCCGTGTGTTCATCAATTGCTCGATAATCCTCCTCTTCCTGTCCTCAATTTCATCCTCTTTATCACCATTGGAAGCCACAAAGCAAATATAGAGTAATAACAAATAAACATATCTCATTTCGAGGTAAACCTTTCCTTATAATATTGGGCGGAGATGAAACCCTAGTTATGCTCTCACGTATAAATAATATTCAATGTTTTTTTTTGCTATCGATACATATTTGTTTCCACGAAATATACGTTAGACGTCGATCATTGAACACTGTTGATTGTTGAATTTTGATTTCAACTTTCGACGACAATTTTTGACAACCACAAATTTTTGTCCATTATTATTGACAGCGGGATGTCAGTTGAATGTAGACATGACTTAATGTTCAAAATGTTACCATTGATAAATAAAAAAAAATCATAACTGATAACTCTACATTTCCACTGTTTTTATTTAAAAAGATTAAATAAAATACTTGAATTGGAAAGATTATAAATTCATTAGGGTAAAAAAAAACAAAATATTTAATTAGTAATAAACAAAATGTCGTAATTGTATTCTGTGCCTAAAACTTTTATCGACATGGCATCACTGCAAAGTGTGCTGGCGAAGAAAAAAATATTAAAACCTTTTTTCTGTTTGGATTCTGCGCGCGCATGTCTCGTTCACTCGCATAAATTTCCGAAGTTATTCTGCGAAGTGAATAATGGCTTCGATTACAATTTCGAAGCCCGCCGAAGTAAACGGCGACTGTCCGCGATTAAATAAAAAATATAAAATGGAAAATAACAAAGTGACTGTAGTCCTGGGTGCTCAGTGGGGTGATGAAGGCAAAGGAAAAGTGGTGGATCTTCTCGCCATAAACTCTGACATCGTGTGCCGCTGTCAGGTTAGATTTTTCGTAAATAAATACATAATACATATTTTCTTGTGCATAATTGCATCAATGCTAAGAACTTATTTCACTGGTTCATTAATAACGACTGTACATAATAAATTCACTTATAGTAAAAGCCTTTGCTATGTTTACTTATTAAAACAATATTTGAGGTTATAGTATACGCTAATGTTTTCAATTAGCTCTTGTTGAAAAACATTTATGCCGCCTTGACAACTACTATTACAAGCGTCCCATTTAAATTTCAAGTTCACTTTTCGTTTAAGAAACCGTAAAACTGGCGTCGGGCCAAGTTGTTTGAAAATATGCCGATCTGTTTTTGTATAAACGTGATGTTTTGTTAGAGCGAACTTGCGTAGCTGATAATAGCATAATATAATAGAACTGTAGAGCTATTCTCCGGTTACGTAATTATTACGCGCATTTCCCGCGTATAGTGCATTTTCAATCATGTGACTTTAGTGATTGATTTGTTAGCGAATCGTAAAGCGTGTAAAGTCCCGCGCACACTTGCGCCTTACGAATTACGAATTCGACAAATTTAAACAGCTTACCCATAAGTATAGTGTGAAATGTTAGCCAAAACACCCATTGTGTGATCTGAGGATGCTTTGAGTTACAAATATCTTAACAAAATAACATATATTTTATAATAAATTTTGTCATCATCATATTTTTGTCACACTGCAAGGCATTGTCTTATTCCCCTAAGAGAATGGGATTTATAGATAAGATCTATTAGTTAACCTACTCTAACTCTACTATGTTTCTCCACTTTTGTCAGCTGCAAGGTTGAACATCTCATGTTAGTGTTATTACTGACACACCACTGAGAAATATATATTATGTAAGATTTAGGAGTATAAGTGTGTGTTTACCCTATATTGTTATAGTGTATAATGACTGAGTAATTGTGGATTATTGCCAAGGTCTGGGGCATTTATTTTCTCGCTCACTTAAGAAAGTGTATTCATATAATTTAACAATATATTATTTTAAATAAAGCCACAATGCAGCTGCCTTTCATTGCTAAATATATTAAACATTTATATGCATAGCAGTCAAACAGATCTTGATAGTAAGACAGTGGGAAAACATAGCAATAATAGAAGATAAAAAAAACCTATTGCTATATCTCAAATTCATGGTATCAATACATTTTGTCCATTTATAAATCAACTAAAGCTTGACAAAGGGCTTTCTATGATTAAAATAACAGCATGCGCTAAGTCTTTATATGGAAAAATGTTTACATCTGATCTTTAAGCTTTAAATGTAAACCAGTAGCTAAGATTAAAAACAATTGGAGTAAACATTGGGTAAAGCTGTATAAACAGAATGTAGTAATACTGGATAAACAGTATTCAAAATTGACTTCTCATTATTAAACTTACTGCCAACCGTTTAATAACTAATACTAAGTATGAGTAAATTCACTATATCCTAAGCAAGTTAAGTGGCGTGTCTATTATGTGTGCTTACTCTTTATTATATTTAACACTTACACATGTATTTCAACATAAAGTAGTTAACATTTATTTGTAGTTGGTATATTTTATCGAAACTAAAACATATACAAAATTATATAGGTTAATAAATCATGATGAAGTCATTACTTAGTCATACCTGATAAAACCGCTTCAGACTAGCGCTAATTTATGTTAATGCCCACTCTTGATTATTCACAATATCTAAACTTTGACCTCACTGTTTGGGTGATTAAAATATGCTTGGAAAATGTAAAAGTTTGTGAAAGTGTGTGAATATTTTGTCAAGCATTTATATATAGTACTAGCTGTTGCCCGCGACTTTGTTTGCGTAGAATTTCCGTGAGATTGAGGTTTCCCGTGCGGTCAATGCCCTACTTCAGAAAGTAAGCTACAGGCAAATGTCTAATTGCCGATTTTCGTGTCTCTAAATTATAATACATAGGACTTTCATACAAACTTTAAACCCCTATTTTACCCCCCTAGGGGTAGATTTAGATGAAAAAAAAATTTAACCTTATACTTACGCCTTAAAATAAATTTATTTTCAAGCTTGTAGACTTCATAATAAAAAATAAGCAAAAACTATCATCCCCTATTTTACCACCATTAACAGGTAATATTAAAAAAAAAAATATGTACTTGTTTTTTATTTATTATTATTAATCTTAATGCAAATTTTTGTGTCTCTAACTCTAAAAACAAAGGATTTTCATACAAACTTCCAACCCCTATTTAACCCCCTTAGGGGTGGAATTTCCAAATATCCTTTCTTAGTTGACATCTCTTAACTATCAACTACCTACTTGCTAAATTATAGCTTTGTACATACAATAGTTTTTGAGATCTCGTGTTTAATCAGTATGCAAGTGACCTTTCGCTTTTATATATATAGACACTTAAAGTAGCTTGAAGTCAAATTATACCAATTTCTAAACAATACATGTATATACCCAACATAGGGACCCAATCTGTAATTTTTTTTAAATCTTTATTTATTATTCAGGACTTTTATATAATAACTAGCTGTTGCCCGCAACTTCGTCTGCGTAGAATTGCTGATTTCCCGTGATTGCCCTGCTTCAGAAAATAAGCTACAGGCAAATGTCAACTTTGCCGAATTTCGTGTTTCTAAATTAAAAAACATAGGATATTCATACAAACTTGAAACCCCTATTTTACCTTCTTCGGGGTAGATTTGGATGAAACCAAATTCTAACCTAATACTTACGCCCTAAAAGAAACCTATTTTCAAAATTTCATGCTTGTAGGCTTCATAATAAAAAAATAAGCAAAAACTATCATCCCCTTTTTTACCACCGCCCTTAACGGGTAATATTTAAAAAAATAATCATGTACATGTTTTTTATTTATTATTATGAATCTTAATGCAAATTTTTGTATCTCTAACTCTAAAAACAAAGAGTTTTCATACAAACTTCCAACCCCTATTTAACCCCCTTAGGGGTGGAATTTCCAAATATCCTTTCTTAGCTGACATCTCTTAACTATCAACTACCTACTTGCTAAATTATAGCTTTATACGTACAATAGTTTTTGAAATCTTGTGTTTAATCAGTACGTCAGTAAGTCGGTATGTAAGTATGTAAGTGACCTTTTGCTTTTATATATTATAATAATATATAAATATAATATATTTATATTTATATGACAGTCCTATCTTACCTTACTGTATCTGTAGTTGAGCAGGCCAACTAATAGACCAATGAGGCTGTTCAAAATAGCCTAGATGTAAGGTAAATAAGGTTTAATTATGTAAGTATATTCAAGATAGATACTGTGAGGTGATGGTGACATTGCAGTCCATGGTTATATTAAATGTAGGTTAAATAAAATCAAGGGTTTTAAATGTACTCAGCCGATTATATAATATTTTATTTTTTTCACTGTACAAAAAAATAATCAATATGTACTACCTTTCTAGTGAGTACACTTCATTCTTTTAGACCTATATTGTATAAAAACAAGACTGTCCACATTTCTAATTTATTTTTATTTTCCTATATACCTACCTATATATATAGTAGAGTAGTAATAAAACTCATTTAGACATTTTTATTTCTGAATACATAGAAACCAGCATAACACTAGATTCCCATCCTTACTATCATGATGATGATGAAGAACCCATTACCGGCTCACTACAGAGCACGGGTCTCCCCTCAATATGAGAAGGGTTTGGACATAGTCCATCACGTTGGCCATGTGCGGATTGGCAGACTTCACACGCCTTTTAGAACATTATGGAGAACTCTCAGGCGTGCAGGTTTCCTCACGATGTTTTCCTTCACCATTGAAGCAAGTGATATTTTAATTTTTAAAAACGCACATAACTACGAAAATTTAGAGGTGCGTGCCCGGATTCGAACCGCCGACCTCTAATTAGAAGGCTGACGCCCTAACCACTAGGCTATCACCGCTTCAATACCGCTTCCTTACTATACATACACATACAATTTTACTAGGAGAATACAAGGAAGGAGTCTACCATCATATTGAATTTAATTAAACTTATTTAAGAAGTACATAGCCTTAAGTATATGGCAGTTTAATAACACTTAAATTAACTTGCAAATATGACAGATTAAGTGTATATACATTATTTACATAAATATACATTACATTTTAGACGGACGTCAGTGGTGAGTAATGGACACGTGAGTCATTATTGTACACTTGATAATTTCCAGGGTCTAGTGTATTATATACCTATTTAATTGAGGCCAGCGCACACCGGGGACGGCTGGGTAAAGCGTTTTATCTTGAATACGGAACTTGTGATAACAATGTACGGATTAAAATATTTAAGATCGACCTTAAAACATCAAAGGTTATTGAGAGTAGAGAATCCTCCACGGTGGGTTGCGTCATGCAACGGCATAAAACGTCATCTATAAAGCACTATTGGCCTTACCTTTGCCTTAAAAAACAGATAAAAAAGGCAGCGTTACGTGTCTCTACGTTATTCGGTCTCGTTTAACTGTATCTTAAAGGTATAAGAGCGCTTTTATAGATCTCGGCCTAAGACATGCGCTTGAGTCCGCTAACATACGATCTCGGGATGAAGCGGGGCAAAATCGCCTGCTCTGCCGTCTCTGGAGTGAGCTAACCTTCGGCATACCGCAATAGCTGCCGTGGCCGAAATACTATGGTCTTTAGCAGTCCGACAAGCAAACTGCGATGGTCCTAAAGGAAACATTTTTTAAATTTCGGTATCTACTTCATAGTTAAGTTACAAATTATCCTAACATGTAAGCGTGTTAACCTTAGAAATTTACGTCGGTTTCTTGTTTCTCCTTTAGTCTACTTACAGGCTACCAGTCCTGTAAAAGAACGGGATAGACTTGAACTCTTCACGCTGTTCCAATGCGGCTAGGACACTTCGAACAATATTATTAGGAAGATAGGTATCTAAAGGTTACTAGTAAACGATAATAGATAGATAGATAGATACTCTTTATTGCACACATATTTTAGAGAAACAGCAACATGGAACACTTATGAAAAGGCAGTCTTATTGCTTAAGCAATCTCTTCGAGACAACCCGTGAAAAGCCACCAAGAAAGAAATAAAATAGATGAGGGTAAAGGCGCAATATGTAAACTAAATATTACCAATAAATATAATATAAAAAATGTATACTTATATGTATTAATAAATATATATCAATATGTACATTTAATAAAAAAGGTTTTAAAAAAAATGGTAATCATTAATCGAGAAAGACTGATTGGTGATCAACTTTGGAGGTTTAAAGAATTGGGCATCCATTTACAGTTCCTAACTAATGTTAATGCAATACGTACTAAATTAATCTTAGGTTCATCATCATGATCTGTGCTCACTACAGAGCACGGGTCCTCTCTCAATATGAGAAGTGTGTGGCCATAGTCCACCACGCTGGCCATGTGCGGATTAGTAGACTTCACATGCTTTTGAGAACATTATGGAGAACTTTCAGGCGCGAGGTTTCCTTACGATGTTTTCCTTTACCGTTGAAGCAAGTGATATTTTAATTGCTTAAAACGCACATAACTCTGAAAAGTTATAGGTATATAGCCCGGGTTCGAACCCCCGACCTCTGATTAGGAGGCGGACGTCCTAACCGCTAGGCTAGCACAGTTTCCATCTTAGGTTGTATAGCATTATTAGCTAACTTGTATGCAGAAGGTTAACCTAACCGGCGTGACCGCTCACACTCACATGTCATGAGTCAGTACATGAATAAAGCCTTAAGTCACGGGTTTGTTGTTGCCCGATAAGGAACTGGCGTACATCTGCAATAATATTCGCAAGATCTTCACGAAATTGTACTAACTTAAACTAACTAAACAAAAGTATACTAACAAAACTACCTTTCTAAAAAAGAAAAAAAAAAGAAATGTCCAACTCGGCTCAAATTTAATGGAGTTATGGAATAAATCGGCGAAATGGTTCACCCTCCATCTAGATTTTCATTTGACCCCATTATTTTCCAGAATAGTAAAATAGCCGCAAGCTGAATCTTGAGTGTCAGCTGTCAGGTTATTTAATTTTCCTTATAATGCGATCAACACTTTTTACGTGATACTTGAACAGAACTTCACGTATCACGATCTTCACTCTGAACGATGTCGCAGAGAGGCTGGACCTATTCAGTTGCAATCTGAGTGAACTCACAAGAGTGACATCATGGATGATATGTTACCGGAATATTTAAATTTAGCAATTTTTATATACATTATATACTATACTATAATTATATACTATAGTAGCCTTAATATAAATTAATGCTACTCTAGCAAATTAGGTTTTTATCCTGTCAAGCTAGAATAAGAGGAGATAAATAAATAAATAAGATACAGACATAAATTAACGTAAAAATTCTTTTGGGTTCTATATCGACAACTTTTAGCTATATCGCTAAAACTTTTTATTTTATTACACTACGAGGTAGCTCTCGACTGCAACCCTCGGTGGTAAGTGGTGATGCAGTCTAAGATGGTAGCTTGCTAGCCTGTTTGGGGTATAGTACACCCATACTCTTAATTGGTTTGTACGCGTCATGCTGCCGGAACGCTACATCTTTGTCGTTAGGATGGTAGCGCGGCCGAAGCCTCCGAACAGACGATATTCGATCCGGGAATTGAACATGGGCCTCCCAATTAATTCTGCGCTATGGAGGTCGACAAAATAATTTCAAAGAACACCAACCGTTCAGTTTATTATAGATCGATAGATTGATATTAATTAGTTATTTAGCAATTTTTAGTGTCGTTACAATTTCAATAAGGTTGATTGCGCCATCTTTAATTATAATAAGTAAGTAGTACGAGGAGAAAAATAATATTACCAGCCAACAAAAAGTCAAACGAACAGCTCCAGCCTTGATGTTAGACATCTGTTATCTGTTAACGATTTCTCCGCGCCTTTGTTGTAGGTAGGTAATGCGAACTGACTGTTGCGACACCACGCGAAAATGTTTTGGAAATTGAAATAATGCCTAGCAGGTACAAATATTATATATTTAGTCAAAAATATTATAAATGCGAATTTTAAGTCGCATTCCTTCGAATGCGAAAAACTGCTCGTAACGGTCAAGGTGGAGGGATGAAGGCCAAGAGGATGTAGCCCATGCGTTGGTCCGATCAGATGAGCCTGTCAACCTCTCTTTGCAACACAACAAAATAGTGGATAGTCGAAACAACAGTTTTTTATATCGTAGGATCTATTTTGCATGTTAATGTGTTGGAACACAATTCATACTGTTAGGGATAAGGAGTCATTCGGGATTCGGATCTTCTTTTTATTCGGAATTTTGAAATCACGCGGGTACCGTTTCTTATCAGGACAAAAATAAACCTAAGATTTATTAACTATGAACTTTATTTTTCCAGGGTGGAAATAACGCTGGTCACACTGTTGTGGTGAACGGCAAAGAGTTCGACTTCCATCTGCTACCCAGCGGTATTATCAACTCGAAATGCACCTCTGTTATAGGTAAAGTATCTCAACTATTATTAATTTATTTTGGTTGCCTCGTATTAAAAGTTAGAACTAGCTTTGTCAGAAACTACCCAAAGAAAAAAATCCTCCATATTTATAGCTATTCATATTAAATTACTCCATATTTATCATTTGATAAAAGGTCAAAAGAAAACTTCATTCATCATCGGTCTATCATGTCAAACACGGCTGGATCTACAATAAACAGCAAGTATAATTTGCTACACCGGATCATCCTCAGGAGACTTGACTTCACAAGCGAGAAAAGTAAAGCCAACTTTACTTTAGTTGTTGGTGTCGGGTCGAAACGTGCGTAGAGGTTCTAGTGGAAGATTTTGTGTGGTGTTATATTATACTAATCTCCCGGTTGTCGGCGGAATATAGCAAATTATACTTGCTGTTTATTGTTTATCATGGACTTCCGCAAAGTAACGCCTGCTTCTTTTCATTATACGGCTGGATCTTGTTAGGATTCCCAAATACTACGAACTTGAGCTCGACTCGTTTAAATATCGTCTGCCCGCCCACCTAGTTGGAGATATACCAACGCTACGGTTGTAGGATCGCCAATCCAGCACCTTTTGTCCAACGGTTTTCCATTACCGAGCTTGCTTCTCTCTACGGCCCGCGGTTTGACTCTTAACCTCCATTATACGGTAAAAGAGAAATTGGTCATTGACCACATGCGAAGAACACAGAAGACGTTAATTTAAAAAATACAGTTGCACCTATGCTGTTATTTTTTCATCATCATCATCATCAATCGATTACCGGCTCACTACGGAGCACGGGTCTCCTCTCTATATGAGAAGGGTTTGGCCATGGTCCACCACGCTGGCCATGTGCAGATTGGCAGACTTCACACGCCTTTGAAAACATTATGGAGAACACTCAGGCGTGCAGGTTTCCTCACGATGTTTTCCTTCACCGTCGAAGCAAGTGATATTTTAATTTTTTTTTAAACGCACATAACTCCGAAAAGTTAGAGGTGCGTACCCGGATTCGAACTGCCGACCTCTGATTAGGTAGCTGACGCCCTAACCACTAGGCTATCACCGCTTCATATATATTTTTTATGGACTTAAATTTCCTCACGAATGCTTTTGGACACTGGCATTATTGAACAAAGAAAAAAGATTACAGACATTTTTTGAAGTGAAGGGAGGCCGGAGGAACCTTGGCCGTTAATTTGGGAAGCATAATTAGGCCCAATAGGTCGTGCCTGTCGTGCATGGGTACCTAAAGAATTGTCGAATTATTTTCTTGGAACATTTCTGTCTCAATTGCAATTACATTAACGTTGTTTCATTGCTATTAGTATTCCATTTTTTATATCTTTCACGATCTTCGACGCGGTAACCGCGAGAGACCGGTACGCTATCCAAGATCCATACCCTAACAATCGTAGTTGACTGAAATAAACAGATTTTGAAAATTTTAGAGGAATGTCCAATTGTACATTGCTCAGAAAATCTGTCAAGTTTTCAAAACAGCTGTACCTATAAATTCGGCCTGTTTTTTTTGGTCTATTAATAATAGCAGATTCCCATATCTTAATTCCATAAGAAACACAAGTATAATATATATACAGAATGAAACTCGTCTCCGATGAAGATTATTTTTACTATGATTATTATATTGAACTAAAGTGTTTTTTTTTTTATTTAAATTGTTTTGAAAGTTTTTTTTTTCATTCACTGACGTCAACTGTTTAACTAATTTAAAGTTTGTTTGAATACGCAAAAACTATTTTATGATCAACGCCAAAGAAGTGCATCCTATGAGTACACAAACTACTTTTTTTTTTTAATTGTTACATTCTAAGGTTTAAAATCTACCAACCTACAGCCTCGATTGTCTAATGTTTGGCATATTTAACATTGCATCGCATTGCCCTTACCGAGGCGGCCTAAACTTGTATGCTATTGAGTTTTCAGTCGCGTGCACTTGATACATACATTAATGCAGTGCATACCCTTCCCCTAGCAAAATTCACTTCCTGAAAAATAGAAACGTATTCGTGTAAAATCTTCCTTGGTGTTGGTTTTTTGGTAAATAACGTATGAGAAGACATCAGCGTGATCTTCTGTACTTGCTTAAAAGCATTGTCCATCTATGACAATTTTATTTCAGGTCAAAAACCTATGCTCATCGCCAATTTGGTGACTATGAGTTAAGAAATTGACCGTATCCTTCCTTGGGTCTGAGAGCATTTTAAGACTGCCTTCGAACCTGTTTATTCTCGCTAACTCCTACGGATTTTTGGCAGCACAAAACACCAATGGATACAACATTTGACATTTTGACATTCGAGATCACCGTTAAAGCAAGTTACGTCAGAGTCGCGTCGACCCTGATTTACTACGTTTTATTTTCATTGCGATATTAGAATTACCGTTATAATCGCAAATATTCATGTAAATTTTGTCTTACTTTGCAATGTCACGCGATTGTTTTCGCTGTGTTTTTCCATCCATTATTTACGATACACGGCTGAAACTATCCAAATTTATATGTTGGTATTTTAAATTTTTAAAATAAATTTGTAGAAAGTTACTTTGGATGGCACGCTATGGTTTTGGCATGAAAGTTTCGACCTACTTGGCGCAATGCTTAGCCGTTGCAGTCTTTTATTGGGAGATCTAGGGTTTAATCCCCGGCAGGCGCAGTTTGGATTTTTTAAATATTTTGTTAGCTTTTGAATTTTTGTGTTTGTACAGGCTTAGTCTTGTAGGTGGTAGGTAATAGTAATAATAATCGTTTGTTTTATTTCAAAGTAGTACAATAACCCTGGCCCCTTAACTAGGACAGGCTGTATCCGGGGGTCATTCTCTTCCAATTATGCAATAAAAAATAGTTAGACTACAGTATTACATAATAAAGTGTAACTTAATCAGATACATACGTGTGGATGGGGGTAGGTGTGTGGATATGTTGGGTTTGTGTGTGGGTGGGTGGGTTAGGTTGTGGTTCCCTTTTGTCAAGGTATATGTAGCTTTTTGTTATGATGCCGCGTAGAATCCGATAAAGGATATTGGTTAAATGTAATCTTAGACTATTTCAACGCTTACCTATTGCTATTTCAATTACTTTCCAAACCCCCTACCGCACGGTAGGGGGGTATACATCCCGGACGAAATATAATGTAGCTTATGGTATTAATTCATGAGCAAATAGCATTATTATAGTAAACGAATTGCAAAATTAGCTTCACTTGTCTGTCTAAATTCAACATTCTAATATTAAAAAGATTTCCTTTATCAATTTTTATTTCCTCGTATCTTGTCTGGTGGGAGGCTCCGGCCGTGGCTGGTTACCGTCAAAGACGTGTCGCCAAGCGATTTAGCGTTCCGGCACGAGGTCGCGTAGAAACCAATTAGGAGTGTGGGTTTAGCACTAGCCCGCTACTATCTTAGACTGCATCATCACTTATTATTAGGTGATATCCCCTCAAGGGCTACCTTAAGGGTGTATAAAAAAAAGAATTTTTAATTATTGAATTTTCAATTGGAAATTGCGATTTGTAAATAATTTAGTGAATTAATTCTTCAGGAAACGGTGTGGTCATTCACCTGCCGGGGCTGTTCGAGGAGTTGAAAAAAAACGAACTGAAGGGAATGGAGGGGTGGCAGCAGAGGCTCATCATATCCGACAGGGCTCATCTCGTCTTCGACATACATCAGCAGGTGAGTTTATTCCAAGCAACCCTAAAAATTGGTTAGACAAGGCGATGGGTTATGGGTTCGTGATAAATGATAAATTTAGTGATAAAACTGTAAAAGGTTTTCACAAACATTATATTTTCTTTATGTTCATGTTCATGATAAATGATAATGTCTAATCTAATCTAATAACTGTAACAATTTTTCTTAAATATTATATTTTATTTATGGTTGTATGCACCTCACCTTCTTTTTTCGTCGAGTATATATTATAAATATTTTACGATTGAAGCGGCGATAGCCTAGTGGTTAGGACGTCAGCCTCCTAATCAGAGGTCGGCGGTTCGAATCCGGGCACGTACTTCCAACTTTTCGGAGTTATGTGCGTTTAAAAATCCATAATGTTCTCAAAGGCGTGTGAAGTCTTCTAATCCGCACATGGCCAGCATAGACTATAGCCAAACCCTTCTTATATTGAGAGGACACTTGCTCTGTAGTGAGCCGGTAATGGGTTGTTCATGATGATGATATTTACGATAACATCCGGATAGGTGTCCAATTCCGAGAAGTGGTGAATCCAGCTCTGTAATATGTAGTTCGGGAAACTTCAAGACATCTTTCCATCCAAAATCTCTCGCGTGTCTCAAGACAAAAGTCTGCCAACAGTGTGTGTTGCGTTCTTATATGGCTTGAAAACGTGTTTGCCCAACAACCTATTCAAGTAGCGCGGTGGTATATGACGATTGGCGTTTATTGGTTAACCATGATGTTGATGATAATGAAAATCAATGTTTCAGGTTGACGGTCTTCAAGAGGCTGAAAAGGGAAAGAACTCCTTGGGAACTACAAAGAAAGGTATCGGCCCAACGTACTCGTCAAAAGCCACGCGGAACGGCATTAGAATCGGCGACCTCCTCGGCGACTTCAACATATTTGAGGAGAAGTGAGTTTTTTTTTTCTTTCGTACTGACTGTTAGCTGTGCTAACCCTATTGCTTGCGACAGCGTAACCGGGCTGTTTGGCGAGCTTCGGAGAGAAGCTCTGCCAGAAGAAATTTTGAGCCCTAGGGCTCGAAGAAACTAAGGTAACGTCTACCTAAGGGCGCCTCCTGTCAGGCTGACCCTCAGCTTAGGCGATGTATGGGATAAGCAGCCCACGTCCGGATGACGTAGGATAGCGGGGACCTCGTCTTCGCCGGCGTTGTGTGGTAGTAGGTATGAGTATGTTGTCAGTAGTCATCTAACCGTCAGGGTCATGAAGGATATGTTTAGGTCTCCTCTTTCGGAGAGGAGCGTTTAGGTCGGAGTAAAAAGCAGCCGCAACTAAGAGAGGGTTGGGGTATAGCATTGATTTCTCGAAATAGCTTTTCGAGAAGTGAGTGAATTGTTACAGACATGTGTGAAACTTTTGTTGGCTAGGTATAATGACAAGGAAACATTTAAATGGCAACAAATACCTTGAACATAAGCCGCGAACCATGGAATCTTGATCGATTTTATTTTTTATCTACTACAAGTTAGCCCTTGACGGCAATCTCAAGTGATCTAAGTGATGATGCAGTCTAAGATGGTAGCGGGCTAACCTGCTAGGGGTATGGTTAACCCACACTCCTAATTGGTTTCTACGCGACTCGTCTTCGTCGGCAGGGTGGTAACAAGCCTCCGATTTTAAAATGTGACAGCGCGCAAGTTGCGCCACGAAGAACGTTGAAATATGGATTTCCATATTTCTTTCCATAACATCGCGAATTTTATCAGTAGGTACTTAAACTTTTTCACGAACATGCAAATTGTGGAATCAGCCGTCCAATCCATTTGCGGTTTTCCTATAAGTTTTCTGTCTACGCGATGAAAATATATAATGAAATGAAAATATTTTTTGTGTTATCACGATTACATTATAAAACAATTGGCGAAGATCTTCATTGAAAAAGTGGTAATCATTTCATAACAGATGGCAATGGTCGTTTGCTCGCTGTATTTAAAATAAAAAATACACTTAAAAAAAATATCATTCGTTAATGTTTCGATTGCCCGCACTTTAATGCGAGTGAAGTTGGACTTACAACAATTTTTAATCTTCCCACGGGAACTATTTGAGAGATCGGTATAGAAAATACATGTCCTTTTCCATAGCGTAGGTGACATGCATACCCGGTCTGCCGCGGATTTTAAAGTCAGTCGGAGTTCATGTCTGCCCGCTCGTAAACAATTTTCAATTTTCCCTCGGGAACTACTTAAGGAATCTGCATAAAAAGTAGCCTATGCCTTCCATGTCAAAGGCTACATTTTTTTTATACACTACAAGTTAGCCCTTGACGGCAATCTCAAGTGATCTAAGTGATGATGCAGTCTAAGATGGTAGCGGGCTAACCTGCTAGGGGTATGGTTAACCCACATTCCTAATTGGTTTTTACGCGCCACGTCTTTGTCGGTAGGGTGGTTACTAGCCACGGCCGAAGCCTCCCACCAGACCAGGCTCGAGTTGGGAATCGAACCCAGAACCTCCAACTTTATAATGCGACAGAGCACGCACTGCGCCATGGAGGTCGTCATATACATGCATGCCAAATTTCAACCAAATCCGTTCAGTCAATTTTGCGTGATTGAGTAACAAACATCCAAACGTGTGGATGTTTCACATTCATAATACATAATATAGGATTAACGTAAATTATATATGCGGTTCATATTGTGTCGGAATTATATTTGCTATGATATACTTTTATACAGATTCAGAACCCTGGCTGCGAACTACGAACGCATGTTCCCGTCTCTCGAGGTGGAAATCGATAGCGAGCTGGTCAGGTACCGCGAGTACGCTGACAAGATACGCCCGTTAGTACGCGACACGGTTGCGTATTTGCACTCCGAGATTGAGGAGGGAAAGAAAGTATTAGTTGAGGGAGCCAACGCTGCCATGTTGGACATTGATTTTGGTAAGTCATATGTTTCAACCTGCTCAACCAGGCGCCCCTGACGCGCGCACTTATCACTCTGAACGTTGTCGCAGACAGGCTGGACCTATTCAGTTGCAATCTGAGTGAACTCACAAGAGTGACATCATGGATTATCATCATCATCATGATCAACCCATTGCCGGCTCACTACAGAGCACGGGTCTCCTCTCAATATGAGAAGAGTTTGGCCATAGTCCACCACGCTGGCCATGTGCGGATTGGCAGACTTGACACGCCTTTGAGAACATTATGGAGAACTCTCAGACGTGCTGGTTTCCTCACGATGTTTTCCTTCACCGTTGAAGCAAGTTATATTTTAGTTTTTTTAAAACGCACATAACTCCGAAAAGTTAGAGGTGCGTGCCCGGATTCGAACCGCCGACCTCTGTTTAGGAGGCTGACGCTAACCACTAGGCTATCATCGCTTCAATATCATGGATTATATGTTACCGGAATATGTAAATTTAGGCAATTTATATATACTCTTATATTAGGCTACTCTATCAAATTAGGTTTATTATCCTGTAAAGCTAGAATTAAGAGGAGATAAATAAATAAATAAATTTTTGTCTTTGAGAGCTCAGAGAGCGATATGGTTTATATAAGAACTGGACTCGGTTTGTAATACACAATATATATTTTTAACTGAACCTTGCACAAATGAGCTTAAAGATTAATTTCTCGTCAAATTCGATAGCCAGTTTGATGACGAGAACCGAATCCATGTGACCCTCGGCTTCTTTGGTTTTTTTTTCACCCCGTCCATTCGCAATATGTTTTCATTATCTACCATTTTGTCATAATAATATACCATACTTATTCTGTTTCTTTCACTTATTTCACTTAAGCGAATAATATTTATTTTGATTAGTTATAATTTTTGTGCTGACATGTCGACTTATTTTTTTTCACTCTGGTCATAAATAAGTATAGTCTTCAAACAGTATGAATTGCCAGTAATAACTTGTGATATAATAATAAAACATAAAATATCTAACCGAAGAGCTGGGAACTACACCTCAGACAAAGAGTTAGTCTAGCCATTCAAAAGGGTAATGCTGTCAGTATATTCGGAACCTTGCCTAAAGGGACTCCTTTATATGTTACATTTTAGTTATTATATTATGTTTTTTAAGGTTTTTAGTTTTAGGTTCACATGAAAACTGACATTTTATTTTTTTTGTTTGTAAATTATTTGATTATTAAATAAATTACCGAATAAACATAATAAACTATCTAACATATGAATTGATTGACAATGATATTTAGTTTTTACATATTTTTATTTAAAAAGTATATCACGTTTTCAGGTACATATCCCTACGTGACGTCGTCAAACTGCAGTATCGGTGGTGTATGCACGGGTCTCGGTCTACCCCCCAAACTGATAGGGGAGGTTCTAGGAGTGGTGAAAGCTTATACCACGAGAGTCGGCGACGGACCCTTCCCCACAGAGTTACATGATGTGAGTAACGTTATTAGCGTTTTGTATTGGCATGCCAGCGGATATCCATTAAATACAAAATAGCAAAAGCTTTGCTGAATCCCTATTAAAAAATTCTTTGGTAACGTAACAGCTGAGTAAGCTAGGGTATAAAACTTAAATAGAAGCACAACCTATATTATATTATTATGTAGAATTACTTACCCAGTCGAAAAAATAAAGCTTCATACATATATAACCCAAGAGAATAAACGTTCAGTAACAGGCACAAAATAAACACAAGCACATTAATAACGTAAGACACTCTTGCTTTGTGTTATAAGGTCTGAGTTACGAGCAATTGTGATATAAAAATTTCATAAAATGGTTGATAGTTCAAAGTTTTTGGTTGTATGTATAAGCTCGATATAAATAAATGTAAATAAAAAAAAAATAAGTAACAAAGCGAAATAATACAGGTACAAAAAGATACACAGTTTTAAAAGATATAATATGTATGTACAAGATACGAAAACTATATAAGGATTGATTATAGAGTTGTAATAATATAACGTCAAAGTAAAATAGACCTAAAGTAATTCAAATTAGAGTCGTAATTTCCGTATATATTTTTAGGCTACAAACTTACACTGGGTGGTTACAATTGCGAACGAATATGAGCTTTAAACATTTTATTTATTTTATTTTATTTTATTTGGTTTACTTACGGCTAAACTTACATTAAAACTAGAACTTATTACTAACGTCTTACTAAATGTAGTGCCCATTTACAAGTAAACACAACATTTACAAATTATGTTACAAAAAAACGATAAACGAAATAAAATATAATAAAAGTGTATATAATAATATTTAAATATAAAGTATAACTAATACTAATAGTTCGCGTAATAACATGAAGGAATACGTTTCAATTTACTATGTCGTCAGCATGTTTCGATATACGAAATCAGAGATTGCACAAGTTTATTAGTAAGGGTACTTATGGATTATGTTATTTTTAGGAGACAGGTCGATTGCTGCAAGACCGCGGCCACGAGGTGGGGGTGACAACTAAGCGAGTGAGGCGCTGCGGGTGGCTCGACCTGGTCGTCGTACGTTATACCGCCATGGTCAACGGATATACGTCGTGAGTACCTTATGTTTACATGCACATCTGTTAAACCCCACCATCAAATCAATGCACCGTTCCCCCGACCTAAGCGCTCCTCTCCGAAAGAGGAGACCTAAACATAGCCTTCATGACCCTGACGATCAGATGACTACTGACAACATACTCGTACCACCTACCACACAATCATACGCTACACACCGTCTTCGCCGGCAAAGACGAGGTCCCCGCTATCTTACGTCATCCGGACATGGGCTACATCCACGGCCTCGGAGACGTACGGACCACTCACCGTCCGACCCCCCACGTTATCCCAAACATCGCCTAAGCCGAGGTTCGGCCTCAAAGGAGGCGCCCTTAGGCAGTCGTTCCCTTAGTTTCTTCGAGCCCTAGGGCTCAAAATTTCTTCTGGCAGAGCTTCTTGCCGAAGCTCGCCAAGCGGCCCGGTTACGCTGTGGCAACCAATAGGGTTTGTACAGCTAATAGACAGTCCGAAAAAAATGCACCGTTGCCTGTATCTGTTGCCTTAATGGCTTTGGAAATACAACTCTAATTAAATTGTTGAAATTTGAGCTTTAATAACTTGACATAGTGTGTGACGCGTTGGCAACGAGTGGAACACTCGTACACTATTGGTATAAAAACATTGACCAGTTTGCTTTACATTGCGTAATGCTCACACATCTTCCAATGCTTTAATTTAAGTATAGTCTGTGAATTTTATATCTATATCATTAGTACACTAGTGAAGAAGCCAATGTGCCCACATTTGGCTTCTTCCCTAGTATACTTCTACTATTCTTCATGTCTTTATTTTATTTTATATTTTATTGTTATTTATACACTTAGTATATACATAAACAAATACATATAAATAATGAATGAGCACACATTTATTGGACACCACAGATAATAAAAAAATACAATACCCGCCTGTTATGAAGAGACATAATTTCAAACGTCGCCAGCCGCTGATTGTAATGTCTTTAAAAAAATAGTGAAAAAAAAATACAATAATAAGTTAAATTCAGTATTTGGAGATAACCTTCAATAAAAAATACCGGCCATAGGTTTTTGTATGGCGTATCTAGTTAGTAAATTATTGGTGCAATTCTAATATGTGTGAATATTTCAATCAATTACAAAAAGGTTAAATATGAATTCTAAGATATTGTTTCACAGTTAGTTACAAGAGTTGCTAATGATTCGTACATATATTTAAATCTGACTTTTACCTGTACTTTTCAATGAACGAAAGTTATTAATTTAATTACAGGTTGTGTCTAACCAAACTGGACATTCTGGACACGTTGAAAGAAATCAAAGTGGGTGTTGCGTACAAGTCGAACGGGAAGAAAATTAACTACTTCCCATCCTCGATGCCGGAACTCAGCAACGTTGAGGTAGGAATAGAGGATTGGATATATTTTTTTTAATTTAAATTCTTCTACAAGTCACTCTGTCCGGGTATTAAGTGATGGTGCTGTCTTAGATGGCACCGGGTAAACCTGTTAGGGGTATGTTAAAGCCATACTCCTAACTGGTTTCAACGCGAAACATATTTGTCGCAAGGATGGTAACTAGCCACGTACAAAGACTCCAACCAGACCAGACTCTAGCCGGGAATCGAACCCAGGACCTCGCAACTTTACAGGCGAAAGCGCACGCCCTGTGCCACGGAGGTCGTCATCATACCCAAGGTTTTCATACTGGACCAGATTAGAGAAAATTCAGGAATTTTAAATATGTTGCCGGGTATAGAACCTAGGACTTCCAGCACATAAGACCGTCTGGTCTGGTGGGAGTCATGATGTGTCGCGTTGAAACCCATCGGTAACTCCTATGGTGCGTCAGATATTATTGGCAACGGTAATCACTTAACATAATGTGACCCCTTTGGTCGTTTACCACCCATGAAATGTAAGATAAATATATATGACAATTGGAATTTGCAGGTGGAGTATATCACGCTGCCGGGCTGGGCCTGCAGCACGGAGCACGTGCGCGAGATGAGCAACTTGCCCGACGCCGCACGCGACTACGTCAAGCTCATTGAGGACTTCCTGCAAGTGCCAGGTAAATATACTGCGGCTAGATTGTCACTTGTGATCATCCCTTTTATCGTCATCATCAGCCTATTAACAACGATGCTGGGCGCATATCTCTGTCATAGGAAAGGGACTTAAAGACATAGATTCTCCTCGAGAGCTCCTGTCGGTTTAGCGAGAGGTGCCGATTATGGCACACCTTAGTGTAAATATTCAGAATCCACGGAGAGACTGAAAAATAAAGTATTTCTTTCAATTAATACATGTTTTGGCATTTTTTTTTTCATTTATATTTTATTGAAAGTTTTTGTTTTATTTACGTTACGGGTGGACTATTGGTGGTGATTTTGAATTAAAAGTCGGTACAGAAGATTTTTTTTTGTGTAAATATATAAATAGCTCATAACTTAAGTTTACGAATGTAGACATTACTATCAACTCACGAGTTATTGAAGCATTAAAGTTTATAATTGATTATTAAGTGGACATCTGGTATGTCAATTCATGCATTATTTTTTTTTCTTCCAGTGAAATACATCGGCGTGGGTCAAGGGCGGGAGTCCATCATCAACGCGCATTAACGCCCGTCGTTCGACGTTTTTAGTAAAATGTATGTTATATTCTAATTGTACGCTAAATGTATGTAGGGACGGCTATTACTATATAAGGTATCTCGACTATTTTTGAAGCGCATATACTTCCTATAAATAAGAATTGAAATTCTTGGTCTTTGTTATATAAATACATCTTTTCATTACATTTTAGTGCAAAGTTTTATGATTTAAATAACCTTAAATAAAACTAAGAAAAGATTTTTCAAATTAAACTTTGCAGTAAAAAGTAAAGAAAATATTATTTATATTATAAGACAAATAAGAAATAATAGACAGTATATTAAAGCATCATCTTCGAGGGTTTTGTGAATGTTTTCTGGTCCGGTCTGGTGGCTACGTCTATGGCTAGTAACCACTCTTTGGAGAGATACATTCTGATTAAGCATTGATGGTGAATAAACCATGGCTATTTCACCACCCTTCGGACAAATATGTTCCGCTAAGGTTTAGCATTCAAAGTATATAATTCATATATTGAACATAAATATATAAACCTAATACCTTACTTACCACAATGTATCGTAATACTCTGAAAAAGGAATGCGTTATTTTTATATTCGTCTTAGTCTTGTCTCAGTTTAATTTAGAGATATGTGTGCAATACAATTTGAATGCCGATGATTTTATTCGAATAATAAATAACAATTCAAATAATAAACAAAATATTTTAAGTTTATTTTTACTAAAAAAATAAATAAAAAGAAACTTAAAATATTTTGCTTTGTCAGTACTTAAAGCAGAGAGCAGCGCATACTTCGGAAATAGTCGAAAACCTAACGATATAAACAATCGTCAATTTCAAGAGTTTAGGGATATGCAAATAGTTGTAAGGGGTCGCTAAAGTTGATCGCACATTAGCTCGAGCTCACGCCGTACTTTTAATTTTGTAAGGCTTTTACGCACATTTGCGCGCTGTGGAAATGTGTATATGTATGTACGACAAATAGCCGTTACAAATATATACAATATTTTACACGAAACCTTAGAAGCTTTGAGACCTAAGAACGGAAGCTGTAATGATATAGCCAATCCAAACTACAGCCAAATTATTGCCAGTAGTCAGAACATAATAAAATACTCACAAATTTAAACTTCATAAAGCCAAATATCTTTTAATGTTACTAATTGCCGACCACCGTTGAAGCACATGATATTTTAATTGCTTAAAAACGCACATAACTCCATAAAGTTCGAGATGCGTGCCCAGGTTCGAACTAGGACGTCCTAGTCACTAGGCTATCACAGCTTCAACGGTGAAGGAAAACATTGTGAGGAAACCTGCATGCCCGGGATAATGTTCTCAAAGGCGTGTGAAGTCTGCCAAGCGTGGTGGACTATGGCCAAACCCTTCTCATCTTGAGAGGAGACCCATCATACCCTGTAGTGAGCCGGCAATGGGTTGATCATGATGTTGATGATGATGAACTACCGATCAACTTTAGTTGTCACTACAACAATGACCCGTATATGCACGCCGATATGCAAATATATAAGCAACAGTATTTTTACCCGACTGCACTGCAGAAGGAGGGTAATGTTTAACTTTAAAATATCTTCGAGTACGAATATAGACAATGTTGTTGCATTGTATTATTTTATACACTAAAAACATTGTAGGCAATATTTTATAGGAAGCCATCTTCACTAGCGAAGTGTATCACGTGGCACGAGTTACTAGATGAAAATCGTCACATAAGGAAAAAACGTTACGTCTGTGACGCTGACTCGCTCGTGAAGATAGCTTCTAAGGGCCTTGTCCAGTCTCCGCTGTTTAAAACAAGTCTTTTGCTATTATATATGTATATATAGCTTTTGATATATTTTTGTGCAACTATACAGTTATTATGTTAAAGTTTCTATTAATAGAAATATGATATGATAATAAAATGGAACTGGTGCAATATTTTTACGGATTTTCCACTTTATTAACATTGAATATTAGTTATTTCCACGTATTTTTTCATTACTATTGAAATACGTTGAAATTACTTCTATTGAAATCACACACATTTGTCGTCGTACGTTAAGGGTACACGGGTTAAAGATGCAATGTCACTTAAACAACATCTTGTGTTTTTTATATATATTTAAAGTCAACACTTCAATTTAGTCCATTTAAATTTTACAGTTATCTGCTTTAATGAGCAAGTAAAATATTATTACTCCACAAAGACCTTCCCAGACTCGTATCTGTATAAAGTGACTTTACTATATATATGATGATAGAAGATGAAGAGCCTCCATGACAAACAAATTTTGCATGTCTGTCCAAAGAACGAGATTAATGTTTTCAAGGTTCATAAGATAAGATTAATACTCTTTATTGCATACAAATTTTAAAGAAACAACAACACAAAACACTTAACACATAATTATGCAAAGGTGGTCTTATTGCTTCAGCAATCTCTTCCAGACAACCCTTGGGGAACTAATTAATTAAAATATGAGGGTAATGCCGCAATTTTTAAAACATGAAATTCATTCATTTCATCATTTATTTAATATGTTTATATATGTAACAAAAAATACAAAGCAAAACTCAATGGCAACCGTGTATTGCTTTATTTTTTTCATGTACAACAAGACTTTGAAATATGCTTTATATATATCATAATATTGACTGGCACAGTTCCTGTTAAAAATCCAACCTCGATACTGTTTAAGCACCTTACCTATCTGAAAGTGTTTAGGTTAAGTTTACACCGTTTATGGAAATATTTAAATACACAGCTATAGTAATAATTTGTAAAATGCCTATCGAAATTTCAGAACCCAGCTGGGTTTTGCAATTTTGACTTTACTAACAAAAAAAGTGGGCAATCTCTTTCCAACTGTGGTACTCTTTGTCGACTTGGCCTCGAATATTTTTTAACAACTACGTTTATGCCAACTTAGTTTTCCCATGCTCTTATTTGGAATGGAGTTGGCGTTGAGTTGCGAAGGCATTTAGATGGTGGGCCAGCAATTTGATTGTTCAGACATATTTTGTCCAAGGCTCTCAATTCTGTATGACATTGAAATACAATTTTATTCAATAATCAAAAATTGATTGAAAGACGCACGTCATATTGTTCTTTCATTGGTAGAGGCAAAATTGGGATATGTACCGGTACCACAAATACCGATGCGTATACGGTGATTCCGGGCAAATTGCATTATATTTGTACATGGCTTAACAGGCTAAGACCAAAATGTCACAAAAAGTCGGGCAAACTAGTTTGTTTTAGCACAAACCAGAAAAATCTAGTTTGTAGTATTGAATTAAAATGTTTATTTCAGGAATAACGTATTATATATAACAAAATACTGTTTTATAATATGTGTACCGATATATTTGAAATATATATACATTTATGAATCAATGATGGTGAATTTAATAATTTTTTAAATAGTTTTATCTTATCTTATAGGTAATTCATTTTTATCTATAGTATTGATATATGTTATTTTAAATTATATTCTGTTTTATACAAAGCTTATCCGATTGCGGTGTAGAAGGTTGTTTTTATCAACACGAAGTATATCTTGTTAAAAGTTAAGAAAATAAATCAAAATTATAGCTAAAATTACTGTAGCAAAGTATTACGTGGATATGACGTTATGGCATTTCCAATATGGCGGATGCAGTTTATTCGAACATTGCTTTGCGTAGCCTAACATAGGAACTTAATTATTTTAATAAGACACTTTTTTTTTTGTTATTGATTAATATTAATTTTCATTTCGAATTAATTTGTACTTATCAAAAAAAACTTGTAGGCTGTACCAAATTTCTTTGGCGTGTGTTTTATGTGATATCTGTAATTTTTAATGTAAATACTTTACGGTTATTTTTATGCCAATAAATAATGTTTTATTCTTTTATGTGTGTGCATTTTTCTCTAAGCCTTTGTATCCTCTTTGACGTATTATTTTGGACTATTTTGGACCAAGCCTAAAGGGACGGAACTGTGCGGCAATATGCACGGTGCTGTAGTTCCAGTACAGTTTAGTGTGGTTGATCTCGCCTATATAAATAAAAGTAAATGTTTGTCTTTTATGCGTTCGGAAACCATTGATTAGGTTGAGATAAAACATTAGTAGCTTGTACCGGGGACGCCCGCTAGGGTGCCAAGCTTAAATATATATATATATATATATATATATATATATATATATATATATATATATATATATATATTTGTTTATATGGCATTAAAAGCATGTCGGGTATTTTATATTTTAAATCTTATCAAAACTATTTATTTGATTAATTCTGTTCCGTCTAATTCATTTGAACCTTAAAACGAGACTAATACATTGCTCAAGATGTTTTTTTGTCTTGAGTATGTTGCCAATCAGTTTTAGTTGATTCTTCAATCGCCAAATTTTATTTTTTATTATTTGATGTTGAAACAGACTAATACATTGCTCAAGATGTATTTTTGTCTAGAGTATGACTGGCATTTAGTTGATTCTTAAATCGCCAAATTTAATTTTTTATTACTTGATATTTTGGCCATATATCAAATTCATGTCCCGGCCAATTGACAAACGACAATGACAGCCCTCAGATTAATTGTAATATTATTTTTACTGCTCACTATAGTCGTATTTTTAATTAGACGAAGTCAACTGACACTAGCTTATGTCACTTTGCAAAATAATGTTGCAATATTTAAAGTAATAGTGATGCGTTCAGTTCTCGTTCAATCAGATGAATGAACAATGAGTGTGAATAATTTCAAACTATAAAAGAATATTATTTCTATTTTACAATAAAATTGTATAAAAGTGCTCTGATATAGGTTACTAGTAGTAACTACAATCAGTTTTTTGACGGCTTATTAAAGTATATAGTGTAGGACAGGGTTGTTTTTAATAAAATTTCAGTTTCAATACACTACACATATAATTTTGTATTTATTTTACTTATCGACAGTTAACATCATATCAATTAATGGCACCAAAACCATATTTGCTATAAGATACAATTTTAAACAATGATCTTACCAGTAAAGAGTGGTTGGTAGAACGAGGCTAGCCTGTATGATGTACAGCATATTGCATCACAAAAGTCCATTTAATATATTATTTTACAAGTCTGCTTTGTTAAGGTGTTAAGATTCCTTGTTAGGAATCTTTTGTTTTCATGCCGCATGGATTCGTATTCCGCTATAACTTAAAAATTACTGAAACCGATTTTGGATACGAGATGAGGTTAAGGTTGGAGTAAATTCTGACTTATTTATCTGTTTTTTTTTTTTGAGTATATTTTTTCCCTTTTCTATGGAATTTTGAAAACTACCAGACTTAAGATCTGTCAATTTGACAATTGAGTAGGTTAGATAGGTTAAAAGTATAGTTGTCCATTCCACAACGAATCCATACTTGAAAATTTAGATACGCTTTGAGATTTGTATCAATAAAAACTGACCTGACAGCAATGGCTTTAAATTAGAGAAAAAAAAGACCCCTCTTTACAGATACCATCTTTGTTTTTAAAACTAATAGACATATATATCTAACTATAACTAAGAAGTGTATTGTTTTTGTTATAGCAGTAGACACCGATAAACATTGAACACCAATAAAATATGTATTTACTTATATAGTATGAGTATTTAAGCGTATTTTAAGCCCTATATAACAGACATTGATGCTGATTCGGTTTGCACGATCTGTTCGTGATCGGTAATCAATTATTTGCGAAAAAAGGTTAAAATTTGATTTCCCAAAATATCGAAAATTAATTCCTCTTAATACACAAAAAACATATATCTCCAATTGCCCTGTATTAAATGACAAACATTATGTAATACAAACGTGTTTTTTTAAATGTCACTGAATTCACTACGGATGTCCAAAAACGCAAAGCTAGTGCAAACTTATATCGCATTCGCAAGTGACATTTTGAGACTGAACATTCCAAGAATATTTTTTACAGAAAACTTTTAAGGATTATTTTCAAACGTGAAATGTGGGGCTTTTGTAAGTGTTGTTGTAGAAAAATATATTGAGGTGCCTACGAGAATTTATCTTTATTATTACAGCTAGAGTACGCATTTTTGTTGAGAAATATTTCACTATTCTAAAACGCGTTACACGAAATAATATGAACACAGTTTTTTGATCAAGATTTTCAACGTATCAAAAACTGTAATTTCTAAACTACGAATTTCCCTAATAGATTGATATCGATTTATTTACGTTACCACTAATCCCTGCAAAGATATCAACAAACACTTCTCCATTCTCTTTGGCGGAACGTTATAATATCCATAAATTTCATTCCGTTATTCCTTTCGTTCGTTTAAATTGCGAAACATATGCACTATAACTTTAATGTTGTCTTTAATAGGCAAAAAATAAAAACGATCTTTATATGCTAACTTTTGTGGGTACCCTGCGTGAATTTGTTGCCAAATTATCGTAATAAATAAATCCTAAATTGGCAAGTCTAAATGCTATCCTTTTCTATTGCAAACTTTTTTATTCCTTCCTTTTTTATTGTGAAAAGGACTATGCACTTCTAGACATGCCAATTTAGTTTCGTTTCGTATTATTAGTAGGTACATTATCATTCCCAATTTGCCAGTTTGAATGTACTATATACTATTCTTTATAATTACGTGGATCATTTGTTCCCGTTTTTTTGTTTCCTTCCATATCAAACGGTCTGTCTGCCTTAATTTTTGAACTGTGACACTAAACGTTATTTATGTCAGTTTTCGACTTGACAACTGACAGCGGCGGACTTTTAGCACGGTAATATTATGTATACAGTATTCCAACTTCATACAAACGGACGAAACGCGGGCGATGCCTACGCGCCTCGATCTCGGGGTGTGCTCGGGATGCAGACAGTCGCGACTGTGCCGCTGTGACGAACGGACGGTGTTTTGTTTTTTCTAAACAATAACCGCGCGATTTTTTCCCTTAAAATTACTTCAATTATATTTTTAATATGACGAGTAAAATATATCGTGCACTTTTTGGTTGCATTAACAATAGTTGTTTATTGTAGTTTGTATGAATAATACAAGATTAAGGACGATCTTAAGGATCAGGTGGACATAGAACGTGAACGTAGAGCCATGGCTGTCAGATGTAACATGTTGGCGCGCAGGTTCGCCCGATGTAGCAAGGAAGCTAAAGTAACACTCTTTAAAGCTTACTGTCAAACTTTCTACACGGGCGGCCTATGGGTTAATTATACACAAAGGGCACTGAACACATTACGTGTGCAGTACAATAACGGTTTCAGGATACTGTTGGGTTTGCCGCGGTTCTGCTCCGCGTCAAACATGTTCGCACAGGAACGAACGGATGACTTCTACGCCGTTATGAGAAAGAAGGCGTCATCCCTCCTAGCAAGACTGCGGTCGAGCTCAAACAGTATTCTGAATATGTTAGCGGGAAAGGTTGACTCACCGATTTTACAGCATTTTATGTCGGTGCTGGTTCGGTGAACCAAGCTACTAATTTTGATTTCATGTAACTTATTTTAATTTGATTAGATTTAATTTTATTTGTTAAAAAATATTTAATTGTTAATTATTACTAAAATGTAAGATGTACAAACAAAAATGGGCCCTAGTCGCCTCAATAAAGAAATATTATATATTATTATTATTAATACCAGAAAAAAAAATTTGACCGTCTGTCTGTCACTACATAGTTGAAATTTGAACACAAAGTAGGCAAATGTAATTAAAATGCTGGAGGCGGGCAGCCCTATCGCATGTTTAGATACCACGCGGCTGTAGGTAATTATTCCAAAGATGAGCCCGAATTACTGTATACATAATATTACCGTGATTTTAGTGTGGGACTGTGGGCCATTAGGTGTAAGAGCTTATGTACCTACATAAGAAAATGCGTGACCCACATTTCTCGCATACAAATATGATTACATTTAGAAACAGTTCGCTTATACATTTATCGTGCCAAGTGTCGACATAACGTCGATAAAGGAAGTTCATAAAGGCTTTAGTTAACTATGTTTCTCGCATGTTATAGAGCAAGGTGTCATATTTTGTGTCTAGTGACGCTAGATCCTAGAATTTGATATAATACGGCCAACAACCGTATCCAAAATATTATATAAATAGCGACGTAGTCCGTCATACATTACATAGTTCGTTTTACTCTCGTGTCCTACATGATACAATCATTTCATATATTATATAACAACAAAGATTCCTTATTTCTAAACTACATGACACAACATCAAAACATGTATACATCTATTAAATGTGTTTTTTTCATAAATTTTCTTGATTATCCATATTATAATTTTATATTCCACCACAAGTCAGCCCTTGACTGCAATCTCACCTAGAGGTAAGTGATGATGCAGTCTAAGATGTTAGCGGGCTGACCTGTTAGAGGTATGGTAAACCCACAATCGCCGGAACGCTAAATCGACTGGCACGTCGGTAAGAAGGGAACTAGCGACGACCGAAGCCTCCCACCACACTACATTCGAGAAAATGGCGATTTAGTTTAATCCCTCCCATTTAGTGGCGACAATTTCTCCCGTTTGTTCTTCATTTTCGGTACAGCGCGATGTCTGTCGCGTTTCCGACTCGACGACGAGCAAGATGATGACGGGCTGGAGTCTGGCGGCGAGCCCGCATCGTCTGCAGTGAGCCCCATGGACTGTGATTCTGGCGTAGAAGGTTCTAGAACGGTGTTCCTCAACGCGCGACGTTGCTCTTCAGTGTGTTGGGGACAACGGGTTGACCTGGAAAATTTTAAACCATGAGAAATGCATGGATTTGCGAGGCTAAACTGGACGTAGCCATGCAAAATTTATAAAATCCACAAAAACGTATAATTTTACAAGATTGCATAACTACGTCTGATTATTCACAACCGTTGGTGTGCCAAGGTACTGGAATAAATAAAGCTTTGGTAGACCTCCGACTACGCAAGACAATGGTACCTGGCAATCGCAACCGTGAACTATGCCCAGAAGTGGCACTCTCTGAGTTGAAAGTACACTTTTGTAAAAGGCGCTGATATCGATCCAGTCGCTAGTTCCTGTTAGTTCATTCCGTCTGGCATGAATATTGCGTTTGAAACAAGTACAGTCACCTAAATAGACCATTGGAGTTGGAAAAGCATTGTTTGTTTTCACTGAAATTATCGTATTCTTTAGCACGTGCAACTATTTTTATTCCAAACATAAAACTAGTAGTCACTAATATTACAACGAGAAATTTGTTTATTTGTGAACTGATTTTATTAATTCTTGACCCATGTCAGAGTATTTATTATATCTTGTCCTGAAATCTGTAGTCCTGAAACGCTTTTGTCGCGTGAGAATGGAGGTGCCAGAAAGGGTCAACAGATGCGATGCAAACGCGCGTTCGAGAAACTACGAACGAGTGGTCTTCCTTCGATAGACAGAGATCTATAGAACGTATTTTAACTCTGCTTAGCCAAAGTTAACACCAGGTACAGGTAGCGCATATTAATTCGTCTCACTTTTACCGTCTTAACTTGAGGTAAGGCCAAGTACGCTTTATAGATCTTAACCTAAATGCTCCCCTGTACACTGGTACTTATAAGATTTCGGTCTGAAACAATGGTATTCGCAAAGCAAGAAATGGTAAATGATGGTACAGAAAAAGCGGTACACCGAGCTGTTTTATCTACGTGCGCTGGTTAAATGGTACATTATAGATAAATACTGTGTACTATAAAAGCTGAGCTTTATTCAATAGAAAAAGAAGTCCAAACGCCTGTACCTTATTAATAAATAACAATAACGAGTTTTACGTCGATTACAATTCAAAAATTAAAATGTGATTTGCATTTTTCATTACGATATCATTATGAGGTATAAGTTTTGGTACGAAAAGATAATTGTTAAAACTGTCAAAAACAATGGTAATGGACCCGAGTCCATAATTTAGAAATTATTCAAATCTTATTCACTGTTCAGTTTAAGATGAATATTATATTATATAATCAACTTAAAATATGAGAATTGTATATAAATAAGTATAATTTGATATTGGAGCCGAATTGTTATCAAGACAAGTAAAATTTCCGCGATGTTCTTAGTAAAAAAAAAAGACAGCCATATTCTGAGAAAATTTAATTTCGTGTGTACAACATGTGGTTTTGGAATTACTACCATTATTATGTTTCGGCAAGGCTATCGCTAAAAACACCTTCATTAATACAAAAAATACCGTCATACGTCGAATCGACGAACAGACAAAACGTTTCCCAGCCCGATAAACTTTAGTTTGCGAAAACCAAGCATAGGTACCACGAAACAATGAGTAAATATAAAAATGGTATTAAAATAATAAATATAGGTAATGAGTAATGACTGATGACTATGAGAAAAAGACATTTATTTGAAATGGTAGTTTTAAGAATTAGTTGTAAGTGAAATGGGTTAATATGGTCCGAGGCGATATTTGAGTGAAAAGGGCTCCGTATCATTATACTGCGCCTGATTAAATAAATAGAATAGTTTTTGCATTAGTACTGTAAGTTACTGTTAAAAGCAGAGAAAGTTTGCGGGCATTACTTGCTTTTTGCATTGGAACTGTTACTTACTGTAAAAAACAATACATAATAATATAGTAGTCACTAATATTATATAGAGGAAAATATTTTTGATTTTATTTGTGAACTGCTTTTATTAATTCTTTGCCCATGTCAAAGTTATTTTATCCTGTCTTGAAACCTGTAGTCCCGAAATGCTTTTGTCGCGTAAGAATGGAGGTGCCAGAAAGGGTCAAAAGATGCGATGCAAACGCGCGTTCGAGATAGTTCGAACGAGTGGTCGCCAGTGATTAAGCAATTGGATGATGTCCGACGAGTGTGGGAGAGAAGCGTGAGTTTAGAGAACATTCTAGAAGATAAGTATGGTGTGATGGATACAGATCGAAGAATTTATAAATTGCGCAGTGCAGATTTGCCTGTTTTACGCGGTTTTCAGCCAATTATGTTTAATGTTCATTGTTAAAATAATAACATTTTCGGGAAATTCTTGCATATTGAATTGAGACTGTTTCTTACTGCCAGTATGAAGCGTACGCCACTGCTAGTCTTAGCATGGATATTTTGAGACCAACAGCAAACTCACCGGGTACACAATTTCTTGGTATGCTCAGAAACAACCCCACATATCTGCAGCAGCAGGTTCTTCTTCTCGTTGGCAGACATGGTCTCGTACGTGGCGCCATCGTCCGAGTTGTGGTTGCCGTTGTTACTCCTAATGCCGCTGAAAATTCAAGTGAAGGAAGAACGCGGAAGGTTGTGTAACCAGCCGTGAAAGGCTGCGCAATATCCAAGACATTAGGGATAAACCCGGAAACTTTTGAACGTGTCCTGCTGTTTCTAGATTTAAGAAAAAAAAACATCCAAGTAAGCAGCAAAAACATTTTATGGCATATTTATTTTTGTTCTATATTATATATTAAACCTTGTAAATCTTCAATTCATTTAATTTCAACAATCAGATTTTAAGGAATAATAGAGACGGAAATCAATATTGCCCCGTTGATATTAAAAACTCAATTGTTTACCCACTTGCTAGAAGCTTTGCTAGTTACGCTACGTTGTATAAGTGAAAATTATATCTTCTCGTATTTGGTTAGCTGTAGAGGAATTCTTAGTATTGATTTAAGGTGAGAGTTTATGAAAAATAATGAATGAACCATCTATTAAGACTTTTACATACAACAAAAGTGTAATTTTATTTTAAGTTTTATTATGTATTGTATGTGTAGTTATTAGTTTGTGAATTTATCGTTGGAACTGTATTTAAAACAAAATCTTATCTATAAAAGTTTGCTTTTCCATCTTTCTTGGATTTCTTGTGAGGACTGAGGTGAAAAAACCACTAAATATGTTAAACAATAAACAGCATGTATAATTTGCTATATTCCGCCGACAACCGGGAGTGAAGCTTGTGAAGTCAACATCTCCTGAGGATGATCCGGTGTCGGGTCAAAACGTGCTTGAGGTTCTAGTGGAAGATTTTGTGTAGTGTTATATTATACAAATCTCCCGGTTGTCGACGAAATATAGCACATTATACTTGCTGTTTATTGTTTATCATGGACTTCCGCAAAGTAACGCCTGCTTCTATTCATCACTAAATATGTTTCATCTGCATACTCTTTTTTACTTATTTTTTGGGACATACTCCAGAATGGTTGCCGCAAGGGGAATATGCACGAAGCTAGAGGAGTCCCTAGAGGAGTCTGAGTCCTAAGACTTGAAAAAAGCGCCTTCTGTGAGGTTTGGAACTCGACTGAGTGTACCTTGGGACCGTCGTACGTAGTCGAACGTTTGGGGATACCGTCTTCACCAACAACAGAGGTTTCATCTGTGTGTCCTTGAAACAATTAAGCCGATACATATGCGTCAACAAGCTGTGATAGCCTAGTGGTTAGGTCGTCAGCCTCCTAATCAGAGGTCGGCGGTTCGAATCCGGGCACGCACCTCTAACTTTTCAGAGTTATGAGCGTTTAAAAAAATATATATATCACTTGCTTCAACGGTGAAGGAAAACATCGTGAGGAAACCTGCACGCCTGAAAGTTCCCCATAATGTTCTCACAGGCGTGTGAAGTCTGCCAATCCGCACATGGACAGCGTGGTGGACTATGGCCAAACCCTTCTTATATCAAGAGGAGACCCGTGCTCTGTAGTGAGCCGACAATGGGTTGATCATGATGATATGCGTCAACACGTTGTTTCTTTTCCAGCAACACTTTGGTATTCTTAATTGAATGAAGCAATTTTATCAGTGGTTCAAAATTCATAAGTTGCTTGAAATGAAATTTCCACGCTTGTTGTAGTATCCGATTCGGAGACAAGGCAAAGTTCGAGTTTCGTCAAATGTGATAAAAAAATGACTTTAGGGAATTGTAGGTACGCTCGCAATCGTGGTCAATATGAGAAGGGTTTAGCCATAGTCCACCACGCTGGCCATGTGCGGATTGGCAGACTTCACACGCCTTTGAGAACATTATGGAGAACTCTCAGGCGTGCAGGTTTCCTCACGATGTTTTCCTTCACCGTTGAAGCATGTGATATTTTAATTTTTTTAAAACGCACATAACTCCGAAAAGTTAGAGGTGCGTGCCGCCATTCGAATCACCGACCTCTGATTAGGAGGCTGACGCCCTAACCACTAGGCTATCACAGCTTCTACTGATACTTAATTAAGAGTACTGATTCTTGCATCAGCATCTGGCGTCCTGCTAGTAAAACTAAAATTGTACTTGTGAATATCAATTTTTCTTTCCTTCGTTAAGTATTGTCTGAAGGAGTTCCCAGCATTTTGAATACAACAGTATATAAATGAAACATACTTGTGTATTTTGCTATTCCTCTTGTTGTTCTTCATTCTCCGTTTACGTCGCTCGCTGTGCAGTGTACCGGACCAGTCGGCGTCGTCTTCGTCATCGCTTGGTAGCCCGGCGTAGGATGTTGGTTCTCGGCTGTTGGATGCGATCCGACGGGACGCTATGCGCGAGCTGTTGCGGCCCATACCTGTATAATATGTATTCCAATGTTAATCTCTCGGTCATTTATATTTAACCAGTTTTTTTTTTATACACTACAAGTTAGCCCTTGACGGCTATCTCAACTGATGGTAAGTGATGATGCAGTCTAGGATGGTAGCGGGCTAACCTGTTAGGAGTATGGTAATCCCACGCTCCTAATTGGTTTCTACGCGACATCGTGCCGGAACGCTAAAATCGCTTGGCGACACGTCTTTGTCGGTAGGGTGATAACTAGCCACGGCCGAAGCCTCCCACCAGACCAGACTCGAGCCGGGAATCGAACCCAGGACCTCCAACTTTATAATGCGACAGCGCACGCACTGCGCCACAGAGGTCGTCGAAGTTCATGAGCACAATGCTCTATAATTTTCTAGGATACAAAATATTCAACGTCCATATATAGGTTGAGATGACCTGTACACAAATATTGTTATGATTGTTAAAGCATTTAAGCTCTCGTAGGTATTAATATTTATTTTTGTAAGCCCAAGGGAATGTTTATCGAATGCCTTCGCAGATTAAAACTTAGTAATATAATAATTAAAAGCCATTTATGTGTTAAATTATATCAAGTTGAGGGCCGGAAACACTTTAAAATTTAGCCAAATTTGTACGATACAAGTGTGGCCTTCTTAAATTATGTTCAATAGAGGTTGAAAAGTAAAAACACCCTTTTCTCTCTTACTGTCTTTAGTAATATATCATTTGATAGACAAAGACAAATAATTACATTGTATAACTGAACAATCACTGCACAGTGTTTATTAATAAGAGGATTTTCAATAAAAATGTTTACTTAAAATTTATTAATTTTTGTGTTTGATGTCACTCAATATCTATCAAAATGTAGCACCCTCTAGGTCAGTCTTCCCCAATTAGTGGTATGCGTACCCCCAGGGGTACGTGAAGCTGCATCAAGGGGTACGCGGTTATCAGTAAAAACAAGAACTATTTCCAAAATGTTATTGTTTAACTATCATCATTGTATCAAAGAAAAACATGTATATTTGTGTGTCACATTAGTGTCTTCGCTGATACATCATATTCTGAATATCACTATTGTTTTGTAATTTGAAGATAATAAATGTTATTTAAACTGACTTTTTTTAATACAGTGGACTCCCGGTAATCCAGCAAACATTATGTAGGGCAGTGTCGGACTATCAAATTTGTCGGATTATAGAGCATTGCCTAAGACCCCTATAGTCCGGATTTTTTTACAAAAGAGTACCTTGTAATCCGACAAATTACATATCTAATGACAAGAATCTATATATTATACGTACATATGTATGTACTTTGAAGTACAAATCAGACTTAATTTATGTAAGTCGAATTTAGTAAATTAAATAACAATTGAGAGCTTACGTTTTATTATAAAATTAAGCATAAATGCACATACATATCTACCAAAATAATCAAGAATTATTAATCAAAATCATGTAGTGAATACTATATCAAATTATGAAGCTTTGAAATATTCATCAATTTTTTTTAGTCGTCAAGTAGTAATTCTAAGTCATGTCGGATTACAGGGGGCGCCGGATTAGACAGGGCCGGATTATCGGGGGTCCACTGTATATCATTGCTACGAAGGGGGATGCAGGTTCGAATCTTTTTTGAAGTGGTACACAGCAAAAACTAATAGGCAGCCAAGCTTTGGTTGTTTTGTATCAAAGTGAAGGGTTAAAATAATGCATTGCATTACATGTATATACCACAGAAATAAACCATACTTCTGTTGATTTATTTATTATTAAGCACAAGATTTCTTAGTAGCAAATAAATCACCAGAAGTCTGGACCACAAAGAACAATACTATTTATGATACATTCACAAGAACCAAAATTATTTTCCACTGGATTTTTAGCTTTTCACAATAACAAATCTACCCAACCAATCGCATAAAGCATTGTGGAGGGTCTAAGCTGTCCCTCCTATGAAGAGTACACGAGTAGCAGTGAAAAATGTGTAGCAGTGAAAAATTAGAGCATGTAAGTGTTTCACTCAAAATTACTCAATTTACGTAAATTATAATACAAATACTAGGATTAGTATTGCATACAACAATTTTACTAACATAAAGATAAGCCTCACAGCAAAACAGTTTATTTTATAAGACTGAGTAATGCTAATATGAAGCAAAGTGTCAAACTGATAATTCATTTCTGTTAAATTGAACTAAATAGGCAACACCAGTGATAGCTCAGTGGTTAGGATGTCTGCCTTCTAATAAGCCTCTAACTTTTTGGTTATGTGTGTTTTTAAGCAATTAAAATATCACTTGCTTCAACGGTGAAGGAAAACATCGTGAGGAAACCTGCATGCCTAAAAGTTCTCCATAATTTTCTCAAAGGTGTGTGAAGTCTGCCAATCCGCACATGGCCTGAGTGGTGGACTATGGCTAAACCCTTCTCATATTGAGAGGAGACCCGTACTCTGTAGTGAGCTGGCAATGGGTTGATCATGATGAAATAGGCAAGTCAATACAGCAGATACTTTTATATGTATCAATTTAACTAGTTTATAAAATTGTGGGTGTCAGAACTGGCACTATTGTCATCTTTGAAATCTACAAGCTATTGATTTTATGGGGGTTTTACTGACTTTTTCTAGTTCTCTTGTACTGTAATATAATTATCAGCTTATCAGTTCGCAAACAAACATTAGTATGTTTGTTTGAGAGTACTAAGATTTAATTTTAATTTAAATAGTTAATGAGGGTTTAAATCTTATTCTTAAAAAAAAAGAAGAGTGATCTTAGGCATATGCTATGGCTGTGACTATTTGAGGCCCGTTCTAGAATCTTATAAAATCGTCGATCAATAACTCTGGCAACGCGATTAAAAAATGACAATGAGCTATGTAGAAGGAAACACAAGCGCTGAGAAAACGTAACATCAATATAATGTACATACCCATGCATTTTTCAAGATGAGGCGCAAATCGTGTCGCCGAGACTGGTCTCTCGCAATTCGGACAGGAACAGTTGGCGTCAGGCGTTTTTTTCAGTATGGAAAACCCAAAAACATCGCATTCCGGTGAGTTCACGATTTTGAAAGGCTCTTCATCTTCCTTTTCTCCTTCTAAAAGCTCCGTTAAACCAGTTTTTATCCCATGATGGACCTCAAAAAGCACTCCCAAAGTCACATCCTCACAAACACTATCAAATATAAAGTTAGCAGCGTCCTCGGCACTGCCTTCGTTTTGTATTATATCGAAAAACTTACTATTTAAATCGTTCATACTTAATTCACTAACTATTGTATTCATTTTGCAAAGAAATTAAAATAATTAGGTACTCAAAAATCCACAGTCCAAACAGCTGACCTGACTGAAAGCTGAGAACACTGAAACTGAAAACCTTTGGCCACAGATCTCATATTTTTATTCGTTCCATTAACTAGCTGCACGTGCCTAGATTCTAGTCTTTTTAAGCATGTAGCCCATACATTAACATAACTTTGAAAAGACTACAAATCTCTGCTAAAAATTAGACTGAAATCAATAAAATAATTGCAATAAATTTTTGATTCGAATGTGTATGTGCAATGCCTCTTTCTTACTTATAAAAACACTTTCTCTCACCAAAAATATATATAGATCATGCTTTTTAAGGTTGTTCAATATCTTAACCAGAAATTACCTTAGCTTAGTATTTTTCTTAGCTTAGTATTTTGCTTGGTACTTTACGATTACAACACCTTTCTGTGATTGAAACGACATAAGCAACAAGCTCGCTTACATCCTATATACACAAACCAAGTGTTTAGATATTCTTTGGTAGGTCGATGAATGATGAATAAGTAATAGTAAGTTTGTAATCATGGTATAATAGGTATCGGAATCACACCTTTTTATCCGCTTAGATTAAGGGTTTTAAATATTCGTGCTTTTAGTTCTAAATACATCATAATTATGGTACCATATATTTTTATTGGTACGAATGAGAGGAAGATTAAATATTTTATTACCTATAAGCATAAATGTAATATACTAAATTTTAGTTTTTAACTGTAAATGATAATTAAAAATAAAGGTAACATAGAATAAAATAATAAAAACAACCATTGAATGGTATTAAATAGTATGGTATTAAATAATAAAATCAAATCAAAATAGCTAGTTGGTGCTTTAACAAACCAAAAACCTAAGTAGGTACTTACATATCTAGCCTACAACATATATAATATATATATATATATATATATATATATAAATAACATACATATTATACAATGTAAAGATTTCACCAAGTAAGCTTTAATATAAGTGTAGAATTATTAGGTAAGTATACAAAGATGGAAATATAGATTGTATTGCTTATCGTCGCCAAAGTTTATTATTTATCTCCCCAATATATAGAATATTGAAATAAAAACCTTATTTCAAAGCCATTAGAGATGATATTCTAAAGCAAATAAAAAGAAAACATTCGTTGTTTGTGCAAGTATCTCATAGAGATAATATAATCAAAATAACTAAGAACAATAAATACGAATGAGCATTAACTTGACAGTGTCAAGTTAAAATTACGTACAACAAGTAGTCTCAATATACTGTAAATTAGTGTTTTAATATTATAATAAATTAATAACATATTCCTGGAATCATGGTAGGTACAACACTTCTCTCTTTCTTTCATTCTTTCATCTTTTATGATAAGGCATATTTTTAAATATATACCTATTTAAAGAAGTATTTTTTTATGTATATTCGACAGCGCTGGAATTTGGAAACCGGTTTTGAATAACCGAGTTATTTGAGTTGTATAATAAAGTTATTCCACGTTTTGCCGGTTTGTTATTAACATGATTTTGATAAACTGAACTATTGTCGGTTGCCGATAAAGTTATGTTTTGTGTCAGACAAGTAAATTCAATGCTCGCGGTTGTAAGTTATTTAAAGGTTTCCACCATTTCTTATTCGTTCTGATGGTACCTGGTGTCGTATCAGAACTAAGGTTTGGTTTTTTATATATTTTCACGCCATAAAACTTTTTTTTTAAACACCACAAGTCAGCCCTTTACGGCATCTCACCTGATGATAAGTGATGATGCGGTCTATGATGGTAGCGGGTTAACCTGTTAGGGGTATACTCCTAATTGGTTTTTACACGACATCGTGTCGGAACGTTCAATCGCTTGGTCTTTGTCGGTAAGGTGGTAACTAGCAAGCCGACGCCTCCCACCAGACCATACTCGAGCCGGGAATCGAACTCAGGACCTCTAATTTTATAATGCGATAGCGTGCGACAGAGCGCACGCTGCGCCACGGAGGTCGTCTTGAAATGAAATGAATGTAGGAATTTGCACGAAAAGTTACTTCATTTTATTTATTACTTTAAACTTTGAGTTGAATGTATACCTACCACCACAGTAGGTAGGTGTAGGTATACCTATTTTGATATCCCACAGTACCTACCTACACGGTAATATTATTCATAACCTACCTACCTACGTATATAAAACTTATAATAATATAAGGACCACTAAAAGTAGTTTAATAATATTTGAACCATTATTTTTAGGTCGTCTTTAAAGCCCGTGGATTGATGCCGCCTGTCTTCACTCCACTAAATGACGACCAAAGCATCAACTTTAATATTATTCCAACATACGCTAAATACTTGGCCGAAAATGGGATTAAGTCTGTACTGGGTAAGGACAATATAGATGAATTTACGTCAAGTTTTTATCTCTTACAAACTATCTGATCTAAATGCTATCTATAAGGTACTTAGGTACCTATCTCTTATGCGATATATATAACCGCAGAGTACAGAACATACAAATGATATAATAAAATATGTATATGTATATTGTAGTTACGTAAGTATTAAGAAAGACATATAAAAATATATACTTTCACAAGTACAATTTTATATATTTAAATTCTCCATTTCACCTTTTTGGTGATAGAAATAGAATAGAATAAAATTGAATTTCAAATAAGTATATCTTAATTTTTAGTCGATAGCCATGTTTCATAAATATTATTTGAAAATGGGGGTAGAATTTCATTATTATTAGTGTTTCTCCAAAGATTCCCAGTGTCAAAGTTTCAAGTTTATTAGCACGCGCTATGACAATCTATGAGTTGATATATGAGTCAGTCAGAAAAAGTATTTTATATGTCGAATCAAGGGCGTCCGAGTTGTTTTTTTTTGTAAGGGTGACGTCAGCATTGCTGACATCACGATTTTGTTTACTTTCATTTCTTGACATATATAATATATATATATTTCGATATTTCAGTGGGAGGTACTACTGGGGAGAACATGTGCTTCTCCGTCGCTGATAGGAAGAAGGTAGCAGACGCGTGGGTGAAGACGGGCAAAACCTACGGGCTTCACATCATGGTGCAAGTTGGAGGCGCCCCGCTTCCTGACGTATTAGAATTGGTGTGTGTACTCAAATATACTCAAATATATATACAGTTTAAACTCTAACGGCACTAAAGGGACTGTACCTCATATGGCGTTATAGAGAGTTATCGTTAAATGGAAAGAAGTATGAAGAACAAAACTTTTTCGTCAATACACTATGATTTTCTTTTAGTAACCATGTTGCTGGTCAGTGTACCTATCTATATACACAAAAGCTAAAGGTCACTTACATACTTACATACATACTGATTAAACACGAGATCTCAGAAACTATTGAACGTATAAAGCAAAAATTTAGCAAGTAGGTAGTTAATAGTTAAGAGATGTCAGCTAAGAAAGGATATTTGGGAATTCTACCCCTAAGGGGGTAAAAAAGGGGTTGGAAGTGTGTATGAAATTTCTTTGTTTTTAGAGTTAGAGACACAAAAATTTGCATTAAGATTAATAATAAATAAAAAATTAAGGATGAAAAAAATTATAACCTTATACTTACGCCCGAAGAAGAAGAAGAAGAAGAAGACTAACATACTGAATTTGAAATTTGCCTGTAGCTTCAAACCTCAATCTCACGGGAAATCAGCAATTATACGCAGACGAAGTCGCGGGCAACAGCTAGTATATAAATATGTATACAAGTTTCATGAACATTATTTTATAAGAAAATAATGTACAGGACGGCAATCAGAGAGCAGCGCCATCTAGTTTTAGAATCATGTACGACAGACGAAATCGCCCCCTCTCTTTACGCAACACTAAGTGCCGTACCTATGCAGGTTGTTATAAGGCTCACCGGCGCGGGACGGCGCATTCCTGATGAAGTGGTGATTATTTGCAACGTCCGACCCCCTCCGTTATCTCAAACGTCGCCTAAGTCGAGGTTCGGCCTTAGGCAGACGTTCCCTTAGTTTCTTCGAGCCCTAGGGCTCAAAATTTCTTCTGGCAGAGCTTTCCGCAGCTCGCCAAACAGCCCGGTTACGCTGTGGCAACCGATACGGTTAGCACAGCTAATAGACAGTCCGAAAAAAAATATATATATATTTGTAACTCTTTTATCTTTTTATGATTACAATAAATTAAATTATCAATAAAAATTGGAAATAGTAATTATAACGACACAAGCAAATATTTTCATTACGGAACAAATAGTTTAAAAGTAAATTTCTGGTATCTTATGCTCGCGGAGACCGACTGATTTAATTTATTGTATGATTTCTTTTTAATTTCCAGGCCGAATACTGCTCAAAAATAGGAGTGGATTCCCTGCTTACTCTACCAGAGCTGTACTTCAAGCCTCAATCAGTTCCAGAGCTGGTTGGCTACGTGAAGCAAGTAGCTAACCGAGCTCCCAACCTACCTGTTCTGTACTACCACATACCCAGCATGAGTAAAGTTGAAAGTTGGTATAGCATTTTTAACACGCTTTTATTAGCTTCACCTGTATGTATGTATGTTTGTTTGTTTGTTTGTTTGTTTGTTTGTAACCGACTCCTTTGAGCTCGATTTTGCCCTACTTTGAACGATCAGATTTGATTCAAACTTTGCACACCTGTCAAAGGTCGATGACAATGCAATAATCCGATCAAAATATCCGATTATCCTAATTAGATTCGCCAGGATTAATTAATTTCTTTCCGCATCCTTTGCATGCGAGTAAGAGAGACAGAGCTAGTGCGCGAACTACGCATGCGTGCAGTAGCGTGTTTTTTTAGTTTTTTAAACTATTATTAATATTTCTACCCGCGTGTGCTCATTAACTCTCTGGTATCGGAATCATTTTGGTTGAGGTTTAATTTTTTTTTTCTATTTCGCTTATGCAACTTATATTGTTCGGTTTATCGAAACTTAAAAGTCTCTATAGTGTTCTATATTAACAAAGGATAAGACTCAACAAATAAAAGTTTTATGGCGTGAATATATTGTAATTTGTAAACAGTGTTGGTTTTGAACGCATAAGTTTCTTTGGTAATTGTATTTTCAATGTTCACACTTATACTATATGAAAAAGATGGATATTTTGAGATGTGTCAACTTATTTTGGTTTACCGGATAATTTACAAGAAATTGGCACATCATTGTAATATTATGAAATCAAATATATATATGCCCTTCAATATTTTAAAACATTCACTAGGCGTTGACAGAAAATTTAATAGCACAAACAACACACGAAACGTAAAACAGGTTATAACAACAACAACAACATATAATATATTTAGTAGCATGTACATTAGTGCATGTATATGTAATTTTTGCAATATCACTGTTAGTTCATTGGCTCAATTCAATAGGTTGTCTGGAAAAGACCACTACTGGTGATAAGGACGCATGTTCCTTATGTTTTTGTTGTGCTTCTTAAGTTTTTTTTTTTTCGTTTTATGGCTTTACACAGATTAGCCAATATCAAGTTTATAGCAATGTAGAAGTTAGGGAGAAATGGCGGGAAACGTCGCACTCTGCGGACGCGGCTCCCTCAAATCTTTCCCAAATCAATACCTGTTAACCATTCAGAAAACCAGCCACTACTCAAACGACACCAAAACTGTCCACGACACAACCAACACCAGTTCTTTTCAAAATTAGCCAACAAACATTAATTCAAGAAAAGCGTGAAAAACTCGCGCCCGCCATATACGAAGTCTCCCGCCTTTCTCCTCTTTTTAAGTTTGCAATATAGTTTAAAACAAAATACGCGGTAGAGAAGAAAAAAGAAAAGATGTACAGATGTGTGTAAAATGGCAGGCAACCTTTGGTGAAATGAATTGGTTGATCAGAAGTGGGATAGTTAGTACAAACATTAAATAAATATTATTGTTGCTTTTTTAGTGAACATGCCATCGTTCGTCACCGAAGCCACTCGAAACATACCGAACTTCAAGGGCATAAAGTTCACATCGAATGATTTGAGCGAGTGTGCGCAGGTACTACTAGCGTTGAAGGACGACCAGGAGCTGTTCCTTGGAGCTGATACAGTAAGCAGGTTTTAAATTACCATCATTGCTCATCATTGGTGCCGCAGTGGCGGTATCTGTGGAGGTGCACGCAGATATAAAACAGATTAAGCAGTCGCAAAATGAGGGCATTAGACATATCCTGATCCTTTTTTGCTGGATTATCATCAATTTCAACCCATTACAGGCCGGTAAGGGTTAACTCTGAGAATGAAATGGTTCTAGGCCGAGTGCGGTTGGTAAACTTTAGTCACCTTTGAAAACATTTCCTTAAACCAAGGGATGTTAATCAGATGATTAACACTCAAAATTACGAGAAATAAGAGTTGCAAGGGCCAGTTGTTTTACACCACTCTGGGATAAAGTATATTGGCTTTGTAATTTATTACATGTTTAGTATTCCTCAGTGTAAAGGACACATCATCATCATGAACAACCCATTCTCGGCTCACTACAGAGCACGGGTCTCCTCTCAATATGAGATGGGTTTGGCCATAGTCCACCACGCTGGCCATGTGCGGCAGACTTCACACGCCTTTGAGAACATTATGGAGAGCTCTCAAGCATGCAGGTTTCCTCACGATGTTTTCCTTCACCGTTGAACTTATGGAGTAATGTTTTCTTATTTATTTTATTTTGATGCTTATCCTATTTTTTATAGTTGCTGGCCCCCGCGGCACTATTGGGTGTTAAATCCAGTATCGGAACAACATTTAATTTGTTCCCACGTCTGGCTCAAGATATATTGGTTGCTGTGGAGAATGACCATGTCGAGCAAGCTAGGACATTACAAAAAAAATTGAATTTGGCGGTAGAAGCTCACACCACCGAAGGTAACAGAATGCGTACTTCTTATCTGCTTGGTTATAAATTTGCTGTTATTCGTAAAAAGAGTTCGTATGTATATATTTAAATTTTCCGCTATTTTGCAAGTCAAACCCAATGTATGATGATCATGGAGTTTCGACGATAAAACCAAAAACATTGCCATCCTTTTTACTATGTTGTTGGTGGAAAGGGACAGTACATTTTGCCGTACCGATCGATTTTAGTTTTTTGTATATGCAGTACAAGTTAGCCCTTGACGGCTCACCTGACGGGAAGATGGTAGCGGGCTATCCTGTGTGGTAATCCCATACTCCTTAATTGGTTTTAATTAAAATTAATTAATTGGGTTCTACGCGACATCTTACCGGAATGCTGAATCGATTGGCGGCACGTCTTTGTCAGTAGGGTCGGAACTAGCCACGGCCGATGCCTCCCACTAGATCAGACTCGAGCGGGGTATCGAACCAAGGACTTCTAACTTTATAATGCGACAGCGCACTCGTTGTGCAACGGAACGGTTGTCGAAATTGCATAGAGAGTAGTGTAAAAGAGATAAAGAAACACAAAAACAAGTTTTAAACTTTTTTTCTGTGTCTTTTTATCCGGTCCGGATTTTTTTTGTTTTTTGCCTTAGCCCTTGACTGCATCTCACCTGATGGTAAGTGATGATGCGGTCTAAGATGGTAGCGGGCTAACCTGCCAACCAACCTCCTAATTGGTTTCTACACGACATCGTGCCGGAACGCTAAATCGCTTGGCGACACGTCTTTGTCGGTAGGGTGATAACCAGCCACGGCCGAAGCCTCCCACCAGACCAGACTCGAGCCGGGAATCGAACCCAGGACCTCCGACTTTAAAATGCAACAGCGCACGCGCTGCGCTACAGAGGTCGTCATTCATTAATTCTGCCGGAACCTTCACATACTGAAAGACGTGAGGAATTTTCTAAGCTACTTTATTTGATATCAAATAATTTCCAGGTACTTGGGTCCCTATAATGAAAGCCGGTATGGAGATTGTTAGTGGCATCAAGATGGGACCTCCTGCGTTGCCTCAGACCCCGATCTCCGACGCAGCCAAAAAGAGAATAGAAGCAAGACTAAGAACTTTGAATCTAGTCGACTGAGACTATAATAATGATTGAAAAAAAAAGTGTTAAAAATAATAATAAAAAATGAATGATAAAATGAAGAGTATTAATTCAATAATCTTATTTATTACTTAAATAATATTATTGATATGGTATCCAATGAAAAAATATACATAAATTACAAGTATTTTTTTTTAACATTTAGCTTTTACGCTCAAGAGAGCTGCTTTGAATTCCAGTCCTTTAACACACTACATCAGAATTGTTGCGTTGGACCTAAATGAACTTTGCCTTAAAATTTAATTCAAGTCAAAACAAAATGTTTAGTTGCCATTAATATTTTTATAGTAGATACCTTATTACTCACCATCAATAGCTAGTTAAATTGGTGACGTTGTTTTTAGTAATGGCATTTTATACAGCTATAAACTGTAACATATGCGTTTCATGTTTTATATAATTTCAAAACAAGTAATTATAGTATGAATTAAAAATATATATATCCAGTGTACAAAAAACTAAAAAAAAATCCAAATCGCCGTTGGTAACTATTCAATGATGTATAAACATACCTTTGTCTGAGGTATTACCAGCTTTAGGATGTCCGGAAGACACGACCCTCAACAATCTAGGAGAAACCCTCAAAGAAACTTCATAAGGAAGTTTAAAAAGAGCTCTAGACCCTGAGATTCAAGATCTTATAATCTTCACCCCAAAAGACATATAAATTAAGCTGTTATCCAAGTTAAATTTTTGAGTAAGAGACTCAAAATTTTTGATTAAGGCAGTGAAAGCATCTCCAGGATCCATTAAGTAATTCACCTGAATGTGTTACGCAGCTAAGGTAATTTTTTTTTTATCCACTACAAGTTAGCCCTTGACGGCTCTCACCTGATGGTAAGTGATGATGCAGTCTAAGATGGTAGCGGGCTAACCTGTTAGGGGTATGGTAAAGCCATACTCCTAATTGGTTTCTACACGACATCGTGCCGGAACTGTAAATCGCTTGGCGACACGCCTTTGTCGGTAGGGTGGTAACTAGCCACGGCCGCAGCCTCCCACCAGACCAGACTCGAGCCGGGAATCGAACCCAGGACCTCCAACTTTATAATGCAACAGCGCGCGCGCTGCGCCACGGAGGTCGTCAAAATTTTAAATTAATATAAAGGTTTTATATCCTAAGGCACACGTGGTCATCCCACACAAGCGACCTTCCCAGCCTCCAAGGAACGAGTGTCATAACAACAGCTATTAACTACAATAAGTTGAAAGGTTAAAATAATGCTCGTGTAAAAAGAACACGTGCTTTTGAGATAACAAAGGAAATGTAGAGAAAATCTAGAGCAAACGAGAGATAAACGTATACGAGCCTATACATTGATGTTTATGTTGTAAATGTATGCGGAATATTGTAAAAACACTACGCAATGGATAGATTACATTTGTTTGTTTTGCATTAAGATTATTAATAGTTCGGTAAGCTTGCATAATAAGGTCGTGGTTAACTGTCTACGATATGCCGCTGATTCAGTTTGCTTCGGCACTTGTTTGTAGCGCGTAGTCTCCTTTATTTAATTTATTTATTATCTACATATATAAAATAAAAAAAATGCAAAACGCTCATGTTTTTGAACGCAACACCGAAGACGTAGCGCGGGAAAATGACAACCAAAATGGCGGTTCGAATCTAATGAGTAATGGTTACGAATGTAAAATTATAAACCCAAAAATCCAGACGAAAGTTAAGAAGGCTCGGAGTTATGTTGAGTTGTCCATGCTGAATACGGCCAATTCGGTGAAAAGCTTGGGAAGAAATGAGAGGAGGGTGCTAGTTTTATACACGGGTGGTACAATTGGTATGGTGAAAAATAAGGACGGGGGTAAGTCTATTTAAGTTGTCTTCTATTAACGCTAAAATAATCTGAGTGATGTTATCTCTAGAATTAGGCGAATTAACTTAATTAGTATTCTACATTTGGTATTTTTGAAGCGGTGATAGCCTAGTGGTTAGGTCGTCAGCCTCCTAATCAGAGGTCGGCGGTTCGAATCCGGGCACGCACCTCTAACTTTTCGGAGTTATGTGCGTTTTTAAATAATTAAAATATCACTTGCTTCAACGGTGAAGGAAAACATCGTGAGGAAAACTGCACGCCTGAGAGTTCTCCACAATGTTCTCAAAGGCGTGTGAAGTCTGGCCATCGTGGTGGACTATGGCCAAACCCTTCTCATATTGAGAGGAGACCCGTGCTCTGTAGTGAGCCGGTAATGGGCTGATCATGATGATGATGATGATGATTTGGTATTTCATCAATATTGCTCCTTGGTCTAGTAGTAAATTTTTGCGATTGCGGAACATGAACTGAACATGGTCGAATTTTGAACTCGAATTCGGGGGGCAATGCCTAAATTGCCTGAATATTGGCCTCGAGAGCTTTCTTTGTCAGGCAGTAAATTTTGGTTATTTGATCGCGTACTTCTTGTGTTGACCTCTGTGGAGAGCGCGCGCTGTTTCATTATAAAGTTGGAGGTCCTGGGTTCAATTCCCGACTCGAATCTGGTCAACCTTCGGCCATGGCTAGTTTACATAGACGTTTCGCCAAACTATTTAGAGTTCCGGCACGATGTCGCGTAGAAACAAATTAGGAAGTATAAATTTACTGTAACAGGTAAGTCCGCTACCATCTTAGGTCCGAAGTTATTAATCAATCTAATTGAAAATCTTCAGATAACATTAAATTTAATAGCACCATTCTTTTCGACAGGGAGGATTAGGAAAAATACAGCATTACATTCAATCTTCTTCTTCTTCAAGTGCCTTTCCATTACTGGTCACCAGTCAGTTTCTTGAAACGCTCCTTGTCCATCCAAATTCAATCCAGCCATCTAAAAATTTGTATTAGATTGATTAATAACATCAGCCATGTGATCAGATCGCCGTCAAATGCAATCGCCGTCAAAACTTGTAGTGGAAATAGAAAAAAATCCACTTGGCTCACTTACCAACATAGCTCAATGAGTCGTGAACTTAAAGAAGAACCTCACTCGCTCAATTTCTCATTACGCGTAATAGAACATAACTTGCGCAGCGATATTTATTAAGGGCAGGGTCAAACGTTTGTTGATCTTGGTATGATAACGTTTATACGTCCATACTTGATTATAAAGTTACTGGTAAAACTACGTATTCCTTTGCTGAATCTGATATAGGTGAGCTTTGTATATGTATGAATTTTTTTCAGCATACCATTTTTAGTATCACGTAATAAAATAACAGTTTTTAGCATGTATTAAATAATTATAATACAGCTAATGCTGAGAAAAGAAAAGTACCACCCACGAAAACAAATTTGAAAATCAAATCCATTGAATGAAATTCTAGGTAATTCATACAAAATCATTATAGTTCAAAATAGAGTTCAGCTTTTTTTATACACTACAAGTCAGCCCTTGACGGCAATCTCATCTGATGGTAAGCATGATGCAGTCTATGATGGTAGCGAGCAAACCAGTTAGGGGTATGGTAAACCCATACTCCTAATTGATTTATAAGCAACATGGTACCGGAACGCTAAATCGCTTGGTGACAAGTCTTTGTCGGTAGGGTAGCTAGCCAGACCAGTCTCGAGCCGGGAATCGAACCCAGGACCTCCAACTTTATAATGCGGTGATCGTCAACCTATGTTTCACTTAGTCTTGAAAGTAACTCACCGTGATTTACCAGTTAACCAGAGTTGCATAATTATCAATATAAAAGTTCAGATGTCGTGCTACATTTATTTCTTACGAACAATTGAACCACAGCCCTAAATCGAGAGCCGTGTTTATAATTAACGGATTTATTGCAATTGGTTCAACCAAGAAGTGTTGTTGTGGCTATTGTTTTTGTTCTAGTTGATGTTGTTTCCGTTATTGCATATATGAGATGATCTATCTATATGATGCAATCGTTACCTTGCTTTTAGATGAATTTAATGAAATCGCTTTAAGCGTGAAGAAAAAGTTACAGAATAGTGAATTGCTTTATAATAAGACTGCTATATATATCTGATTACGCGTCAGATTGCATTGCATTTCCTTATTTATACCTTTTATTTATTTCAAAGCAGAACTTTAATATATTTTACTTATGTAATCTTAGATGAATTTAATGAAGAATTAGGCAACGGAAAACCAAGTTAAAGCAATGAGAAGATAATTTGATTACGCGTCACAATGCATTGCATTTCCTTATTTATACATTTTGTTTATTTCGAAGCAGATCGTTAATATATTTTACTACTATATCTTTAATTTATTGTACAAGTGCATGTAGGCCATTTTATCAGAGACATTTGTCTAACCGAGTTGGGATATCTAAGGTTATAATGGATTTTATAGCGTTATATATTTTTAATTATATTACACACAAAGTTTTAATTATCTACCTGTTGTGGTAAGTAAATGGTTCAGCCCCCTGACAGATTATTACCCGTTAGGGTGCCAATTTAGGGGTTTCCGGCATTTTACCACCATAACGCTCAAAAAATGGGACGGAAAAGTAGTGCACAAATAGCGACGCGTGCACTCCTTTCCCCCAGTGTGTGACAAGGCTAGACGAAAGTCACCGATTCTAACACTCGTGCCGTATAATCCGAATGAATGACAAAGCACTACGCGCCGCTATAGATAATATACCGGCCAGATATCTAGTGAATTAGACGGGCTGTAATACATCGATATACCGATATGTAGGAATGTATAGTTAGTTGGTGACAAATTCTCGCCTTGTTTTTGTATGACGCTCTCTATCTACGGCTAGTAGTAAAGCAATGGTTTCCGGGTAAAGAACCCTGAGTAACGTTTTTGGGTATTGACCGACGGGACACTACTACCAAGACTCCATGGTCCGTTCGTCTATTTGTCATTCTTTTAACTAGGTAGGTACTCTAGTTATGTGTGATGTGAAACACAAAACAAACCTACATTAGGTTTGTTTGTTACGCTTTCACGCGAAAACTGCTTAACCGATCATCATGGAACTTTGTACACATATATAGTTTTGGAGGTATTAAAAGTAACATAGGGTACTTTTTATTAAAATAAAAATATTTTTACGAATGATAATTTTTTTTTTATTACAATATAGTTATCATATTGACTTTTATTACTTATACTTTAATGGCTTCAGAGCGAGCGAAGCCGCGGGTAAAACCTAATAGTATATAAATACCTACCAGCCTATATTAACTATTATTCATCAATTGAAAGTTTTCAAGGCTTCTTTCATTAATTTTATTGGTGGAAATTGGTCGGTGACGCATTATTTTTTCAGTGTTGTTAAATCTCCGCGATCATTTGGTCCATTCAAAGTAATGATTGATGACAGAACTGACTAGAACGTTTAGACTCGTAAATTCAAGTACCTACACTAATATGCGTAGAAAAATTATTTATTATCCAACTAGAACTGCTCACTAATAGTACCTACTTCCAATACTTAATAAAATTTCGCTACGTCGTTCGCGTCGTAGCGTTCAAGTTTGCGTCCAACGTGTGGCCAATCACAAGAGTCGAAAAAACGGCCGCGTCCTATCATTGGTTGCACGCACGACGCAAACCTGAACGCAACGAACGCCACAGTTTGGCTTCATCTTAAGTTGGTTGGTTGTTTATAGAAATACGTAGTCTCGGAAAATTTTAGGTATACCTTAACAAATAGCATACAAAGAATCCTTGATTCTTCGTCCGAGGCTGTGTTGTTTCTATAAAAAAAAATACGACAAGACGTTAGTTGTACAGATAATACACGGAACACGGCTGTGCGGTCATCAAAGAGTATACAAATCTTAATGCAAAAAAAAGCGACACGACCATAGAGTAATAATGTAAGAAATGTAACTACAAAAATAGCTAGCAACTTTAGAAAGTAGTCCTCATATCTCTAATGTAGTTGGCGTTGAATTAAAGTAGGTACCTACGCGAATCTCCTTTTCCAGGATACCTACGTGATATTTTCGTACCAAATGTAGAAGTTAGTTAACTACGTCATGCGTGAAGATACTAACAAGAAAATACTTAATGTCATTAGCAAAACTACTACTAGATACTACTATTACTAAACAATTAAAACTTATATTTGCAGTACTCATTCCACAAAAAGGTGCGTTCGAGAATCTTATTAGAGGCTATCCGCAGTTGCACGACAACATGTTTTGGCGGCAAAGATTGAGTGAAGCTGACTTCGACACGTCATTTTTAGTATTACCAGGTAATGTTAGATCTAGTAGAAGACTATGAAAGACATTCTAACTGCTGTCTATATTCCCAAAAGATTTTTGCTTATTTTTTGAATTCTTTATTTCTAGTTAGTATGTAAAGTATTTGTTATTTCTTTCTTATATGTTTTTTTAAATTACTATTTGTTCCACTATGCCTTTTGTATAGTTCCTTTCACAAAGAGTTGTCTGAAGGAGATCGCTTTAAGCGATAAGACATAAGACCGCTTTTCCGCATTTAACAATTAACATTTAAATTAGTCTTTTATATTTTGGAACTCTCAATTATATAATATATATGCAATTAAAAATTAACTTTCTATTTACCATATTTCATACAACGTCGAAAGAAATAAGCTTAAACAAAAACCATATGTTGTCTTCGAGCTTGAAAAAAAAAACAAGATGTGTGTGATAAGGAAAATAAAATGACGTTATGAACAAAACTTATTTGCTTTGTATTGTATTACCCATAAAAAAATTGGTTGGCAATACCTACAAGGCAAAGCGTACTTTCAATTTATCTCATATAATCTTACTTGAATTTTTACATGGAGTCAGTTGAAAATGAACGCAATTCTAAATAGTCATAGAATGCTTTACAACATGTCGTTAATACACATCTGCAGAAGCAAAGGAGTTGGATGTAAGGATATTCTATAAGATAGTGGAGTATGAAACCCTCTTGGACTCATCCAACATGACTGAAGTGGAATGGATAAAGATCTCGGAAGATATTATGGTTAGTACAATTAAGTTATTTAAATAAAATATAAACAGACTACAAATAAAGATGATGAAAATGGTGTGGACTTATTTGAGTATAATGCTCACATCACAAACTGTTACGGAATGTATTATTATGTGTTATCGATACCAATCAATATATACTATAAAACACAAAAACAATAGTCTGATTTATGACTGTTAGAGTATTCTGGGCCGAAAAATAAGTATTTACTATAAGTATTTTAATCTTTTTTCTTACATAGCAAAGCATGTCGGGAAGAGCTCGTAATTTTTTTTTAAAATGAACAATAATAAATAAAACAGTTTCAATAGAAATCTCGCAGAAAGGTGGAGAAAGTCCTCGTCTCGTAATCATCTCGTAGTTTAGGTTAGCAGGTATTCATTTGTGCAGGTACAAATGAATACCTGCAAGTGTAGCCCATAGTTTAAAATTACAGTAATCGTTGAGATATTTGATTATCCAATGGGCTTTATTTTCCCGCTGGGAAATGCTGTTACGCATCCCCTCTGGAAGCGACGTAGGCAAGACTGCGCCGCTTCCGACGGGGTATATGGGACTCCCCGGTGGCCAGACTGGCAACCAGAATACCCACTAAAACCCAGCGATGCTCCTTCGCGTCGCATGGTGGCTGGGTCACGGGAACACGTGTGCAATCGACCGCAACCTAGCCAGCGGCATCCATTTAGGCAGACCCTCCACGGGGGGCCTATGATGGAGGCCCCCTAACTCCGTCCGAGGCGCGCCAGGAACATTGGACGCGCCTCACGACCCGAGGATAAGGCTCGACGGGTGAGGATGCCTCTTATCTGTCACCCGGAGCTCCTCGTCAGGGGGGCAGGCGGCGATCGTGCGCCCGTCGCCTGTCCCACCCTACGACGCCGGAGAGGGTGCGCGTCTGCGTCATGCTCCCGGCGTCGTTCTGCCGCCTCCTTCTGCGTCATCACCTCCTGGCAGAAGGAGGATTATCCAATGGGCTGTATTTCCCACAATGTACATATAACTTGTATATCAGAAAATACATTGTTTCTCATCCCTTTTATTTTTTTCACATCCAAGCACATTTAATTTCAGAAATATTACGAGCACTACGACGGTTTCGTTGTGCTCCACGGTACGGACACTCTCTCGTACACGGCATCCGCTATATCTTTTATGTTTGAAAATATTGGGAAGGCGGTTGTTTTCACAGGATCACAGGTAAAAATCTAACAGGCAAGGCAAGGAATATACACTTGGCATAACGTAAGGTAGGTAGAGCTACCTGCGTTACGTTTTATTACCACAGAATATATGAGACGAGCTTCGTGGCGCAGCGTGCGTGTAGTCGCATTATTAAGTGGGAGGTCCTGGTTTTGATTCCCGGTTCGAGCCTGGTCTGGTGGGAGGCTTAGGCCGTGACTAGTTACTATCCTACGTGTCGCCAAGCGATTTAGCGTTCCGCATGTCCACGATGTCGCGTAGAAACCAATTAGGAGTACGTCTATCATACCCTTAATAAGTTAGCCCGCTACCATCTTATACTACTTCTCATCCCTACCAGGTGAGATAGTCAAGGGCTAACTTGTAGTGGAAAAAAGAATAGATAGTTGTTTCGAATTGACAATAGCAGATAACCCTCTCCGGTATTACTGCGTCACCGGGTCTCTCAGCTTGCGAGAAGAGCACTTGGGCTCGACGACATATAAAGAAAATCCCCCTAAAGGCGTTTCCTGTGAGACTCGGACTTCGGCTTAGGGTGACGTTGGGAATTTGGTTTGTATGATTGTATGACTTATCTCTGCCCTTAGAAATCGGGAACCGGCGAAGATGTTGTGTTCGGTTTCCTGAATAAATAACTAACAGTATCGTTAGTATAATACTCGTATTTGTTCACTCACAAACGTAGTGTCGTTTTCGAATATAGAAACACCTCACGTCGTAGTAAAATGAAACGTATATCCCTAGTTTTAAAATTCAAATTTGTCCATTCTTCTTCAGCCCAATTTGGATGGATTGACGTTGCTTACTAATAAACTGTACGGGTCTGAATAAAACAGCCAAAACTTAAAATTAAAAAAAGAATACAAAAATATTCTAAAAATGTGAACCTACAGGCATTTACGAGGAGGTGGAGTTCATAAAGTATTTTGATTTTAATTTGCGGTTTCTAAGGTCTGAAATTTTTTCAGAGGTAAATGTAGACTACATTTACAATTTACAAATAAAAAAAATTCGTTTGATAGATTTTTGAGTGTCTAGTGCGAGATTTTTCTACTTATATTCGAAAGAGATTATAGATCTTGCTATATCGATCGATGATTCTAAAAAAAATTAAGTAAACTTTTATGAGATCGAATAAGCAGAAAATCTGGGTCTAGACCCACTAGACTAACGCGACCGTCAGTTCTCTCTTAAATCGAGTTATAACGCTAATAAAGTAGGGCGCAATACCAGTAAGTTACTTAATATGGAAACCTCACCCTCAGATTCCAATATTTGAACCTCGGAGCGATGGAGCGGACAATTTTGTATCCTCGTTAATAATAGCTGGTGGTCTCAACATTCCGGAAGTAACTGTGTATTTTGGAAGCAAACTCTTTAGAGGAAATAGGTGAGTGTACAACATCATCATTATCTTAATGACCCACAGCTGAACCCAGGCCTCGTCTGTCAAAGTAGAGAAAAGACAGTGAGCGCAGAACTTTACCTAAAAATTTTAAGTCCGATCTGGGAATCGAACCTAGTAACATGGGATCCACAGTCAAACATGCTAATAAAATATGACTGATATGGAGTACTTTTGGCATGGAAATTTATTAGCAGCCGTAAAAATTGTCTCAGTGTATTTTCTAGATTTTTTCTTTACTTTGTTTTAGGTATCCGTATTAAAACCAATATTATTATTTTACTGGCAAAATTTCAACGTTTAAATTAAAATATTAATGATGACAAATACATTTTCTTTTAATACTTTCAATGGCGTGACCACGCGTTGATTCTATCAATTCACAGATAAATAAGTACTTGTGCAAACAATATCAGCAGTAGATTTTCATAATATCTATAGATGCCATCGTATAACTGTCCGTTCAATGTTGAAAGATCCATATTCAGAATTTATAAGAGGGTTTTGAAAATTCTTGGCGCGTTTTCGTTGAAAATGATTCGCTATTTTATGATAAAAACATAACCCAGTAAGAGTTGGTCTTATTCGAAGGCTTTCGTACCACATAAACATTTGTAACACTATTTATGATATATTTTGTATTATTATGGTGAAAGGGAGCGGAAATGGAAACGGGTACGAGACATTCCTGAATTACAAACAAACTAATAATCTTCATGGTCTAAGTAATTAGTAGTAATGGTATAAAAAAAAACTCAGAGAAAATATGGACTCTACCAAGTACAGTTAATCATATTTATTTATTTTTTAATTTTATACACTACAAGTTAGCCCTCGATGGCTATCTCATCTCATGGTAAGTGATGATTCAGTTTAGGATGTTAGCGGGCTAACCTGTTAGGGGTATGGTACACTCACACTTTAATTGGTTTCTACGCGAAATACAGACCGTTGACAGTCAGATGGAAGGAAGGCTTAGTAGGTCCCGTTGTCCATTTATTTTCATCTAGCCATCTTCTCTCAAGAAATCTTTAGAATTCACTTTCAATATAAATAAGCGTTATTATTCATCATCATCATTCATGATCAACCCATTCTCGCCCACTACAGAGCACGGGCCTCTTCTCAATATGAGAAGGGTTTGGCCATAGTCCACCACGCTGGCCATGTGCGGATTGGCAGACTTCACAAGCCTTTGAGAACATTATGGAGAACTCTTAGGCATGCAGGTTTCCTCACGATGTTTTCCTTCACCGTTGAAGCAAGTGATATATATATATATATATATATATTAATTACTTAAAGACGCACATTATTCCGAAAAGTTAAAGGTGCGTGCCCGGGTTCGACCTACGAACTTCTGACCTCTGATTTGGAGGCTGACGTCCTAACCACTAGGCTATTACAGCTTCATTATTAGCACTGTCTAACTGAGTTACGTATATTGTGATATTTTCATGGCGTGACCAAGTGTTGCTGTTTTCAATTAACAGATTAATGGGTACTTCAACAAACATGTACATAAACATCAGTACTATAGTAGTACTCAAGTTTAAATATACATTGTATTATGAATACAATAATTGTATAATTATATATCCAGTCTAATAATAGAGACATTAGCGATTGAAGTAGGATATTGTAATTATATTTTTCACCTAAAACCCAAGTATGTTATTACACGCAATTATGTCCTAATCAGTGACTTTTATAAATTAATCTTAATGCTTTTTTTACACACTACGTGTTAGCCCTTGACGGCTATCTCACCTGGTGGTAAGTGGTGATGCAGTCTGGGATGGAAACGGGCTAACCTGTCAGGGGTATGGTAAGCCCAAATTCCTAATTGGTTTCTACGCGACATCGTGCCGGAACGCCGCTTGGCGACACGCTTATTGAAAGACGTTTTCTTTGTTACCCTAGAACCAGAAAGGTATCAGTAAATAACCTCTACGCATTCAACTCCCCGAACTGTGTTCCTCTCGTTGAAGTCGGGATTGACTTTGAAGTGAACAAAAAGGCCATATTCAAACCCAATGTAATAGAAAAGTGCCACCTCCACGCTAAGATGTCGAAGAACGTTGGCCTTCTCAGGATATTCCCAAGTATCAGTTCTTCAGTTATCAAGGCTTTTTGTCAGCAGCCGATAGAAGGTAAATTGTTCTGTTGAAATTTCTTTTTATTTCTTCCAATTCATCATAGAGATCAACCAAGCATGACATCGTGCGACACGAACGCGGCTCTCGTCAGAAGCATCGTGACGTCAGTTGTCACGAATAAATTTATAAAAGTTAGGTGCAAATTCAGTAGTAGGTACACAACTCTCTGATCTAAATGAGTATACTGAACTTGAAGCCAAAGTGGAGGTGTCGTTTTCTAAAAGGAATATATGAAAAAAAATCGGTACTTTAAAACCTGTAAATTTCGTTTGGTTTAGAAATTTGTTTGCAACAAAATTGGCAACCTTTAAACTCTCGCGTTTTATTTACCGTCACGAATTATTACTCAGTTTGATATAATTAAGGTATGTATAATACCGTACGTTCAGTATCAAAAATAATGAAATTAGAGTGACATAATGTTAAGATACTATCTGAATACTGATTAAAAGCGTGCATTTTTACTATAACTAATGCCTTATTGTCTTTGGAATGATTTCATTTGATCAAGGCTAAAATATCACATTAAATTTCATTTAAATGTTGTGAGGTAGGTATTAATATGTTAAAATCTTCCTAAAAAACTATTTTAAACGTTAACATAAGTACAGGTAAAACTAGCACGAAATGTTACGAGTATTCTACATTGGTAGAATATGATCACATACACGTTCAGTTCTTCTAATTAGGGATAAAATTAAGTATTTTAATTGAAACAGGTGTAGTGCTGGAGAGCTACGGTTCTGGTAACATTCCCTCGAACAGAGATGACGTGTTCAAGGAGATAGCAGCGGCCGTGGCGCGCGGCGTCATAGTCGTCAATATCACCCAGTGCGCCACGGGCAGTGTCGTCACACCCATGTACGAAACCGGCAGAGTGAGTATTGCCACTGTCACCAAAACGTTTGCCAAAATCAAGTGTAATGTTAAGGAGCTACGGAGCTGATACCTCCCTTGAAAAGAGATGACGTGTTCAAGGAGAGAGCAACGCCCGTGGCGCGCGGCGTCATAGTCGTCAAGATCACTCAGTGCGCCACGGGCAGTGTCGTCACGCCCATGTACGAAACCGGCAGAGTGAGTATTGCCACTGTCACCAAAACGTTTGCCAAAACCAATTGTAATGTTAAGGAGCTACTGAGCTGATAAAACTCCCTTGAAAAGAGATGACGTGTTCAAGGAGATGGCGGCGGCAATGGCGGACGGCGTCATTAAAGCAAAAATAAGAACATATATTAAAAAAATATTTATCTGCTGATTTTGCTTCGTCATCACCACTTGAACGCTTTCGCTTTCGCGCTAAACCACTGAACCTACTTTGATGAAATTTTATACAGAGATACCCTCCCGACTTAAATAACATGGAAGCATCCATTTGTCAAGTTAGCATGACCGGCCATCCGTCGGTCATCCTAGCCGGAGATTTCAACGCCAAACATGAGTGCTGGAATTCCCGAGTTACTAACGGACATGGTCGACAACTTAATCGATTGTATCAAAGTAATGACATAGATTTTGCTATCTTAGCCCCCAACGAACCGACGCGTTACCCGTACAATGAAAACTCATTGGACAGACCCGACATACTGGACATAGCTATTTTTAAGAATATCACACTTCATGTGTTTTCTTTAGAAGTACTACACGAGCTTAGCTCTGACCACCGTCCCGTCCTACTCCAGCTAGGACCCCCGGTAGACACCCCCCCTCCCACCAAAGTAATAGTAGATTGGAAAAACTTAACCAACCGACTTAAAACACTAGACTCTGTGCACCTTAATGAAATCCCCGACGAAAAAAAAAAAAAAAAAAAGATAGTCTAGAGCTTGGGAAAGGATACAGTTTCTATGTTATAGCGAGCCTTAAGACTTCCAACCTTATCTTGAACCTAAACTAATAATCTCAAAAAATATAATATAATTACTAGAATATATTATTAAAATGAGTCTCTTTAGGCAAGGTTCCGAAGATACTGGCAGCGTATCCCTTTGAATAGCTAAACTAATTATTTTCCCGAGGTAGCGGGCAGCTCTTCGGTCTCCTGTGATGTCGACTAACCTTTTTGCTATTTCCCTAAAACGCCATAGGGCTTTTTAGCACTAGGACCCCACGGACCAAGGGTCTCGACACCGAATGAACTTATGTCATGAAATGTAATTTTCAGTTGATAGCAGCATGTGGTGTAGTATCAGGCTATGACATGACTCCGGAGGCCGCTCTCACAAAACTCTCCTATGTCTTGTCAAAAACAGAACTAACCTACCAACAAAAAGTTGAGGTTCGTTACATTTAATATATATATTAAACTATATTGAAAACAACTTTAATGTTTATAAAGATGTAAATGGCAAAATGAGATACATTGTCTCTGAGGAATAATATGATAATATTTTTGTTTTAGTCTACATTATAGATCATATTCAAATAGTTTTTAATTTGTTTCATCATCGAGGAGCTCATAAGTTAAAAATCATGGCATCTGTTTTTGGATTCTTTCTACATTTAATTCTGGATTAAAAACAAATTCACTCATAATAGTTTGAATAACGTTGTATATTGTTTTAATTTACTGTTGTATTATTTATTATTAAGATAGTTAAAATTTTTGTTATATTGTTTATAGTGTTTAATGGGGTATGTACTTAAGTATAAGAGTCCCCAATGAAAAAAAAAAAATAATAAGCTATAAATTACTTGGTAGCGTATTCAAATAATTTTATGCAAAATAAAATAATGTTCAGAAAAATTTTACTCTTAATCTTTAGATGATGGTGACGAACATTAGAGGTGAATTGACAAATACATCGTCGATAGCTATTGAGGTAAGTTTGAATTCCAGTGAAATCATTTGTAACTAGGTGTAAACAAAATACGTGTCGCCAAGCGATTTAGCGTTCCGGCACGATGTCGGGTAGAAACCAATCAGGAGTGTGAGTTTGCCATAACAGGTTAGCCCGCTACCATCCTAGACAGCATCATCACTTACCACCAGGTCAGATATATAATAAAAAAAAATATATATAAATATTAACTGGCGCACTAATTAACAATTACAGTAATAACTAGTAAACTATCCAACGAGGTTTAATGATTACTGAGAGAACGTAAATGCTGAAGGATATTTAAAATTTCGTCATTGCTTCACTGACTTGAACAATCTTGCGTCGAGACTAATTTTGAAATTCCAATGGCAGTTGTCCCTCAATATAAATTGCAGCATATCCGCATTTATAAACATATAAGTAAACATGAAAGAAGCGGTATTTGCTATAAAGCGAAGCTACACTGTCACGTCAAACCTGCGTTCTTAGCAGCATTCTAGTCTGAGTCTAGCGTTTGGCCAATCACGAGCCATTTCATCAAAAAGGTTCTTGTCATTGGTCGCATGCCAAAACGCTTCGTTAATCTCTGTTTAGGACGCTCGTTTGACGCGACAGTTTGGTTTCATCATGATCAACCCATTACCGGCTCACTACAGAGCACGGGTCTCCTCTCAGCACGGGTCTCCTCTCAGCACGGGTCTCCTCTCAGCACGGGTCTCCTCTCAACACACATCAAAGTGTTTGGTTTAGCCACACATTAATTCTTGACATCTGGACATGGCCAATCAAAAGCAAGTTTCTAGAACTTGGGTTTCTAGTGCTTTTGATTACAATAATGTCAAAAGCGTTGTACTTATCGTCTTCTGTTTATTTTATGAGTTATCTTTAATAATTTTGTTTTTGTTTCGTTAACACATAGGGTTTTCTGGTTGTTTTGGTTTTTTTAAGTACTCTTTAATCCTATCATATCATCAACATGATCAAGCCGTGCTCTGTAGTGAGCTGAGAATGGGTTGATCTCCTCGCAATATGAGAAGGGTTTGGCCATTGTCCACCACGCTGGCCATGTGCGGATTGGCCTTTGAGAACATTATGGGGAACTCTTAGCCATGCAGGTTTCCTCAAGATGTTTTCCTTCACCGTTGAAGCAAGTGATATATTAATTGCTTAAAAACGCACATAAATCCGAAAAGTTATAGGTGGGCCCGGGTGCGAACCCCCGACCTCTGATTTTCATACCAAAAAATGGCAAAAGTCCGAATGTAGTTGGTGTTTCAAAATATATCCGACTTTTGGTACATTCTGTATATAGAAATATTTGTAAGGTACATATGCATGGTATTTTACAGGATAACACACTCGTAGACGCACTAGCCACGAGTTTAAATATACAATCACCGAAAAAATTAATAGAGGTAACCGATAAAGTATTCAGTGCTTTATTACTTTATGCAATAGAGCATGATGATGCTAGAGCTGTTAAGAAAATGTTAGGTGAGTATAAATTTAGTAATACCGACAGTATTTGATCAAATTATGATGAAACTATTATATTATAAAAAACATCAGGTACGACAAACGGAACTTTTCTGTCGGCGAAGCAGAATATATTGGAATATTTTGGATCATATACTGAATTTTATTTTATTACATGTGAAAGTCTGAATATTTTAGATATGGGTGCAGATGTCAACGCTGAAAACTCTGAAGGCAAGACAGTTCTGCACGAAGCGATTCTAAAGGGCAACGTACCGATTATAGAATATTTGTTGAAAAATGGCGCCAACGTTCATTTGAAGACAAGGTAAGATAGAAATAACATACATACTGAATATAATGTGATATAATTATTACATTTACATAAACTTAAAAGAGAAAATTAAGAATATATTTATTATGATAATGATAATGAAATGCCGTAGCATAATTTGTGTTAAGTTAACTAATCCGATTTGATATAATCAGGTGTGGTGAAACACCTCTACTGACGGCTATACATAAAGATGATCTCACTGTAATCAATTTACTTAAACAATGTGGTGCACATCTCACGAATGCTGATACTAAATCTGTAGCTGAAATGCTTTCATTGGCAGCTAGAAGTGGCATTGTCAACAGGATTGAGACCCTGAGAATAGCTGGAGCCGATCTGAACGCATCTGATGAAATTAAACACACCCCTTTACATAAGGTAATCATTACAAATAATAATTGTAATAATTTAATTTTACTAGTTACTTGTACAAATATGTCTCAGAGTACTTAGTACAACATTTTCTACTTTTTTTTTTTTTTTCTTCCTTTTATGGCTTTACACAGATTAGCCAATGTCAAGTTTATAGCAATGTAGAAGTTAGGGAGAAATGGCGGCAAACTTCGCATTCCGCGGACGCGGCTCCCTCAAACCTTTCCCAAATTAATACCTGTTAACCATTCAGAAAACTAGCCACTACACAAACGACACCAAAACTGTCCACGACACAACCAACACCAGTCCTTTTCAAAATTAGCCAACAAACATTAATTCAAGAAAAGCGTGACAAAACCGCGCCCGCCATATACGAAGTCTCCCGCCTTTCTCCCATTTTCTACTTTAAAGTTAACTGCAATTTGTAATAAATCAAAAAAGCGCCATCTATTGTCTAAAGGAAACGAAAAAGCTTCATCTATTGTGTAATAGATGGCGTTGACTTTCATGCGATTGATTAAGTAGAAAATCTCGCACTAGGTACAGTCGTGTACAATGCATTAAGCGGCTTACTGCAACTCGTGTAATGTCAACTATGTCATATGTAAAGAGTAGATGAACATAAATATGTTATTTATTGGATAATTTTTTTATCTGTGGAACAGCTGAGCTGTAATCCGCAGTTTCGATAAATCATTATTATAACCATTACAAACAAATTTTTGACAAAATTCAAACAACGAACGACAAACGAAAATCATAAGATAACATTTTTGTTTTCGTCAATTTGTCGGTTAAATTTACGAACAATAATCTGTCAAAATCAAATTTTCGTTCGCAACGTAAATGAATTAGAGTATGTTTAGAAAATCTAAATGTCAAACATCTTCGTTCGGACGAAACTTCGGAACGAAATAGAACCGTGGTAGGGAATACGCGAAATTTCTATCGATATTTCGTTTTCGTTGAATTAGAGTAGAAAATGTTTTTTGATTGATTTCAGGCAGTGCTGTGTAATAATTTAGATGTGGTGCGATATCTCGTAGCACAAAAAGAAGTACAAAAAGACTTTCAAGACATCCTCGGCTTTACACCGTTAGACTGCGCTGTTAAACTTGGCTATCATAATATCATCGATATGCTTAATCAATAAAGAATCTTTTACTATCAGTTTTTATTATTGTCCAACCTTTGAATTTCTAATTGCCGCGTTATAGTAATCTATTACTATAACGCAGACATTAGAAATAGCACAGCATTAGAAATAGCATAGCATCAACCCATTACCGGCTCACTACAGAGCACGGGTCTCCTCTCAATGGAAGGGTTTGGCCATAGTCCACCCCACTGACCATGTGCGGATTGGCAGACTTCACACGCCTTTGAGAACATTGTGGAGAACTCTCAGGCGTGCAGGTTTCCTCACGATGTTTTCCTTCACCGTTGAAGCAAATGATATTTTAATTTTTAAAAACGCACATAACTCCGAAAGGTTAGAGGTGCCGTGCCCGGATTCGAACCTCTGACCTCTGATTAGGAGGCCGACGCCCTAACCAATAGGCTATCATTCGCTTCAAGATTCATAGCAATACATAGCAGAGTAATCATTTAGTATTGGAGTTTTTAAGACATTCCTTAATAAATGTTGAGCCTTTTTAAGCTGTGTTAAAACATAAATGTACTTGCTTACAGTCGACGAAGGCCAACATTGTATTTTTTAAATCCTCTCGGCATAGTTAAGGATTTGATTAGAACTAGTTCAACTAAATCACAAGTCAAAAATTTTCCATCTCATGATTAAAGAGAGATTAAAGAGGCTTACGTTCAAGGCTAAGTTTGTTGTGGGCTTCTTCTTAGACTGGGGCGCGTTTGGAACTCTCATAGCTTTAGTTTTAAGTTAACGAATATAGTTATCACCATGAAATAACCACTGTGTAAATTATTGACGCGTCAAAGTGCCTTTTAAAGGACTATTTGAATAAAAATTAATTTGAATTTGAGGCTGAGACTGATAAATAAAAGAAGAAGAAAACACGTTGAATTTTCTAAATCCATTTATTTAGAAATAGGTGCTTGTAGTAAACATTTTTTATTCTCCAATTTGACTAGCTCAAGTTAGTCAAAATGGTAAAGCTGTTAATTATTTTAGGCAAACTTCTTTCGTCTATTGGACATGGGTTGTAGAGCTCGCAGTTATAACCACTGCGTCCTTTTATCGCTGCTATTTCAAGAGCTGTTGTGTTAACCATTGATGATAGAAGTTTGTTGCTGAAAATAACAATATCACTTACAAACAAATACCAGACTATCAAATTAAACGACGGTTATTGATTTTATTCACATACACTTCGTCGTTAAAAGTTAAATAAGCAATTTGTACTCAAAGAAACCTGTACCTATTCCCGTTTTCGTCCCATTCCCAATATCATCATCATCATGATCAACCCATTATCTGCCCACTACAGAGCACGGGTCTCCTCTCAATATGAGAAGGGTTTGGCCATAGTCCACTGCGCTGGCCATGTGCGGATTGGCAGAATTCACACGTCTTTGAGAACAAGAACTCCCAGGCATGCAGGTTTTCTCACGATGTTTTTCTTCACCGTTGAACAAGCGATATTTTAATTGCTTAAAAACTCACATAACTCCGAATAAGAGGCGGACGTCTTAACACCTATTACATATTTTTTCCCAATATATAAATACAAATAAATACAATTTCAAGGTACTTTGCTATGGCAATCTATAGCTAAGCTACAGCTTATCCACGTCGACTTCAGTTTTTCACAAATCTCGCAGGAATCATGGATTTTTTGCCTATGTGTTCAACCAGAGTGTAATCAATGCAATGTAGAACACATTGCATTGATTACATGAAGGCGTGAAGGGGTAACAAATACACTCACATCCACAAATGCACGTCTATAATATTAGTATGATAACATAGTACATTATAAATGAGTACCTATTTGTTTATCTATTTGTTGGTTCACATTTGGTTTTCTTCACCGACGTTGCAACTGATACCGTTCAGGGTAGAGCTGAAGGTATAACTTATAACGTATCGCGCCTACACACGCTCTCGCATTTTAAAACCGAAACTGGGTAAATATGGATACATTACTTCATCATTCTGATGCTTATAAATATCTTTAAATTACCTCATCATTTGTTTCAATGTTTTCATAACCTCAGGGTTTTTAGTTCTCTGGCTGGACCAACAGGCCATTCGTTCAGGACATCCGCGGCTATTTGATAGTAGTTTTTCCGACATGAACAAAGCAGAGTCGGATTCGTCTCCGAGGGCTACAGTAAAAAATATTTATAATTATTAAAACCTCGCTATGGTAGTCGATTTCAGAACGTTATTTAAAGGCAAGTCTGCATTCGCAGTAACGTGTATATTTGCGTCAATTGCCGTTAGATTTTTTTTTTTTTTGCGTAATATTTGTAACCAATCAACGGGCTTGCCTCGAAATTATCGATTAAATACAAACAGATAAAGCCACTGTGTGGCCGCACATGAAACAGTAGTATACAACTTAATTTTAGCTATTACGCAAAATATTTCCAAATGTAATGAATACGGAATGCTTTAACCAAATAAAAATGGAATATTTATAAATAATCAAAACAGTGGCAGTAAGCAAGAGCCAGTAAGTTAACGAGGCTGAAAATAAGAGCCTTCGTCTCATTTGTCTTACATAATCCGTATGTTTGCTTCTCACTTCCACATTCCTAACTGTAGTATGTTGCAACGTGGCTTCATGTTCTTTTAAATATGAGAATGCCCATTGGCATGCGGTCGTGGAACGTAATCGGGAAACACTTCAAAATTTTGTAAAATGTTTTATATATTATTTTGTAGCCACATACACATATTAATCACCGACGCAAAAACCGGCACCATTTTAGGATTTATTATTTGTTAAATAAAGAAGTCAAAGAGTATGTAAACGGATCTCGGAGGATCTGTCCAACACCCTGTGCTCCTGGTGCGTCTTATGGCGTTCAATTGGGGGGCATCTGATATTGCCCCCGAGTTGGCACCGTCCTAAGGACGGACTCTGCCGGCCTGGTTGCGGTTGTGTGCGCGAGCGAAACCCGTGACCCGGCCACCAGGCGGCGGGAAAGGATATGCACCATGGGGGTTTAGTCAGTAAGAGTCTGACATAACCACCGCGTCTCCTCGGACGCGGGGTATCCATGAGGATTACAAACGTTAAAAACAAAAAAAAAAGGTAAATTAAGTATTGAGTTTGACGCAGGCGCTATGGTTTTGATACGATTTGACAAAAGAGGTCGGACTATGAAAATTATTTGTTAAAACCTCTGGTAACTGGCACAAAATATTAAAATCTGCCTGGTCATGACATTCTGATTTCAAATAAATCAGTTCAACAACATAATGTCAGTTGTATAGAAGACATCAAAAATTTAACTTTCGGGTTACAAAATAAAATTTTCAGTGTCCAGACCATTATATAGGACAGGGTGTTGAACTACAATAGCTGTGAGTATCTCTTAATTCTGGTTTTTTCCTATGTCCAATATTGTAAATAACTATATTCTGTCCGTAGTTGGGATTTGACGTTGCCCACCCCCGTGAAGTTAAAATTCCTTGACGTGATCCTCGAGAGCATGAATTCTGACTAACAACGTCTGTCTAAATATCTTTTTCCTATAACAAGAGGCTTTTTCTTAGCAGTGTGATAGAGAGTGTGGCAGATCTTAAATATTATTCTATCGTACACGTACAAAGAACGTTGGGCAAAATGTACGAGACCCAGTTTCTAGTATTAGGCAATGGAGCAAAGATAAATGAATTTTCTGATAAAAAACATTGAACTTGGCAGGTCATGGAGCAATTGTACCTAATTGAAATATTCATTGACACGGTGACAATCTATGCTTCAGAAGAAGATGAAAAGAGCAGTGCGAATAAAAATCTTATAATAAAAATAAAATTTGGGCCAAAAGTACAGTTTATCATCAAAGAGGGCCAACTGGCTTTAAATGAAGACAAGAAAGACGATATTATGGAATGTGACGAAAACGGAAAGAGAAAATGGACCAGGACAATAAGAGTGGGGAAATCATATCTATTCCCATCTTATCCTGATACTGTACTTATGACCCTTAGCAAGTTTCCACTAGAGATCGAAATATGGAACGATGATGAAAACGAAGTTGAAATATTTGTTGGTATTGGTACAATGTTTTGGGAAACTGAGTTTTATCATATGTTGAAAGAAACTGCTGAACCATCCAAAGTTCATGCTCCTCTGTCGATAAAACAGAATACAGTTCTGTATGCAGAATGTTGTTGCAAACGAGTGGGAGAGATATCATTTATTCTTAGAGTAAGCGCTTTGGGAGAATCCATTATAACAGAGTTCCAACAACTTTTGACGGATCCAGATACCTTTGTTTTTAGAACCAACAAAGCACCAAGTATGTTTCAATGCAAAAGAGTTGAAGGTGATGATCCGAACTTCTGTATGGTGGGTAGTTTATACGAAACCACTACTTTAGAAGATCCAACTGTAGTTAACAATGCCCAGCAAAGAATAGAAGTCTGCACGGAATTACAAAGTTGCGGTTTTGCACCAAACGATCGTGATTACAGTTGCAGGCACGAAACTGAAGATTCTTCGGCCCAAAAGAAAAAGAAGTATCCTATTGATAAGATTAAAATGGGTGATATTGTAGGGCCGTGTGGTAATAAAAATTGTCCATTAGCTCATAAAGTTAAAACGTACATTAGAAACTTAGAAACCTATAAAAAAGAAGCCGAAGGTAAAGTGACTGGAACGAAGGGTGAAAGAACAAGAAAGATTTGTGGTTCTTGTGATTGCAAAGACGACCGTTGGCATCGTGACGATTGTCCTGAAAATTTAAACGAAGACGGAAAACTGAATAAGGTCGAGTGTAAGGGGTGTGGTGGTATGACACCAACAGGTAAAACTTGTGAAGACACCAGAAATAAAGCTTTTGGTACGGGATGTACACCGAAATCTAGTAAAACTACAGTTGCCTACGTATTCAGTGTAACCAAAGTTCCTGGTTTTAAGGAATCTGTGTATGGCAGAAATTACATAGTGGAGAACATGACGAATATTAATACAGAGATTGATCAAACTCTTGTATCTTTCAGTAAAGGGTGTGCATGTGGCCGTTCAGGATGCACTTGGAGTCAAGAAGTAGAAGATCCCTCAAACACACCGATCGGTCAACCACCCACAGAAAATAAAATTAGTGCATCATGCTCAAAATCACCTGAAAACAAAGTATATAATCGGAATGTTGGTAACCTTACCCAACCTTTAGTTTACAATGTTGATGTTAAGGAAAAAGAGCCTAAAATAAAAATGGCTGTTTATGACTGTGTTACGGTGCCTGACGATAAGGACTGCAGATGTAATCCGCCCAAGCCTACGCCACCTTGCAAAACATTTGACTGCGACTGTATTACAGAAGCCACTAACATTCAAATGAGAAAAACACACCGACCGTATTGTCCATGTTACAAACACAAAGAAAACTGTCCAGTCACAATAAAGAATGAAGACGAAGCTAAGAAACCTGATGACGATGAAGACGAGGCAGAACCTCTGCCTTATGGGTTGCCACCAATAAAGCTCGGGCCCTGTCCTGTAATGGGAAGACCTTGTTCGATTCCAGATGGGTTTGCCAGAATGTATAAAACTGCAGCGTTACCTGCCTTGCCACCTAGTTACAGCGATGCAGGTAAGGTATGCTGTTCAAAAGAATACGAAAGAATTAAGAAAGCTCTGAAGGACTACATGAAGCATGAGAAAGACGATGATTATAGATGCGTTAATAGGTTCAACTTGGACACTGAGAGAAGATGTTGTGACAAAGAAGACATACTTTTAGCGTTGACGGGTAAAAGTTGCTGCGGGTCTCACAAAATGGCGGTGCAGGAAAAATTCAAGTTAAAAGAAGAAAGTAAAAAAAATTCTTAAGTTTAACATTGATATTTTATTTTGTAACCCACTAGTGTAAGTAATATAAGATCTAATTAAACTTGTACAACTGATGTCAATGTTTTATTTACTACACAATCTGTTAGATTGCCTACGAAGAAATTGAGACACTGTAGCCTCTGCCATAAATATATAGTTAAATAAATAATATTGACCACGTACCTATCTATCAAGCATACTAAACAGTTGATTTAGTTTTTCAATTTAAAAAAATATTGTAAAAATAAAAACTGTCTCCTTATACTTTCGGGTATTTAGGCGAACTCAAAACTAGATTAGCGATAAATGGGGAAATGTTCCCGAATTAGCTATTTTGCTCTACCCGTCTACCCCATTTTTCAAATATGCTTAACTCCGCATTGATACAATATTCATTGTAGATATTTAAATTTTGAAAATGGCCGAGGAAGAAGAAGGTGACAAGAAGAAGAAGAAGAAAAATGCTTCCAAATATAATTACAGTTTTGGAGACGTCCATCCAGGTAATCCAAGTTTGGTCACAAAAAGTAAATACGAATGTTGACAAGTCTGGCTAGCACACTATCTAATGCAGATCGTGTGTATCAATTCAGTTGCCTAGCCACCCAAAATGCTCTCGTAAGACTTAAAGTAAAAGCATTTACTAATCCTATTGAAACTAAGCAAAATTCTAATAACCTCTGCTTCGTTAGTCTAGTATTTCTTTGAATTGGTCATAACTAATAGAAATTTGAAGAGAAAACGGTAGACATAGATAACTATCTCGAAGGTCGCACTTGTGGAGGAAACGGTGGAGTGGTGCACCGGTACAGGACATAACACCAGTCTCATGACAAAAAGAATTGCAAAACAGACCATGATACAAACAAAATTAATGAATAAATCAGTAAGCTTATATAGTACAACGCAGATGAAAATAAATACATTATAGCAATTTAGAGAGTATAATTTGGTTTAAAAGGTGCAAGGGTACGATTAAAGTCCATAGCAGCGTAGGCGGACTAAGCTCTCTCTCCCGTATAAGAAAGGATGTGCCCGTCATTCTGATGTAGGTTTTCCTTCGACAGTAGTCTGGCAGCATTGAAATATTTATTTAACCTATACCAATTATTGAACTAGTATATACTATTAGTGAATAATTTATTAATTCTAGGAAACACCATTGGCCACAAAGGGTGTAACCCGTTCCTTAAACCGGGATACCCAGTTCCCGCCGAAATGGGCTGGCTGTGGAATTCAACAGACGTGCCTGGGATGAAGGTAGGATACAATTTTTCTATTCATGAATTATTACAATTATTTCGTCAAGCCAGAATTCTATTATAACAGTTTTATCGGTTAAGACGTTATACAAGACTAATTGTAGCTTATCTATATATAACATATACATGGGAATATGTTACACGTCATTTATGTTCACTATAAAGAAACATCTCGCCTCCAAACCTGCAATGGGGCAGCGCCTTGTAATGTCAATAGTCATAAACCACCCCTCCCTATTAGGAGATAAAAAAGAAGTGGCTTAAAGTCCTTTCCAACCCCAACCAGCAGATTACTAATGAAGAGTTCCTCGTTTTCTTATATCATCCATACGCGGGTTCACTCCACTCCACAATAATAAACTCTGAATACTGAACGTTATAGATATTTTGCATTTTCCATAACACCTGAGTTTGAGCGAGTCAAACAAAAACTTAGTTTAGTTTTCAACTACAACCACTCGTTCTGAGGCGCATCATTTTACTTTAACTCAGTTATCTTGTTATTTTAAGAAGGCCAACGCATCCTTCTTATGAAGAGTAACCCAAAGGAGTTCAATTGCTCGAGCGATGGTAGAATGGAAAGGTCAATATCCATCAATCAATTGTGCATCTAGAAGCTGCATCGTCTGCATCGATATGCGATTTCAAACTTCCAAGAGGACTTTTGTATCTGTCTAGATCCCTCGTCTTGTCTGCCTTATCCTCTTCGTACTAATAATGCAAGTAATAAGGTTGCATTCAATTCCTATCAGCCTCGACGTGGTTGGCAGCCAGGCGTAATTGGCAAAAGCGTTGCCAAAATGATGACGTTCAAATGTCCACGCGGCGGTCAAGAAAAGGACAAGAATAAGAAGAAAAAGAAAAAAGGTCGCGCTGCTGGTGCTGATTTGGGAGGGGGTGATTCGGAACCGGAAGAGCCTTTAGAACCCAAGCCGACTCTGAAGGTGCAGAGGAAAGGAGATGTATTTACGATACTGGTAAGTTAGACGATGCTCATCAGGTCAACAAAGCTAATGTTGATATAGGAAGGATGATTTGGTATGATTGTCTAGAAGAAGCCTGTGCATGGATATAGAAAAATCCTGTTAAAGTGTAATTTATTAACAAACTTGACTTTAAAATATAGCTCTAGCAAGATTGCTCTTAAATATTCTCGAGTGACTATATCATGGTTTTAACAGAAATAATAATTACCTGGCGAAGTAATTCTTAAAACAGGGTGCGTTTAGAAGCCTCGTGTGCTTTATTTTTAAATTTACTACATTTTTGTTCTTGGGTACGATTCTCAATAGCCAGGAGTTTGTAAATTGGCGTTGTCCACCTCGGTGCCTCGGAGAACACATTAAATTTTCTCTCCTGGTTATTATACCTAACGTGCAATAAAAACTCATTCCAAATTGGAATAGCTTTCAAGATCTTAATTCTACATTAAATTTTTTAGATAGGAGGTTTCTGTGCTAAACAGAAGTAGGAACAGAAGTGGAAAATTCATTAAATATTTAAAAAGTGTTTCTGCAAAACTTTTCAGGTGAATCCTTTGAAAGATCTCACAGAAATCAGTCCGTACGAAGATCCTTACGTCAACTGCGACCCCATGGTATTCAAGATCATCAAGAAAAGAAGTCCCGAGGAACAGGCGAAGGTTGAAGCAAGGAAGATGGTCAAAGTAAAGAAGGAGCGGGACGCCGAAATACGCAAAGCTTTGTCCGAAGCCGTAGAGGACATCTGCAAGTGTGCTTACATGGATGTCTTCTGTAACGATTTGAGCGCTATCGACAAAGTTATAGACAGCTGCCCGGCGTTTAAAGAGCCTGATTGCATTTGTAAAAGTGAATCTCTTAGTTCCCTATCCAGCAATGCGACTTGGGATATTGAATACACGCCTCCGTTTGGTTGTTTCGATTTAGCACCAAAGAAACGTCGGAATTACATTCACGTCGAGACCCAGTACATTCCAGCCGATGCTGGAATAGTTGAGGTGCCTAAGATTAAGTGTAAAAAGTCCTGCGCTTCAATGAAATCGAGGAAGAGCAAGGCCAAAAACATGTGTTGCAGGCCCTGTCGGTGATTCAAGTATTTTTGTTGCTTTTCAAATTTTAGTTTGTGTGTGGGCTTTGGCAAGAAATACATTTGGGATTTGAGGATGCTGACAAAAATATTTTTAATAACATTAGTTTTTTTCAACTAAATGCTTGTTTTTTTTGCTATTTATTCATGTATATTTATAAAGCTGAAATATAATGAAACCAAATTATTATTTTTATTAATTACGTGTTGGAATTTCGCAGTTCGCTTCGCAAAAGAAACAACTTACAATAGCGCGGAACACAATATTCATGATATTATTATTGCAAGAAACAAATAAAATATAAGGACTCTGTTTTTGATACAATTTTCCCCGTAAAAAAATATATATTTCGCTATCCTTCACAACATACTTCATCCTACCGCGTCCGTATTGTTCCTTTTTATATTTTAACCGAAAGTCCAAATTCCAATTATTTTGTAGGTATTTCAAAAATTATAGATTTTCATACAGAGGTTTATGCCATATTTTATGAATGTGGGTTTGAATTTCGAAATATCCGGCCCTTACAACAGTCAACGCTAAAAAAGAACGAAATTTCAACTATCTAGGTTCAAGGGATGACTTTTCTTTTAATTATATATTAAGATTAATAAATATGCTTACTTCTGAAAGAGCGATCCAAATGATGCCAGGCCGTAGCTTTGTTCAGTAGAGGTGCGAAGAAACTCGTTGATATTATCAAGAAACCGCCGAGTACTAGTGCCAATGGATTTAAATTGATCTTGGGTATGCTCTGAAACAGGTAATGGATTTTTATTTTTATTTTATTTAATAGGTTCACTAGTGATTTTTACTTTTACTTACACCATAGTTACATAATAATTTACATGCTTAGTGTATGTAAAATCGTCTCGCAGTAAACACAACATGCAGTTTAAGTTACATTGCAATATAGCGATAGTTAGAAACAAAATGAAGTAATTTAATATTTTACGTAATTATGAACATTATAAAGAAGTATATCATCATCATCATGATCAACCCATTACCGGCTCACTACAGAGCACGGGTCTCCTCTCAATATGAGAAGGGTTTGGCCATAGTCCACCACGCTGGCCATGTGCGAATTGGCAGACTTCACATGCCATTGAGAACATTAGGGAGAACCCAGGCGTGCAGGTTTCCTCACGATGTTTTCCTTCACCGTTGAAGCAAGTGATATTTTACTTTTTTAAAAACGCACATAACTCCGAAAAGTTAGAGGTGCGTGCCCGGATTCGAACCGAAGAAGTATATACTTAATAAAATATAGGTTAAAAATAAACATCTGATAACAGTAGGTGATTAAAAGTTATTTATCCAAGTTAAATTTCTCTAGCGTCTACTACTACCGTTGTTTTAATTATTGGTAGGTTACCTTAATATACATAAGCGACAAGCCATTCTTACATAAAAAAATACACAAAAATAACCTAGGAATTGACAAACTGTAGTGGTGTGTCATATAAAGTCTCAGTACAATCATTATCATCATGATCAACCCTATGCTATAGAAGGGTTTGGCCATAGTACACCACGCTGGCCATGTGCGGATTGGCAGACTTCACACGGTCTTTGAGAACATTGTGGAGAACTCTTAAGCTTGCAGGTTTCCTCACGATGTTTTCCTCCACCGTTGAAGCAAGTGATATTTTAATTGCTCAAAAACTCACATAACTCCGGAAAGTTAGAGGTGAGTGCCCGGCGATCGAACCCCCGATCTCTGATTAGGAGTCGGACGTCCTAACCACTAGGCTATCACAGATTTTACAATAATTATACGTTTATTTAAATTTTATTACAGTATGATAAAATAGTAAGTTTAGAAACTTTTTTCGATGTAATAGACAACATCTCTATCAGAAAACTGCGCCCGCAATAATTTTATCAGTTATGTACGAATTAAAATAAGGTTTTGTAAGTATGTGCATATTTAAGTAATACTAAAATATTAATTTTCGTATTCAATTAATGTATATAGTAATTACGAATCAGGTACTCACAATGCCAGGAAAACCAAATTGAGATACGGCATTAATTGTTTTCTTGAAGGGTATTTTCAAAAATGGTATTGAAAAATCGAACCCAACCTAAAATCACAATAAATGTTAAAAGCGTACCTACATACATGATTTGTATAAGATAAATAAGGGTGACAATTCCGTTGTAAATAATCAAATAACCAAGTTAAATTGACAATGAGTATAAACAGTCCTACTCTGTTCCACAAAAACCAATAACTTTTGGCATTACTACTTCTTTACGTTATATATTTCGTCTCTTCTCTTTCATGTAACGAAATGTCCTCTTGAAATTAATATCTCAAACTATATAATCATTACTTCCCTGTTCCTATTAATATTATAAATGCGAAAGTAATTTTATCGATCTGTAATTTATTTCAAGCCTAAACCACTGAACCGATTTAAATAAAATTTTGTGCATAGATAGGCTAGATATTATCACGAGACAGAGGATTAAAGAATTTGAAATTGTGGATTTATATTAATGCGAGAGATTGTTGGTATGTAAGTTAGCTAGCTGTACCACGGAATCAAACAGCATGTGAGACCAGATTGCATCCTGGTAGTGAGCAATAGGACACGTATCAACTTGATTTTCGTTTTCCACCAGATTAAAATAATACCCAATCGCCGACGAATTCGCATTCTAAGAAATTTCATATCAAAAACACTAATTATCTCTGTTTATGGCTGGATTTGACTGGGATAGAACAAGAAATAGACAGCTTCTATTTTTGAAATTTGTTGTGTGTGATCAAAAACAACATCACTTACCTCAACATCCTCAGAATCTGCGTTGAAAGTAAATATTCTGGGTTGCCTCGTTTCATTTCTCAACTCTACACTTGATACGAAACCCACTAAACTAAAAGCTATTAAAAACTTCAGAGAACACAGAAACATAATCGTATTTTTTAACAGGATTCTGAACCAAACTTTCGGTAGGCTTTTTTTGATGTCAACTATTTATTTCACCGTAATGAATAGTTAAATGAATACAACTCAACAGTGTTACAGCGGATTGTGTGGATTATAATTCTGACTCAAGAATTCGCCATCTTTATTCCTCCGTAACTTTAGTCTGTTTGTCACCACTTTACAGCAAGTTTAAAGAAATATCGTAGAAAGGTACTGCGGACATATGCCTACGTTTCCGTGTATTGTTGCGAAAAATTATAACGGTTTAGAACATACAAGGTAGCAATCGCTGTGCATCTTTGCGTTGTCACTTTGAAGAAAAATAGACACGGCGTTTTACCGCAAAACATATATAAAACTTACCTATCTGCAGTGGAAATGTCTGTCTATGATTTAGAAATCAGAAAGTATCATCTATTTTGGACTCTCACAGACCTAGGTTTATGTTTTAGGGACCTAGGTTAATTTTTATTGCAGAAATTGAGAAAACCAACAAAGAAGTGTCGCAAAGCGATTTAGCGTTCCAGCACGATGTGGCGTAGAAACCAATTAGGAGTGTGGGTATCATCATCCTAGACTGCATCATCACTTACCACCAGATGAGATCAAGGGTTGTCACACAGAAGCGGTGATAGCCTAGTGGTGAAGTCTGCCAATCCGCACATGGCCAGCGTGGTGGACTATGGCCAAACCCTTCTCATATTGAGAGGAGACCCGTGCTCTGTAGTGAGCCGGTAATGGGTCATGATGAGATCAAAGGTTAAATTGTAGTGTATAAAAAAAAAAGATTTAAGAAAGAAAGCAAGCAATGATAACATTCGAGTACATGGTAACCAAGCTTGTGCTACGTTCCACACAGTTTTTTTCGGTCTTTTTTTAGCTGCTAACAATATGACTTTCATCGACGTAACCAGATTGGTTAGCGAGCTTCAGAATATCTCTTCTTTAGCTCAAATAAGCTTATTGTAATTGCGCCTCATATGAGGGGACGAATCAGGGCTGTCCAGCCGTTGATGGATAATTAACCTTAAATAGCGAACTAGTGAAAAATCACTTAGCTGTTAGCGATAACGATAGCTAGGAGTATCTCTCGATCCTCAAAGGGATGGTAGAAGAGACACAAAGGGTGGAAAAGTGTAGAAATCCGAACAGATGACCTTGCAATGCTAAGTGGGGGACTTGACGATGCCACTTAAGTTGGATCGCACTCCCAAATGTTGTTTATGAGTCTTTTGTCAGTTGCCCACTTCCTCCAACGGTCGGTCGGTAGGAGGTCGGAATACGACCTCTTTTTTTAAAAGAAGTTCTCGTGGACTTTACACTGTCGATACGTTTTCCGACAATTATTATCATTAAGATTCAAATGAAAATCTGGAACAATATTAAAATAATTAATTGATTTGTTTACCTACAGATGACGTCACGCCATTCACAAGACTTTATTACGTGGTACGAGATTACGTGGTATATTTTTAAAAATATAAATTTTAAAGCCCGAGTTTTTTAAATGGTATAAAAAATATATTTCTTTTATGGGTATATTTGATTGCACTATTTTTTTTTAAATATACAAGAAAGTACATGTTGCGGGTATGAAAATCAATAAAAAGGCTGTCTTGTAGTGTCTTCAATCTATCCATTTATACCTAACAGACAATTTGTAACATTCTTCATGGTACATGAACAACTGATGTCTTGTTTTTAAAATTATCTCTCGTTATGCAAATTCATTTTTTTGTTATACATACATAAACGCAAGTACCTAGATACTTTGGTAGGCTGTTTACCTAATTATTGTTTTGTTTTGTATATAAAAGTATTTTCTGGGTTCAGGGGTGTAATTCGTCCCTCCTCCTCCTCTCCTCGGAACTCTCGTACTCTAAAGACGTGTATTTTGTGTAAATAATTAAATTAAAATACGATTTTGTTCTTAATAAACAACGAACAAAATTAGGAGTGCATAAGTTGATGCAAGTGATAGTGTAACCATTTTCGTTTCTAACTAATACGACGGTTGATCATTACGTGAATTTTAAACCATAACAGTATAGTGTAAAGGTGATTCTACTTTGCAATCTACGAGGACCGAAGATATCTCAGTAATACTGCCGCCCTGGTACTTTTCTGTGAGCATGTCGCACGAAACGCAGTCCCCGCCCCCCTCTGCTCCCCGCGTCGCCCGCTCACTACATCACTGCGACTCGGAACCGGCATTATTTTCGCCAAATACCGACAAAGATGTTAATATCACGATGCGCTCGAAGCGTAAGTTTGACGGTAAAGATGACAATGAGTCGCGAGCATTTTTTGCTGAGATGCGCAAGATGTTCCTGTCTTTTACACATGAGCAGGACAAGAAATTGTCTTTGATCCAGGACTCAGTTAATGAAATTAGGACACAGAATGCGGAAATCATAAAAAGTATTGAATTTTTATCAAAGGAAAATGATGAGATTAAAAATAGATTGAGCAAGTTTGAGGCCGAGCGAAAAGAATATTTAGCACATATTTCTACACTCGAAAATAAAATTGAAAACCTCGAAAAGAGATCTCTAAACTCATGTATTGAGATACGAAATATCCAAAATTTAAAACAAAAGGAAACCAAGGAGGACTTAAAAGTTTTTGTTTTAAATTTGTGCTCACAGCTTTCTCTAACTATACAGGCCTTAGATATCAAGGATATTTATAGATCATTCTCGAAATCAGAGACGCAAAAGCCGATTGTTGTTGAATTTACTAGTGTTCTTATCAAAGAAAATCTCATTTCTAATTTTAAAAAGTTTAATAAACTGAACACCGGCCCACGGCGATTCAATACCACGAATATAAACATAGCAGGCCCATCTCGACCGATATATCTATCTGAAGTCCTTACCCGAAAGAGCAAAAGAATTTTTTTCCTGGCGCGAGACTTTGCTAAAACTAACGGGTTTTCGTTCTGCTGGACCTCGCGTGGCGCGATATATCTACGTAAAAGCGAAGGGACCCCTCAAATACGTATAGATTCGGAGGAAGACCTCTCAAAACTAAAGAATGTTTCAGCATGACTGGTAATAAGTGATTTTAGTGGCTACACTCGAGGTTTTTATATTGCAACGCTTAAATGGACTTACGATTTTAGCATGACTTTTTTTGTGTTGGTATTATTAAGAACCAGCACTCAGCTTCAATTTAACACACTCTTTTACTTTTTTAGCGTAATAAACATAACTTACTTACACGTACATACACTTACAAAACCAAATACACAACTACAACTTATATATTATAATCTAACCGTTATACTTAATAACTTTTTAAACCTACCAATGTTTTACATACTTTTATACGTAACGTTTCTGAACATTTTCCCTGGAGGTTATGCACCCAACCAAACCTACTCGTATTTTGCAAACTATTTATTGAGTCCGAAACTTAATACATTTTATTTTAAATGGAAATTTATAATACATAATTTTTCTCCACGTTCGAAACTACTTATAAATGACCCTAGCTTGTTAAGCCGTTCTTACTCATTATGTGCAATGAAAAATAAGTTTAACCCTGGATTCTGATTGGAGAAATATAAATACAGACCTTCAAAATTTAGGTAATATGACGTCATATCAGTGTGAAGCCGAAATGTGTAGAAATTACATCTCCAACAAAGCAAATACTATAAAAATTTTCCACATGAATATTCGTAGTATTAACTCAAATTTCGATGGACTCCAGGTTCTGTTGAGACGTATAAACTTAGAAATAGACATTATCGTTCTTACAGAGTGTTGGCTAAAAAACGTAAATCAAGTACCTACTTTAAATGGGTATACGCCGCATTGCTCAAAACATATTATAAACCGCAGCGACGGCGTCATATTATACGTTAAAAATGAATTCAATTGTACTTTATCATATCCAACATTAATCAATGCGAGCTCAATAATGTGTAATTTTAATAATAAATTATGTATCCTTGCTATATATCGGTCTCCGTCGTTTAAACAAATAAATAATTTTCTGTACAGTCTAAATGAGGTTATTGCTGGTATAAGTCAATGTGCGTCGCTGGTTGTTGTTGGTGATGTAAATATACACATTTCTCAATCGAATAATGATACTCCAGCACATGATTATTTGAACTTAATTAGTGGTCATGGCCTTTTGCCATCACATTTCTTTTTTACGCGTGACAAAAGCTGCATCGACCATGTTTTACTAAAGACTCGGTTCTCAAGTATAACACTGGTATTGGATCCATCAGTTACTGATCACTCTCCAGAAATTGTATCCCTTGATATGAAATATCCAAGAAAACATCTATCAAATCATCGTTATCTCATTGACTATACTAGTGTTAAACAGTGCATAGATGAACTAGATTATGAAAAATTAGTAGACTCAGAAGATCCAAACGTAGCTACAACTCAGTTTGTTGACACGCTCAGCAGCATCATTGAGTCAAACACGAAAGAAATACGTACTTCCCGGAAAAAAACTATATTAAAACCGTGGATTACTCCTGGACTTTTAAGATGCATTAAACATCGAGACCGCTTATACAAAAAATACAAGGCTTCACCTGAGATTGAAACACTAAAAATCACGTACCTACGATACAAAAAGTTTTGTAATAATCTTTTAAAGCGACTTAAACGAAACTATGAGAAACTAGAATTTGAAAAACATAAAAACAGCACAAAAGGAACTTGGTATGTCATTAAGAAGGTTTCAAATATAAATATTTCATGCTCTCCCCCCTTAGAATTGCTAAATTTTCAGTCTGACCCTAAAACTTCTCTTAACTATGTAAATACATTTTTTGTAGAGGTAGGTAGTAAACTAGCATCTCAGATTCTCTCACAACCGAACTTTTCCCTAGATGACTGTCTTAATAATAACCTATCTCCTGTAAACTCCTTTGGAATTCTGCCTGTTAATGTAAAAGAAATAGAAACTATTATTATGAACCTAAAATCTAATAGTGCGGTGGGATGGGATGGCATTCCTTCAAAAGTATTAAAGGCCTGCTGTACTAAGTTAGCCCCTATTATGACCAAAATCTGTAATCTTTCTCTAGCCAAGGGTATTTTCCCGAATTGCTACAAGAAGGCTTTAGTTATTCCGATATATAAAAATGGCGATAGGAATAGTGTGAATAATTATAGACCTATATCTTTGCTCACTGCTCTGTCTAAAATATTGGAGAAAGTATTAAATAATAGACTAGTCAATTATTTAGAAACCCATAAACTCTTGGCACCAAACCAGTACGGATTCAGGAAAGGTAAATGTACCGAAGATGCAGTTCTTGATTTAACTGAATCAATTACTAGATCCCTTGATAAAAAATTAAAATGTGTCGGCATTTTCTTAGATTTATCGAAAGCTTTCGACACTGTTTCTATCCCCCTACTTTTGAATAAGCTTGATAAAATAGGAGTCAGAGGTATAGCACTGGACATTTTCAGAGATTACTTAACGAATCGTACTCAGCAAGTCAAAGTAAATGAACATCGAAGTGATTACATGCCTCTTTCATATGGTGTCCCACAGGGCAGTATTCTAGGTCCTACCCTTTTCCTCATATACATAAACAACCTTTGCTACCTCCAAATTCCAAATTGCAAAATAATATCTTACGCAGATGATACTGTCCTGTTAATTACAGGAGATACATGGGATAATGCATTTAAAAATGCTGAGTTTGCTATTAAAGTGGTTTCTGACTGGTTAACTGCAAATTTACTGAGCCTTAACGTTAATAAAACTAAATTTCTTACCTTCTCACCTTCCACTACTTCTCAACCTCCCATTAACAAATGCAAGGTTAAGGTACATGTATGTAATTCCCTGGGAACTACACATTGCTCCTGCCCTACTTTAGAATATGCTTCAAACATAAAATATCTTGGAATTCTAATCGATAATACTTTGTCCTGGAAGTTGCATATTTCGAACTTAACATCAAAAATAAGAAAGTTGATATATATATTTAAAAACCTTAGAGGATCTGCAAACAAAGCAACTATTTTTATGGTATACTACGCAATAGTCCAATCGTTACTATCTTACTGCATTTCAGTCTGGGGAGGTAGTCATAAAAAAACGATATTACTGTTAGAGAGAGCACAAAGAGCTATTCTAAAAGTAATGACTTATAGACCTTTTCGATTTCCCACTATAGAATTATATAAAGACTGTAAAGTTTTATCAGTTCGCCAACTCTTTATTTTTCAAACTATTATTCGAAAACATTGTTCCACTACTTACGTTAAAAATCAACATAAGAGAAGAGTTGACATGATATTCCAGACAGAAAGACACAGAAGTAAACTTACTGGGAGGCAATATTACATCATTGGCTCTAGACTCTATAATAAAATAAATAAAGCTATAAATATTTATCCTCTTAACAAAAAACTATGTAAAATACGTGTAAAAGAGTGGTTACTCACAAAATCATACAGTGAAACTGAAAAACTGCTGGAAGTCTTAGGTTCGGATTAAGTTATAAAACGAATACACACACACACACACACACACACACACACACACACACATACACACACACACACACACACAAACACACACACACATATACACTCATTAAGTGGTTCAATAAAATTAGGAGAGTACTGCCGCCTGAAATACAGGTATATACCTAAATCAGGGGCAGTAGATTTTATTGCTAAAGTACATACATACATACACACATACACACATACATAATGCCACGACGCAACGCGATCAGCTGCGAAGCGTTGCGACGCGACGGTAGCTTCCCCGCATTAATCTATTAGTTGTTATCACCATTATGTTGTTGTCACCATTAAAGTGCGTTAATAAGTTAATTTGCAAGTTGTTTATGTACTTATTTTGATGCTTGTTTTTGTTTAATAAAGAATTTATTATTATTATATAATTAGTAGATACACGTCCCGGCAAATAAATTGAACACATGTTGACGTAGTTTTCTCTTAATTCTTTTTCCTGTGTCTATTGGATTGTTATACTAAGGTAGTGTACATAAAAAAATGACTAATAGAGAGAATACAACGAAAATAAAATGATTATAATAAAATTATTTTATTAATTTATTTAAAAAATACAATACTATGCTACTTTTTCAATCTCACCACACCAAACCCTACTGACAAAAAAAAACATTTTTAATTATTGTTTTCTTGACTAATGTTGATGATACATGCTTATAAATTGACATGTTTAATTAAAAATCACTGGTAAAAATAATATTTACATATTTGACAGCTTACAGATGAAACGTCAAAAATTAAGAGTAAACCGCCCTTGCCGTTATCTATAGTTGTAGGTTCTCCTTTTTCATGAAAAAAATGAAAAATGTTGTCAGAAAGAATTAATATTAATGTCTAATAAAGAAATAAAAAAGAATACATTGATTGGAACGGTAAAAATTAATTAATAATATTTGGATTTTTATTTAATTCATGCACTATACAAGAACTACTCTCGTGCTCTATGTAAATCGGAACCGTGTTTTTACTAGAGATTGAAATATAATCTATATGTATAAAAGCGAAAGGTCATTTACTTACATACTTACTGATTAAACACGAGATCTCAACAACTATTGTACGTGTAAAGCTATAATTTAGCAAGTAGGTAGTTAATAGTTAGGCGCTGTCAGCTAAGAAAGGATATTTGGAAATTCCACACCTACGGGGGTAAAATAGGGGTTGGAAGTTTGTATGAAAGTTCAATGTTTTTTAATTTAGAAACACGAAAATCGGCAATTTGACATTTGCTTGTAGCTTACTTTCTGAAGCAGGGCATTGGATGCACGGGT